>CM040176.1:23907500-24653750 GCA_022606695.1 Vaccinium macrocarpon
GGGAAGTTCAACTTGCAAGCAATGCTTATAAATAAAAAAAATTGAAGAGTAAAAAAGCCTGGACAAATCTTCAACAAACAACTATCAAACAAATGATGCTTGGTTTATTCATTAGCAAATAGAATTAGAATTTTGACTCAGTTTGAAGTAGATTATGAAGTTGATTAGGAAGTAGTTTAGGAAGTAAATTATCTTGTTTCATTGTTGTTCTTTAATTTTCTAAGTATATTGGTTTGTATTTTTTCACTTTATAAAGAAAAAATCCTCTTGATTGAGGTAATAGAACCATTAAGTACAATCGACTTATTAGATTTGGTTTTTTCCAAAGTTAATCAGAGGGAGGTGATCGAAGCTCTTTTTGGCACGCTCGCACACAATTATTTTCCATTGCAAAGAAGTAAAAGAACCAAACACATTTTTGGCACGCCCGGTGGGACATCAAAAAGTGTTGAATGACTCTAAAACTTAGGAAGCAAACAAATGCTTCTCAAGTTGGCCAAACGTTAGAAGATGAGAATAATGTTAATCCTAAAGAGAACGAATGGGTTGAAGGCCTTCAAACAGGTCCAGAGACTCGTATTGGTCAAGATCCAAACAATGGAGTTGGCCAAACTTCTCGAATGAACACTAGGAACAACAAAACAATGCAAGTTGATGACCCAAAGAATCCAAAAGTTGGAGGAAATGTGTCATCTAGTCAATTTGCCAAAATAATTGCTACATTTAAGGAATTGGCTCAAACCCAGAAACTTGTGTTTCAAAAATTAGAAGAATAGTCAAAATTCATGAATGAACTTTTGTCTTCATCTGAAAAAGATAAAGGAGAAACTAGTACTAGAATACACAAGTCTAGACCTGGAAAAGAGCCCATTATTGTGGATGAAATACCAGAATCTTGGTATGAACCTGCAAAGACTCATACTTTTCAAACTCCTAAGCCTAGGAAAACATTTAAACAAACTCATAATATCCCTTTCGAACCTAGTTTTGATGGTTTAAATGGGGATAAGGGTTTTAAAAATGATGATTACGGGTTTGATGAGTATAATGTTACCGCAGGAAATTATTTTCCTGATAGGTCTAGTTTTAGGAGGCTTAATCCAAAAATTGGTGTTCTTATGAAATTACCAGAGATGGGAAGAGTGCATTCAAACCACCTTTATGAACCTTTTACAAGGCAAGAAGGAAGTTACAAACAACCTAAGCCTTTTGATGGTCCTTTTGATTGGTTTCTAGAAGACCACATACTTAAAAATGTGAATTAGGGACCACCTGTCAACCCAAGGGTTCATTTAGGAGTAAATCTTGCCCTTCGAGATGAAATACTTGGCGTTATGCAAGAAGTTTATGGACCTCTAAACCGGGGGGTATAAACTCAAATTTATAGAAAACCCTATCCATAATGGATAGAAAGACAGTTCGAAGTCCCTAGGGGATTTAAGATTCCAGATTTCACTCTGTTTCATGGGGATGGGAAGCAATCAACAACTGAAAACATTACTAGATTTATTGTTTAGTGTAAGGAATTAGGCAATCATGGGTTCATTAAGTTGAAATTATTCTCTAATTCCCTGATAGGAAAAACCTTCTAATGGTATTCTAATTTGACACTAGAGTCAGTTCTAAATTGGAAAATGATGGACAAATTATTCCATGCACAGTTTTACCAAACTGAACCTGAAGTCACTATGGCTGACTTAGCAAGATTGAAACAAAAAACTGATGAAAAGGTTGCCCAATTTATTGCTAGGTTCAAAAAGGCTAGAAACAAGTGCAAACTTCAACTACCAGAGGTTGAATTTGTTAGAATAGCACAAGATGGCTTAAGTAGAGAACTTAGGAAGAAATTTGATTCTACTGAATTTAGGGATTTGGTTGATCTAACTTACAAAGTATCTAGATATGAATCTTTGCTAAAAGAAGAAGTTGATAGGAATAACTCTTCTTATTCAAGTTATTATAAGGATCCTACTTATGAAATTGATACTGCTGAAATTGTTGAACATGACCCTTGTGTGTGTGAATGTCGAGTTCGAAAAGATTCTTCTATAGCACCAAAGACTAATAAGAAAAAAACTAGGAAAGTATATTCATTTGATGTTTCTAAAGCAGATGAAATCTTTATTTACCTTCTAAAGAAAAAGTTTATCAAACTTCCTGAAAATGTTAAACTTTCAACTTTGGAAGAAACAAAAGGAAAGAATTATTGCAAATGGCATGCTTCTTGGACTAATTCAACAAAGAATTGTAACGTTTTTCGTGACAGGATTCAAGAACAAATTAAGAAAGGAAGGATTGTGTTTTCAGAAAAGACTATGGGAATAGATACAGATCCATTTCCAAAGATTGAAAAAGTAACTGCTAATACCAATGTGCCAACATCTTTGGCCAATACTATTCGAGAAGTGTGGAAAAACAAGCAGGTACATGTTGGAATAAACTCTATGCAATTTGGTAAAAGAAGGCCAAGAGTTGGTCAATTTCGAAACGATTCTAACAGAAACTGCAAAGAGAAGTATGCTTCAGAAAGTGCATCCCAAAAAGGGTTCAAACAGTCTCATCTTCCTATGCTTGAAGTATCTTTCCTAGAATGCTTATGCATGGAATGTAAAGTTACCTACTTGGTTTTCAAAGACTTGGATCGACAGGGGATTGATTTCTTTTCAAAAAGGATGGAAAGAAAAACTTTGGACCAAAACAATGAAGGAAAGCCTTGGACAGGCCCAAACCAAGGAAGAAATGAGAAACCTCGGTTGGTTTATAAAAGGAATGTACCTTCTACCCCAGTTCCACCAATTTTAAAGAGGGATTATCCTTCTTTAAAAAAGGTTAATACTGGTAAGGCACTAATGGAACAAAGAAATGAAGATCAAGAGGAACAATTTACTTTGGTAAAAGGGGTTCCTGATTAGTTTTTGAAGAAAGTAAAACCAAAACTTTTCCAAGGATATAAGGCCTTTTCCAAATTTGGAAGCATTGACCTTCAAATGCTCTTACTGGTCAATGAGTGTTGGTTTGAGATCCAAAGACCAAGACACCCCAAATGGTTCCTATGCTAACAAAGATTCAGAAGAGGAAATTGCAAAGGAGGTATACTAGTTTCCAAATGGAAGAATATGCCTCTAAGGAAAATCCTAATGGAGGTGATAAGTTCAACCCAAGGTTTGATAGACTTTGAAGAGAAGATTCAGAGGAATCTCTTTGAAGGGAATTTACTCAATCAGAAAGGGAAACACTAGAAAGTTTGGCTGCAAGAATGGACAGTGAGGTACCTCAAAATAGTCCAGCTTCACCAAATTCCTTGGCAAGCTATCAATCTGGTTTATTGGAAGCCATGATTGTGGAACAGGAAGAGGGTGGAGGAATGAATTCATCTCCTATGGAAACATGTTCTGTAAGGATCCGTATTTTTACATATTTTTTTCGGAATAATGTTGGGTAAATGTGAAAAATTGTATTTTGACTAAGATGGGTCAATGTGATAGTGGTAGAATGCACTTGGGTGTGTTTAATATGCATTTGAAAGTTTAGGGGTGAAAGTGTTAAGGGGTGAGAGTATATAAGACTTTTTGTGCTTTCATTTTACACAAAAAATCAGTCCCTCCTCTCTTCTCCAGCCATACTCCTCTCTCTCTCATTTCCTCCATTTTTGCTTGCTCAAAGCTCAAAAATCCACCAAAACCTCAAGTCCCCTTCATAAACCCCACCTAAAATCACCTCCTCTACGCATTTTGAAGCTTGGATTGCACTCATTTCGCACCAAGAAATCCCATTTCGGGTTGGAGCACATTGGAAGCTAGGGTTTTCATTTGCCCACTTGTTTCAAGCTCAAATCTTGAGGTAGGAAGACAAATTCTACTCCCTCTAGCTGTATTTATGTGATGTATGGCATATATCTTGTTCTTGTTGCTCAAATTCATCATTTGCTCTCAAATGGGTTTGTTTGAGCTTGATTTTGTGATCTATAATTTGAGTACTTGTTTGATGCAATTGATTGTTGATTTACTTTCCCTTGATGTCTATTAGTTGCTCCACATATCCACTTTTGGCCTAAAACTTCATATATGCTATTGGGTTGAAGTTTCATGTTTTGAGAGAAACCTGCAGAAATTCTGGGTTTCCCCAACCGGTCGTGCAAAAACTTCCAACCGGTTGGGAAGTTCTAAAGTGTTCACATGAATCTGTCTCTGCCCAACCAATTGGGCAAAAACCACCAACCGGTTGAAGGCTCAAATTTTTCACATGAATTGCCTCTCGCCTTCAACCAAATTGGGCAAAAACACCAACCAGTTGGGCTTTTCTGAAAACTTGTATTCGTCTCTGTTTTAGTCCAACCAGTTGGGCAAAAACCTCCAACCGGTTGGGAAACACTAAAATATCATATTTTCATCTTTGATCCTTCCTTTGAATATTGGACACATCATACATCCCTCCAACCTTATTTTGGCATAGTTTGGATAATGTAAAAAAGTTGGTTTGACTTTTCGATGCAAATGATAATTTTGGGACAAAATGTAAAGTTTTGAGATGAGTTTTAAATCGAAAATATTTTATGGATAAATGTGAACTCTAGGGATCACCCGTTTGGTGTCCCTGGCCATGGGTGCACCTGAGCCCCGAGAAATACGGCAAAGGGTGCACCTGAGCCCCAATTTAAAATCCGCGAGGGATACTTCCCTATTAAATTGATGAATGTTTTTTTTTTATAAAAAGTTGGAAATGACATATTTGAGTTGAATTTGGAATATTTGGCAAAAAAATTGGGTTTTTATGTACGGGTATGAAGATTTGGCAATTATGTAGACTTTGGTTCTATACTTGAACTTAGTTTGGGATACTTGGACACATTCTAGACTCATGAACACGTTTCGGGTACTTAGTGGTTGAGTTAAAACCTTTTGTTCATCCTAGTCTTATGCATTGATTGTGTCCACCATCATACCCACTCATCATGCATGTATCATGTTTATACACCTAGTGTTGGTAAAATAGTTTTCCTACTGGGCTAGTGAACTCAACCTTTAAATTTTCAGGTACTCGACATGGAGCATGAGATGGATGCATGAAATATGGATGCATAGCATTGGAGTTCATCGAGCATGAAGTTATTTTTCCATCTTTGTTCTATATTTTTGAAAGATGGTTTTGTAACTTCTAATTGTTAATCTTTTGACTATTTGGTTATTGTAATAACTCTTCACACTTGAAACTTATGCATTTGGGTTACGGGTACTCGTAGTTAGAACTCAATTATTATTTATGATGAGAATGTATCTATTTTGACGTTGAATATTCAAAGGGTAAATGTAAGACTTTGACTTGTTCTACGTGGATAATACTTATTTTTGGTTCATTAAACTTGAGGGCGTGACATGTTCCCCTATGGAAACTTCTGCGGTAGAGGTTTTTGAAAAAATGGACACTGCAGAAGATGGATCAGGGTTACCAGTGCAAGAAAAAAGGACCATTCAGTTTAGAACTTTGCCTGAAATTCAAATTAACATGGTTTTTCCTTCATTCGTTAACTTTGGATTTTTTGGACCAAATCGCTCACCAATTCGAAGGGCATTACAACTAACAGTTGCTCCTATGGAGATCATCGATATATTGAGTGATGACGAATGTGACCTTACATATGATAATGGTTGGAATGATGGTTGGGGAGCCTTAATTTCTAAGATTCAAAAGGAAGAAGAGGAAGAAGAGCTCATGATCATGGCTGACGCAATGGAGAAATCAAAAGTAACTTCTAAAGAGAAAGAAATTTTTGTTCTAGAAATAGGAACAGATTCTGACTATCCTTTGATTGGTGATTTGAATTTTGTTGGCATTTCTTATGCTTTCAAGTCACCTTCAAGTGATATGAGGCACCATCTGAAACCGTTATACATATCTAGATCATTTGGTGGGATCTCTTTAAATAGAGTTTTGGTTGATAATGGTGCAACAGTGAACATTTTGCCATCTAGAACTTTGAAGAAGTTGGGGAACGAGAAGGTTCGATTGATCCCAACAAGCACATCCATTGCTGGGTTTACTGGTAAAAGTAAAAGTCCCAAAGGAATTGTTTCTATACGCCTAAAAGTTGCTCAAATAGAAACTAATACAACTTTCTTTGTGGTGGATACTTTTACAAGTAAATATAATGCTTTACTTGGAAGGGATTGGATTCATGTCAATAGTTGCATTCCCTCTTCAATGCATCAAGCTTTAATGATTGTGAAGTATGAAAATGGGAAAGAAGTGGGAATTGAAGAAGTAAAAACAGATCCGCATTCATTCAGTACTTCAGCAAATTGTCCAGAGGCTGAAATGTATAAACCTGAAATCATTTCTTTGATTGAAATTGCACAACCTACCACCCCTCCATCCAATGAGATGAAAATTGGAGAATTGACAGAGTTGAAATCAAGGCTTAAACAAGCAATTGATTATGAATTAGACAACCCACTAGATGAAACCGCTTGGATGTGAGTCCAAGGTAGAGTTCGAAGAAGCCAACTCTTTGGCTTTGGTCAAGTTTATGGCTCTAGAAATAGAGTAGAAGTTGCACGAACAAGTGACTGGGAAAATTATTGGCTGAGAAATCTAGCTGGGGGTTGAAGCCAATTATATTCAAAGAGGCCTTTGTAGATCATGTCGATTCTCAAGATCCTTTAGAAGAAGTGAAATTGGGAGATGGAATTGTTCCAAACACTGTACAGATTAACAAGGAACTTGATACTGCTTTAAAGGCTAAGTTGATTACAATGCTTAAAGAGAACAAAAAATAATTTGCTTAGAGTTATAAAGAATTAACAGGTTTGAGTAGAGATTTGGTTGAGCATAGATTGCCTATTAAACCTAATTGTAAACCTTTCAAACAACTTCTAAGAAAGATGTCTCATGAAACCATACCATTGGTTAAAAAGAAAATTCAAAATCTTTTAAATGCTGGGTTCATTCGAATATCAATATATGTAGAATGGCTATCAAATATTGTTCCTGTTATCAAGAAAAATGGGAAAATTAGAGTTTGCACATTGATTTTAGAAACTTGAACACTGCAACTCCTAAAGATGAATACCTAATGCCTGTAGTAGACATGCTAGTGGATAGTTTTGCAGGCCATAAAATCATGTCTATTATGGATGGACATTTAGGGTATAATCAAATTTGTATAGTTGAAGAAGATGTTCATAAGATTGCACTTAGAGCCCCTGGTAACCTTGGAACCTTTGAGTGGGTTAAAATGCCTTTTGGGCTCAAGAATGCTGGTGCCACTTATCAAAGAGCTATGAACACTATCTTCCAAGAAATAATTGGGGGTTTTCTAGAATGTTACATAGATGACGTCATTGTCAAATCAGAATCTATTGATGATCATGTAGAACATTTGAAAATAGTCTTTTCAAAGATGAAGAATTATCAACTGAAGTTGAATCCTACTAAATGTGCTTTTGGAGTAATGGCAGAAAATGTTTTAGGGTATCTAGTCCATAGCAAAGGTATTCAAGTTGATAAAAATAAAGTTAAATCTATTATTGAGGCAAAACCTCCTTCAAACAAGAAAGAACATAAAAAGTTTATTGGTCAATTGAATTTCCTTCGAAGATTTATAACTAATATGGCAGGAAAAACTAAAGTCTTTTCTTCTTTGTTGAAATTGAAGGATGGAGAAGACTTCGAATGGACAAAGGAGCATGATGATGCTTTCAAGACCATCAAGGAGTACTTGATCAATCTACCAGTTCTTGTTCCACCTAAGAAAGGAAAGCTTGTGAAATTGTATTTAGCAGCAAACTATGAGTCAATAGGAGTTCTGTTGACTCAAAAAAGAATGAAGGAAATAGCCTGTCTGCTCAAAGATAGCACATTGAAGGGTTTCACAAGCCCATAAAAAGTTTTTGTAAGGGATATCTTCTTCAAGAATCCCTATATCTAGAAAGCAAAATCAACCAATAATTCCTTAGCCTTAGATGAATTAGATTATGGGTAGAGAGTGTAAGAAATATTAGCATGAGCAATGGTAGGGTCAAGCTTGATGTTCTTCAACTCTTCGAACTAGTTTGGGTTTTCAGGAAGAACGCAAAGAGGAGGATCAACAGGATCAGTAAAGTTTACATCAAAAACCTCATTTAACCAATAAATGTATTGCTTAGCGGCTTGATGTTTGAGTTCACCATAACCAGCAAAGCCTGATCTCTCTTCCTCACAAACTTTAAGAAATGGAGGAGTGAGATAGGAGGCAATGAGGTTGTCCTGCAATATTATATTAGAATCAACTCTAATGAAAGGAGATAAATACCTACTCAAAGCCAATGAGCGATATTTACTCCAACCTTTGAAACTAGCAGGGTCATCCATCTTTACCACCACTATTTCAGATGGTAAACCCCATAGAAATGGCTATGGAGTAGATGAAACTGTAAGGTTCTATGGATCAATAGGCTTTTGATTTTCCATTTGAACCACTATGTAGGAGTGATCCCTTTAAATCTCACCAATAATTAGAGTGACAACATTCTCAGTTTCAACAGGAGGTAAACCATTGAGATTCATGTTTTCAAAGGTGTTTTGAGTAATAGTGATATTAACTATTGTTGTTTTGGTTTGAAAAGATGAAGTTTGGAATGAGCATGGGTGATTGATTTTACCAATAATTGAGTTCATTTATAGATGGAATCCTGAGCTTGAAACGATTCAAATTCCTGTAAGTGGAGAACATGTGGGTTAACTGCCCATCATCCATAAATTCCTTATGGCAAACGTAAGACCTGATCGAAATTTTTCTTTGGAAGTGACAAGAACTGCCAATAACTTCCACTTGAGAAGTTTATGGGAATTTGAAATGGCAAAGACACATCAACACGTATTCAAATACCTAGAATAACAATGTTAATGTGGGGAGGGGGGGGTATGTTTACATATAAAATTAGCAAATCCAATAATAAATTGACATGTAATCAAGAATGCCAAACGTTGGCAGGCGTATGTCAATAAAGATACAGTGGATCAATGGAATGAAGATGGATTAATACGATGTCGTATTAGTTACTAGTTTGAAAGGCAATTATTGTCATTTATAAGCCAGAGCCAATATAGAAATCGAATTCAAAGTCATACATTTTAGTGCAAAACGTATGAGTTCCACATGTAAATATATGAAACGAGGTAGTTGGCAGTTAAGATGCATGGAGTACATCATGCAAAGCAGTTATTTCCTTGACGTTTAATCATTTGAGTGGTTTAAGTAACTGTGCAGATTCAAATTAAAACTTCTGAAGGAAGATTATGGAAACTCAAGTGTAGGTGTACTAGAGGGAAAAAACTGCCCCTTTAAAAGAAGAGGATAGAGTTCGAAGCAAGCCAAGTTCAAATATTTTGAGCGGGAAGTTCAACTTGAAAGCAGTGCTTATAAATAGAAGAAATTGAAGAGTAAAAAAACCCAGACAAATCTTCAACAAACAACTATCAAACAAATGATGCTTGGTTTGTTCATTGGCAAGTAGAATTAGGATTTTGAACTCAATTCAAAGTAGATTATGAAGTTGATTAGGAAGTAGTTTAGGAAGTAGATTTCAGATTGTTCTTGTAACAATCAATTGTTTGAAGTACTTGTTACCCGATGTTGTGAAGTTGGAGACAATTTCGAAGTAAGTCTATCTTCGGTTTTGATAATCAAAGTCTCTTGTTTCTTTGTTGTTCTTTAATTCCCTAAGTATATTAGTTTGTATTTCTTCACTTTATTAAAAAAATCCTCTTAATTGAGATAATAGAACCATTAAATACAATCGCCTGATTAGATTTGGTTTTTTCCAAAGTTAATTTGAGGGAGGAGATTGAAACTCTCTCTGGCACGCTCGCACACAATTATTTTACATTGCAAAGAAGTAAAAGAACCAAATAGGTGTGTGTAATTATTGTTTAAATAATTATTTTTGCAAAAGTAGTAATGGCACGAGGCATATTGAGAGACATCTTAAGAAGAAACATAAAGAGGAAATTGTAGTAGTTAGTGGCGATTGTAGTGTAACTGGTGTATCTAATTTCGTATACTCTAAATCTAAAATGAGACATGGATTTGCCCTTTATGTAGCTGTAGCAGAGCAACCATTCACTTTTGGTGATGATATTAGATTTGAACATGTGGTCCAAACTTGTCTAAATCCTATTTTTTCTAAAGTTTCTAGAAATACAACTATAGTGATTGTTTAAAAGCTTTTACTGAAGTCCAGAAAAATTTGATTACTGAAATTGCTTAACTTGATAGTACAATCTCTTTTACTTTTGATTTGTGGAGTGGTAAAAATAATCTTGGTTATATTGCTGTGACTACTAATTATATAGATGCTAGTTGGATTTTGCATAAAACAATTATTGCTTTCCGTTTAATGGAGTTTCCTCATAATGCTAATCACATTTTTCAATGTATAAATTGTGTTTTTAGGGAGTTGAAATTGTTGATAAATCTTTTAGTATTACATTTGTGCAAGATGATTTGAAACATATAGGACCACAGATAGAAAAAACTATAGGTGCAATTCTTTTGTGTAACTTCCCCAGCTAAGCAACAAGAATTTGAAGGATTATGTGCTAGTTTCACTGTTAAATCAAGGAAAATGAAAACTGATGTAAAAACTCGTTGGAGTTCGACATTTCTTATGTTAAAATCTTGTAGGAATTACAGGTGTGGACGGCCCACGGAGAACGGTTCATGTTTCGCATTTCAAAAGATTGTGTTTATTAGAGTCGCCACCCGGATTTGAGGTCCGAACCCGAGAAACCAATAAAATATGACTCGTTTGCCCATTTGAAAAAGATTTCACTGATCATGGCGGAACCAAAGATTTCTCGGATTCGGGGGTTTGGTTACGAGAGGGGAAGGGTTTTACGACACCCCTCTCGCCCGGTCTGTAAATCGGTCTCTACTCAACATTTTATGGGATTTCGGAAATGTTTGAAGTTCAATTCTAATCACAAAAATGGAAAATCGGGGATGGGAATCATATAAACAATAAGAGAATAAATAAATATGCAAATTTAACGTGGATGCTTGTGCACATGATTCACATGGGAGTGATGATAACAAAGGATTATTACAACGAATATATACAGTAGAGAACAACAATAGAAATTGAACAAACAATTCAAGAGATTATAGACTTAATGCTTAACAAACTGATTTACAATCTGGATTTCAAAATAGGGGTTAAGCGCTCAATGGTGATGACTTGAGCGCTCAACCTTCCCAAACCAGTTTGAGCGCTCAAGGCTTATAGATTGAGCGCTCAAACCCAACTCAGGCCTCTGTGATTTTTAACACTTTCATCCCTTCTTTACTCTTTATTTACAAGATCAAACATTAATAAAATGTTTTTAATGGAGAATCGATGAAAAAAGGACAGATTGATCTCATAAACAATGATAAGAAGAAGAAAATCATCATGCTTTAACAAAAGAAATACTTGGAAATGGAAGAAAGAAGAGAATCCAGATCATATGCACAGTAACAAAACCCCACACACACCTGAATTCTAATAAACCATGATCCATCATCAAAACATCCAAAAATCAACAAATTGTTCAAGAACAACTTGAGCGCTCAAGTAGATGACATTGAGCGCTCAAGTCATTATATGACTTCCTGACTTTTGTTAAGAAAACAGATTCTAGATGATTTTCATAGCCATAAAACATAATATGAAGTTTTATAAAATCTCATGGACACTGTTTTGCATCCAAACTCAAGACTTTCAAAGATTTTTATAACTTGATTGCCTTAAAATAGCTAATTTAAGCTCATGCAAGTAGTTTTGAAGTAAAAACATAAACTCTTTGAGGAATAAATGAGCCTAATTATCTATTAAGCAACAATCAAGACTAAGAGAAAGCTCAAAAACTCAACAAAATAGAAAAATCGCTTAGACTGGGCTTGGAAGGCCAAGCTTGGCTTGGCGCTTCAACCCCCTATTACAACTGCAGATTTTGATAATTTTTTTAAGCAACTTTCAGACCTTTGTGAGTTCAATACAAGTATGAAGAACTTGTTTGAACTCACTGGTCACCCTCAGATGAACCAAAAACAGTAAAAATCACCTGTCTAACTACCTTTTACACTTGATTGAAAGCTTGAACTTGATTGTGGGTTTGAAGATGAACGATTGTTGGTGTTTTGGTCAGTATTTGGGATGGATAGTGTAGAGTATGGGGTTAATTGATGATCAAAGGTCAAATTCTTGGTTGAAGGGTGGTTTTTACAAGTGGTTTTGATGGAAATAAGTGGTTTTTGTAGAGAGAGAGAGAGTAATGGATGATTGATAGGAGGGTTATGTGCTGAAGTATGGAATTTGTGAACCCCTCACTTAAGGGGTGATAGTTGATATATATAGAGTGAGTGGAAGGAAAAAGAGGAGAGAGAGGTAGTGGGTTTATACCTTAGGAGTAGTTCTAGGTGTATATTGTAACAATGTAGGGAGTATTATACATGTACAATATGTATAGAAGTGGTTAGACGCTCCACCCTGCATGAAATCTCATGATGAGATACTCTGCAGATTCTGGATGGTTTCGTTGGCGAAGGCCAAAGTCGTGGTTTTGCGCCAAGAGTGCTCCTCACAGATTGGCCTTCAAGGCACGAAGCTTGGCCTTCAAGGCTCTTGGTGGCAAACTGCTGGTTTGACTTGGTTCAACAATGCTTGGGTTGGTTTAGGTTATTTGGTGATGTTTGGCTGATTTTGATCAAGTTCAAGTCATTTTCACAAGTTTCGGATAGTTATGATTGGTCCGTTTCATCATTGGGAATGCTCGAGCGCATCTCGGGTTCAAAATCGGGGTGTTTACAACAGGGATGTTATTACTTCTTTTGTTAATGCCAAGTATGGTGATTGTTCTTTATCTCAAGTTGATTGGAACATTGATTTTGAGTATATGCAATTTTTAAAGGTATTTTATGCTACTACATGTGCTTGTTCTGCTATTTATTATCCTACTTCTTGTATTGTGCTTAATAACTTGCTTAATATCAGTCTCAATTTTTTATCGATATAGATATAAAGTAAATTTTGTAGATGCAATTAAGGTTATGGAAACAAAATTTAAAAAATATATTGAGGACATGCCTAAAAATTTATTGTAGCTACAATAATGGACCCAAGGACTATGTTAGAAGGTTTTGGATTGCTAATAATTTAGATATTACATTACCTTCTATTGGTGATGTGAAATTACTGTTGAAATCTATATGTGCTTCATATGAGTCTTAATTTGTAAGTAATATTGCTAATGTTGCTTTTTTACCATCTTTTACAAGTAGTAATGACCCATCTTGGTCTCTGCTTTCAAGTAGAGGAAGAAGTTTAGTTTCACGCACTGAACTTTCGATGTATTTAGATATGGATTGTCTTACAACTCTAGACACTTTAGATAATTTGGATATCTTAGCTTTGTGGGAAAAAAATAAAAGGACATTTCCCATTCTTTCAATCATGACACGTGATCTACTAACACCTCTTGTCTCTTCACTTGCTTCCGAATATGCTTGTAGTGCAGGTAATAGAGTGTTGGATGAGAGGAGAAACAGACTAGCTCCGGATATTTTTGGATTGTCAAATGCCCAGAAAACTGTAACCAAGTGGTGTGTGTAAAGTTGTTGTTGTGCAAGTGCAACTATGCAACTTTAAGTTGAATGCATAATTGGAGTAGTAGACTTCATTATATACGCAATTGAATTGGTAAATAATAATTTGTTGGGCTTAATTAATTACCACTGCTTGGGGTGATCTTGATGTCTCTTTTATGCCATCTGGTTCTTGTTTCTATCTGTTGCCTTATGTCTTCTATTTGGATGTATAGATGATCTTGGTTTCATTTTCATGTTTTGGTGGTTGTTGCTTTGTAACTCGCTGTTCTTGTTGATTTTTTTTGTGTGTTTGGTCTGTCTGCGGTTATGGATCGTGAAATTCTGAGTTATTTCAACAGATCCAACAATTTTCTAAATCCAATGGATTTTGAGTTTTGTTGTCCCATTCTTCTTCAATTATGCATTCATACGGTTTTTGTTGCAGTTATTTATCCGCTGGAGTTTATTGGTGTAGTGGACTTTAGTATATATGTTTTTGAATTGATAAATGATAATTTGCTAGGCTTGTTGTAATACGTTCGTCAAATTTGTGTTTTGCTATTAATTCTGAGTGTATTATCTCAAATCTACCTGGAACTGGAATCTATGTATGGCATCAAGACAATATTAATGTTTGTGACTTTAAATATTCTTTTATCCTTTCAAAACACAGTTAACTTGGCATTTACCTTTATAGGATCAGTTCATTGTAAATGCTCAAGGTGTTTCATTTTTCTTTTGGCATTGAAAATGGGCTTAGCCTTTGAATCTACTTGGGTTAAGAGAATTAGATATTTTGGGAGAGTTTCATCTTTTTGGTGTGTAAACAAATGCCCAGAAAATTGTAACCAAGTGGTGTGTGTAAGATGCATAGTTACTCTTGGTGTGTAACCAAATGCCCAAAAAACTGTAACCAAGTGGTGTGTGTAAAGTTGTTGGTGTGCAAGTGCAACTATGCAACTTATGAAGGCCTTAATGGCGACACAAAGTTGCGTACTTGCATTGTGCTATTCTTTATGGGCTATGATGATAAAAACAAACTAAGTGATTGTTTGGCAACTAATGAAGGTCTTAATAGCAACTTAACGTTGCATTCATGTGCTATTCTATATAGATCCGAGCCCAAGTGTGTGTGTGTGTGTGTATCATTTTACCATGTTCTATTCTTATATGATCTATGTGCAATAGTGTGTGTCTATGATAAGATTTGGCCATAGTTTTCTGGGCATTTGGTTACTGGATTATGGATGTGTGTGTGTGTCTGCGTGCAAACGCGTGCGCATGGCTAGTGATTGGTGTAGTGGTGTGTGTTTGTGTGACTGTGCAACTCAGGGGCAATGATGATTTCTAAGCCCATTACTTGTGACTTTCTGAGCAAAGTGATGGATTATTTATACTTTTGAAGTGTTGCACTTGTTCTATTTGATTTACTATTATTAGCCTTTTTTCAAAGTAAATTAAAGGCAATGATGATACTTGAGCCTTGTGAGGTGTAGCTTGGATTGTGGGGGCGTGTGTGTATGTGTTGTTGATAGATAGTGATTTCTGAGCCTTAAGTGGCAATGATGATTTCTAAGCCTTAAGTGGTTAGCTTTATGCCTTAAGTGGCTTCTTGTGCAATTGTCCATAGTTGAAAAAGCCTTAAGTGGCTAATTTTGCTTTAGATTAGTTAACAAAATGTCTTAACTGCTGGCTACTGTTGTCTTGTTGACTACCACTTAAATCTGGTTATGGGCATAAACACTTGTTGATGGCTTGATGTACTTATTGACTTTTGAAGTGCTGCACTTGTTTACTATAATGCATTGTGCATTTGTTCACTGGTTGCTCTTGTCTGGGCTTGTTTTAGTCATTTATGGGCCTGTTTTTGTCATTGCTATGCATTTTTGGAATTAATAAGTGGAATTAAGTTGGTCTTGCTAGCTTTACGCCTTAAGTGGCTATCTTTATGCCTTCAGTGGCTTGTTGTGTAGTTGCCCTGATAGATCATGTTTTTTCCACAGTTCAAAGCCTTAAGTGACTAATTTTGCTTTAGTTAACAATATGCCTTAACTATTGAAAGTCTTAAGCAGTGTTATCGATCTCGTCCCGTACAGGCCGGTACCGATCGAGACATCCCGTACTAGAAGGAAAGCGGTACAGCTCATTCTATGTTCCATTCCGCCCATAATACCGGGCTATTCCGGTTGTTCCGAGTTGTCCTGGTCGTTTTCCAGACTTTGGCCGGTACAAAACACGCAATATTAAGAGCAATTTCATGCAAAAATGAACCGAAAATTGGAAGAAAAGAGAGAGGAAAGGATAGGAGAGTATTATGTGCACAATATTGATTTCTTGCCGGTAACCATGGAGTTTTCTCTTGCCTGTTTATATTTTTCAGATCTGGTTTCTTTCTTTCTTCGTTGTAACTAGTAAATGATGGGGAAGGTGGAATAAATGATGGAGAAGGAGGTTTTATCCTCTACACATGCAAAAAACATAATGTCTTTTCAAACCTCTGTGATTTATAGAAATTAGGTGCTTTGATTACCATGGAACTTGTTTTTATTTTTTCTACTTCAAGTTTTTGTGAAGATAAAAAATGTATTAAAAACATATAAAATATTAATCGCGGTAAATCCAAAACGATACCAGTACCGGTACGTTTCGTTTTAGTAGAAAAAACAGTACGCTAATCAGTACGAGATTAATAACATTGGTCTTAAGTGACTAATTTTGCCTTAACTAAGCCTCGACATCTATAGTTTTCTGGGCCTCGACATCTATAGTTTTCTGGACATTTGAAAGCCTTAGGTGACTAATTTTGCTTTAGTTAAATAGCTGGTTGTTGCTGTTTTGTTGATTTGGATTCAGATGTGTGTGCAACTATTGAAATGTTGTTGTCTTTTTGGATGCTTAGGTAGAGGGGGTTGTCCTTTACCATCTTTTCCTCCCATTGTGTTGGGTTCCTATTCCAGAGGTGGTTGTCCTTTGGCTTCTAAGTTTTATTTCTTAGCACAAAAAACAATTGTAATCAAATTCTAAGTTCTATTTCTGGGTTCCTTTCGTATTTTTGGAGTTTTCACTTTGCCTATTAGGATTCTCCCATCAATTGTGTTAGTAAGAGTAATGATATGTAAGTAAGAAATTAATTGTACAAAATTACTATTTTTTCCATTTCATTTTGTTCATTTTGAGATAATTTCACCACAATCTAAACTTATCCATGATTTGAAAGCTATATATCCTTATGTTTGAACTGTCTATTAAACGATTATATTTGTGAAAAGTTTTAAACTTTTGTTTGGTCAATATTTGTGTGAATTATTGTCAAAGAGTTACAATAAAGATAGACTACATCAATTGAAGAAGTGAACTACTTATAAAAAAACCACTCAAATATAATCTAAACATGTGGGAAAGAAAGAAGCTGACAATGTTCGAAAGACTTCTAATCCTGGAACTAATGATTATTTGTTGTCATTAAATTTTTAATGATTAATTGTTGCCACTAAATTTTTAGAGAGTACAAAAGGTGGTAAATGAACTGTTTGTGCCATTTTAAATGATAAAACTGAAGTTTGTCAAAATGCGGATAGGTTATGTTGGGATGAAACCTGTTCTGTTGAAAAAACCAAAACAGATATTTCTGAAGTTTTGGTCTGGACAAGGTCCCGGGTGGTCTGGATGGAAAGTGCAGAAAGTTGTCTGCAGGTTTTTGGTCCAATTTTGAAGTTGCAGAAATTTTGGTCTGGACGATGGTTAAGTCCGTCTGAACGGTCGACACAGAAAAAATGCATGTTTTTGCATTTTTTAGGGTTTCTGATGTACTGTGTCACCTTACTTTATAAAAGGGGGCAATCCTCATTATAACTTTGATCATTATTCATCATAGTGAAACACCCCAGCACCTCGTGGAGTACGATTAAGCAATCAGCTTAAGTCGGAACCACGTAAAATCTCTGTCTTGTTCTTTCTTGCTTCTCATTGTTTTATGTTCTTGGTTTGTTCTTCAATTGTGTGTGTTTGTCTGTGGGTTTAAAGTGCGCAAATCCATAATAACTAGTATCAGAGCTCTGGGTTAGGAGGTCAAGGGTTTACACAATGGCTGAAGACAAAGTCAAGATCAAGAAATTCAATGGTACGAACTACGCGTTCTAGAAGATACAATTGGAGGATATTCTGAATCAGAAAGATCTGTATCTCCCCATTGATGGCAAGAAGCTAGAGAAGATGAAACAAGCAGATTGGGATGTTTTGGATCACAAAGCCCTAAGGACTGTACGAGTAAGCCTCGCGCCGTCAGTTGCGTCGAACATCACCAAAGAAAATACTACAACAAATTTGTTCAAAGACCTAGAAAAGATGTACGAAAAGCCTTCTGCGGTGAACAAGGTATATCTCATGGAAAAGTTGTTTAACCTAAAGATGCCTGAAAACTCTATTGTTGCTAAACATTTAAATGAATTTAATACGATCACGAATCAGTTAGAATCTGTGGGTATTAATTTTGATGACGAGATCAGGGCTCTTGTTCTATTATCAAGTCTACCGGAAAGTTAAAACGGACTTGTTGTGGCAGTGAGTAATTCCTCTAGGTCTGCAAAAATAAAATTGGAGGATGTTGCAGGGTTGATATTAGGAGAAGAGGCTTGGAGAAGAGTATCAGGTGAGGGTGTTGCTTCGGGTTCAACACTAAGTATAGAGAAAAGAGGCATGTCTATGAATAGGGGTGGCAACAAAAAGGACAAGGGAAGATCGACATCTAGGAATAGGGGCTGGAGTAAATCTCGTGGAGGAGATGAAGGTTGTTGGAACTGTGGTCAGAAAGGGGCACTGGAATCAAGATTGCAAAGCACCAAGAAAGCAGCAGAATGGGAACAATCAAGGACGTAAAAATACTGTTAATATTTCTGGCGAGTCTGATAATGATCGGTGCTTTGATTTGTTCATTGGATTCTTGCAGTGAGTCTTGGATTGTAGACTCTGGAGCTTCATTCCATACTATTCCACGCATGGATGTGTTACAAAACTATATGCAGGGAAATTTTGGAAAAGTGTATTTGGGTGATGATGAAGCCTGCAATATAGTTGGGAAAGGGGATGTGCAGATTACTCAAACAGATGTATGGGGAAAAAATCCACGTAAGGTCCTGATAACGTGTCTCCTTGCCCGAATCTTAAATCTGCAAGACAGACAAGGGTTAGAGCACCTTTGCCTCTCGTCGGCAAAGGCCTCCAGATGCTTAAGTTAGTATTGAGTTACTAATTAAGCAAAGAACACAATGTGTATAATTGGGTGTTACAACATACCTTTCTTCATGGGTATGATCTTGTATTTATAGTTGTAGATGGTTTTCTCAATTTAGGCATCTCGTGCCCCCTGTTTCCTATTTTCTTTAGGAATCCTTCTTTCAGTAGGACTTTTCTATTAGGCTCTGCTTCCAAATACTGCTAGATCTCATTTAACAACAATCCTTCTTTCCATATAGGATTATTTCCTGTATGAAGCTATTTCCTTATAATGTTAGGAATGCTCACACTCATCCCATATTCTATGGGATTGCTCCTTATCCCATAAGGAACCGCCATAGAGTATTTTGGAATGTCTCACCGCCCTGCTCGTGGCGGTGCCATGCTTCCACGTAGCTCGAAATAAACTGTACATAACTCAGCTTATCATGCCGAGATGAATTATGTATTCTAGAATGTTGTTTTAAGCTATATAAGTAGCTTACTTAGCTCGGCCATGTCAGGGGCACTGCTTTATGCCTTACGCCGAGCTAGTGTATCCCTCTTTGTTAGTTCATTCTTACTATTTTGGCCTTATTTGTGGACAAACCAGCTTGGCACAAGGATTATGGACTCCTTATGTGGCGCCGAGCTACTTACCCTTTCATGGTAATCGATCAGGGCATGTGTTTTGCCTTTCATTAGGGTAATCATGTTTTTACCCACTCCAACAGACGGGACGGTTCTGAAATTGAAGGATGTTAGACATGTGCCTAGTCTAACAAGGAATTTTATTTCAGTGGGTCAGTTGTTAAAGGGTGGAGTTGTCACATCTTTTACATCGACGCCTTGTAAGATGAGCAAGGGGACCTTGATTTTTGATGAGCCCAAAATATAGACATTTAGAAATCCCTATAGCACATACTATTAGTTCTTTTGTCGTGCTTAATTAGATATTATTATTGTCTTTTTGATCATTCACTTTAAATTATTATTCGGCAGGAAAAACAATGATAATACCTCGTATCTAAGCCGTCGGATTCAAAAAGCCCAATGTCAAAGCAGCCGCAATTAAGAGTCGGCAACAGGAGCAAAGCCCATTTTTCATTTCATTCACGTGAGTCGGATTTGGCTAAGGAAATTCATTGATTGAAGATTCGGGTGGATACTGCTATATGGAATTAATCAAAGGCTATCTCACGAGAGGCAGCAAATCTATGAATTGTGGGCTCAAAAAGGGAACTAGATTTTGATTCACCTTAAGGAAATTTCTATCCTTAATTGTCGGCTAAAACAAAAGAGAAAGTAGGGTCCATGTATTTTTCTTTTACACGAAGATTGGGCACTACATAAGAAGGGCAATAGACTTCGGCAAGAGAGGGTTCGGTTTTGGGGATCACGGAACGGCAGAGGAAAAAAATAGAGAAAGCGGCTGGAGCAAAATTTTCTCTCTTTTTGTAAGCATTTATTTAATGGAGTTTTATTATTATTTGAATATGTTCACGTCCTCCATGAGTGGCTAGTCGTTTAAACTAGAGTGGAGGATGAAACCTCATGTCTAGTAGTGATTAAACACAAACTCTCGGTTTATTTTTCTTAATGCATAATTTCATTGGATAATTGTTCTTACCCCTGTTTAATTTGACTTAGTGGTTTTGAATATGGATTCAATCATGTTTTTTTCATGATTTGAAACTACTAGTTAAATATTTTGCCTGGTTATTAGATTTTAATTTCAAGTATTGGATATCCGTTGTGATTCATTTGCTAGCGGATACATCGGATTTTTCGTGTCTTGAATTTTGAGGCGAGGAAGAATGTACATTAGATTTTACTTTAAAACGAGCGTAACGAAGAAATTTTCCACAGTAAAAGAGTTTAGCCATCAAATTACTGTGAAGAAAGTAGAAAAATAAATCACGAGTTTGTTAAAAATCACTATGAATACATGGGCGTGGACTCCGAAACTCTAGTTTTCTTTCCCAACCGGTAATCTTTGCTTTCTTTTCCGTTTAATTTTAATTGTTTTCTTTTGTCATTTTTCATTTAATTTTAGTCAAACCAATTCACAAATTTTTGGAACTAGGTTAGGGTTTTATCGATTTAAATTTATTTAGTTTCCTATAAAAATACACAAGTCCCTGTGGGTTCGACCTCGCACTTGCATTACTATACTTCGGTACGATTCGTGCGCTTGCGAGTACTTTAAAATTTCACAACAATTTTTGCTCGTGGTAAAAAGGAAGGAACTTTATCTGTTTCTATGGGTACTTATACTAGCATTGCGGTGACAACATCAAGGGGTTGATTGCGCTATGTGACATCGTTGGCTGGGTTACATGAGCGAAAAGGGGATGAAAGTAATGTTGTCGAAGGGGAAATTGCTGGGTTGTAAGTCGCTGGATTTGGACTTCTGTGAGGATTGTGTTCTCGGGAAATAGAAGAAGGTCAGCTTTACAAAGGTGGCAAGGACCTTGAAACTAGAGAAGCTGGAGCTGGTTCATACCGACGTGTGGGGTTCATCAAAGGTACCCTCTATTGGTGGCTTGCGTTATTTCGTTACTTTTACTGATGATTCTACTAGAAAATTATGGGTTTATTTCCTTAAGTATAAATTTGATGTGTTTGATGTTTTCAAGAATTGGAAAGCATTAGTTGAGAATGAAACAAGAAAGAAATTGAAGTGCCTGAAATCTGATAATGGTGGCGAGTATTGTATTTGTGAGTTTGAGGCTTACTGTGCTGCTAATGGGATTCGAAGGGGGAAAATGGTCCCAAAGAAGCCAAGGCAGAATGGAGTTGCTGAACGCATGAATAGGACGATCCTAGAGCGTGTGAGGAGTATGAGGTTACATGTTGGGTTACCTAAACAATTTTGGGCTGATGCAATGAATACATTGGTGTAATTGATCAACATGGGGCTTTTAGTTACTTTGAATTGTGGATTGCTAGAAGAGGCTTGTATAGGTAAAGAGGTAAATTTATCCCATCTGCGAGTTTTTAGTTTCATTGCTATATGCATATAGAATTGGAGGATAGGGATAAATTTGATGCTAAGTCTCGTAAATGCGTGTTCATAGGCTATGATACTAATAGCTATGGGTATAGGATGTATGATTTTGAAAATCGAAAAACACATAGGACTATTAACATGGTATTTAATGAGTCTACTTTGTATAGAAATAGACTAAGTTAATCCAAGGAGGCTGAGGTAAAATCAGACTTTGTAGAGTTTGAGGGGATCCCTAACAGAATATTTTTAAAGCCTTAGGATACTAATATACAATCTACTCCACAAGCAGGTCCACAAACTCCTCCTCTTAGAAGGTCTACACATATTATAAAACCTCCAATACATTATTCTCCATCTTCGCACTATTTATTGTTAACTGATAGTGGTGAACTAGAATATTGTGAGGAAGCATTACAGGTTAAGACCAAGGAGGAGTGGGAGCATGCGATGGATGCTGAGATGGATTCTCTCTCATTTAATCAGACTTGGGAATTGGTTCAATTGCTCAAGGGGAAGAGAGCTTTGCATAACAAATGGGTTTATAGGCTTACAGAAGAATTTGATGGTAGTAAGCGATTCAAGGCAAGGTTGGTAGTCAATGGTTTCGAGCAGAAACAAGGTATTGACTACTCTAAAATCTTTCCTCCTATTGCTAAGATTTCTACTATCAGATGTGTTCTTATTTTTGTGGCTGTTGAGAACTTGCATTTAGAGCAGTTGGATGTCAAAACTACTTTTCTTCATGGGGATTTGGACGAGGGTATTTGTATGCATTAGCCAGAGGGTTATGTTGTGAAAGGGAAGGAGAATTAGATATGCAAGCTGAGGAAGAGCCTGTATGGGTTAAAATAGGCTCCAAGGCAATGGTATAAAAAAATTTGATACTTTTATGAATGCTACGGAGTTTAGTAGATGTCATGGGGATCATTGTTGTTATTTTAAGAAAATTGGCACATCGATCTCATACTTTTTGTTGTATGTAGATGATACACTTGTTGTAGATTCAAGCATGGATGAGATTGTTAATCCTAGGGCACAATTGTCCAAGGAGTTGCAATAAAGGATTTGGGTTCTGCAAAGAAAATCCTTGGGATGTGAAGGGAAGGGGCAGATTGGAAGTTGAAGTTGTCACAGGAGGAGTATGTTAAGAAGGTGTTGAAAAGGTTCAACATGGAGAGTGCTAAGCCAGTTAGCACACCCATGGCAAGTCACTTCAAGCTTTCAAAGGAAATGTGTGTAGTAACGGATGAAGAGAAGAACTATACGGCAAAGGTTCCATATGCCTCGGCGGTAGGCAGTCTGATGTATGCCATGGTTAACACAAGGCCAGACATTGCTCATGCAGTGGGAGTTGTTAGCAGGTTTATGGCAAATCTGGGCAAAGAGCATTGGAGAACAGTCAAGTGGATTCAGCGGTATTTGAGAGGTACTTCATATTCGGTTTTGTGTTTTGGGGGTTTTGATATTTGTCTGCAAGGTTTTGTGGATTCAGATTTAGCAGGAGACATTGATAGCAGGAAGAACACTACAGGGTATGTGTTTACATTGGGTACTACGGCAACCAGTTGGGCCTCACGGCTACAGAAAGTAGTAACTATTTCCATGACAGAGGCAGAGTATGTTGCAGCCACTGAGGTGTGCAATGAGATGGTATGTTGATGAACTTTATGAAAGAGTTGGGTAAGGAGCAAGGCAATTCCAAATTGTTCAGAGATAATTAGAGTGCCATACATTTGGCGAAGAACACAACCTTACATTCGAGGACCAAGCATATTGACATAAAGTATCACTTTATTCGCTCTTTGTTGGAGGATGGACAGTTCACTTTGGAGAAGATTCACACAAAGGATGATGCGACAGACATGTTCACAAAGGTGGTTATTGTGGAAAAGCTAAAGTCTTGTTCAGCTTCTGTGGGTCTCTCAGCTTAAGTGGGAGACTGGGTGATAGTGACGTTGATGAATGATGGTGATGGGTGATCACCATTGACATTTGGCGGGAGTGTCGAGGAACAGTTTTCAAGTGGGAGAATTGTTGGAATGAAGCCTCTTCTGTCAGAAAAACAAAGAGAGATTTCTGAAGTTTTGGTCCGGATGGGGTCCCAGGCAGTCCGGAGGGAAAGTGCAGAAAGCTATTTGCAGGTTTTTGGTCCAGTTTTGAAGTTGCAGAAATTTTAGCCTGGACGATAGTCAAGTCTATCTCGACGGTCGACACAGAAAAAATTGTGCTTTTTTGTTGTTGTTGTTGTTGAGTTTTTTAGGGTTTCTGATGTACTGTGTCACCTACTCTATAACTTTGATCATTATTCATCATAGTGAAACACGATTAAGTAAAAGGGCACAACACAAGTCACATGATTAAGCGGGTTGTCACAACATGACACGATTAAGTAAGCGGCATGGCACGGTACGACATGATTAAGTAAATGGGCCGGCACGACACAACACAGTTACAAAACGGCACAACACGAATAAAATAAAACGACACGACACGACACAACTAAAAATGGGCACAACAAGATTAAAAACGGCACGACATGACACGATTAATTAAATGGGCACGACACGGTACGGTACATAGCTCGGTTGGCACAGAAGAAAAGCGGCATAGAGGGCACGTTTGACACCTCTACTCTAGACCGTCGATTTTTTAGACCAAAATTCATTAAACATAGAGGTATTTAGGTCAAAATCTTCCATACCTAAGAGATTTCACTTCAAATTGCCACAAAATCATAGCCCAGAACCTCTGTTCAAATCGTAGATGAAGTAACAGAAAAATGGTGTCAATTGACTGCGGGTAAGGGGATAACAAGGGGTGTTTATGTCAAAATAGCTCTCTTCTATGCCTGGATAACTTTTGGGGAGGATGAGGGTAATCCAAAAGTTATCAGGGAGAGTAACCTTGAAGAGGGAAAGCGTAGAAGGGGTGAAGTTATATCACGGAAGCCGATTAGGGTTGCCAAATGGGGGATATGGGTGGGATCCTCCTCTTAACAGAGTGTGAAAAATTATAGGGGGAGATAAAGAAAGGAAAATAATTAAGAAGAAAAATAGAGGAAAAATAGAAAAGAAAATGGGAGAAAAGTTATATTCTAGAAATTTGAATATTTACATTTTTCTTTTATAAGAACCAAACATACGTTTTCCACCTCTTAAATTCCAAACAGAGCCTAGACTGTTTGAACATTTCATTTTGGGTAAATTACACTGACCTCCCCTGAGGTTACTGACATTTTCACTGACCTCCCCTCTGGTTTTGGAAATGACATTAACCTCCCTTACTTTACAAAGTAATATGCACATACCTCCCTTGCCGTTAAAATTGACCTAACGGCGTTAACTTTGAATGCTAAAAGACTATTATACCCTTCCTTGCAAACAATTTATGTTACATTATCATTACATATTTTATGTTAACACATATTGACAAAAAAGAGTAAGATATTAAATTGGACAAATCTTAAAAAAAAAATACACTATTAAAAAAGAGGGCTGAAAATTATTTAAATAAATTAGAAGGAAAAAATACACTATATTAAAAAAAAAGGGATTAAAATTTTTACTGTTACTATCTTGTTTTCAAAACTTGGCACAAATTTTTTCCTTTTAAATTATTTAAGTACTCCAAAATTTAACCCTCTTTTTAAACATATAGTGGATTTTGTTTTCCTTTTAGATTATTTAAATAATTTTAATCCCCTTTTTTAATATAGTGTATTTTTTCCTTTTAATTTATTTAAATAATTTCAAGCCCTCTTTTTTTAACGCATAGTGTATTCTTTTTTAAGGTTTGTCCAATTTACTCTTTTTTAGGTTTGTCCAATTTAAGGAAAAAATTTGTGCCAAGTTTTGAAAACAAGATAGTAACAGTGAAAATTTTAATCCCTTTTTTTTAATATAGTGTATTTTTCCTTCTAATTTATTTAAATAATTTTCAGCCCTCTTTTTTAACAGTGTATTTTTTTAAGGTTTGTCCAATTTAATATCTTACTTTTTTTTTGTCAATATGTGTTAACATAAAATATGTAATGATAATGTAACATAAATTGTTTGCAAGTAAGGGTATAATAGTCTTTTAGCATTCAAAGTTAACGCCTTTAGGTCAATTTTAACGGCAAGGGAGGTATGTACATATTACTTTGTAAAGTAAGGGAGGTTAATGTCATTTCCAAAACCAGATGGGAGGTCAGTGAAAATGTCAGTAACCTCAGGGGAGGTCAGTGTCATTTACCCTTTCATTTTTGGCTCACAATTTCTATGGCCAACAGATAGGCTCAGAGGTAGACAAATATAGTAGAAGAACAAACAGAGGATGGAGACCATGGCACAGATTGGCGCTTTACCCTTTATCAGTCGCATGGGATCAGAAAATTTCCGTACTAATGGTGCTCCTCTCTCTCTACCACACCCTACTGGTACTTCAAATCTCTTTCATTCTCACTCTAGAAACCCTAACTCCCGTCCTCCTCCTCCTGCAAAAATAAAACAACGCTCCCTGGGTCCCACCGAGCTCCAAAAAGCTCAAGAGTTTCTCAGTCGGACTCTCCAAACGCAACCTCTGCCACCCACTTCTGAAATCAACAAAGCGTTAGTGGCTTTGAAGAAATCGGGTAATTACGGCTCTACTCTTTCTTTCTTTGTGAAGTTGCAATTCTTAGGCGTTCAGCCGAATTTCTTTACCTTGAAGATTGCGATTATCTGTTACTGCCAGTTGAATCGAGTCGATTTTGGGTTCTCTCTTTTAGGCGTCCTCTTCAAACTGGGTAAATCACCCTGCGTAACTACCTTCACTAATCTTATACGTGGACTTATTTTACGAGATAAAATTGATGAGGCTATGGATTTACTCGAGAAACTTTCAAGAACTAGCGTTATTGAACCCAATGTGGTTACATATGGAACAATTGTTAACGGGCTTTGCAAAGTGGGTAACACTGGAATGGCTATTAGGATGGTTAAGATTATGGAAGAGACAGGTTGTAAACCTAACATTATTGTCTATAACACGATCATTGACGGTCTGTGCAAGAATAGGATGGTGGGTGATGCCGTAAAGCTCTTATTGGAAATGAACGAAAAAGGCATTCCTCCAGATGTCGTCACTTATACTACTTTGATATATGGCCTATGTAATAGTGGCAAGTGGGAGGAGGCTACGAGAATGTTAAGAGCGATGTTGGATAGTGGTATTTCTCCAAATGTTTGTACATATAGTGTGTTGGTGGATGCACTCACTAAGGAAGGGAGGGGAAAAGAAGCAGAGGAGGTTATTGGAGTCATGATAAAAAGAGGGGTGGATCCTAATGTATACACATACAATACTATAATGGATGGACATTGTTTGGGCGGTCAGATGGATGAAGCAATGAGAGTGTTAAATACCATGGTTGATAGGGGCCTTTGTCCCGACATTTTCAGCTATAACATTTTGATCAAGGGATATTGCAAGAAAATGGAATTAGATGAGGCCATGCATCTCTTTCTAGAAATGCCTCGAAGGGGTGTGAAACCTGATATTATAACTTGCAACACTATATTACAGGGTCTGTTTCGGATTGGTAGATGCGCAGTTGCTAAAGAACTTTTCTGTCAGATGCAAGTTGCAGGCCTAATTCGAGGTACTCACTCTTACAATATCGTATTGGATGGCCTTTGCAAAAACGGGCATATTGCTGAAGCATTGTCTTTGTTTCACATGATTGAAAGCAGCGGCTTTGATCTCGACATTATTTCGTACAGCATCCTCATTGATGCATCCTGCAAGCATAAACAACTTGACACCTCTAGGGAGCTTTTCTCTAAACTTTCTTCCAAGGGGCTACTCCCTGATTGTACAACATATAATATTATGCTAGGAGGTCTTTGTGAGGAAGGATTTCTAGATGAAGCTTGCGAATTGATTGTTGAAATGGAACAGAATGGTTGCTTGCCCGATGGTATCACTTACAACACCATCATCAGAGGTTGTTTTGCACAACAAAAGGGTTATAAGGCCCTGGCATTCCTGGAGGAAATGGTGGGAAAGGGTTTTTCACCCAGTGCATCTAATTTTTCATCCATTATAGATCTTATCTCAATTGATGGAGAAGATCCTTTCCTTCAAAAAGAATTGATCACAAAGTTCATGCCAAGGATAGACATGGAACTGTGAAGGTAAGGTTATGTTTATGCCATACCGCGTTTATATGTGAAACTCTTCTATATAATATATTTATTTAATTTCCTTCGAAAGTCTGAAATCAATAATTAAACATATCTTTCCATGAATCTTCCATTCTTCAGTTTCTGTCTTTGCCTTTACTGTGTATTTTACTGTCAGTTCATTGATAAGTTTGTCATTTTTAGTCCGAGGTTGAAGGGGAAAGAAAACATTAGTAAAGTGATTCATAAGTTGAACAAACACCAACAGCGAGCTTATTCTTACCTCAGTGGACTCTGATTGTTTCTATTTGTGTTTTCCATTTGGATTTCCTGTGCATGATGCTTCCAATTTATTTTACCCCACTAATTGGATTTCCCCACTTTTAAAGGCTCATGCCACTGCAGCATGTAGCAACCTCACTCCTAAGCTATTTTTAGGCAGCGACAGTTTCTTTTCTTCTAAGCTATTTTGAGGCATTCTATTATGATATGACTGTTATTGGTATTTGTCAACTCATCAGGTAAATCATGTGCTTGTGTTGACAATCTTGGATATTGTTGTTTGTGTGTTTGTGTGTGTGTGTGTGTGTGTGTGTGTGTGTGTGTGTGAGAGAGAGAGAGAGAGAGAGAGAGAGAGAGAGAGAGAGAGAGAAGTGTAGGGTGTTAACGAACCCAAACACATAAGACTTTATTTATATTATCGAGAAGTTGAATACAATATGTGGTTAGGCAATGTGGGACAAAAGCTATTCTAACACTCCCCTTCAAGCTGGAGAATAAATATCACAAAACCCCAGCTTGTTACATAAAAACTCTAAACGTGGCTTAAACAATGGCTTGGTGA
Organism: Vaccinium macrocarpon; assembly: GCA_022606695.1. Classification (NCBI taxonomy): domain Eukaryota; kingdom Viridiplantae; phylum Streptophyta; class Magnoliopsida; order Ericales; family Ericaceae; genus Vaccinium; species Vaccinium macrocarpon. The sequence continues at coordinate 23,936,312 of CM040176.1, forward strand.
AAATATCAGCCAACTGAGCTCCTGTAGATACGAATGGAGTAGATAATACACCCCCATCTATCTTCTCGCGAACAAGGTGACAATCTACTTCAATGCGTTTCGTTCTCTCATGAAATGCTGGGTTTGAAGCAATATGGCTGCTTGATTATTACAATGCATAGGAATAGGCAACTGCACACCAAAGCCTAACTCCTCAAGTAAACCTCTTAACCACACAATTTCGCAAGATGTATGTGCTATGGCTTGATACTCAGCTTCTGCACTGGATCTTGCAACAACTGTTTGTTTCTTGCTTTTCCATTTGGCCAAATTGTCTCCAACAAAAGTACAGTACCCAGTAGTGGACCGTCTATCAGATGGTGATCCTGCCCATTCAGCATCGGTAAAGGCTTCAACACGCAAATGACTGTTGCCTGTTGGACTGATAAAACAGACCATGTCCAGGATAAGCCTTAAGTAACTTTTACAATATGAAGACAAGCTTCCTAGTGTGGAAGGCGAGGAGCTGACATAAACTGACTCACCATACTAACAGCGAATGAGATATCTAGACGTGTATTGGTAAGATAATTCAACTTGCCAACTAAGCGACGATACCAATCTAGATGAGGAAATATCTCCCCCTGGTCAATACAAAGCTTTACATTAGGATCCATTGGAGTCTCCACAGGTGTTGCTCCCAATAAACCTATCTCGTCAAGAATATCCAAAGCATACTTCCGTTGGGACAAACTAATCCCATCCTTGGACCTTGCTACCTCAATACCCAAGAAATACCGTAGCTTACCCAAGTCTTTAGTGTGAAACTAACGCTGTAAAAACTGCTTCAACTTATCAATGCCATACTGATCATCTCCAGTAATGATGATGTCATCCACATATACAATCAATACTATTCTTCCTCGCTCCGACTTTTTGAAGAATATAGAGTGATCCAAATGAGATTGACGCATACCGAATTCTAGACCTCCTCGAGCAGATCACCATGAAGGAAAGCATTCTTAACATCCAATTGATACAAGGGCTAGCCAAGATTGGAGGCCAAAGAAATAACCACCCAGATAGAATTGATCTTGGCAACAGGGGAAAAAGTCTCAGCATAATCAACCCCATATGTCTGTGTATAGCCTTTGGCTGTTAGGCGGGCCTTATATCGCTCAACAGTGCCATCTGGATTATACTTGACCGTAAAAACCCATTGTTGTCCGCCACTTAGACAGAGAAAGAGCCTCTTGTATAGTGTTAGGAACATGTATGGAAGAGACAAAAGAAGTAAAAGCACGAAAAGGAGACAAATGATCATACGAGACATAGTGGGAAATAGGATGAGAAGTACAAGTACGAGTACCTTTGCGAATTGCAATGGGAAGATCAAGATCAGATAAGGGAGAAGAGGCTACGAGATCATGCCGACGGGGAAGATGTTGGGGCGGGCACTGGGGGGGTGCAGGAGCTACTGGTGCCTTGTTACAGTGAACATATACTTGCAAAGGTGTCTCCTGCAAGGATTGAGGAGGCGGAACAGAAGGTAGGGCCATAGGAAAGATAGACTCATCTTTAACAGTGTGTGTATCCGAATAAAATGGAAATGACTCATTAAATGTTACATCAGCAGACACAAAATATCGACGTAATGATGGCGAGTAACATTTATACCTTTTCTGGGTGTGGGAATACCCTATAAAGATACACTGAAAGGACCGGGGATCAAGTTTGTCCTGATCAGGATCTAAAGCATGAACATAACAGGTGCACCCAAAAATTCGAGGAGGAAAAGAGTGAAGTGGACGACCATGGAATAATACTGTATAGGGTATTTGACCACCCAAGACTTTGGAAGGCATATGGTTGATCAAATGACATCCTGTAAGGACAACATCACTCCAATAAGACTTAGGCACTTGCATCTGAAATAACATAGCACGCATAACTTCTGAAAAATGTCGAATCTTGCGTTTGGCAACCCCATTTTGTTGTGGAGTTCGAGCGCAAGAGGTCGGTGTATAATGCCATGACCAATAAATAATTGAGAAAGAGCATTACGATAATATTCACGTGCATTATCAGAACGAAATAGACAAACGCAAGTATTAAACTGAGTCTTTATTTCCTTAAAAAATTGCTTAAAAATGGATGACAACTCTGACCTAGCCTTCATAAGATAAATATATGTCACTCGAGAGAAATCATCTACAAAAATAACAAAATATGAAAACCAGATAAAACTTGGGACATGTATGGGTCCCCAAATATCTGAATGAACTAACTCAAAAGGATGCGACACACGACGCTTTACTTGAGGATAATATGATACTCGACGATGCTTACTGAACTCACAGACTTCACAAGATAAGCTATGAATACGACTACATGAAGGTACTAGTTTCTTCAAACTCTGGAGAGAAGGATGACCAAGGCGACAATGATGGTGATATGGAGATTCAGATGACTGAAGAGCAATAGACTGAGGCTGAAGTAATATTGGCCACCACGCTTAGTACCCCCACCGATCTTCCTCCCCGTCTTTAGATCCTGAAACACATAATCATGAGGAGAAAATGTGATGGAGCAATTTAAAGACTTGGTAAGCTTACTAACAGTCATAAGATTAAAGGGAAACCGAGAAACATGTAACACAGATTCTAAAGTAAGAGACGAATTGATAGGGATAGAACCAAACCAATAATCTCAGTGGTAGAATCATCTGGTAGAGTAACACGAGAGAGTTTACCAACAGATTGATGACGGATGACCAATAAAGGAAGTAGAAATACCAGTCATATGGTCAGAGGCACCAGAATCAATAACCCAAGGAATAGAAGTAAAAGAAGAGGCGACACAAGCAACGGAAGAACCTGTCTGGGCAAGCGTTGCAGTGGAGGAAGATCTTGCAAATGACTGTTGAAATGCTACAAAACATTGGTACTCCTTAGCAGAAATAGTCACTGGTTTATCAGCAGAGTGATGGGATGACACTGATTCCTCAAAAGTGGCAACTTGATGCGCCTGGGGATAATCATGAAGCTTAACAATAATCCATAGTATGACTGGTACCCCCACAATGAGTACATGATAAGGTACCACGACCACGACCTTAACTACCTGAACCACCTCCCCCTGACGTGCGACCATAATTTCCTCTATCACGACTAGAACTACAACCATTGAATCTAGAAGTACCACGACCACTGTAATTATAACTAGAATCACGACCACCAGAATCACGACCACAACTGTTACGGCCATTACCGGACACAAAACCACCAGAGACAGCGGAAGCCAGAGCTGAAGGCTCAGAAGAAGACACATCAGGTGGCATAGAACGGGATGCAGAAGACTGATGAAGTCGACTGAAGACCTCGCTAAGAGAAGGTAGGTCACTAGATCCCAAAATCTGATTACTAATTGGAGCAAAGTCTGAGGAGGCACCAGATAGGAACCGAGCAACCTCCATACGCTCATGTTGGCGTCGCACAACCTAAATATCTGAAGACAGTGGCTCACAAACTCGAAGTTCATCCCGAATACGACAAAACCTAGCATAATACTCTTTGAAAGATAAGTTGCCCTGAGAGATAGAAAAGAATTACTAATGAAGATCATAAGTGTGACGGAGATTGTTCACTCCAGAATACATCTCCTGAGCTTGTGTCCAAACCTGTTTGGCTGTGTCCAAGAACATCAGTGAGCCATCAATATCTTCATTCATACTATTCCACAATTGATTACGGATCCGAGCATCCCTAGGTTTCCACGAAGTAGTATTTGTAGGAGGGTCATCAGTCAAGAACTGAGACTCGAACTCCCCCTCATAATATACCTCAGCGGCCTTGGCCCAAATAGCATAATTATTACCATTTAGCCGTGTGAATGTAATTGGCAGCCTCTCCCGAGAAGAACTGGAAGAGCTACCCACTATAGTAGAACTAGAACTAGAACTATTTGCAGAAGTAGATTTTTCTTCGGACATTTTTGCCAGCAAATCAAAAAAGAACAACCATTAGCAACCAAATCAATCAACAAATTACTAATCTCCTGAACTAAGATAATAAACTAATCAAACTAAACGAAACAAGGAAATATCTGCCTCTGCCACGGCTGATATCAAACAACCAATCAAACACCAACAAAAATCATACCAGAAACGAAATATCTGCCTCTGCCTCGGCTAACATCAAACAACCCGTCAAACACCAACAAAAAATCATACCAGAGAAACAGCAAATCGATAGCAGAGACATGGAGGCATCCAGAGAACAATTTTGAGCAGCAAAATTGTTGAAATCAGAGTCGAAATCAGATGGGTGTAGGTCGAAATCAGCAATAGGTCACATATCTAGGACTGTCGAACACCATGGATGGTCTGTGAGGATCGTTTTAGGGTTTTAAGTGGTCGAAATCAACTGTTTGGGGTTCGAAATCAACTATGTGGGGTTTGAAATCAACTGTATAGGATTCGAATGTGGTCGATTAGGGTTTCAAAGGTCGATTAGGGGTCGATTTGGGTTTGATTTGGGTCTGATTTAAGTCTGAATAGGGTTTGTTTTGGGTCTGATTTGTGGATTTCATGGGTCGATTAGGGTTCAATTGTATTGTGGCTGTATGGTTTATTGGTTTAGGGTTTAGGAAGACGATGGAGATGGTGGCTAGGGTTAGGAAAGATGATGGAGATTGTTAGGGTGGAATCAAATGTAGCTCTGATACAATGTTATTTGTTTGAGAGAGAGAGAGAGAGAGAGAGAGAGAGAGAGAGAGAGAGAGAGAGAGAGAGAGAGAGAGAGGTGTAGGGTGTTAACGAACCCAAACACATAAGACTTTATTTATATTATGAGAGAAGTGAATACAATATGTAGTTAGGCAATGTGGGACAAACGCTATTCTAACAGATATCACAAGTTCATGCTGGGTATTGCTCTACTTTCAGGGTGTGTACTATAGTGAAATGATTGACTACAGAAACATTCGGTGGAACGAGGATGAAAACCTGCACCAATTGTTTTAGCTGCGAATTCACCTCTGGATTTTGTCTAGCTGCTATGCATGAAGATGAATCAAGGTAGTTTATTCACCACTGATTCTGCCTCAATATAGTGGTTTCTACTTTCTAAGTTCAATGAAAAACAGTTTCATCTGTATATTTGTAATTCAAGATAGATATTGTGCAGCATGCTCTGCAAAGCTAAAGCATTTGGGGTAGGGCACCTTTTGAGTAAGTATCAATTTGTGGTCTCTTTGATTCTCCAGCTAAAACATTATGCAGCATGTTCACTTGTATCTTTGTAATTCTGGTTTGGACACATTGGTTGAGGTTTAATTTTTAGTATATTGTTAATATGGTGCAGGGATGGTGTTAAAATGGAGAGGCCGGGCGTGACAACCACCTAACACTATCCTGGAGTAATGCTTGCATTGCGCATGAATCAAATTAGCGACAGTAGAAGATTTTCCTACTGGGCTAGTTTAGCCCACCCTATAATTTTCTGGTATAAACCACGGGACATGAGTTGGTGTGCTTAGAGTGCATGGTTTGGATGAACGCATACATTGAAGAGTTGTTTATCATCTCATTTTCTTCTGCCTTATGATTTATACTTTTGGAACAAATATTACGTACTGTGGGATATGAATGATATATTGGATTTATAATGGGTAGGATGATGAAAACAAACTTCTAGTGTGAGATTACCGATACCTTATCCAAGTGTTCTAGATTTCACATTTTGTGAGATTCATTGGCCAAGGGGTTTGTGAATCCCTCCATTGGTTGTTGCATCCAAATGCGGGTATGCAGTTTCTAGGGAATTTGTAATGCAATCCGATGATCTAATACGTGAATCAAACCGGCCCTTACTACACAATTTTAACGGGTTTGCATTATTGTTTCTTGAACTCGTGACTTTAGCAGTTTATTGGGGGGTGATGTTGTTGGATGCATGTTGGTTTTCCAGTAATGAGTCGATCTAGACAGGCAATTGTGGGAGTTGATGTTTTTGGCGATCAAAAAAAAAAAAAAAATGGTGGGGGTTGATGGTGGCTTGGTAGATAAAAGCATTACATGGCTCACATTGTGATTGAAGTTTATGGTGCAATCATAAGCTTATGGGTGCTGCCATCACTCTTGGGGTTGAAGTTTCTTTGGCGAGGAAGTGATTGGGAATCATAGCTAAAGGCTTAAAGCAACAAGGTGTCCCATATCAAAGTGATGATTTTCTGTTTGAGTTTTCTGATTGAGGTTCACATTTTTAGGTGGTTGCAGGTCCAAGTTGTTAGTGGTTTTTTTTTGATATAGTAGCAAAGATATAGCTCTAGTCTCTTAACTGCTAATGCTGTGATTATTACAATTGCTTTCCTTCATTTGTGTTTCAAAAAGGATTTGTTCTTCTATGTTATCTTGTTTCTTGTGGATTGCAAGTTGTTCTTTTGATTGATTTAGCTAGTATTTTTCATTGGTTTTGACAGCATTTTACCATATGGCCATCCTCTGATTTTATTTAAAATTCTAGATGACCACAGAAGTATTGAAGCTCGTCCAATTTCGGCGGAGAGTTGATCTTTTACGATTTGGAATTGCTTTTTTTTGTTTTTTAAATGCTTAGACTGTTTATTATTCGAGAGTCCATCATGTTAGGATGATTTCATTGCATTTCAGCAGTGTTGTGATGTAAAAAAGTGCATACTATTATTGTTCGAGTTTCAGTACTTGTCTAAATTCATTTATTTGATTTCAGCTTTATGAAGATGATGTATGCCTATGCATATTGGATAAAGTATCATATTTTTTAGATGGAACATCAGTTGGTTATATCTTTATGTTGCTGCTTTCTAGTTTAACCTAGAAGGTCATTGCTTAAGGCTCCAATCGCAAATCATAATTCTGTGAAAGCGTAGAGACGGTATGATGTTAAAACTTCAGACCTTGGTGTAAAGACTGAAAAGTGAATCTATCTTAATGCAATCACTTGTGGCCAATTCTGACACAACATTCTTTTTGCAACATTACCTTTTAGAGCTATTTTCATGATTCAGTACCCTTTCGAATGGAAATGGAAGGAAAGTTATGGACTTCTGCCTACCAAACAAAACAATTTGTAAACAATTACCCCGATAAAAAATAAAAGAATAAGTAATGGTTCCGTCTAATAGATGTTTTGTTCACAAACCCCGAAACTCATGGTTTCTCTAGCGTACCAAGAAAGCATCTCTAGTAACATGTCGAAACCCTAATAAGAAAATCACTAACTTGTAAATTGCACTAGTCTTGCTGCATTAGAGTTCGGTATCCTCATGACTGCATCTCATGCTTCCCTCTGTAAAACAGTTAAAGAGATGTATTTAATGGCGAGGAAGCATTTGTGATGTGTTCAAATGATAAAACCCTTCCTTCTGTATGCTTTTTTGGAATCACAGCAATGATTTATTTATCTGCACAGGAATCATTGGTTTAATGGTTTTATTTTCTATATAAACTTGAGTTTTTCTCGATAACTTTAACCGGGACTGACTAATTTCATACTTTAATGTGTAGGCATTCTCTTATTATACCGAAGTCACATTTTCCTTGCCTGTAAGCAACTCCACCTATTGTAAGTTTGCATAATATTGTTTGATTCTTTTAATCTGTATTTGTTTGAAGTGCCATCTAACTTAAGAGAATTTGACATGCAGGTAATTGGAGCCATGTGTTCAAAAGTACCCTTCATCGGCAATGCAGTTGTCAAAGCTACCGGTTGTGGTGTGTATTCACTATCCTTAGTTTGCAATGTGATGAATTAGTTGTTGTAGTAAATCATTTTTGTTATCAGATGCAAGATGTGTGCACGCAATCATGTCATATCCTTGTTAATTATTTGATTTGGCATGGGTATTGGTTATTAAAGATATACATCATCCATGGGGACGCAATTGGTAGTTAGGAACTTCAGGGCACGTAAATTTCTAAGATGGATCAGGGATGAGTTACCAAAAAACATGTTTAGGGAGTCCGATCAAAAAAAAAAAAGAAAGAGCATGTTTAGGGAGATATAAACTTGAATGCAAATCTAGGGAGTTAAATTATTAACCTGAGCACTATTTTCAGTTAAGTTCAATTGACATCATTACCAATGTAAGAGGATAAGGGGGGACAATGGGAGTATTGAGAATTTACGAGTAAAATGCAATGTCTACTTGTACCCAAGAAAATAGATGAAGGGGTGAAAACATGGGAATGAGGAGGAAGAGAGAGAGTGCTTGAAAGGCGGAGAGAGATGAAGTGTTTTAGCTTGAGAATGAGCTGGTGCCAAAGCTTCTTCTGGTACAGATCTGATAGGGTATTGAGCCAACCTTCGAGCTATGGATGGGCAATGCGAATGGGTCTCTAGGTAGAGTGTTTCGAGTGTCGCCATATGTTTAATCTCTTCAATTACTTGTTCTCTTCTCAAATGGTAAAGTACTGTAAAATAAATTAACATAGGAAAAAGCTAACCTCAACCCAAGGGGTGGAGGATAAAAAAATAGAAAATGCATAGATATCTGTGAAAAGTGTACTAATATCTATGAAAGTATATTGATATCTGTGAAATGCGCATTAATATCTGAACTAGCTTGTCATTATATACATGTTATCCTCCACATACTAGGTAGAGGTTAGCAAGACCCATTAACATAGTCAAATGATACACACAGTTGAATCATTTAACAATAATACATACAATTGATGCCCCCTCCGAAACATGCGAATGCACTGGTTTGGCATGCTTGAAGTTCCGGCTCATCCCCATTTTCTGCCGCCCTTTTTCACATTCTTTCTATTGTGTGTCACCTTTCCTCCTGGTTCTGTCTAGTTGAGCAGGCGAACAAGTGTTCTATGAAATCATCCCTAATCAAGGTCCGGATTCCAAATCCAAGCCGTTTTGTAGTTGCAGGCATTTTTTTTATGCACAAGGGACCCTTTTAGTAAACAACGACAATAACAAAACCCATGTAGTCCCCAATCATTGGGGGTATAGCCGGGGATGATTGGAGATAGACCTAACCTTTGACAATATGCACAGAATGACTGCTCTTAGAATACCACTAAAACAGTGGCCCCCCTAAACCTCCAAGAACTAAGGAGCTATAGGGACGTTTTGCTGCAGAACCATGGCCCCAAATCAACTTTGAAAGGCATTAGAGAGGGCAGGCATAGAGACCCAAATCAATTTTTGTGCTCATTACCATAGTTCCTTCATTTATGGTCCAGAGCATCACTAATAAGCACAAATAAGGGACCCTTCTAGTAACTTCCCAAATTATTTCATCTGTAGCATTGGATACCTTGGATCTGCATTAATCAAACTTAAATGAAAGTAACTAAGCGCATCTACAGCACTATAATCATATTCTGAACCCCAACCACTGTACACAGAATTTTTGGTCAACAATCTGATATAGCTAAATTTTTTGTCATCAAATGAATTTATTAGATAAGCTTAAGTGAATGCAAAATTGGAACTATGCAGATTCATACAACTTGTTGGTCAACAATGGCGCAGCTGCAGGCCAAGTTATATTTCATGTAAGTTTTACTGAGATTGTAGTTTCCTTATATTTTGATCGTATGATGATGAGGCTTCATTTTTTTTTCTATCAATTTTTTTAGGAGTACTAAAATTAACAAGCCTAATTGATCAAGGATTCCATTTTATCCTTGAACCAATCCTAATGTCTTTCCTTTTTCTGTTTTTCCTATAACTGAATAACTCTCTTGACTGCTATGACTTGGATTGTATAATATTCTTGGAAAACCAATGGGTTTGATCGGGTTTGGCATTTTCTTTGTAATTGTTGCCTGCTGCTATTATATGCGTTGGGGAGCTGATTAGCCCTGGCTATTTTTGTTTCCTTGTCTTCTAAATTACGTGGGAACTTCAGACTCACCTCCATATAATTCCTCGCAAAGCACTGGACTGTTTATGGGCTGCTGAGGTAATCACTATTTGCTTGCATTTCTGTATCTCATGGAAAATAAACAAACATTTTCCAAGGAGATCTAAGTGTTTCCAGAAACCTAAGAAGCTTAAATCCAATTGAATCGTCCTCCCACTTTGGCACAATTTTTCCAATTGAGCCCTTTTAGTTTCCACCTTCAAGAGTAAATGGAAGGGTTAGGATGGTCTTTTAATTCGCACAAGGGGACTTCACGCGCTGGTGGGTGCGTGAGTTTGTTCTCTCTCAAAAGCAGAAGGCTACGCGGCCTTTGTAAACCCAAGTAAATTCTGGGTAAATATCTCTTTTGCTCTCTCCTCTCATACACAGCCGCTCTCTCTCTCTCTCTCTCTCTCTCTCTCTCTCTCTCTCTCTCTCTCTCTCCTACTCTGATCGGCTTCCTGGATGCGTTTTGTTTTTCCCCTTCTCTCCACAACAGGGTATTCCGACCAAATGCAGTTCAGCATTTGGCGACAAGCCAACGACTGGAACAGTTAATATCTCTCCCCCCCTCTCTCTCCGTTTGTCTCCTTTTTCCTTTGTTTCTCCTTATGACTAATTTAGATCCTATCTGTTTCTCCTCATGAGTAATTTCTCGGGAATGGGGTTTTGATGTGGAGACTTTTTGTGGGTTGTGCAGAGGTAGGGGCGCTATTAACCTGAAGAAACTGGGTTCAAGCTCATCAACTTGAATCAAAAGCTTTGAAGTATTGGCAGGTATTTGAAAGGGTTTATGAATTCCACTGTTTGTTTGCTTTATGCAAGGGTTTCTTCAACATGCAACCGACCATATGATTTTACATTGAATCAAATCTGTCTCGTTTTGTAGCTTTGAAAAAATCATAAGGGAAGCTCATAATGTGTTGCCAACTGTTTGGAAAAATGCCCCACAAATATACGCAATTGGTATGGGTTTGGAATTGAATCTCTATTTATTGATTTTGGGCGGCCAAAAAGAAACCCTTTTCCTTTCATTGCATCAAAGTGATTTTATCCTACTACTCCTATAAGTTAAAAACTGAAGGCAAACACCACATCGTACAGCCAACAAATGCCCAAAACTAATTTGGGTCTAGAACCAAAAATAAACAAAAGGGGTGCCTAAAATGAAAACAAATCGGCTGTACATATGGTCATATGAAAGAGAACAAATAGGTTAATCAAATAGGTTAAGTGCTAATCATATTTAGTCAAACAAATAGGTTCTTCACTTTGATTGATCTTGTCCCCATCATGCAGTATTATGCACATGGAGAGTGTTTTTCTTATGGATTTCCCCATGCTCCAAATCATTTGTGCCATGGTAATATTTCCATCAGATAACTAAATGTCAAACAACAATTTCTGTGAAATTATGATCTATTCAATTATCTGATTGAATTGTGCAGTACATCATCCACTGAGAACGTCTGCGCTACAGCATTTTGTGTGCGATAGTATAATACTAATGATATCCGTTAACTGTTTTAGTATAATGCTAATGATATCCGTTAAGTCGTTAACTATTTTATTATAATACTAATGATATCCGTTAATTGTTTTTTGTTTTGTTTCGTACTCTGTGTAAACCCATTGCTAACCTTTGCCTGATTGCACATGACATCTCTTTTTTAACCCATTGCTAACCTTTGCCTGGTAATTCTCTTCGCCAAACCAGGAATTAACTTAATTATTTATAGAATCTCTCTCTCTCTCTCTCTCTCTCTCTCTCTCTCTCTCGGTCTCTCTATTTTTTGCATGTTGATTACGTTCTGTTGTATTTTTGTTGATATCTTTATCATGTTGTGCTTCTACAACTTTACGTTTAATAGAGTTTTGTTTTCCTTTTTCTTGTGACAGGTTTTGAGGCTTTCGATTTTTGTTATACAAAGGTAAGCATCTTCTTGCTTCTCATTCGATCTAAAAGTGGTACCGATCCCTGGAACTCCTAACTCTAAGGAAAGAAGAGAAGAAGGTTTGCCTTTTACTGGTGATTGAATTACTTGGGATTGCGAATTGGTAGCCTTTCATGATAGTAGAACGATTCTGATTTCCTTTACCAGAGAAAGAACTGGGATTGACACGAAACTGTCTTCTTTGATTGCGTTGTACTGGCTCTGGCTAATGAGAATTCCAAAGCAAAGCCACGATCAGCAATCCCCGTCTCGTCCCCATAATTCTTTCTTACGAGCCATAGCTTTTCCATTCGGAGCATCGGAATATGAGAGAGCTTAATTTCTATTAACGGGAGCCTTCTTCATGAGCGAGTCTCAGTCTCAGTTCAAAAACCAAGAAATATCTTATTGGTTAGCCTAGCAGATTCCCCGTGCTTACCCTAGCCTCTTGAACACCGATAAAGGAAGTCTTGAACCGTATATCTATGCCCTCAGTTATCGGTAGTATCATCTCCCCTTGGCTAACTAAAGGAAGAAGAAAGCAAACCAACTACTCTGGGAGATATCTATGATATAACTCATAGACTGACTAACTAAACTGTCGATATAGCCTCTTCTAGAGGCCTTACAGCTTGTTTGTTTCCCATAGTATTCTATAATAATAGTACTTCCCTTAGCTCCTCCCTTCCCTTCCTCTAGGGGAGGAGGGCTGCTGCCTTCTCTGATTCACCTCCTGGGGGGGTATGGCGGGATAAGAAAAGAAGCCAAGTGTTAAGCTTTTTGAGATCCCAAACTTAAGCTTTTTAAGATATCCCCCAACACCTTCCCGCCCAGTATGGAGCCACCGTCGAAGTGTTGCATAGCAAGTGAAACGACAAGTTCGAACCGACAACAGATACTTCTCGCAAGTCATCGCAGTCACTAAAGGAACTTCAATGAAGTCAGTTCTAATATCGCCGTTATCACGCTCTCATGTCAGCATATAAGATTCTTGAGAACAATCACTGCCGTCTTCTCTCATAGCATTGGTTTCCTCGATTGATTGCTAACGAATGATTGAAAAGATTTAATATCATTGAATGCAGTGTTCCTTGGTTTTTGCGTAGGTCCTTTTATTCTAACCGTTAGGGATGCTTCTGCAAACCAAGAGAGCAGCGGGACCCAACTCAGACCTCTCTTTCTCTCCAACATTTTCAGGAGTGTTGATTTGAGAGCAGAATCAACTAACTCTGCCATGGGAGCAGAATGCCTCTGGTAAGAAAACACAGAACTCTTGTTTTGGTTGTAGAAATCAGTGAAGGATATATATATATATATATATATATATATATATATATATATATATATATAGAGTCCGGTTCCGGTCAGGACTCCCGGACCTATCTTAGGTCCGGAATTTTCACTTCCCGGCCATTTGGCCGGGATCCAAACCGTTGGATGTTTTTAAAATGTGTTTTTAAGGTTCCACGCGAGAAATGGGAAAAAAAAAATACCGGGAAGGGCTTCATCCGAGCATTTTTCGATAAAACTGTAAAATCGCAGTTTTATCAAAAAATGCTCGGATGAAGCCCTTCCCCGTATTTTTTTTTTCCCATTTCTCGCTGGAACCTTAAAAACACATTTTAAAAAACATCCAATCTGTTTGATCCCGCCAAATGGCCGAAAAGGTCCTGACCTATCTTAGGTCCGGGAGTCCTGACCGGATCCTCGGCGTATATATATATATATATATAGGCTTCTAATGAGGACAACCTCATTTGGGGAGAAATGAGGACCAAGCACCACAGCCCTTGGATGAGATCCAAGGGCTCAGATTTAAAAAACCAATTCGCGGGTCAAAACCACCCAAATCACGGGTCAAAACCCATATCCGGGTTAAATCAAAGAGTACGTTGTACTCTTCCCCTCCCCTCATTCAACCTACGTTAGAGAGAGAGAGAGAGAGAGAGAGAGAGAGAGAGAGAGGAGAAGAGGAGATCGATCAATTGAAGGAGCTGGAAATCGAAAGAAGGAGAAGACGACCACCAGGACTTCGATCAATCTCTGTCGCTCTCGTTTTCTCTCTGTGTGTTTGGTTGGCTTTCAAAAAACTAGGGTTTCAAAATCGATTTTGAAGAAAACCCATATCCAAGGTCTCTCTCTCTATCCCTCTCCCACTCTCTCTAGTTTTCCCGATTAAATCTTATTGTGTATTGTTAATGTTTCTCTCTCTCTCTCTCTGGGGTTCGAACAAACGGATTTTGAACATATCTAGGTTTCGAACAACCAGAGTCTATTCTGCCTATTGTGTTGTAGATGCAAAAGTGGAAAACAATCTCTCTCATTATTCTGCCTATTGTGTTGTATGAGTTGTTTACTAATACTTCCTTGCTTTTTTGGTTTGTGGATATCTTCATTATTTTTTTCGATCTACAGTGGGTATTGAAGTTTCAAAATTTCCTTTCTTTACAGTGGTGTTGGTGGAATAGAAGGCTGGATTGTAGAACATGTGCAATTTTAGAACTTTGAATACACAAATTTTAATCAATTCAGTTAAAGTCACCTGAATTGATTTCAATTTGGGAGAATGGATTTTCATCCCACATGAATCTAATGTTATTATTTTCTTATGACAGTCTTTTGGAAGAATGCTCCTTTCGGGGGCTTGGTTTGCACCAGCCCCCAATTCAGCCAGTTTACAAATCCATTTCACGAAGACAAAAGGAAACGTGACCGGAAAAAAGAGGTAAACCATTTCATGAGTTTGCAATGGAACTGAAAGGGGTGCAGTTTATATTCTTGATTTATCCAACAAAATGTTCAATCAGTATGTAATTTTTCTATCTGGGAAATAGAGAAACAAGTGGCATGGTTGAAAATAGGAAAAAAATTGGTCTGGCAAATATGGCCAGTGAATTCAATTGATCAGCGATATTGGTCAAATACAGAGTCTTCCTGATGGTGCTTAATTTCGAATTTTTCCTTGATGGTGCTTACTGATCAATCCAGTTGGTTATCACCAACCCAAGCCAAATGTTGCAGCTGATGAGATGCGAGTGAATGAGGTCAATCTGAAGAAGATTAACACACGTGTTGAAGTCATTCAAGTCACAGTGGATAAGTTGAAAATAGAGTGACTATATTCATGTTCATTATTTCTATAATTGTACTTCTTAAGTGGCTAGTGTTGTAATCTGGCCTTGTTAGCCAATGTTTTGTTTAGTAATGGTGTAAATTTGAATTGTTAAGACAATCTCTTTATGGAACATGATGTACTTTGGGATGTCATCTGTGTATAGAAAAACGTCTCTGTAAGTTGAAGTCATTCAAGCCGCAATGGATAAGTTGAAAAATAGAGTGATTGTATTCATGTAATCTGGTGTAATCTGACTAGCGGTGTAATCTGGGTGATGCTCACATAAGGGAACTTAAAACGATTCTTGTCCTTTCGATTACATTTGAACCATCAACTTCTTGGAGATACAAATCACTACTCATAATCATCATCGTCTACCCTAAGGTCTATGAACAAGCAAAATGAAAAAAGAACAAACAAAAAAAAAACACTCCTAAGTGTCGGTAGCATCTCTTTTTGCCTTTCTTGGGCTTCTTGGTTGGATGCTCCAGAAATTTGGAGTAGAATGGGTAGTAATCGAAAACGACGAATCCTTCCATCCCCACATGCTTGAACGCAACGTTCATCAAGTTCTTCACCCCCTAGGCTGCTCATGTACACTGGAAAATGGAAATAAATGATTTCAATATCATAAAACAATCAATTTTTTAGTTAGGTTTATACCAAGAAACTATGAAAAGGTTCAATCTTCAACCACTACAGCAAAGGTTCAATCTAGTTCCAACATGTAACTTCAAGATGACAGGTACAAAAACACAACATATATACTAACTTTTTTTGTCCTCAATGCCTCTAAAACTTTGTTAGTATTTGACTAAGGCAGTAATTGCATCTGCCAAAGTTTGGTTCATTGCTCAAGTACAAGGCTATCAAAATAGCTAATAATCCATTCTGCAACTTGATTAGGGTCTTTATAAATTTTAGTTCCGAAAAAAAATGCGCATATCGCAACAGATTTCTTTCCAAAATGTGTTATGAGGAGATTGGTCAATCAAATGCCAAGCAACCATAGACAAAAAATAGCAAAATAGCAACAGATTTCATAATGCCTGATGAAATTTCAAATTCAGCATCCAAAAGAGGGGAAAACATACCTATACTAAAATAGCAAAATCCTTCATATTCCATAGCAGATACAACATAGTCAATTCAGTACACCAATTCATATTCTATAGCAGATACATACACTTTCAATTTTTTCTATTATTCTAATTGATATCTACAGAAAAAAGCAAATTCAATACACTACTTTTGATCAGGAAATCGAAAGAGAGATAGGTGAAACAGCAATACACTACTTTTGAAACAAATAGAGCAAACCTAGTTCTACGGTATGTCCAGATTACACCTGTAAAGCTAATTAACTGTGACCCATAAGTTATTTTCGATAAATTGGGAACATACCAGATGTACATAACACAAGTAAATTGAAATGGGAATCAAAACCCCTTGTTTTTGCTGCTACCTTAAACATCATCTCCTTAATCGAAATGGAAATTGAACCCCTATTTTTTCGAGTTCGATCTGGAAATCGAAACCCCAGTTTTTCAAATGCCATGGAAATCAAAGCCCTAGTTTTGCAGCTCCAACCCCACACACACACACACACACACACACACACACACACACACAGAGCGACCTTGGTGATGGTGATGGTCGTCTTCTTCGATCTGGAAATCGCCGTTCTCTTCTTGTTCACTTCGTCGGTCCAGATGCTCTGAAAATGGTCATATGATTTGGGGATAGGAAGGCACCCATTTTGCTGGTGGGTTATGACCCGTATGCTCATTTAACCCGCGAATGGTTTTTTAACCCGGTTTTGACCCGCGAATGGTTTTATAAAATCTGAGCCCTTGGATCTCATCCAAGGGCTGTGAGCTCAAGTCCTCATTTAGCCTAAAATGAGGGAGTCCTCATGTGAAGTGGATATATATATATATATATATATATATATATATATATATATATATATATATATATATATATATATATATATATATAGGCAAATCTTCTTGCAAGGACCTCCTATAAATAAGAAAAAATGTAATTTTTCACGTTAAAAATTGTTTTTGGGAAATCTGAACCGTCCAATGTGTTCAAAAGGTGTTTTCAAGGGTCCACACGGAAAATCTTCAAAAAAAATACCGGGAAGGGCTTGATCCAAGAGTTTTGAAGATTTCTCATGTGAACCCTTAAAACACCTTCTTGAACACATTGGACGATTTGGATCGTCAAAAAAATGCTCAGATCACGGAGGTCTGGAAGTCCGAGATCCTGGATTGGATGTTTTGAAGGTTTTAAAACATGTTTTTTTTGCATGATCCTAACCGTCCAATGTGTTTAAAAAGTGTTTTCATTGGCCCCCATGAGAAATCGTCCAAAAAAAATACCGAGAAGGGCTTGATCCGAGCAGTTTTTTACAAAAATTGCACATATACAGTTTTGCAAAAAACTGCTCAGATCAAGCCCTTCTCGGTATTGTTTTTGGACGATTTCTCGCGGGACCCTTGAAAACACGTTTTACACACATTGGACGGCTCAGATCATGAAAATTTGATCCGGCATTATGAGTCCCAGACCTAGGGATCCCAGATTAGATCCGGACAATATATCCATCCAATGTCTTTAAAACGTGTTTTCAAGGGTCCCCGCCAGAAATTGTCCAAAAAAATACTGGGAAGGGCTTGATCTAAGTAGTTTTTCATAAAACTATAAATGTGCGGTTTTTGTGAAAAATTGCTCGGATCAAGCCCTTCCCAGTATTTTTTTTTGAAAGATTTCTCCTGAGGACTCTGGAAAACACTTTTTAAACACATTGGACGGTTCAGATCATGCAAAAACATGTTTTAAAACCTTAAAAATATCAAAAAAAACCTCCAATTTGGGATCCCGAATTGGATAATTGGCATATATATACACACACACATTAGCGATCACCTAAGGGATCCCTTAATAAAATTTGGTGCAGACATCACCTTTCTGAGCCAAATTTTGACGATATGAACTGCTCAATGTTTTTAAAATTCATTTTTAAGGGCCTACATGAAGATTCGTAAAAAAAAAAAACCCCCCCCAAAAGGGCTTGATCCAAACAGTCTTCGATAAAATTGTACATATCACGTAGGCCCTTAAAAATGCATTTTAAAAACATTGAGTGGTTCGGATCATAAAAATTTGGCTCTAAAAAGTTGAAAAAAGGCTAGGTCCGCACCAAATTTTAAATAAGAGATCCCTTAGGAGATCATATATATAGGTGGATTTTCTAGTCCACACTCCCGGATTTAAGGAAAAAATGGGGTTTTTTTGTGTTGCAAAATTTTTTTGGAAAATCCGATCCGTCCAATATGTTCAGAAGGTGTTTTCTAGGGTCCACGCAAGAAATCTTCAAAAAAAAAAATACCGGGAAGGGCTTGATACACACTTTCTGAACACATTGGACGGATCGGATCGTCAAAAAAATTTTTGTATAAAAAGTCCGGAAATTAAAAGTCTGGACTAGAAGTTTACCCTATATATATATATATATATATATATATATATATATATATATATATATAGGTGGATTTTCTAGTCCACACTCCCGGATTTAAGGAAAAAATGGGGTTTTTTTGTGTTGCAAATTTTTTTTGGAAAATCCGATCCGTCCAATGTGTTCAGAAGGTATTTTCTAGGGTCCACGCGAGAAATCTTCAAAAAACAATACCGGGAAGGGCTTGATCCAAGAAGTTTTCGCAAAAACTGTATTTATATATTTTTGCTAAAAACCGCTTGGATCAAGCCCTTCCCCGGTGTTTTTTTTGAAAATTTTCCGCGAGGGCCCTTGAAAACACTTTCTGAACACATTGGATGGATCGGATCGTCAAAAAAAATTTTGTATAAAAAGTCCGGAAATTAAAAGTCCGGACTAGAAGTTTACCTATATATATGTATATGTATATATATATATGTATATGTATATATATATATGGGATAACGATCACCTAAGGGATTCCTTATTAAAATTTGGTGCGGACCTCACTTTTTCGGATCAAATTTTGACGATCCGAACCGCTCAATATTTTTAAAATGCATATTTAAGGGCCTTTGCGAAGATTCGGCAAAAAAAAAACCCCGGAAGGGCTTGATCCAAACAGTTTTTCATGTATATGCGGTTTTCTTCAAAACTGTTTGGATCAAGCCCTTTCGGGTATTATTTTTTTGAAGATTTCTCGCATGGACCTTGGAAAATGCATTTTAAAAACATTGAGCGGTTCGGATTGTCAAAATTTGATCCGGAAAGTTAAAAAAAGGCTAGGTCCACACCAAATTTTAAATAAGAGATCCCTTAGGAGATCGGGATCATATATATATATATATATATATATATATATATATATATAGTCTGGGATCCGGACTTTTGGGACCTTCATGATCCGAGCATTTTTTTGACGATCCGAGCCGTCCAATGTGTTCGAAAGGTGTTTTCAAAGGTCTACGTGGGATACTTTCAAAAAAAAATAAAATACCGGGAAGGGCTTGATCCAAGCAATTTTTCGCAAAACTGCAATCAAATTTTCCAAAAATAATTTGCAAAACAAAAAAATATGTTTTTTCTTAAATCTAGGAGGTCTAGATAAGAAAAAAAATATATATATATATGTATATATATATATACACACACACACACACACCAAGCTTCCGGTCCAAACTCCCGGACCCTGTTAAGTTACGGACTTCCACTTTTCGGACCAAATTTTGACGATCCGAACCGTTAGATGTGTTCAAAACGTGATTTTAAGGTCCAACGCGAGGATTTGGCAAAAAAAAATACCCGGAAGGGCTTGATCGGAGCAGTTTTTCATAAAAACGCTATTAGGTTCGGATTTTCAAAAAAAAACTGGGAAGGTGGAGGTCTGGACGGTAGGTCCGGATTTTGGGTTTGGATAGGAAGTGGACTGTGTATATATATATATATATATATGTGGGGCCGGTTCCCCTCACACTTAAAAAAACACATAAAAAACACTTAATTTTGTTCCGGGTCCCATTGTGATGTTCCGAACCGTTGAACTTGTATAAATGAGTAAAATAGGAGGTCCTGCGAAAATTTCAACTCAATTGGATATCGGCAAGTGCTTGATCCAAACAATTTTGAAAAAACTGTGACAGGAACTAGTGTTTTTTAAAACTATTTGGATAAAGCACTTGCCGATATTTGATTGAGCTAAAATTTTGCAGGTC
This sequence comes from Vaccinium macrocarpon, assembly GCA_022606695.1. Taxonomy (NCBI): domain Eukaryota; kingdom Viridiplantae; phylum Streptophyta; class Magnoliopsida; order Ericales; family Ericaceae; genus Vaccinium; species Vaccinium macrocarpon. The sequence continues at coordinate 23,956,466 of CM040176.1, forward strand.
CTCTTATTTTACTCAATTAAGCAAGATCAACGGTTCAAAACATCAAAGTGGGGTCCTGAAGAGTGAGGTGCCGAACCGTCCAATGTGTTTCGAATGTGTTTTTAAGGGCCCCTGCGAGAAATCATAAAAAAAAAAAAAAAAATACCGGAGGGGCTTGATCCAATAAGTTTTTCACAAAAAACTATAAGGTTCGGATCATGAAAAAAAATATCGGGAAAGTGGAGGTCTGGAATCCCGGATCCCGGACTAGAAGTGCTTCCTATATATTTACAGTTTTGCGAAAGACTGCTTGGATCAAACCCTTCCCAGTATTTTTTTTTGAAGATTTCTCTCGTAGACCCTTGAAAATACCTTCTGAACACATTGGACGGTTTAGATCGTCAAAAAAATGCTTGGATCACAGAGGTCCGGAAGTCTGGAGTCTAGATAGGAAGTGCTTCCTATATATATATATATAGTCCACTTCCCCTCCAAACTCCCTTAACTTGTTAAGTTACGGACCTCATTCATCCCGATCGAATTTCGATGATCCGAACCGTCTAATGTGTTTAAAAAGTGTTTTTTAGAGTTCTTGCAAGAAATCATCAAAAAAAAAAAAAAAAAAAACCGGGTAGGGCTTGATCCGAACCGATTTTCACAAAAACTATACATACGGTTCGGATCATCGAAATTCAATCGGGATCAATGAGGTCCGTAACCTACGAAAATTCGGTAGTTTGGAGGGGAAGTGTGGTGTGTGCGTATATATATGTATATTGTGTGTGTGTGTGTCTTGGTTATTTCAGGTTGAATTAGGTTCCCATTTTTCTTTTGATTAGGAAAATCAATCCGAAAGCAAGAAAAATGCAGTCAATTATGGGGATTCTAATGGCGGTCTTCAGGATCGCATCAAGGACGGGCTGGCATCACATGATAAGGTACAAGGGGAACGAAAGGCATCTCAAAGGTAGATAAATGCTCATTCAGTTTGCCTTTGCTCATTTTATGCTAGATAACTGAAATTTTCGGGGATGGGGCCTTACCACCGCTCTTATTATACAATAACAACAATAACAAAACCCATTAAGTCCCCAATAATTGGGGGTATGGGCGGGGATGGATAGGAGACAGGACTTAACCTTTGACAATAAATGCACAAAATGGCTGCTCCCAGAATACCACTGAAATAGATGGATTGAAGACAGACCTAACCTTTGGCAATGAATGCACAAAGTGGCTGCTCACAGAATACCACTGAAACAGTGGTCCCTTTATACCATTGCGTTTGCTGAAGAATCATGCCCTCGAATCAAAGCCAAAAGGCATCAGAGAGGGCAAACCCAAGAATCATTTTGATTTATGTGCGTATTATCATGCTTCTTTCATTCAGCATCCAGAGCATTGGCGTTGCACAAAACCACCGCTCTTATTATAATGAGAATTATTCATGCACTTGTCAAACTTTGTTCAGTTTGTGATTGAACATTCTAAATAAAGTTGGGGGTAACTAGCTAGCACTGTATTTACTGCTTACAAAGTAGTTGCCTCAAATAGACTGACTAAATATAAGAAAACACCATTTCAGGTTACTAAATCATATTGTTCAAAGCACAAGCTAATGTTTGAAGAATGTCAATTGAATCCTATTGGTAGTCTGGTACCAGCTTCTGCGTGCAAATCCCTGTAGTTTCTCTGAATGATGATGGAAAAGTAGTCGTAGTTTCCGATGAAGATAGGGGAAAGTTGGGAAAGGAACCAGTAAATAAAGAGAAGGGGAAGCTCAAGCTGAACAGCATTCCTTTCTCTTTGACATGTGCACTCCACAATAATTACATTTTGGCAGACCCCACAACAGAAGAAGAGTCAGTCACGGATACTCTTCTAACTGTGGTGTTGGATTCACCTTTTCAGTTTGTGTCTCTTTACAAGCCCGGGGGACCAGTTCTCACACAGACATCAGTGATCCAGGTTAGATGCACATTTTCATATGAACTCTGTTCTATTATGTCATATTTGTTAGGAGGCCTCTGCAAGTGTACCAAATATGTTTATGTCCCCAAATGCAAGCTCCAAAATTTGAAAAGAAACCCTGAAGCTTCATAAGATTCAGAGATATTTTGAACTTAATCTATGCTTTTTATACCATGATGAAGAAGTTAGGAGTATCTGTGGTTGTAAACTTCAAAGATGCATTTCTATCACACCAAGGCCGGCATACTGTTTGATGTGTTTTGTCTACTGATTATTATTTGGTGAATCTAGTGTGTAAATGGTGATAGTAGTAGTTTTGGTTGAAGTCAAGGCCATCCTGCCAAGTTCATAGAAACTTCTTTATTGAATAATTATGTTTATGTTTCTTAGGCGAAGTTCTATGTTGACTTGAATTGTAGAAATTTAATACAGATTGGTATATAGATGATGCTTTGTGACACATCTTAACAGCACCACATGAAAATGCGAGTGAAATTGTGTTGTCTGCTAAAGAAAAAGGTGGATATATGTTGCAGGATTGTGTTCCATTAACTGGACAAAGATTGAAAGAACTTCAGAAAATTTTGAATGAAGCTGTTTCTAATATGGAGGCGGACTAGAGTTTTACAAGGATTTTGCCCCACAGATGGCAACCATGAGTCAGTAGTTTTATTGAAATCATTCATATCCGATTTTTACACCTAATCCATCAAGGTATCTTTTATTATTAGAGTATTCCTTTATTTAAAATTCTAATCAATTACCATGACGAACCTTATCCTGAATTGGCTTATCTGATAGCAGAGTCCTAACGGTAACAAACATGCACAAAACGTGGAGTCATAGTGGGCCACATATATATGAGTCTAATATTTACTCCTAATACTATTTCAATAACGTTATTTAGATATAGGTCTATTTTGGTGGTTAGCCACCTTGACTTCATAACAGTTATACTCCCTCCGTCCCAAATTGCTGGTCCTTTTCATTTTGTGATGTCCCAAAATATTTGTCCATTTTCTAGAAACATCCATCAAAATAAGGTCACTTTCTAGTTTTACCCTTAAAAAGTACTTTTTCAATCTCAATTGGCTTGTCCATTATCTTTTATTTTATAACGGTTCTTATAATTTTGAAAGCTTTGTATAATAAAACTAATTGATATCTATCAAACAAGATTCATATTGCCTATGTTTTGAGTTTCATATTAAAAATTAGCCTCACAAAATTGGCCACAGTAATATTAATTATACTTAGGGGCAAAATATAAAAGACAATACAAAGTTTTCACTTCCCTTAAAAACTCATTTTCCATAAAAGGGACAAGCAAATTGGGACGGAGGGAGTACTATTTTGTGTTCGCTCTCATTTTTTCCCATTAGTTAGTAGCTTTTCTGGCTTTCTCTCTTTCTCTCTCTCAAAACCTCTCGAAACCCTAGCCGTCACAAGTATTTTTCTTCTCCCTCCTCCCCCCCTTAAGGGTTTCATTACCCTTGTACGGCAGTGGAGGTGAAGGCCATGGTACTAGTTCTAATCCGTTTCTTCTATTGTTTAGTATTTCTTTTTATTTTCTTTCATCTATTTAGATGCAATGGCTAGTCTTCTGATATGTGAGATTTATGTCTCTCATTTTTGTGAGAGTATTTAGTTTGATCTTTCAATGAATATTTTGTCCACAAATCAGGTTTTTTTAGACAGTGTTGTTTCACAGTGATGTCCATGTTGACGATGTTTTAATCTTACATGATTTTTTTAGCAGTGCAACTTGTGGTGCCTTGTCAGATCTGTAGCTTTGGAAATTCATTCATGTGCTTATACTTGATTGGAGTCCATCTAATTGTCTGGGTACTTGTTATCTTTTGTTTTTTACTAGCTCTTTATCTCTTTTGAGATTGTTAATTCTTTACTCATTTCGGCGGAATGTGCATCAAGCGAGGGTGAAAAGCATCGATTGCATTGTACTTTTATCTTTTTGCATCAATTAGATGATTAATACTTTTGTCATTTTGCATCAATTAGATGATTAGTTTGGGTTTGTTCCAGATTTTTATAATGAATTCCATTATATACGTGTTGTTGGGCTTAGATCAACATGATCTAAGTTTTGTTATAAACAAAATTCATGGGAAAATTACACTGACCTCCCCTAACGTTTCTGACAAATACACTAACCCCCCTCAGGTTCTGAAAATTATAGTCACCTCCCTTACTTTACAAACTAATATATAATTATGCCCTTACTATTAAAATTATGCTAACAACGTTAATTTTGAGAACCAAAAGACCCTTATACCCTCCTCAAGAGTAGTTTTAAAGTGCAATTAATGCTACTATTTGAAATTAACACATATTTTTTGTAATATTAACATATGAAAAGTCTAAAAGATAAATTTACTTTTCTAATGCAAAAATAAAATAACTAATAGAAAATTTTAAACTTTTTGGACTTTTTTCAATAACTAATGTATCTTTTATGGGCAACTTGTTCAAAAGTCCTAGGTAAAGAATTTGTAACCCCATTAATCCACCAAACAAGTTTATAATCTATCCAGTCCTAACGTTGTCATCCTTTTTTTTTTTTTACCATTTTTACCAAAAAAAGTTTGTACATCTATGAACTAATGAAAGTGTCAAAAAAGTTTGTACCCTATGACCTAAAATTCTAGGGTACCCTATGAAAGTGCCTAAAACCCTAGGGTATCCTATGAAAGTGCCTAAACCACTAAAACCCTATAATAGAAAAATGCACCCTAAAATCTAAACCTTGGGGTACCCTATGAAAGTGCCAAAAAAGTTTGTACCCTATGAAAGTGCCTAAAATCTTAGGGTACCCTATGAAAGTGCCTAAAACCCTAGGGTATCCTATGAAAGTGCCTAAACCACTAAAATCCTATAATAGGAAAGTGCACCCTAAAACCTAAACCATAGAGTAGCCTTTGAAAGTGCCTCAATTCTAAAAAAATATAAAATTGGACCTTAGACCTTGTAAAACTTTAACATGGACTAAATGACACAATATGTCCACACTTCTGGACCCTAGAACAATTTATATATATAGTCAAAATATTTACTTTTGAATGTCCCTCGTCCATGCAAATCTAAAAATAATAAAATTTGTAGGAAGATCAAAAAAGAGTAAGTGACAATCAAATAAAAATTCCTAGTTTTTCTTCTTAATTTTTTAGTTGTTTCTTTTTTTATTATTTTATTATTATTAAAACTATCCAAAAAGTAAAAAAAGAAGAAGAGAATCTTGATTTCTCCATCTTTGGACAAAGTTTAATGTTTATTTGTTTTTCCCAAAAAAGAGTAATCATAAAATTAAATTAAAAATAAGTTAATTTTGGTAAAGATAATTCATTTTGAATTTTTCAAAAAAAATTATTTATTTTTTTGATTTGTGTAAACAATAGAAATCCAAAAAGTAAATATTTGATTATATATAAGAAAATGTATAATTAATAATAAAAATTCTTAAAAGATTTTAAAATTTTCTATTGGTTATTTTATTTAGCACTCAAAAAATAAATCTATCTATTGTACTTTTAATATATTAATACTAAAAAAATGTGTTAATTTAAAGTGTGAAAGGTTAATTGCAAATTAAACTACTTGCAAGGAGGGTATAACGGTCTTTTTGTTCTCAAACTTAACACCATTAGCCTAATTTTGATAGTGAGGGGGTTTTTTTTTGTATATTTAGTTGGTAAAGCAAGGAGGTGTCTGTAATTTTTAGAAGCTAAGGGGTCAGTGTAATAGTCAGATACTTCAAGGGAGGTCAACGTAATTTGCCCAAAATTCATTATACATATTGATCATACAAAACTAATATTCAATGCAAAGTTTTCAAACATAAATTAAGCATTAATTACTTATTTACATAGCAAGTGGAGTGGTAAACCACATATACTTCTTTGCATTTGTTAGCGTTTAGACCTCACTAACAACAACTGACGATATTGACTTTTGCCGGGGAAAGTATTTACACAGCAAATCATTAATTGCAGGTTCAATAAGGAAATAAAAAATAAAATCTAAATTCACCAATGGGAAAACTAAAGACAATATGAAAATTTCTAATTTATTATAAAAATTAATTGACGTATTTTCTGATAAGTTTGTTAAAGTTTTTGTCCATTCAATTCTGGAACTAAAACTTGAATGAATCATTCGAGCCTTTATCGGTATCTGATTAAGCAGATTTTTTTCAAGAACTCTCAAAAAAATATTCTTCAAAAATTGAACGACTCCAATCATTCATGTGAGACTCTGAGATAGGTCTCACACAATGGGGTGTGGCTAAGTGTCATCATTCTGCCCGTTGGCCCGCGGCCTGCCCGAAGCCTGCTAGACTCACTGGGCTTTACTTGAGCCCGAGCCTACTAAATGGGTGGGCTAGCCCAACCCGACTTTTCCATGGTCAGGACTTGGGCCTAGGAATTTTAACTCTAACCTGTTTGCCCGTTGGCCCGCTCATAGCTCGTACACTTATACACGCATAGCATGGGTTTGAGAAACAGCACGCTTGAAATTCTCTTCGAGCTACTTAGGAGGATTGAGAGAGAGAGAGAGGATTGTGCTCCGAAAGTAGTTTAAAATACTCCTAGGTATGCACCAAAGTAATTTTATATGGGAGTTGTACACCTACCCTTCTGTTTGGTTCTTTTTACTTCTTTGCAATGGAAAATAATTGTATGCGAGCGTGCCAGAGAGAGTTTCAATCTCCTCCCTCAGATTAACTTTGGAAAACCAAACCTAATCAGGCAATTGTGTTTTGTTGGTTCAATTACCTCAATTAAGAGGATTTTTTTTAATAAGTGAAGAAATGCAAACCAATAAACTTAGGAAATCAAAGAACAATAAAGAAACAAGACACTTCGATTGATAAATCAAAGATAAACTTACTTCGAAACTGTCTCCAACTTCAAATACAGAGTAACAGAACTTCGAACAGGTGATTGTTGCAAGAACAATCGAGATAGGGGTGATTGTTACAAGAACAATCGAGATAAATCCTAATCTAAATCCTAATCTACTTCCTAATCTATTTCGAACTGTGTTCGAGATCCTAAACTACTTCGAACTGAGTTCGAAATCCTAAACTACTTTGCCAATGAACAAACCAAGCATCACATTTGTCAAGATTTGTCCTGGTTTGTACTCTTCAATTTCTCCTATTTATAGACGCAGCCATGGTTTTCAACTTCCCGCTCCATGAATTTGAACCTAGCTTACTTCGAACTCCAACTTCCACTTTGATGGTTGGCAGTTATCCTTCCTCCACGTCTGAATTTGAATTCTCCCTTCTCCCAGAAGCTTTAAATCTGCACGTCGACTTAACCACTCAAACGATAATGTGTTTGAGGAAATAACTGCTTCCTAGAAGAATTCCACGTGTTCTAACTGCCAATCGCCTGGTTTCTCAAGTTTACACGTGGAGCATGTACATTTAGCAAAATGAAATTATGGCTTCTAATCTTTATTATAAGAATTACCAGAATCGCCAATAACTACCTTCTAAATACGGCATTATCGTGATTCGTGCATTTTAACTTATTAATCCAAAAAGGTCTTCATTTGTGAGTAATTCTCACAACGTTTGACACTTTTGATTACGTGTCAATTGATCATTGGATTGGTTAATTTTATATGTAAACACCTTCACACTAGCACATGGGACCAGGTCCTCTTCGGGTAAATAACGGACAAGAGGTTCTTGAATTCTCCGTTTAATATTTCGGGGATTATGGGTAATAGTCCAGAAACATAGACCATGCATCAACAGTAGTGCCCTTAAGTTGAGGAATAAAAAACAAGAAAAATGGTACAAAAAAATATGAATTTAGGTCGGTCGAGGTGGAAAAAGAAAGAGGGAATATAAGGCACATGCTTAAGAATGGATTTTTTTTTTATGCATTGGGTGGACCGGAGTGTTTTTTTTTTTTTAAATAAAAAAATAAAAGTATTTGGCCCGCCCAAATAGCCCATTTTAACTCGCCCGTCCGACTAGGATTAGCCCGTGGGCTAGGCCCAGGCTTCGTCTTTTGAGAGAAAGCCCAACCCGCTCGTCCTGCTAAAAACTAAAAACCCGCGAAGCCCGGCTCCCGAGCGGGCTTGGGTTGGAAGTTGGCGGGTTAGGTTGACGCGGCCCACCCCGATGATGACCCTATTTCCAAAGTATCAATTAATTGCTTTCTTCTTGACTTCCAAGTCTTCAATAATTAAATACTTCGTACAAAACAAAATTGATAACACATACCAAAAGAACCACGAAATCGAAAATATAGCAGCCAGCAGTGCCGTGCCTTCTCGTAATTCCAGCGGTCTTCTTAAATTTTTTTTTTTTAAAAGGTCATGAATAATACATATTTTTCATTTTATTAATTTGCGCCTCCAATAATCCTCTATATTACTCTCCCCGTCCCTAAACTTTTAATCTTTTTGAGATTACGTGTCATTTTAAATTATTTATATCTTTTTATTTATAACATTTTATGTGATTTTGAAAACTTTGTTTAATAAAATTAATTAAAATCTATCAAATAAGATCCATATTGTATATTTTTTGACATTTATATTAAAAGATATAGGTATTTGAAAATGACACACTATCCAAAAAATGTCAAAAGTTTAGATACGGAGAGAGTACCCTCCATATTTTTAATAAAATATGATATATGAAAAAAAGTAGGAGAGAGAATAAAAAAAGAAAGAAAAAGGGAAGGGGCGGCAGATAGAGGGAGAGAGAGTGAGGGGGTGTTCCAATAAGTGGTTTTTTAGTTTTTTGGTTTTTTGTGATCTTTAGTTTTTTAAAAAAAACTCACTTGTTCCACTAACAAGTTTTTGGTTTTTGTGGTTTTTTTAGTTGGGTTATGAAATTACAAATCTACCCTTCTACCCAAACAACTATTGCTCTTTTTTTTGAAGGGAGGGCAAATTCGTAATTTTACATGATTAAAGTACATGTACTTGATTGTGCAATGATTTGATTTTTTTTTAAGTTAGTGGAATGAAGTGGTTTTTTTGTTGATTTTTTGTGGAATTTTGTTTAGTGGAATGAAGTAGTTTTTTTATTTAAACTAAAACTAGTTTTTTTTATTGGAACATCCCCTGAGAGAAAGAATAAAAAAATAGATAAATAGTGAATAGTATCTCTCCAAATGGAGGAATTTTAGAGAGGTACTGTAGCATTTATATTTTAAGAAAGGTTTTAAGAAGTCTCTTAAAGCTTAATTTTGAAAATTGACTCTTTAAAATAAAAATGAGAAGGGTTTAGGGAGCCGCGTTGCACTAAAGTTCCAGGGGGCACTAAGAACAAAATTTTGGCCTCACATTGAATATCATTTTTTCGCAAAGTGTGCTGATCACAGGAGAGAGAGAGAGAGAGAGAAAATTTTGGCCTCACATTGAATATCATTTTTTCGCTAAAGTGTGCTGATCACAGGAGAGAGAGAGAGAGAGAGAGTGAGAGAGAGAGGAGGATATGGCTCTAGTTCCAGCACTCGGAAATGACGGACCCCTGATAGCGGAGCTGGACATGGTCGCCGACTACTCATCTGCGCCAACTGTCCGAGCCACCGTCGTCCAGGCTTCCACCGTCTTCTACGACACCCCTGCCACCCTAGGTTCTTCCAATTCCTTTTACGTCGCATCCCCCATTACTGTCATTTCATTTCCTAAAAAAAAATAAATAAAAAAAATTGATTACATCACACCTTCCTATGTGTGTATTCATTTCACCGCGTGTCTGAGTTTATTGCATTGTGTGCCTCTTTTGTATATATATTTTTTCATTTTCTGCATATGAATGTATAGACAAGAGATTGCAATAGAAAATTCTCCTTACAAAACCAGTCTACCAGATCCACCATACCCAAAAACCCAAGGGTGGGCCTGACGGTCAAGGAGCTTGCTCTCTCTTTAGTCTTTAGTTTCGAACTTCGAGGTGCTATCAATCTTATGTGTTTAGTTTGTACGGGTTTTGTCTTGATTTTCAATTGCAGTAGCAAAATTAGTCGGGATTCGCCTAACGAGGGATATCAGTGAAAGTCCGACGTGGTCCATCGCCTTCAGCGCCACCGTTCTCGAGAAGGCTCCAGATCTCTGTGTAACTCATAAAGTGGGATAACACCTTTACACTCCACAGCCCTTGACCCCTATAGTTTAATTTATTTACTGGAAGACCATTTGATCCCAAGGCCTCGTTTGTTTGGCCGGTGATAAATGGATGCGATATGAAATCTCATGGGATATGGGTTGGGATATTGCTCAGGATATCAATGGATGGGAAAAATTCATATCTGGTGTTTGCGTTTGATGGGATATTGCTCGGGGTATCCGGTTTTTTGCAATAAAATGGGGAAATCCCGGATTCTATTTACCGTACGGATGAGGAGAAAAACTTGGTTGGGATTTCATATCACATGCAAAAAAAAGATAACAAACATTGGAAAATGGGGCCTACTACAACTCGCCCCCAAATCCCCCAAACAAACAAGGCCCAAAGTCCATTTGACCCGAAAATGATTTTGGCCCATCCACGTCACTTTTAGGCTAAAACACTCTTCCAGCCTACACACTATCAAGCCCATAACAATAAACCTTAGACCCACAACAAACTAGTTCTCAAATCTACTCTACTTTGCAAGTGTAGTGGAGTGGAGTTGGTCCCTCCCTTATACTGCCATGCACATAGGCTAGGTTCAATTCCCGTAAGCACCCATCCCCCTCCCCAAGTCCCCTAGGATAGAGTAGATTAGGATTAACGAATGACAAAAAAAAAATCTACTCTACTTTTCCATTTCCATCAACAAGAATAAATATATTCCCTCCCTCCCAATTTGTTTGTCGAATTTTTAGAATTCTAACTTCTTAAGGGGACAAAATGATTACTACTCGAAACTTTTGATTTCCAAGAATATCACTCTTTCCTTTATTACATTAAATAAGAGTGCAAATTCTCCACTACATAACTTTTTGAAAGATAGAGTAGGACATCAAGGGATTTTTTTTATTAACTTCAACTTGGAGACACATTTTGGGCAATGCAAAAGTCAAAAAGTGGACCAACAAATTGGGATGAAAGGAGTATATGCAAAAATAAATAAAATAAAAACAATTCTCTTTTGTTATCTCTCCTAATTGCACTTGTAGTCGGGCATTTAATTTTTAGTCCTATTCCTTGGAGATACTTGGGAAATAATCCTAGTTGTTTTGGGATTCTATCTTTTGATCCTATTTAAAAATAAACTCCGGAGAGAGGACTACCCTTTCTTCTCTCTCCATTTTGTCTCTCCCCAATCTTCTCTCCTACAAATTCTCAAAATAAATTTCTAAATAGAATATGAATCCTACAACAATAAAGGTATTAAAAAATCATATCAACATGATTATTTTCAAAAATATGGTAAATTCTAGGACAAATCGTTCATAATGAATTGAACATGTTGCTGGAAATCTATGTAGCATGGACACCGACACGGATACAGACACGGGACATGAGAATTCTAAAAAATGGACATGGATACAGCGGGGGACACAACAAAAATAAATAAATAAATAATTAATTATATGTATAAATAAATTATATATGCATCCAATAACAATATATATATATATATACACACATAGATATGTACACTTTTCTTTTGATATGTAAAATATCTACACTGTTATTACTAGTATATATCGTACACACATAATGTAAGATATACACGCTCAACGGAAATGTATATACCAGTACATACATCCATATATATATATATATATATATATATATATATATATATATATATGCATATACACAACGATAAAGTGTGTATATGCAGGACACACGTGTCCATGCCGTGTCCCCTTGCAAAAAATAATTTAATTTAAGGGACACTCCCCGTGGCGTGTCCAATATGTGTCCTCACGTGGGACACGCGTGTCGCAGTGTCCCCGTGTCCAATACGTGGACACGGCGACCTCTAGAAGTGTCGGTGCTTCATAGTTGGAAATTAAAGCACAAAAGTAACAAACAAACACGTTTAGGAGGTTGAATTTCCTTGCATTTCTATTGTTAATTTAATTTATTTTTTGATCAGCTTTAATTGTGGTGGTGTATTTCTTTTGATGAAGTTAACCTGGAAATTATCGGAGTTAAGTTTTCATAGTCAATACTCAATAGATGATAGTGATGTTATTGGAGTTGCCTATCGGAGTCAAGTTTTCGTAGTCAATACTCAATAGAAGTCAGTAATGTTATTGGAGTTGCCTTATTTACAACCCCAGCTAGTAGAATTCAGTTTGTGAAGCAGCAGTGACAACCAGAAAACATTTCTGGTGGACAGTTAGATGATGATAAATTTGAAATCCGACTACTAAAAATGTCCGCAATTTTGTTTCCATGGGAAACGGTTATTCAAGGTGCTATCCAGAGCATAGGATACCCAGAGAGTGAAAAATGATTGGAAACTTTATACAACTCTTCCATCTAGGCTGACTACTTTTTCAGTAACCTAGAAAAAATGAACATAATCTTCAATTTTTGTTGTGCCATTTTGCAGTCTGCACTCCCCAAAATATGTAACTGAAAAAAAATAAAAAATAAAAAATCCTTGTCTGGCTTTTGGAAATTAGAGGATATTTTGATACTGCAAGTTCGTTTATTTCCATCTTATTCATCTTAGTAACATTTTTGAAAGCTTGTTTGACAACATTTTGTCTTTTAGTTTTTCTGTTTCAATATTTCTGATATTGGAGATGAAAATTTGTTTGATCAATTGCTTCCTTCTACTGTGAAAATGGTAACAGTTCTAAGAACATATTCAAAATCTTAGGGAATGGGAAAAGTTATTTTTCCTTGTTTTCGAAATTTGTTTTCATTGTCTCATACCGCCTGTGCCCACCCCCCATCTTTGGCGTGATCCCTTCTCTCGAATATAAAATGGAGGGTAATTTCTGCCATGCTGAAGTTGATAAGCTCGAAAGAAATAATGGGGATCAATGTATCCAAATGTTATTTGGCATCCATGCCGAACAAGCTATTCGTGTTCCCATAACTGATTCTCTTTTGAATTTTGGATATTATGGGGGTCTAATGCTGACTCTATTTTCAGACAAAGCTGAGAGATTGCTGGCAGAGGCGGCCTCCTATGGTTCACAATTAGTTGTATTTCCAGAAGCTTTTGTGGGTGGTTATCCCCGTGGCTCAAATTTTGGTGTTACTATTGGCAACCGCACCGCTAAGGGTAAAGAGGAGTTTCGGAAGTATCATTCTGCAGCTATTAATGTGCCTGGCAAGTCCCTCTTTTTTTGGTGCTGTTGATGATGAATGTTTTAGACCAAAATGACTCAGCTTTTTTCAACTCTTTGCATTGTGTGATGAAAAACATTTCTCTTTAAGGGATTCCTTCCCGTTTCTTGAAAATAACTTTTGACTACCTTATATAAACGTTGGTTGAGGTTGAGCTTGAACTGTGTGGTTCAGTTAGTTAGATCAGCTTGCAACCAACATACTCCCTCCATCCCAAATTGCTGATGAAAAGGTCATCTTATTCGAAACCCCAATCATGAAATCCCTTCTCTCCCACTTCACACCTCGGAATGCACCATTCTTATAGAGAGAAATGCGCTTTCACATTTTCTTAACCCGAAATGGCTGAGGGGAGGAAAGGTTTGAATTGAATTTATACTTGTTTAATTTATATGGAATTAAATACGTATTAGGACTATACGGAATCGAACCGTAGACCTTCTTGGTAAAGTGGATCTTTCCTTTTTAATAGGATGATATACCATTCTGGTAGAAATTTCAGTTTCTGAGAGTGAGAAAAAAAATCAATCTGTTAAAGTGTACAAATGATTAATAAAATAGTTTACTTTTCTGACAATCTTGTCTCTATCTTTAGCCCCCAAACCTTCTATTTCCAGAAGGTCCTCGGGAGTGTAGATTACGATTATTATCAGTTGGTGTACAATATATATATCTTGATTAAGGAGTAACATATTTCTTCTTCAAGACAATAATAATTCTTCTGCAACAAGTAGAAAGTGCGGGTCTTTCTTCTCGAAATAGAACATATTTGTTTATTTGTATTCGATTTCTCTTTCTAAGAGGTAAAATAGAATAACCCGGTTGAAGGGTAATGATCATATGTCTGTAATGAATTGTATGTTCCATAATGCGGCTTGTTCTTTTACCCTTTCCGGGAAGTCGATGACTATTCATAGATATTACCTTGACACCGAAGAAGAGTTAGACCCACTGCTTTACTTCTTTCCTAGTTAATCCTGATTCGACATTTAAAGTATATTGATTTTTCTTGATCGAATAACCGAATACTTTTGTTTGTAAATACTGCATATTTGATTCCATCCATGGTGCATTACTTCTTTACTATTTTTATATTCTATTAAATATTAAATTTGAATAAAAAAACAGCAAGATTACGAAAGATAGGATTCTTTCCAGGAGTGATTTGTCCGTCAGAAAAGAATAAAGAAGGGGAGGTTCAATTCCATTTCGTCCACTTTCATTCATTGATTTATTCATTATTAAGAAATTTTGATCGAATATTCTGTTAAGAACTACAATGAATATTGAGATGAGAACTCATAGGGAAGAAAATAGGTTGTCCGTTTTTCTTTCAAAGTGGGCAACTGACGGGAATCGAACCCGCGCGTGGTGAATTCACAATCCACTGCTTTAATCCACTTGGCTACATCCACCCCCGTAAGATTTCAATTTCCAACATTCATCCTTTTCTTTTTTGAACGTCTCAAAAACAATGTCCACTTTGAAAAGTCAACCTAAAAAGTTGTGCAACATTACACTTTTACCCTTTGTTTTTACATTTAAGTGTCATGTCAACCAAGGATTAAATATGGGTAAATTGAGAAAGTCATTACTAATTAAATGTCCCATCATTCTCCCCTTAAAAATTCTCTTCCCCAAAAGGGGCAAGTAAATTGGGACAGAGGGAGTATGATTTTGCAGGATGGTATTTGATGTCTGTGATTTTCTGACATATGCAGGTCCTGAAGTTGATCGATTGGCTGCTATGGCTGGAAAATATAAGGTACATTTAGTTATGGGTGTGATTGAGAGAGATGGATATACACTTTATTGCACAGTATTGTTCTTTGATTCTCAAGGTCGATTCCTCGGAAAGCATCGCAAACTCATGCCAACGGCCTTGGAACGTATAATCTGGGGGTTTGGAGATGGATCGACAGTTCCTGTTTTTGAGACTGCCGTTGGGAAAATAGGTGCAGCCATATGTTGGGAGAATAAAATGCCTCTTCTGAGGACAGCAATGTATGCAAAAGGTTTGTTTGTGCTGCATGCGTATTCAAAACATCAAGAAATGTCTTTTTGCTTAGAAGCTATTTGAAGCATCTCTATTTGGATGCCAGGGATTTCTTGATTTATTTGATGAGCTGAATGTTGCTTTATTGTAGTTAAGCTGTGATTTGTGATTGGTGACTTAAGCATCTGTTCGTACTTATTTGAATCTATGTATATAAGCATCTTCCTTTCTAGAGTTGATAATCTCTTTTGGCGTAAAAGATATCTTAAAACCTTGATTTACTGATGAAATTCACCTTTTCAGGCATTGAAATATACTGTGCACCTACAGCTGATGCAAGGGATGTATGGCAAGCATCTGTGACCCACATTGCTCTTGAGGGTGGATGTTTTGTTTTATCAGCCAACCAATTCTGTCGGAGGAAAGACTACCCACCTCCTCCAGACTACGTGTTTCAAGATACAGAAGAAGATCTCACACCTGATTCTGTTATTTGTGCCGGTGGCAGCGTTATTATTTCCCCATCAGGTGCTGTTTTGGCAGGCCCTAACTATGAAGGGGAGGCACTCATCTCAGCTGATCTAGGTGTGGTTTCTCCCACAAACTACACCAAGCATCAGTATCTTGTCTTTTATATGGTGGTTGATGATGCATATATTGAGCAAATCTAACTATGAAAAAATAAATTTGCTTAAAAGATTGGATAAGAAATGACATGATCGTAGAACCACATTGTTATCCAGCTTTTCTAGAATCATTAATTCCTTTTCTTTTTCTCCATTCCTTTTGCATACAAACGTTGTGCGAGAACTTTTTAGTAACCTATCGTCGCTTAGGTGTGGGGAGCATACCCTAAAATGGTCCTTTATATATGCATATGAGCAATCCTTCAAATTATGGCTCATCATTTGCAATGGAATTTAAGGTTCTTCCCCTATTCCGAAAGTCTAGCTTGTTAGATTTTATGCGCTTGTTGCCTATTTCCAAAAACACGCCTTTAGAAAATAAACAAAAACTTCTAGTTCATGATGGGATGTTGGGAATCAAATGTAGAAATACTTTAGATCATCGTTAGAAATGGACTTCGAATTCTTTCATCTAGCCATGTGCATTTTCTTCAAGTGAAGTCCAACATGGAAAGGTGACATGAAGAAGTTATGGTATCAGAGAAGAGAAACCTTAGCTGCTGCTTAAAAGTAAAGAAGACCATGGTGGCTAGTGGGAATTACTTTCTTCCAATGTCATTCCAATACTCTTCTTACATCGAGCAATATCAAAACTCTGCAGCATGCAGTATCTCTGCAGTAAAAAGTCCCCTAATTCTTGAAGTTTCTAAACAATCTATCCCAGATTATCAATTTTTTTATCTAAATTACTTCTTGGTCATCCGGGGATTCTTTTATTTCGTTGATAGGTACGTGTGTTTTTGGTTTGATTGTGGTATTTGAGATCCCATTGGCTTTCCACTCTGGTTTGTCCTGTTTGTACTACCTGCATAAAATTTTGTTTGTCAGTGATCTTGAGAACTTACCTCTTCCTTTATGATGATTACACTGCACAGATCTCGGCGAAATAGTGCGTGCAAAGTTTGATTTTGACGTGGTTGGCCATTATTCAAGGTCTGAGTTTTTCAATCTTACTGTGGTGGACCGACCAACATGCCCAGTTACTTTTACATCAACTTCTGGAGCATCAAATGTTCTGAAAAATAGTTCTTGAATGCTCTGCTGGACACTAATTACGGGCATGACTTTTAGTCAACTCTTCAACAACAAGGGCAACAAAATTATGATACAATTCTTATCAGTATAATACAAACGAGAAACTCATATGATCCTACTGCATGGTTGTGTGTGCATGGACTCCTAATAATCGTTGTATTGTCATTTGCCTGTGTTTACAGTTGCAGATGGTACAAGGTATATACCTTTCTTACTGTGCTAAACTTGTTTCTTACCTGTATCAAATGTTTCCTTATTTCATCTAAGAATTTAGCTTGGCATGATTCATACGATGAATTTCATCTTTACTTTGAGAATCTCTCACGTGTAGAAGTACCTGAAGTAGTAATTCTATATCCTTACAAACCTGATATTATGAATTATCGCACAACAGTTATAGGTTGCACAACAAATTGTGTTCGTACAAAATCTAAACTGGGAATGAGAAAACATTTGAAATTCCACTCCAGTCATAGAGTTTGAGGTTTGCATCATAGGCAGTTAGGCACAATTGTGCAAATAAGTTTCAGGTATTGGCATATTGCTGAAGAAGAAAAGGGTAACAGATTAAAGATTTTTACTTGAACTGGAAAGGAAAAAATGCCAGAGTGCTGAGAAAAGAAAGGCCATTTGCCATCTCAAAAGTATTCCTCCGTCCTCCCCTTGAAGGCTTGAACCCAATTCGCCCAGAAGTAAGGCAGAAGAACAGCCCCAGGTGCCAACAGAACCACAGCCCGTGCATCCATTTTCATCCTCAAGAAGTTGAATACATTGATAATTCTAATAAGATATCTCTACATGTAGTGCGCGCGCACACCTGTACGAACATATACTGTAATGCACCTTGAGAAGTTTAACATGCATTTGATAACTAAATGAGGCCTAAGATATTATTTTTCAGTGCTTGTTATATGCTCGTTCACATCTTGGGGGAGAACCTTAAAATTGGAGGTCCTTACATACTTTACAAGCACTCAAAATTAATCAAAAAAAAAAAATCAATCAAAAAAAGAAAATCAATGCAGGTAGGTTAAATTTGTGAAAGTAGTGATCCTTAAAAGAACGTAAAATTATAGCTTAAATAGCTCTCTTCTTGCAATTTTAGTGGCCATAGTAGCAATTGCGCTAGCATAGCAATCTTTTCGATTCCTAATTGTTTTCCTTGTTATACCTAGTATAACACTACAAAATTTCGGGGGCCCTCAAATTAAATATTTTTGGGGGCCCAATGTGCAAGCCAGGATGGTCTGCCAAGCCCTTCGAGTCCTTGTAATCACCGAGCTAAGTCCTGAATGTTTTATGAGTATTGTGTAGGAACTTAGAAGACTTACCAAAATGGACAAGTGAGAGCAGGGCCAGTGGGGAAGTGAGAGCGCGTAGTTCCAATGCTCCGGAAGAACAACCCGGACACCCGGTTAAACGCTGAAATAGCTCGCCTACGATGTGAGCCACTCGATCAAATTCGGATCTGTCCTCAGCCAATCTCTCTGAAACGAGCTTCCCAAAACCAATCACCAACAAATAAATAAATTACCCATTAATAAAAAACCATAATAAAGGCAGTTTCGTTCAGGATTCAGTCTAGAGCAAAGAAAGAACTTGTCCTGAGCTTGGAGTGAAGCGATCAAACATTGAAGGATCAGTTTTTTGACTCATTCGATCGTTTTTAAATGTTTTCTATCATTGTTATAATGGCATAGGGAATATGTTGAAGGCCCTGGTTCTTATCGGCCATGTTAATATTAGATCCGTGTTGGAGATTTGGAGTTAAGGCTGCTGGATCTCCTATTCTTGTTGAGTTGCCAGGAACGACAGTACATATACTGATATACACCGATGCTACTGGAATGCTGCTGCTGGGTTGCTCCAAAGCAGACTGAGCGAGGATTCCGTTCAGAGGTGGCACATGTAATCAAAATTTTCCCTCTCTCTGTTCCATGAAAATAGTCTATTATAAACAGTGTGCATATTTTTATTCTCAATTAGTTCTTCAATTTTATATCAAGAAATGTAACAAATTATGCACATAAGTGCTTTTATTTTTTTCCATCCGAAAAATGGAGTTTTTGTTTTGGTAGAGGACTAACTTTACGGGCGGAAGAGTAATCAGTATAATATATATATATATATATATATATATATATATATATATATATATATATAAGTTTTTCAAGTTTAAGTATTTCTAGTACCCGAAAGGATACACATTTTCGTATGTTAATATCCATCAATACTTAATATCCAAAATTTTCATATTTTTATCGATTAGTTACTCATCAATATGCCTAATACTAAAAATAATACCTACACTTTCTGTTGGTGGGTAAAAGAGAAAAAGAGATTCACACAAACAAACACACCTCTAAATTTTTATTAATCTTTCACCAATACACAAACACTTTTACACCTCTCACACACTCTCGCACACACATGATCTGGTGGGGGTAGTGCCCCGTAGGGGCTCCCCGGATCTCTCCTCTCCTGCTCTTTTTCTAACTCTCTCGTTTTTCTTTCTCAATTCCCACACTAACACTACAAGCAGATAAACAATATATATTTATACATGAAGAATGCAAGTTTCAGCTGCAACCAAACACATGCATCTACTCCACCGACTAATGGTGGGCTTGGACCCCACCTCATTAAACTCTCACCTATCCACCAATAATTTCACCGAATGAGTACAACTCATTTCTTCTTTGTCCCTCATTACACACACACACGCACAATTGGCCCAATGACATGCAAGTTTATACTAACAACATCCCCAGAGCCGGCTTTGAGATTTAGGGAGCCTAAAACAATTTTTTTTTTAAATTGGGCCCTCAACTCTCAATACATCGTAATTAAAACTTAAAATTACTTAGGAAAACAAAAAACTTTTATAAATAAATCATTTAAAAGCTACACATAAATATAAAAAAATTGGAGGCCCCAAAAATTAGTCAAAATTTTGGAACCTAAAAATCCATGACTTTTCACGAAAATTTCAAAAGTTCTACTCTGATCCCCATAAACTTGCATGTAACATGTGAGGCCAATTGGCCCACCGAATTGGTAAATTTAATTGTAGGGCCATGTGTGAGGCTGTTAAGAGACAAAGAAGACAATGGATTTGGATTGGATGAAGTGGGCCATGCCAGAGAGAGGATAAGAGCTGATGTTGGGGGCTATTTATTAGATTGTAAAATTAGGTACATCAGATGAGTGGTACATGTATTTCGGTGGATTTAAATGGTGGTGTAAGTAGCTGAATATTAGAAACTATAAGTATATGTATATATGTTGTATGGCTGTGTGGGAAGAAAAGAGAAAGAGGGCAGAGGAGAGGAGTAACGCCGGGAGCCCCTCCAAGGGTCTCTCCCCATCGGTAAATGTAGTGTGTGAGAGTGTGATATATGTGTCTTTGTATTTTGTGAAAAGTTCAATAAAAATGTGTTGGGTTTATGTGTGAATTTCTCTTTTACCCACCAATATATGGTATCAAATCCTGAGGGGCGAAAATTTGGACCTGTGGTCAGAGGGGCGTGCTTCCGCTGTGTATGAAGTTGTGGAACTCAGATCTGAAAAATCGAATTGGGAAAGATTGAATTGGTTACTGCCGGTGGAAGTCTTTATGAGTCAATCACAGATATGGTCAAATGAGGGTGAAAGGAGTTTTGGGTGACCTGAATGCGTGGCCTAAGGTTTGCGCATGGGTTATTTCCGTCTACACGGACAACCCACAAGTTATTTCCAGAAAAGAGTGGTGCGAGATGGCTTGTTTATCGCGTGATATCTTTGGTATGCGCAATATTAAGCTGAAAGACGAAGAGCGAGCCGAGAGGATGAAGTGGTTGTTTTGGTTGCAATATGTTGACCTTTGGTTCAATATATTGATGGATCAATGGTGGTTATCAGAGAGCCATCCCAATGTTAGAGGTTGCTGCTGAAAAGAGAGTGAGAGTGAAGCCTTAGATGTCTACTAGAGAAGCCCGAGAGGAGAGAGGTTAAGGGTGAGACAGAGGCGGGAAACAATAAGAGCTTGTTTTTTTCCAAAGATGAGGAGTGGAGTGACGAACGGGAGATGTGTCTTGGAAACCAATTAAGTTTAAGGGGGAGTGATGGAATTCGTAAACTTAATTGTAGGGCTATGTGTGAGGCTGTTAAGAGACAAAGAAGAAGATTGGTTTGGATTGGATGAAGTGGGCCATGCCAGAGAGAGGATACACTACAACAAATCTGAATTCCCACAGCATTTTTCAAACCTCGGGAAAGGTACCCTAAACGCTGGAAAAAGTCATTCACGGCGTTTATCTCGGCGTTTTAACAAGTGTGCCTGATACCCCTATTGGGAATGCTTCCTGGCGTTTATGAAACGCTGGGAATGGTTCTCGGCATTTTTTTCGGCGTTTGGTAAAACCCCGGGATTGATTTTCCGGCAAACAAAAATCCGGCGCCGGTGACCCCGATGCAGGCGTTTGCAAACCCCGAGAATTGTTCTACTAAATGCTGGAAATTTTAAATTTTGGCCCCATTTCCCGGGTTTAACAAACACCGGAAATATTACCGGCGTTTAAAAACCCCGGGACTGGCTGTAATTAATGCTGGAAATCTTGACAATGTTAATCCATTTCCAGGGTTTAACAAACGCTGGGAATATTACTGGCGTCTAAAAAACCGCGGGAATGGCTGTAATGAACGCTGAAAATCTTGACAATGTTATCCCATTCCCAGGGTTTATCAAAAGCCGGGAATAGTTTTTCCCTCCAGAATTTTTTTGTATTTTCCTTAATTGTTATCCTAGTTAGCCAACGATTTTTATCCAATACAATGCAAATGGCATTAAAACATCTCAAATACATTCACATAAGTTCACAAATAGCCAAATACGCTCCGGCATATTCAATACCACCATAGAGTCAAAACATGAACCACATAACATAATATCTCCAAATATATCCAATACATCAACTCATAAACAATTCTCAAAAGCCATTACAAATTGTGTAATATTTTCAAAATGAAGTCAACTAACATAAGATACGAATGTAAAACCTTATGTCAAGTACCACCTAGTTGCTACGAAGATCTTCAACTTGGATAAACCTGAAATCAAACATGACAACCAAATTTAGAGTACATCACGTATATTAAGAAGTTCAAAAGGTCTAAAATTTAATGCATACCTCTGATTGTCAACAATTACTTTGAATTATGAAGCTCAATTCAATCCTTTTTGCACTTTTCTTTTCTTTTTTGATATTGACTGAAATGAAGAGGAAACTTAAAATCAAGACAACTAATAACCATGTAACGTATTGGCAGGTTCTCCAAAAATATACATGGTAGTCATGAATACCAGTTCTAGATGTTGTCGTGTCCACGTATCAAACACAGGGACACTCGTGTCCCATGCGGGGACACTCGTGTCCCATGCGGGGACACGTATTGGTGTTCGTGGCAGCAATTAAGGCCTAAGGGAAATTCGACATTTGCTAGCCATGTCTATTAAAATTAGAAAAACCATTTCTAACTTGATCAATCATGTCCCCATCAACAGGACATCGACACCTTCCAATTTTCTTGCATGACCTCAACTTGGATAAACTTGAAATCAAACATGACAACCAAATTTAGAGTACATCACGTATATTCACGTATATTAAGAAGTTCAAACGGTCTAAAATTTTATGCATACCTCTGATTGTCAACAATTACTTTGAATTAACAAGCTCAATTCGATCATTTCTGCACTTTTCTTTTCTTTTTTGAGATTGACTAAAATGAAGAGGAAACTTAAAATCAAGACAACTAGTAACCATGTAATGTATTGGCAAGTTCTCCAAAAATATACATGGTAGTCATGAATACACAAGCACCAATAGTTCTAGATGTTACCGTGTCCACGTATCGAACACGGGGACACATATTGGTGTCCGTGGCAACAGTTAATGCCTAAGGGAAATTCGACATTTGCCAGCCACATCTATTAAAATTAGAAAAACCATTTTTGACTTGATCAATCATATCTCCATCAACAGGACATCGGCACTTTCCAATTTTCTTGCATGACCTCAACTATGTATTGTTTATTTCTATACTTACCATGATGTAAGCCTGGGCAACCTAAACATTAAAACCCTCCCCTTTACTTTTCCTTGAGCCTATCAAAGCCTCTATCAAGCAACTTCAATGAACCCAATAACCTCAATATGCGATTTTTGTCCATGACTTGGTATAAGGAACTACAAAAATGCACCCTCACATGGTAAGGCATTAAACACAATTGCAGAGACGCCGTACTATTTTCCTATTCTCATTCTAAATAGAATGCTTTCGTAGGAATGATTCTGAACATCTTATGGTGGCTTTAAAGTAGCTAGGGGGTCAAAACAAAAGGGATAACGATGAACCTTTAGGAAATTAGACTCATACCTTGCTGGGAAGATTCCCTAGCTTTTCTTGCTCAATTTTTTGCAACAGCACAAATGCAGCAACTAATGAAGCCCAGAAATTTGACACGCACACACAATGTAGGTGCACCGACTATAAACTGGGCTTAGCTATGCAACCCCACAAATGAGAGCAAAAAACTCCAGGTGCAGCAACTACAAACTAGCCTCAATAATAATCATTGGCCCCAATAAAACCTGGGCTCATCATTGCCCACAAATTGACAGGTAACAAAAACTGATTGACTGGTAAGAAACACCCAAAACTTGCCATGCTCAGATTGACAACACCTACAATGTCACAAAGTAGCTCAGATTTGCATCATCATTGCCTAGAAAATGCAGCATGATAAAATAGTCGATTTCATCCCTAAGTTACTTCATTTCATACCTAGATTGCCCAAATTACTAGATTTCATGCCCAAGTGCATCAAACATGTCATGCAAACAGGTAATGCATGGGCTCAAGCCCATCCAACAGTGGCTCGGAAATGCTTCATCACTGCAATTAAATTAATAAAACCAAGGTATATAATTGCTAATAGCCCAAATTTGAATTCAAAAATTTATAACGAGAGAGAGAGAAAGAGAGAGAGAGAGAGAGAGAGAGAGAGAGAGAGAGAGAGAGAGAGAGAGAGAGAGAACGGCCCAACTTGGAGCGGGCCAGACTGGACTTGAAAACACATCAGAAAAAAAAGTAAAAATGTAAATTCCAACAAAATTATACTGCCCAGAACAACTGCCCATAATATGCTACTTAGAAACATGAATTCTGACAGCCTCTTATGCAAAAGTGTAGGAATGGTAGCCCAGAAATGATAGTCATTGCTCAGCAAATGGTAACAACACTGCCCAAAAATGGCAGCCAAACATGCACAAAGTCATTACTTGGAATGTAGCAGTAGACTAAGGCAGACATCAATGGACCGCAATATGGAATAACTCATAACACATACCCCCAGGTCTATGTATCTCACCACCTTACCCCTCAACATTTGTCCTTCCTCTCTCATATCTCTCATGGAAATTGAATCTCAAGTCTAATAGGGACACTCAATATGGGAGTCTCACATTGTTATGCTAACAAAGACCTCTCAGGTGTTGTTTAACTGCATACCTAAGATGTTTGAACTACATATTTACAATACCAACTACTATTACAACAAGCATCCTGAGATTAAATTGAACTCAGCTAATCGGACTTTGCATGCTCATTTTATTTACCTCGCCTTGAGAATTAGGCCGTGCATTCAGTTGTGATAATTGCCCTGCTTCCCGCGACTCTGGATGTCTCCGAGACTATCAATCGTCATTTGTCGGTGCACACTAGTGGCATCTAGAGCCTATCAGAACAAACAACTTAATGTAGTAAAATGGACATAAGACCAAGCTAACCTTTGTAAACGTGATGCGTAACAAAAGCAATAGAAAAA
The DNA here is from genome assembly GCA_022606695.1 of Vaccinium macrocarpon. NCBI lineage: Eukaryota > Viridiplantae > Streptophyta > Magnoliopsida > Ericales > Ericaceae > Vaccinium > Vaccinium macrocarpon. The sequence goes on from CM040176.1 coordinate 23,981,296, forward strand.
GGAAAATCCTATTAGATGAAAAAGGAAAAGGGAGATTGTACCTTTCCTTCAAAAATGACTCATCTAAATCATCATCATCAGAGTCCTCAAATATGTATCCCATGGTCTCAAAGGCCTTTTCCATCTTCCCCAATTTCGATTTCATCCTATTGAACTCTCGAAGGTCAATCGGGGGTTCAGAAGATTCCTAATTCTATTTTTTGGCAGCAAGCTGCTGGGCTGAAGTTACTCCTAATCCACACCCTCGCTTACGCCCATGTCTCTCTAGTCCTATAGTTTGGATGAAAATTTCATCCTCTGATATTGGAGTTGTATTAGACCCATCTAGAGATGGCTACTGTAACTCCTTGAGTATATCCTATATGAAATATCACATGTTATGATAAAAAATAGAAACTATACCATCATATCACATAATAAGATCAATGTAGAAGATAACCACACTACATAATGAACTAATCAACTTACCAAAATAGCATAAGTTTCTTCATTAAGATTGGTACCATCTTTCCTTGTATGTGTTTTGACAAATGTATCTAAGCGTGTTGGGTTTTTTCCTGAATCTTTCTCCTATCATCCATGAACATATATTAATAGCAAAAATGTCAAACCAATATAATGGCATACAATTTGTTGCACTCTCCGCTGGTGCTTATTAGTGTTTAGGAGTTCCTAAATCTTTGATTTGTTGCACTCTTCGCCTGTTAAGAGCAACAATTTTGATTGTGAATGATCTTACAAGAAAGCAATAGTCATATGTTTCTATTACTTGTATTTTTTTTTTATCATGACTCCAACAATAGACCAAACACCGCCATTGCTCCTCTGTAACTCTATTAGGCCTATGAGCTAGTCTATCAGTATCATTATCATATGGCTTGTATCCCTGATTTTTTTCTTCAAATTTCCATCCTTGCCATTTCTTTCCAAGTGATTGCATAAATCACCTCTCCATAAAGTCATCTGCAGTAGTGTGAGCCTACAACACAAGAAATTGCATAATATGGACCTAAGAAATTGCATAATATGGCAATGTAGCTTAATTATTTTCCAATAATAGCAGTTTGTAGCGTGCAGTTTGACGATGGTTGTGAATCTGCTAGGCAGAAATTGCATAATATGGAGCAAGTAAAAAAATACATGCACTTTTTTCCCTTAAAAAGAAAAAGAAACATGTAGCCTTTACCTTAATTTCTTCCCATACTCTCCTCTTATAGTGTGGAGGAACATATCGCCAGTCGTTATAGTGCAATGGTAACAAGGAACCATCCCTTGCTATCACCCCCATCTGAGTGGCAACCAGGCCTGTTTCAGACATTATAGGTTGTCCATTACCATTCAGCAAAATCTTAATTTTTCCCTTGTCTTTACTCCATGATGCATGCATCAACGTGGGACCCCTCCGTCGGGCTGAAGTAGGGCTGAACAAAGAAACCGGGAGAACCGAACTGAACCGGAGAACCGGACCGAACTGGATTTGTTTTCAATTTTTTATTTTTTATCGGTTCGGCTCGGTTTCTGAAGATAATAAAATTTGGGAACCGGTTCGGTTCTCGGTTTTTAAAATTTTAACCCCGGTTCGAATGGAACCGAACCGGTTATATATATATATATATAAGATAATATATACTCTTATTATTACTGAAAAACAGTGAGGGCTGGGGAATCGAACCCCGCCCATGCCCACGGGAGCCATTGTTCATTGTACGATATGTCATCATCACAACAAGCCACATACTATGAGAAATGTTCATTGTACGATATGGATTAAAACCATCTAATGTTGACCAAGCCTAACATTGTGAGGGTCTTTTGCAAAATCCGCGTAAAGGTTGTCAAAATGTTTCCATAGACCGAAATCAACAAGATGGGTTAATGCCCCAGTAGGAGCTGGGTTCCCTGCATGCCACGTCATTAATCTAACAGTCTTTGTAGACGTGAATAGTCTTTTTAACTTAGGTATTATGGAAAAGTACCTAACAATCTTCTCTGCAATTTTGGCTCCTGTTTTAGGCCCATCTGTTTGATCCTCTAATTGTTTATATCTAGGACTATGACAAACCTTGCAATCAACCTAATCAGCATCTCCCCCCACCCCACCCCAATATAACATACAATCTTGAGGGCATGCGTAAACTTTTATGGTATTCAAGGCCCAAACCCCCAATAATTTTCTGCACGCATTGAAAGAATCGGGCAACAATTCAGCGGCAGGAAAGGCATCCTTCAACAACTTAAGTGGCATAGTAAATGACTTGTTACTGCACCTACCTAAACACTTTATATGCATTAGGAGCACATTAAAGGAAGCAATGAGAACTTTTGACACCCTGGGTACAACTCTTGCTCAACTTCCTTTAAGAGCTTAAAAAACTTAATGGTTTGTTCGTCTAGACCACATGGGCCAGGCGGAGGAGGATCAGCATTCATATCTTGGGCATGAATCGGTGGAATTCCAAATGCATCCCGTATCATTTCTTCCATATCATTTTGCCCATCAAAGTTACCCTGGCCACTATTTTCGATACCCTGCTCTCTAGGCTGTGATCTCTCCCCATGAAAAATCCAAACAGTGTAACTTGGACTACATCTATCTTCTTTCTAATGAAATTATGACATTTCTTACACGGACACGAAATTTCGGTTTCCCCATCACGAATGTTCTTACGAGCAAAGGCCATAAAATCTATTACCCCTTGTATGTATCTAGGATCAAGTCTACTCAAATTCATCCAACTTTTATCCATGTTTGTTTCCATTAGCATAACTATGAAAACAAATAAGTAAAAAGAAGCAAGTATAACATAAAAAATATTCATCTTGATTGCCAAAAACAAGAAATATAAAGAAGCCTCAATGTTCAACAAAAACACATACACCATTTTGAAGGAGTAATTTCTACCTTTTCCTTCAAAATAAATTCTTGAAGCAAGCAGTAGACCAAGAAGAGGAATCAAACCTGGCCAAAAGTCATTAATAAAGTACAGTTAAAATAACTACTGGAAATCTGAGTGTGAAATGTATAAAAAATGAATTGACCGGGGACCACTACTCCACTGGAAATATGTAATGGAAAATTGGTAGGTTTTTCTAATGTAAGGGGGACCACTACACACCAACTGCAATGCCAGATTTTTCTAATGTAATGGAAAAATGGGACCACTGCTCTTAAGCACACCAAAATCCATGCAATCATTACAAAACCTAATTTCATGCACAATTTTTCCAAAAAAAAATAACTCAACCCATGCAAATCTGTACAACACTGTTGGAAGAATCCAGTAGCAGATAAAATGAAAGCATGATGGTTAAGAATTCGTAAATGCATGTGTGAGTTATAACACTCTAAACATTGTACTAAATGTGTTCATCAATAACCAAACAATTACAAGCCCTAATTTTAGTGGAAAAAACAAAGAAAACCCCTAATTTTCTTATCATCAACAACCAAACAAGTACAAGCCCTAATTTCTGTGAAAAAAAGAGAGAAGAAAACCCCTATTTTTTTGATCAAATATGAAGTACACATACATGTAAAGAGAGTGAGAGAGCTTGGAATACACATACATACAAAGAAAACCCCTAAGCCTGAGCCTATTCCATTAGTTACATACCTCAATCAAATGTGGGTTTTGCGGCTACGTTTGGTTAATTCGAGAGATGAAAAGGGAGAACATCTATCCTCTGGTGTGAGCAGGTTGATTGAGAGAGAGAGAGAGAGAGAGAGAGAGAGAGAGTAGGTCGATCTGTGGTGGGTGGGTTTTCTGGGTGGTTCAGATTTTCTGAGATAGAGAGAGAGAGATAGAATAGCGTTTTGTTCGTGAGAGAGAGACCAAGAGGGTTTCAGATTGAGTGAGTGAGAGAGAGTAGTTCGACTGAAGTTGGTGGGTGCATTCTTGAGTGAAGATGGTGTTAGGGTTTTGTTTGTGTGTGTGTGTGTGTGTGTGTGAGAGAGAGAGAGAGAGAGAGAGAGAGAGAGAGAGAGAGAGAGAGAGAGAGAGAGAGAGAGACCAGGGTCTGATTGATGGTGAGATTGCAGGAGAGTAGCAGCGGTGGAGGAGATGATTGCAGGAGAGCAGCAGCGATGGAGGAGATCGCAAGAGAGAGAGGGCTTTTTTCGAGAGGGTTTTTTCTCTTGTAGCAACAACGGTGGAGGAGATCGCAGGAGGGCTTTTTGCGGTGGAGGAGAAAGGGTTTTGTAGTCTGGGAAAAAGGGAGAAGGAAATAAAGATGGAGGGAAAAGAAAAGAGGAAGGGAGGGAAATAAAAGGGGCCGCACGATTTTTTCCTGGCCTGGAACAAAATATGGACCATTTCCAGGGTTTTTGAGGAAACGCAGGGAAGTAAATGCGGGGAATGCCCCTTTTTGTTGTAGTGATAAAAGCTGATGTTGGAGGCTATTTATTAGATTGTAAAATTAGGTACATCAGATGAGTGGTGCATGTATTTAATTGGATTTAAATGGTGGTGTAAGTAGCTGGATATTAGAAGCTATAAGTATATGTATGGGTTAGCATCTAATCCAAACCTCCCGTTTCCGGACCTCCATGATCCAAACATTTTTTTGATGATCTGATCCGTCAAATATGTTTAGAAGGTGTTTTCAAGGGTCTATGTGGGAAATCTTCAAAAAAAATGTCGGGAAGGGCTTGATCCAAACAGTTTTTGCAAAAACTTTATATTTACAGTTTTTGCAAAAACTGCTTGGATCAAACCCTTCCCGATTTTTTTTTTTAAGATTTCCCCATTGGTCCCTTAAAAATACCTTCTGAACACATTGGACAACTCGGATTTTCCAAAAATAATTTGCAACACCAAAAAATCATTTTTTTCTTATTTTTGGGAGGTTTGGACTAGAAGTTTTACCGTATATGTATATATGTTGTATGGCTATGTGGGAAGAAAAGAGAAAGACGGCAGAGGAGAGGAGTAACGTGTGATATATGTGTCTTTGTATTTTGTGAAAAGTTCAATAAAATGTGTTGGGTTTATGTGTGAATTTCTCTTTTACCCATCAACACTTTCAAGTCTAACACTGTTCTTGCACTACAAATATAGTTTTGTTTTTTTTACCGGGAGTAGCACGTACCACCTCCCCCGGCCCTCTTACCCTTTGTCCCTGAAAGAAATGTAACAAATTAAACACTTCCTTTATTTTTTTCATCCGAAAATTGGAGGTTTTTTGGTAGAGGACTAACTTTACAGGCGGAAGAAGTAATTAGTATTTAAAAAATACTAAGATCAATTATTTAGTACCCGAAAGGATACATATTTTCATATGTTAATCATCCGTTAACATTCTTAATACTAAAAAATTACATATTTTTACCGATTAATCACTCATCAATATGCTCAATACCAAAAATAATTCTTGCATTTTAAAAAATAACAATGTTTTTGCAATTCAAAAATAGTTTTTTTTTTTTGTGAACAGGTGCCACCTTCCACCCCTCTTAACCTCTGTCCCCGAAAGCAATGGCAACTTTCCATGGCTTCATTAGTTAAGTGGATAGGACTAAAGATGCCAACAGTCACTCCTGGAAATTACACATTCAGTGACCAGTTTCTGTGCCTAACCGCATTTTGGTCACTAAAAAAGACACAATCAGTGACCCACCGCATTTTGGTCACTGAAAATGATACAATTAGTGACCAAATATTATTTACTCACTAAATGTGAGACAATTAGTGGTTAAACTTTTGTTTAATCACCAATGCCTAATTCTATAGTGACTAAATTTTTTGTAGTCACAAAAAATATTGGCGCCACCGCCAAAATTTTGCACCAAAAAGTCAAAATAGTTTTCGTGAGTAGTGTTTGGTCATTAAAAGTATGCTTTCGGTGATCAAATACTTTTGGTCACCAAAGACATGGTTTCAATATTTTTGGTGAGCACTTGTTTAGTCATAGAAAAGTATCTACTAGGAATTTGCATCACGATGAAAGGGCTTTCTAAACCCGATCAAGCCAAATATTCACATGAAGTATTCAATCAAGAAGCACAAAAACATGAACGATTTTGATCGTTGTGATTGTGTCGTGGTCGCATGGCTACAGTACATTGAACTAGTGCAAAATATTACTTTACTATCAATCGCATCCCGATAAAGAGGCTTTGTAAACTTGATTAAGCCAAAATTTTGTATGAATCATTAAATGAACAAGCACAACAAAATCTACGTTCCCGATCATCATAATTGTGTCACAATCAAGTTGCTATTGTACATTTAACTAGTTTATTACCAAATAAGTTGAACGTATAGATTATAAAGGTCATTGGTGAGTCTACTTTTATCACGACATATTTGGATTGTTTAGCTTCCACGTATTACTTATTCCATCATTTTCACAAGTATTGAAAATCATCAGATTTCAATGACCACATGATTGGAAGACATTAATGCGCTTAGAGGCATTAAAGTCTTGTAGAGAACCCGGAGGCCCACATAAGGTTATTTTTTGCTATCAGAGCTGTCTATATTATTAAACAATATGGATTTGATTATTTTATAGTAGAAAAAAGTCAATCACATCAGTACACATTTGATATCGAACTGAAAACACTATTCTTTCAATGATTGTGCACCTCAATGATGGGGCTTTCTGAACTCGATTGATAAGATTACGTCACTAATTACACCAACAAAAACAAAGAAATTACTGGGCTGGATTGTTAAAATATTGGAGTCGCCTCGCCACATTGATATTAGTGTGGATTGTATCCTGAAAAATTAACTATCGTGAATTGGATGAAAAACAATTTTAAAAAGGGGATTATTTTCATACCCATTTTCCAAAAATTTCAATATAATGAAAAAACATTGGCGGGATTGGGAAAAAGGAATTGGCGGGACTTGGTGCCAAACAAAAAAAGAGGAAGGGGTGCCGTAGTAGATAAAACGACCCCGTTTAATTAGTCTCTCTATTCTGAATCTCTAATATATCATCGATCAATACCCATTACCCAGGCACCCACTCCTTGCGCTCTCTCTCTCTCTCTCTCTCTCTCTCTCTCTCTCTCTCTCTCTCTCTCTCTCTTCTTTGATGAAGTTACAAATGGAGAAAGAAGCTTCGATGAATTTGCCATAGGCTTGCTCGTAGCGCAAACCAGTTGTACCAAGCATCGGCCAATTGCTTTTCTCTCTCCTCTGACTCCCGACTCTCTTGAGTTCGGACTTTAGGCAAGACGATAAGTTTTTGATTGATTTCTATGATTTTTTAGGGCAAAGGTATATGGTATCAGTTAGATATATAGATATAGGTGCTTCATGTGAGTATTTACATATATCAATGTAAAAAGAGGGTGTGAGTATTGGCATATATCGATGTAAAGATAGGGGGATGTCGATGGGAACACTAATCTGACTCTCGAATGCCTTATTTATGTTATTTAAGAGTTCAAAGTTTTAGGGTTTTTGCTTGATATCCTTTATAATCACTATTTTTCTTCTAATATAGACCCACATGTCAATGGGAACTAGTATATTTGACTGCTTAATTTTGATTTTTCTATTAGTTACGTTTTGAGATTCAGTTAATTTCTTTTCTTGTCAAGTCTCTCCATTTAGGGACAGTAAGAAGACATTCTACTCAGGTTTTTCTTTCTATTGCTCACTTTGTAATGGTTGACCTAGGATTTGTTTTTGTGTTGATATAACTGGAATGGGTTAGCAAAGGCAACTAGAATGATGATTATGCACTAGATAACTTCCTAGACTACTATTATATTTCCAAAGAGTACACTACTTTTTGTTCAATGTATCTCAATGGAATCAAGACAGTGTTTAATCCAGAAGGAAGAAATGATGATGGCGGTGATCGTGGGCAGGGCTTAGCTGTCTTTACTCAAAATGTTTGACCCATTGGACCTATTGGTTTGTCTTGTATAATAGCTGCGAAGTGGATCTGTATCGAGAGTACATTTTGCTCAAAATGCATATTTGGTTAAATTATTGTTGGTGGATTAGTGATTTATGTCAAAAATAGTTATTCAGGCATTACATTATTTAATGTAGGGAACACAAGAACTTATTACAGATTGAAAGTGCATTCAACATTACTATGAGACAACGGAAATAATTTCCTAAGTGGTTCAAAGATCGGGTAATCATAAAAAAAGTAATATTAAATTAGTCATTTGGTTATCCTGGCTTAGAAAATCAATATAATACACCTTTTTTTGTTTTGTTTTGTAGATGACTCAATTATGGAACCATTGGTCGCTAGAAGCAACGGATGAATTGTGGTCTTTGGCAAATGGTCCTTGCCCCATAGTAAACATGTATTACAGGATGCATTTGTAATGGGATTCGTTTCATACCATTGAATGTGACAATCCCTGTAAGTGTCAAAATAGTGGGCTAGTTGTTGAAGGCCATCATAAAGGCCGATTGACTAACTTTTATGGTCACTTGTGCAAGTTAACATATTTATTTGGCCATCAAGTTATTTTGTTCCAATGTGAGTTGTTCAATACTGAAGGTAACAAGACTTTTCGTGCCGATACACATTCCACAAACATTGATGTAAGAAGTCGGTGGCATAAAAATGATCCCTTTGTACTACCAAGTCAAGTCCAATAGGTGTTCTACATAAATGACACCCTTGATAAACGTTCCAATTGGAAGGTTGTACAAAGGTTCCAACATTGTGGAATATGAGATGTGCCAAAAAAGGAAGATTTGCAAGCCAATGACGCTGAAGAGATAAATGTTCCAGATTATGTGTTCCAGCAAGATGAAACAAATGAGGTTGTACCAATTGCCATAGAGGGTCACATCACAACCCCTTTGTGTAGGCATGATATTGAACTTGAAATCATTCAAGGGGAAATGGTTTTTGCAGTCTCGTGGGCAGGCACAAGGAGGGGACATTGGCGATAATGGCTTTATTTTGTGATGACGATGATGGATTAATTGAGGAGTCTAGCAATGACAAAGAAGAAGAGTTTTCTAGTGATTCTGATGTTGAAACTGATGTAGATCCAGATGTAGTGATGTTGAGCCTTCTTAAATTGCAGGAAAAGGCATGTTGATAAGTTTGTTCACATTTTTATTTCATTCATAGGTTACAAAACTTCTTAAGAGTAACCCCAAGTGTATCTACTATACTTAGGAAACCTAACAATATCTACTATGTTTGCCAATTTTTTTAAAAAGTTGCAAAAAGGTATTGGTTGAGCTTTCTCTTCATTTATAGATACAAGAGTTTTCTCATGAAGCTTTCATGATGTTGACTGGAAGACAAACAAATCATTGCAACTTGTCGATACTTTACTTTTCTTGTTTATGTTTATAGGAATAATTGAATGACTCAATTGTTCTGCTTTGTTATTTTTTGGGGGAAAATGGGTAATAGTTATGCTCGGTTTGTTACTGCTGCTTTCCCGTACAGTTCTTGATAGATTATGGGTTGCTCACTACCGCACTATAGGAAAAATATGTATGGCCTGCTTTGATTTGCTACATTGCTACATGCTCACTGAATTTGCTGTGTTGTATACTGGAAATTGATTTCAAGAGCTGATACTATGTGTGTAAAGTGTAGAAAATGCTTGTTATTTGCTGGAAATATGAACCCTGTACAGAAAACATGAATAATTGGTGCTGAAACTGAGTTTTGAGTTGCTGAAATAGTGTTTATAGGTGTTGAAAGTGTGAGATAGTTGCTGAAACTGTGCAAGTAGGTGCATATTCTGTTTTCTAATTGCTAAAAATGTCATTTAAACCGTAAAATGCTACTGTGTCTACTGTTTAGATACAGAAAACTGGTTTTCGGAATGCCGGAATGAGTTTTGGGTCATTAAAATTTCTGGTTAGTTGCTGGAAAATTGATTTGGATGCTGAAACTACATCACTGAGTGCTGAAACTGCACTTTTTAAGTGCTGAATCTGACTTTTTAAGAGCTGAAACTTGCTAGAATTAAAGCTTAGTTGCTAATAGTGTTGTTTTTGTCTTGCAGATGACTTTCTTAGTTGCTGTAAATAGCTGTTCACCTTCTCGCTGGAAATACATTCTTCATTGTCAAAAACTGAGTTTTAGGTGCAAGAGAATGGTTCTTAGTGCTGAGATTAAGATCTAAGCGCAGGAGTACTTGCTCATACATGTTAGAAGTAGGAAATTAGATGCTATTGTTGATATCCTAATCACTTATTTTTATGAGCATACAACATAAATACTTCTGTGTGGATTAATTTATGTACTAGTGAATTGATAGCCAAGAGCACAAGATTGACATTAGAAATTGATTGTATTTTTTGTGTCTATCTACAGATTGACCGCGGTGAACTTCTACACAACTCAAGTATACTTTTTGGCATATGGATCCTTTTTGTTGGGACGATAACTGTTCGGATCTAAAGTACCCTACCTATTATGTTGCAAAGAAATAGGTTGTTGGCACATTGATGGTTTTTGTTGGGATGCCTGACTAGTTGGATTTAAACATTACATATATATTGTCTCAAGGATTTAGGCTATTTTGAGGGTACGTGTATAAAAGGTGATGTTTATTGCATTATGACTAGGCATATATGAACATTGTGTATTATGGTGATTGTAAGGACATCATATGATGATTTTGGACTTCAATCGTTAAAGTTTAGATTGTGATCATTGGCTATTTAAAATTCATTCTTGAATGGTTTGGGCCATTAATTTGGAGATAGTATATGTGTGAATGCATAGCTATATGGAATGCACATGTTATGGAGATTTATTTGACCCTGTATAAATTCCATTTCACATGAGAAAGTACTTATTTTATGACTAATCCGGAGTATAACTTTGGTCACTGAAGATAATTGTTTAGTGACCAATCTACTAGTAGGGAAATGATAGTAATTTATCTTATGACCCCATTGGTGACCAATTAATTTGATTGCTAAAAACTCTTTTTAGTGATCAAATACTTTGATCACAAAAAATGGACTTTTGATGACCAGAAATTATCGCATCGGTGATCAATTAATTTGATTGCTAAAAACTATTTTCAGTGACCAAATACTTTGATCACAAAAAATGGGCTTTTGGTGATCAGAGAAATTACCCCATTGGTGACCAATTAATTTGATTGCTGAAAACTATTTTCAGTGACCAATTACTTTGCATGGTATCACCCTTTTTACATTTACATTACTACTAGCGCGTGACCATGGGGGTTACGTTCTGTTCAAGGCGTGCATTCAAAGCTAAATTATTACTACGTACTTGTTGTCTGGTTAGAATTCATAACTTATTACAGTGCATCATCACCAAAGCTGAGCAGTTCATATGAACCCTATGGTGTTAGAGCAAGTGCAACAGGTTAGCTAAATGAGAATATTAGCTATTTAAGCTAACCAAAGTGGGAGAATGTTGCTACAGCAGGTTAGGTAAATGCTTTGCTATCCTTCCCCCATGTACAGTACTTAGCTATATACAGCTAAGTACTGTTCACCAGCATACATTTTTTTTATTTGTTTCTCTCTCTCCGTACTCTCTCTCCCTCCTTCGACTCACCATAGATCTGGGTTTAATGGCTTCTGGGTTTTGGGACTAAAACAACAATCAATGGAGAAGTTGTGGAGTTGTTGGGACTTTGCTGGTACAAGATCAATTCATCCCTATTTGTTTCTGATCTTCTTCGAAACAAGATCAATTCAAGAGGAACAAGAGGGGACGCGTTTTAGAGAGAGAGAGAGAAGGAGGCGTGAAGGTTTGTCTCGAGGCCGTTTCACGAAGATGTTTCTGATCTTTGATCGTTTGCAAGGCTTCATTGCCGGAGACAACCTCGGCCTGAAACGGAAAATTGTAGAGAGAGAGGCGGAGGCGACGAAGTGTTCTTTTTGGCGATTGATTGGTTTGGTTTTTTGGGAGTATATAAAACAATATTTTAATAAAAAGATAGGTAAAATAGGTAGTATTGTTGGAGTGTTGAGAGTGACAGGCTAGCTATATACACTGTACACCAGGTTTTTTGGCCAAAAATTTACCCAAGCTGCTAGGGATGCTCTTAGCGTAGAGCCGCCCCGGTGTTGAAGCCCATTTCAAGTTTCTATCGTTTGTAAAGCAAATGAATCACATGTTATCATGAAAAAAAAAAAAAACCATCGTCGAGAAAACAAAAAACAAATATTCAACGGTAACAAACTTACCGAAACTGGAGTAAATACGGGCCATTCCGCGGTAGATCCTGAAATTGAGAAAACTAAGGGATTATTTTTGAATGTTTCCTTATCCCATTTTGGTTTTCTCCTTTTTCAATTACTAGCTGTTTGGATGAGGTATCCAGAATGAGGTTTGGAAAAATGCATTAATGAATTCTAGTGTTTTTAGAGAGTAAAAGACAGAAAGAAATAGGATAAGATGAGTTTTTCGAATTCTCATTTTTCACTTTTCTCGTTTTAGTTAACATAAAAGATCTACAAAATGTATTTTGCACATATCTTTCAAACAACACTCATGTTATGAAATTCATTCTGTACATAATATATATTATATCCCAAACAATATACAAAATCATTATATTTTGGCCATTATCCAAAAAACAAAATATGTAAAAATTAAGCAAAATGCAAAAAGTGAAAAAATTACGAGCTTCCAAACAATAACGTTTAGTTAGTTTTCATGAGGTCCTCAAATTCAAAATACTCCTATATTACTATACATATTTAATTATTTATCATACCAAATTAAGATTCAGAAGTTATAAACTTATAGGAGTATTAACTTATTAAGCATGTAATTAACTATTTCCATGCCCAAACATCAATTGCATGTTCAAGTTTTGCGAAATCTGCATTTAAATAAATACATAAAATAACTTCAATAAAGTTTACATCTTTCTACGGAAAAGTATAGCACAAAAAGCAATTGATCGGCTGTTTTTCGGACCACACTATCAGAAATCAATAGCTTATTAGTGATTCACAAATGAAAAGAACTGATGAATTCGCGTGTCCATGAATATACCAAAATGAAAAGAAAAAAAAACTGTAGTGACTAAAAAATGAGTAAAAAGAGTAACTTTTTCTAAATATAATGTACTTATATAATAAAAATCATTGGATTAGTTAAACTGATTGACTAACTAATTCCTGTAGAAATCAAAAAGTGCAAGCTGATAAAATAATAAATAGATAAATATAATATAATTACCAAAAGGAAAGTTTATAAGGATAGTAAACAAAAAAAAAAGTATTAAATTTCAATATCGGGTATTATATATTTGACAAAGAGTTTTTTTTCGTAATCTCCTTTAAACTATCATCCACTTCTTTACTCCGTTCCTGAACTTTCAAAATCCTTTATGTAGTCCCTGAACTACTTACTTGAAGTGCATGTTGTCCTTTTTCTTAACGGTAGTTAGTTTCATGGATAGAAAACGAGTTGTGTTTGCGTCACGGGTGATCATGGCCCCAAAACCAAGGGTAAAAACGTCAGACTTCTTGTCTGCGCTCCCCATTCGAGCCATCTCCAGGAAACACGCAAACACTTACACACACACACAGAACTCTTTGACAAAATTGAACCGAAGATACAAACTTAAGGGAGAAATGTTTGCCGATATAAAAATAACAATAAAAACTTTATTAAGCATGAAAGAATAAAAAATTTGGGAACGGATAAAATAGTATTACAGAGCTGGGCTAGGTTTTGGATGGTCTGGATCTTCCCTTCGTCAAGCTGGGCTAGGTTTTCTTCTCGGAGCTTTTCACCTAGAGGCAGCTGGTTGCTATAGAGAGAGGGAAACAGGAGATAGAAAAGGGAGGGAGGGAGAGAGAGAGAGAGAGAGAGAGAGAGAGAGAGAGGAGAGGGGTTTTTTATTTGGGCCATCCAGTACACTTTTAGATAGTTTGGGTGCAACGTTCGAGTATCACTAGGCTCGGTTATACGGTACCCATTTTGTACCAAAATCCGATGATGTTTGGTTCTTTTACTTCTTTGCAATTGAAAATAATTGTGTGCGAGCGTGCCAGAGAGAGTTTCAATCTCCTCCCTCAGATTAACTTTGGAAAAAACCAAATCTAATCAGGCGATTGTGTTTTATTGGTTCAATTACCTCAATTAAGAGGATTTTTTCAACAAGTGAAGAAATGTAAACCAACAAACTTAGGAAATCGAAGAACAACAAAGAAACAAGACACTTCGATTAATAAATCAAAGATAAACTTACTTCGAAATTGTCTCCAACTTCAAATACAAAACTTCGAACAGGTGATTGTTGCAAGAACAATCGGGATACGGGTGATTGTTATAAGAACAATCGAGTTAAATCCTAGTCTAAATCCTAATCTACTTCCTAATCTACTTGAACCGAAGTTCAAATCCTAAACTACTTTGCCAATGAACAAACCAAGCATCGCTTTTTGATAGCCGTTTTGTTGAAGATTTGTCTCAGGGCTTTTTACTCTTTGAATTCTTCTATTTATAGATGCTGCTTGTGATTCGAACTTCCCGCTCAATGAATTTGAACATCAACTTGCTTCGAACTCTAACTTCCACTCCCGAGTTGGCGGTTGCTCCTTCCTCCACGCCCAATTTGAATTCTTCGAAATCTTCCTCAAAAAAAGCTTTTGATTTTGAATGCATGCGATTTTGTTCAAACGAACTCAAATGATTAAAGCGTTAAGATGAATAACCGCCTTTCTATAAGTATTCCACGCGTTTATAACCGCCAATTTGCCTTGTTTCCCAAGTTCACACGTAGAACTTATATACTTAACAGTTGATCCCATAGCTTTGAGGTCAATTCTTTCCAATAATGATGGTTCGTAACTGCTAATAACCGTTTTTATATTTGAACACGATACGACATCGTATTTACTCAAATATGTTCTTTTTTAATCCAATTATTATGCGTATCGACGAGTAATTGCCAACGTTTGGCACTCTTGATTACGCGTCAATTAATCATTGGATTGGTTGATTTTAGATGTAAACATACCCCCCACATTAACATCTTTGTTCAAAGGATTTGAATAAGTGTTAATGTGCCCTTTTGCCGCTTCGAATTCCCGTAAGCTTCCGAAGCAGAAGTTATTGGCAGTTCTAATCACATTCCACGATGCAGTTAACAATAAATCTCTTCGCTCTCATGAGAGATTCGTGGATAGTGAGCAGTTAAAACCCATGTTCTCCATTTTTGCTAGAATTTGAATCGTTTAAACTAACTACTTACGCTTATAAAAGGACTTAATCACCGCAAAAATCAATCACCAATTCCCTTTGTAAACCGATCTCCATCTTATTTTAACCATGTCCGATATTTCTAGCACTCAAAAATGCCTTCAAAAAATTTGGTTCTAAATGATCCAACTTCTACCGACACTAGAAACATTGTGACGCCAATTGTTGGTGAGATTCGGCGGGATCGATCTTATCTGATGGCTCACGTAGAAACTTACGAGCCCATTGACCCATGGAACCCTCCATCGCCCCTACTCATAAACCCTTTTCTATGGGGTTTACCATCCGAGATAGTGGCGGTAAGAATGGATGATCCTGCTGGCTATAAAGGTTGGAGCCACTATCGCTCATTGGCTATGAGTGAATATTTAGCTCCTTTCATCAGACGAGATCCCAATATAATGCTGCTTGACAGTCTTATAGCCACTTGTTTAACTCTTGGCTTCTTTAAAGTCCATGAAGACGAAAAGTCAGGCTTTGCTGGGTATGGAGAACTTAAGCAGAAGGCCAGTACTCAGTTTATATACTGGTTGCATGAGGTTCGAAAGCCCCATTTTGAAGGGGACTTCATTGATCCTGCCAATCTTCCCCTTCGAGACCTTCCCCGAGAATACGGATTGGTTCAAGAGCTAAAGAGTATCAAGTTTGACCCTACTCCTTATCATGCTAACTTTTCTTATTCTCTTTATCCCCATTCTGATTCCCTCAAGGCCAAAGAGCTATTGGCTGCTTTTGCCTTTTTGGATGTAGGTATTCTTGAGGAGGACATACCTTTTAGGAACTTTTTATGGGCTTGCGAAACTCTCCAATGTAGCATTCAAACTAGCCCTTTCTTTCACTCTTTTCTGAGTCAGCTTCCTCTGCTTCGAATGTGGATGAAGAATAACGCTGCTTCGTTTGGGTTTAATTAAGACCTTCATGACTACGAAGTGCTTCATGATCAGATCTCCAAACTTCATAAGAAGGTGGAAAACCTTAAAGGACGTTCCTTCGAAATGCCCACTGACGTTTCTAAGAGGCTTCGAAGGCGGTTTAAGAATCACATGAAGAGAAATGCTCTCAAGCTGGCCAAGTTCGAAGTCAAAGCCAAGACTCTGGTTTTGAAAATCAGGCCATTAATTGAGAAGAAGCTTAAATTTGATGAAGAAAATAGAGTTAGAATGATGGAAAAGGAATTTTTTAGCTTCACTTGGGCACGATTCCATGCCTTAGTGACTTGGAGCTTTCCTCGTTATTTCCAAGTTATTCCTACTCCAACAATTGCTTCACTACCAGTAGATGCTTAGTCCCCTTTGTGTAATAGGATTTTATAGCATGTACTTTCTTTTTATCTGAAGTTTCATTGGAATATTAGTTCTTTCAATGGCTTGTCATGCACTCTTAAATGCTTTTCGAAGCACTTAATTACGCTTTTAACCAACTCGAACTTTTAAGAATAAAGTATATTCCATGAGAATAAACCAAAGAGTGGTTCGAAGCATGAATATGATTTAAATCTAAAAATAATTATCAATCAAAGGTTGAAACTAAACGTGGGCCGAAAAATAATCATAGGCCCAATAACTTTAAAACGGATACTTGGCCCGAAACGCTGCACCGCTTTCTCATAATGTATAAATTAGGGCTTGAACCATTCTCATTTCGCGTTCAAACTTTCAAACACTTTTGCCCTCCCTCTCTTTCTATCTCACCCCTGCATCCATGGCTTCTGAAAGTGAATTGTCAACCGGTACCCCTTCCTTCGTGCTTAGGAGTTTGGTTACCAAAGAAATTCTGAAATCTAGATCGGGTTCTGGTCAGCTACAAAATCGTACTTATGTTGAACACCCAGGTGCTAGCAGACTCCAAATTCTTGGACCAGCATTTCTTGATCTCCTTTTGGCATTCACAGCATGTTATCCTTTTCTCGACGAGAGTGACCTTGTGAAAGACAGGCCCTTGGATTTCTCCAACTGGGCCAAGAAGAATTTCATCTGCTGGCCGAACTATGATAAAGAATGGGAAGAATGGTCCATTCGAATGGTCAAAGCTAAAGGTAGAGAGTTAGAAACTGCTGGGTTGTCACATGTGATATCTTTGCTTCGAAGACTTAAGCCTAATCATACTCATCCATTTTCCTCAACAGGATTTTGGTGCTTCTACTAGCATTTCTGCTGGTAATACTTCTTCACTGGAGCAGTTCAAATTAAAATTGAGTGATTTCTGCCAAAGAATCACCAATCCCAAGGCTCCAACTTCTTCTCCTGAATCTCCCATCAGCCAACTCAAAGTTCAATACAGTTTATCCCCTTCAGAGTTGGTAAAACCAACTTTCTCTCCAGATGAGATTCAAGAATTGAGGGAGATCTTCCAGCAGCTTTCAAAGTTGGGCTTTGAGAACCTGGCTGAGGGGGATTTAAAGGCACATTTGGATATCTGCTGTCAAGCTGCCTGGGTACTGAGACCTGCTTCTCAAGAGCTTCACAAACAGCTTTTGAATAAGGCTGCTGAGTTTCAAGTGAAGGCTCAACAACTTTGAAAGGTTCAAGAGAGGCATCTCCTGAGAGAGCTTGCTTGGCGGCAAATTATCTATCTAATGCAGATGATGAAGCTCAAGAGTGGTTTCTTCTTATGATCAAGATGTTAAGAAGCTTCATTATCTAAGAGAGGAAGAAGGTCGACTAGAAGAAGCTTTACTTCAAGTTAGAAGAGAAATTGATCAGACCTCTTCTAATATACAATCCTCTATGAACAAAGCTTCTTCAACAGTTGCAATCATCAAAGACCTTAAGTTCCAACCTAAACAAACCTCCTCATCAAAAGGAATTTTATGACTTTATTTGTAAATGCAGGGTGCTCATGTATGGAGTGACTTAAAAGATACAATTCTTGCTAGCTTTCTAAATAATGAATGAAATGTTTATTTTTCTCTCAATTCATTACTTTATGACTGCTTGGAATGTTGATCTGATTATTTAGCATTCAAGCTTCTAACCATTTTATCTGCTTGTTCCTTACAAATGATCTTTGAACAAAGACAAGCAAAAACGAGAAGACAAACCCGATTTTATTTCATCTTCTACTAAAGGACTCCCAAAATGGTTGGGAAATAGGCCTTCGATATCTTCCATTGATCTTTCTTCTATGAACATAGCCATTTAAGTCTTTCAAATGATATGCCCCTCTTTTAAGAACTCTATGAATTTGAAAACGCCTTTCCCAATTTGGGGCCCATTTTCCAAGTCCTTGTTTTCTTTCTTTGATAGGTAACACCACTTTCCATACTAAATCACCTATATCAAAGCTTCAACGACCCACTTTCTTGTTGTAACTCCTAGCTACTCTTGACTTTTGTAGCAGTATTTGATTTAGAGCCTTAATTCTTTCTTCATCCACTCCTTCTAGCTCCATATGCATTGCTTGATGGTATGCCCCAATATTTAGGTTATTTTGAGAAGCAACTCTCTGTGATCTCACTACAATTTCCATTGGTAAAACAGCATCATGCCCATAAGTTAGAGCAAAAGGAGTAGTACCTGTACTGGTTCTTCTAGTGGTTCGATATGCCCATAGTACATTTAAGAGTAGACTTGGCCATTCTTCTGGATTTCTATCAACCATTCTTTGAATACCTCTTTTGATAATCTTATTGGTTGATTCTGCCTGACCATTTGACTGAGCATAATAAGGAGTGGAGTTGATCAAAGAAACCCTATGAGAAGCTGCGAAAGCTTTTACCGCTTTGCCTTCGAAGATGGAACCATTATCCACTGTTATGGTTTCTGGAGATCCAAATCTGAATACAATATTCTTAATGAATCCAATTACTTGTTCTTGAGATACATTATCAAAAGCTTGAGCCTCTACCCATTTAGTAAAGTAATCAGTGGCAACTAAAATGAACTTATCACCACTTCTAGAAGCAGGGTAGATCATGCCAATCATATCCATGGCCCATCCTCTAAATGGCCAAGGTTTAATTACATACTGTAATTCAGTAACAGGTAGTCGCTTAAGAGGTCCTGTTTTTTGACAAGCTTGGCATCCCTTTGCATAATCAATACAATCTTTAAGGATGGTAGGCCAATAATATTCATACCTTCGAATTAACCATCTCATCTTGACTCCTGCTTGATGAGCTCCACGTATACCTTCATGGACTTACGCCATGACTTTAAAGGCATCAACCTTGCTTAGACATTTAAGCAACAAACCATCTGCTCCTCTCTTGAAATGACTCTCCATTGTACATAATGTAATTAATGATCTTAACCTTGTTGCTCTATCTGCTTTTAGCATCGAGCTTTGTTAGATAATCAATCAATGATTGTCTCCAATCGCTCAACTAGGAGGAATGGTGATTTCACATACTTCGAAATCAGTATATCTATCTTTGAGCATTGTTAAGGATTTCCTTAGAGTTAACTGACAAAACTCTTTGTTGTCATCAGTGATAAATTTAAATCCTGATGCTCTTTGTGCCACTGCATCTGCTTCTTCATTAAAGAATCTTGGCACATAGGTGAAAGTAATCATATGAAACTGCTTCACTAACAACTTCACATATTGATGATAAGGTTTTAAACCAACACTATGGCAACCAAAATCTCCTTTCACCGGTTTATCACCAATTGAGAGTCTCCAAACACTTCAACTATGTCAATCTTTAAAGTAAGCAAATGACTCTAGCCCCATAACTAAGGCTTCATATACTCGCTTGATTGTTGGTGCATTCCCTTCATTTATTTGAAACCCAAATTTGGTTTTCAAACCTTGAGGGGATTCCAAAACAACTCCAATTCCACCATTTGAAATGTTTTCAAACCGCCGTAACCACATCTTCCATGGTTTAATTGTTATGATATCAACATCCGCTATCTCAGAGTCTCAATTTCATTTGGATGATCACCTAAAAATTAGCCAAAGCTTGTCCTTTAACCGATTTTTGAGGGAGATATTCTAGATTGAATTCTATTAAAGATACAATCCATTTTCCACCTCGCCACTAAGTACAGGTTGAGACAACATATACTTCATAACATCCGTCTAGGAAATTACATAAGTTACTCTAGGCATCATATAGTACCCGAAGTTTCTTCAAGCAAAAAACAAAGTTAAACATAACTTTTCTACCGCGAATACCTACTTTCACAA
Source organism: Vaccinium macrocarpon (assembly GCA_022606695.1). Classification (NCBI taxonomy): domain Eukaryota; kingdom Viridiplantae; phylum Streptophyta; class Magnoliopsida; order Ericales; family Ericaceae; genus Vaccinium; species Vaccinium macrocarpon. Next base: position 24,001,597 of record CM040176.1, read on the forward strand.
TCATTAAGAAACCTACTTAGATAATAAATAGCTTGCTCCTTTTCCTTCTTCGTTATCTTGAGCCAATAGAACTCCAATTGAGTCATGGTTTGTCGCCAAATACAATTTAACAGCTCTCCCTTTTTGGGTGGAACAAGAACTGCGGTGGATTGATCAAGTACTCCTCGATGGTCCCGAAAGCATCATCATGCTCCTTAGTCCATTCAAGTCCTCTCCATCCTTCAATTTCAACAAGGAAGAAAAGACTTTAGTTTTTCCCCGCAAAGTGTTAGATATAAACCTTCAAGAAAAATTCAACTGCCCAAGAAATCTTTGAAGCTCCTTCTTATTCAAGGAGGTCTTGCTTCAATAATAGCTTTAGCTTTATTGTTATCAACTTGAATACCTTTTTTGTGAACTAGATATCCTAAAAAGTTACCTCTTTGTCACCCAAAAACACATTTAGTGATTCAACTTTAGTTGATAATGTTTCATTTTCAAAAGGCGCTTTTCAAGTGTTTTACATGTTCATCAATAGACCTTGATTTGATAATAATGTCGCCTATGTAGCATTCTAGAAAACCCCCAATTATCTCATGGAAGATAGTGTTCATAGCTCTTTTGATAAGTAGCCCCAAAGATTTTTGAGCCCAAAAGGCATTTTGACCCATTTGAAGGTCCCAAGGTTACCGGGGCTCTAAATGCGCTTTTATGAACATCTTCTTCAAATTATACAAATTTGATTATACCTCAATGTCCATCCATAATAGACAAAATTTTATGACCTCGCTAAACTATCCACAAGCATATCTACTATAGGCATTGGGTATTCATCTTTAGGGGTTGCAAGATTCAAGTTTCTAAAATCAATGCAAACCCTAATTTTTCCATTCTTCTTAATAATGTGAACAATATTTGATAGCCATTCTAATGATCTTGTTTGTTCTAATAAAACCAAAGATTTAGAAGATTCTCAATTTCCTTTTTAACCAATGATATGGTTTCAGGAGACATTTTTCTTGGAAGTCGCTTTGAAAGGTTTGCAATTAGTTTTGATAGGCAATCTATGCTCAACTAAATCCCTACTCAAACCTCATTAATTCCTTTTGTAACTCCAAGCAAAGCACTCTTTGTTCTCCTTAAGCACCGAGATCAACTTGGACTTGAAGCAAAGATCAAGCTCCTTGTTGATTTGTACAATTATTTGGAACAATTCCTTCTCCCAATTCCACTTCTTCTAAAGGGTCTTGAGAGTTCCACATGGCCTATAAAAGCTTCTTTTTCAACTTAATTGGCTTCAAACCCCCAAATGATCAGTTTTTTTGACCAATAATTCTTCCCAATCATTTGTTTCTTGTAACCTCTGCTTCTATTTCTAGAGCCATAAATTTGACTATGGCCAATGAATTGGCCTCTTCAACCTCTCTGCCTTTGATTCACATCCAAGCGTACCTCATCCGTGGATTGTCCGATTCATAATCAATCGCTTGTTTAAGCTTAGATTTTAACTCGCCAGTTCTCCCATTTCCAATTCTTCGGATGGAAGGGTGGCGATTGTGCTATCTCACTTAAAGGAATGATTTCAGGGCTTATACATTTCAAACCTCTTGCACAATTTGTCAAGTAATCAAGGGATGTGGATTTGCTTTCACTTCTTCGATTCCCACTTCTTTTTCCTTTTTCATACTTCACAATCATCAAAGCTTGATGCATCAAGATGGAATACTGACCATTAACATGAATCCAGTCTCTACCAAGTAAAGCATTATACTTACTTGTAAAAGTATCCACCACAAAGAAGGTCAGACGCTTTCACTTGGCCAACTTTCAAAGGATAGAAACAATTCCTTTGGGGTTTTACTTTCACCAAGAAACCCAAAGAATGGATGTACTTGTTGGGATCAATCAACCTTTTCCTTCCCCAACTTCTTTAAGGTCCTAGAAGGCAAGATATTCACCGCCGCACCATTGTCAACCAATACTGCTTTTAACAAAATCCCATCAAACAAAGCGATATATATAAAGGTTTCAAATGGTGCCTCATATCATTCGAAGGTGATTTGAAAGGATAAGAAAGATCAGCACAATTCAAATCAACAACTAAAGGGTACTTCGAATCAATCTCTGTCTCTGGAACAAATACCGCTCTTTCTGCAGATGTTACTTCTGGCTCCTCCATAGCATTAACCATGATCATAAGCTCTTCTTCTTCTTCTTCCTTTTGAATTTTAGATACTAAAACTCCCCAACCATCATTCCAACCATTATCATATGTAAGGCCATACTCCTCTTCACTTGACACATCAATGGTTTCCATAGGAGTAACTGTTGGTTGTAATGCCCTTCGAACTGGTGAACAATCTGGTCCAAAAGGTCCAAAATCAAATGACGGAGAAACCATGTTAATTTCAACTTCTGGCAAAGTCCCAAACTGAATGGTCCTCTTTTCCTGCACTGGTAACTCTGATCCATCCTCTATTGTGTCCATTTTTTCTAAAACTCCACCGCAGTTTTCCATGGGGACAATGTTTCAATAGGGGATGAATCCATTTCTCCTCCTTCTTCCTGTTCCACTACCATGGCTTCTAATAAGCTAGACTGATAGCTTGCCAAGGAATTTGGTGATGCCGGATCAAGCTTTCGGGGTACTTCACCGCCCATCCTTGCGCCGGCCCGCCAAAGCTTCTTTTTCTTTGACAGTAACCCCTTTTTGAAGAGATTCTTCGAATCTTCTCTTCAAGTCTGTTAAATCTCGGGTTAAACTTGTCACCCCCATTATGATTTTCTTTAGAAGCATATTCTTCCATTTGGAAGCTAGTATACCTCCTTTTGCAATTTCCTCTTCGAAGTTCGAAGTAAGCATAGGAATCATTTGAGGTGACTTGGTCTTTGGATCCCTAATCACAACCCATTGCCCAAGAGGTGTATTTGGAGGTTTAACCATCCCTTTCCCACTTTAGGAGAGGTTTTATATTCCCGGAAGAGTTCGCGGTTTAACCTTCTTCGTAAAACCAATCGAACTCCTTTTACCAAGGTGAATTGTTCCCCTTCTTCTTCAGTTTCTCGCCTATTAAGGCCTTTCCAAAGTGTTAACCTTCTTCAAAGGAGGATACTCTCTTCGGGTTATGGAACCGACTAGAAGATACATGTCTCTTCGAAACTGGCCAAGGCTTCCCATTCTTTCCTTGTTTTGGGCTTATCCAAGGCTTTCTTTCATTATTACGATCCAAAGCTTTTCTTTCCATCCTCTTTGGAAAGAAATCAACCCCCTGTCGATCTAAATCTTTGAAGATCAAGTAATTAGCCCTGCACTCCATGCATAAGCATTCCAAGAAGGATGCTTCAAGCATGGGAAGATGAGATTGCTTGAAACCCTTTTGAGAAGAACTTCATGTCTCATACTTCTGCCCATATGTCTTTCTAGCCTCACTTCGAAGTTGGCCAAACTTTGGCTTTCCTCTTTCACATTGCATAGAGTTCATCTCAACATGAACTCGCCTGTTCTGCCATACCTCCTGCACTGTTTTGGCCAAAGCTGTTGGCACATTGGTATTAGCAGTTACCTCTTCAATTCGAGGAAATGGATCTGTATCTATTCCCATAGTCTTTTCTGGGAACATGATCCTTCCTTTCTTGATTTGTTCTTGAACCTTCTCACGGAAAACATTACAATTCTTAGTTGAATGAGTCCAAGAAGCATGCCATTTACAATAGTTCTTTCCTTTTGTTTCTTCCAAAGTTGGAAGTTTAACATTCTCAGGAAGTTTGATAAACTTTTTCTTCAAAAGGTAATTAAAAATTTCATCTGCTTTAGAAACATCAAATGAATATACTTTACTAAATGCTTTCTTGTTAGTTCCTGGTGTTATAGAAGAATCCTTTCGAACTAAACATTCACACACACAAGGGGCATGCTCGACGCGATTTCAAAGAAAGATCAATTTCATAAGTGGGCTCCTTTTATAATAGGTTGAATAAGATGAATTATTCCTATCGACATCTTCTTCTAACAAAGATTCATATCTAGAAGCTTTGTAAGTCAGATCAACCAAATCTCTGAACTCTGTAGAATCGAACTTCTTCCTAAGTTCTCTACTTAGCCCATCTTGTGCTATTCTCACAAATTCAACTTCTGGAAGTTGAAGTTTACACTTGTTTCTAGCCCTTTTAAATCTAGCAATAAATTGTGCAAATTTTTCATCGCTTTTGCTTTAGTCTTGCTAAATCAGCCATGGTAACTTCAGGTTCAGTTTGATAAAATTGCACATGGAATAATTCTTCCATTCTTTGCCAATTTGGAACTGATTCTGGCGTTAAGTTAGAGTACCATTCGAAGGTTGTTCCTGTCAAAGAACTAGAAAACAATTTCAACTTAATAAACCCATTATTGCCCAATTCTTTACATTGAGCCAGAAATGCAATGTGCTCGATTCTTTGATTGTTTTCCATCCCCATGGAATAAAGTAAAATCTGAATTTTAAAACCCCTAGGGACTTGACCGCCGATCTATCCATTCCGGATAGGGTTTTCTATAAATTTGGGTTTGTATTCCTCTGTTTAGAGGTCCATATACTTCTTGCATGAGACCTAATATTTCATCTCGAAGGGCTGGACGTTCTCCTAAAGGTACCCTTGGATTAACAGATGGTTCCCAAGTAACATTTCTAGGCATGTGATTTTCTGGAAACCTCTGAAAAGGATCCTCAAAGGACCTATACTGCTTGAAACCTCCTTCTTGCTGTGAAAAAGGTTCATACAAGTGGTTCGAATGCACTCTACCCATCTCTGGTATTCCTGCATACTTAGGAGTTCCAATTTCTGGGTTGGGCCTTTTTGCACTAGTTCTATCCTTCTCGTTAAAATGATTTCCAGGACTATAAACATACTCATCGAACCCATAATCCATGTTTCTGAAACTCTTCTCCTCATTTAAACCATCAAAATTTGGTTCGAATGGGACTTTAGTGTTTTGTTTGAACACTCTCTTAGGTTTAGGAATTTGGTAATCACAAGCTTTTGCGGGTTCATACCAAGATTCTGGTATGTCATCTAAAATTATATAGTGTTTTGTTTGAACACTCTCTTAGGTTTAGGAATTTGGTAATCACAAGCTTTTGCGGGTTCATACCAAGATTCTGGTATGTCATCTAAAATTATAGGCTTTTTTCCAAGCCTTGATTTAGGCCTACTTGTGCTAGCCTCTCCTTTATCCTTCTCAAATGAAGGCAAGGGCTCATGCTTAAATCCTGATTGCTCTTCTAATTTTTGTAATACAAGCTTCTGGGTTTGAGCCAGTTCTTTAAATGTAGCAATCATTTCAGCAAACTGACTAGATGACACCCATCCTCCAATTTCTCGATTTTTTGGGTCATCAACATGTACAGTTCTATTATTCCTAGTATTCATTCGAGAAGTCTGGCCAACCCCCATATTTAAGTCTTGACCAGTACGAGTCTCTGGTCCTATTTGAAGGCCTTCGACTTGTTCATTCTCTCTAGAATTAACATTGTCTCATCTTCTGGCGTTTGACCAATCTGAGAATCATCTGCTTGCTTCCTAAGTTTTGGAGTCATTCAACACTTTTAGATGTCCCACCGGGCGTGCCAAAAAATGTGTTTGGTTCTTTTACTTCTTTGCAATTGAAAATAATTGTGTGCGAAGCGTGCGGAGAGAGTTTCAATCTCCTCCCCGGATTAACTTTGGAAAAACCAAATCTAATCAGGCGATTGTGTTTTATTGGTTCAATTACCTCAATTAAGAGGATTTTTTCAACAAGTGAAGAAATGTAAACCAACAAACTTAGGAAATCGAAGAACAACAAAGAAACAAGACACTTCGATTAATAAATCAAAGATAAACTTACTTCGAAATTGTCTCCAACTTCAAATACAAAACTTCGAACAGGTGATTGTTGCAAGAACAATCGGGATAGGGGTGATTGTTATAAGAACAATCGAGTTAAATCCTAGTCTAAATCCTAATCTACTTCCTAATCTACTTGGCCGAAGTTCAAATCCTAAACTATTTTGCCAATGAACAAACCAAGCATCGGTTTTTTGATAGTTTTGTTTGTTGAAGATTTGTCCGGGGCTTTTTACTTTGAATTCTTCTATTTATAGATGCTGCTTGTGATTCGAACTTCCCGCTCAATGAATTTGAACATCAGCTTGCTTCGAACTCTAACTTCCACTCCTGGAGTTGGCAGTTGCTCCTTCCTCCACGTCTGAATTTGAATTTTTCTGAAATCTTCCTCAAAAAGCTTTTGATTTTGAATCTGTACAGTTGTTCAAACGAACTCAAATGATTAAGCGTTAAGATGAATAACTGCCTTTCTACAAGTATTCCACGTGTTATAACTGCCAATTTGCCTTGTTTCCCAAGTTCACACGTAGAACTTATATACTTAACAGTTGATCCCATAGCTTTGAGGTCAATTCTTTCCAATAATGATGGTTCGTAACTGCTAATAACCGTTTTTATATTTGAACACGATACGACATTGTATTTACTCAAATATGTTCTTTTAATCCAGTGTGTCTGTATCGACGAGTAATTGCCAACGTTTGACACTCTTGATTACGTGTCAATTAATCATTGGATTGGTTGATTTTAGATGTAAACAGATGATAGTGATTGTTGATATGGTCAATCAACGAGATTCTAAATGGCAGACTTGGGGTGGGTGTTGTGCACCTGGATGTTATGCACCATGCTATGCACTTCTCTGTCGTCCGATCATGTTTTGGTTGGCTTGGATGCATTCAGCAATTTTAATTTAATTTTGATTTACTTTTATAGATTAAAAATCAAAACACATCAGAACCATCCAAAATCAAATCGGTTGACCCAATGGTGCACAGCACCAACCCTGCTTACCTAAACGGTGCTCGAGCATTGGTATGTGATGATAATGATTTTGACTCCATTTGGTTGAGAGTTTTGAAAAGAATATTTTGAGAAATATTTTTGAGATAGTGTTTGTATAAGTTTTTGGAAAAAGTAACAATTAGAGAGATGTGTAATAATTGGAGAGAGATAAACAGAGAAATGAAAATTAATGATTGAAAAAATGGTATGAGTAGAGAGAGAAATGTGATTAATGATTAGAGAGATGTGAGATGGGGGGAGAATTTTTTTGAATTTTTTTTTTGAGATGTGAAGTGAACACTGTGTTTATCTTCCACGTGTGTTTGAGAGAGAGAGAGAGAGAGAGGCGGAAGAGTAGATTTTCAATACGTAAAGTAGAGATTTGAAAACGAAAAAAATATGTCTTGAAAATGAAGTCAAGATTAATTCCAGATGAGAGAGGGAAGATAAACGAAAACCAAAGAGTTACAATAGAGATAAGAGGGAATCACCAAAATCTCTCTTTACTTTATTCAAAATAATCGTAAATGGATATTTAGAATTTAAACTCAGGATAGAGGGTGAAGCTTATACTTATTTCCAACAAAAATACTAGTAAATTAAAAATACTTAGCTGTTTGACTTTCAACTTTCCAATCTTATAAAGGAATGGGATCATATATGAAAAGGACTGAGATTTTGTATGGGTTATTTTCAGATTCTAACTGGGTTTATTTTATGATCAGTACTGTTGATATTTTAGACCTCATTGAAAATATTAGGCCCCAAAAAATTTATGTTAATCGGATGTTGTTTAATATATTTTTGGAATCGCATTTATCTCAGGAAAATTGGGTTTAAAAAAATAGTACAATTCTTGATAAAAATCTTTCTTAGTTTTCTATTCGCTAAAATTTAACATTTTATAAAATTAAGTGTTAGTTTTAGCAAATCATCACCTCGTTTGCTAAAATCAACACTTGATTTTATCAAATATTAGATTTTAGCAAATGAAAAACTAAACCTTAGTAGAGAGATTTATGTTTTCAAAACACACCAAACAATATCCGATTAGCTTAATTTTCGAGCATGCGTAATTTTTTTTAGGAGATTTAAAATTTCAATAGTCTCAATCACCAAAATGAACCTAGAAAATTCTTGAAAATGACCCAGACACGACCATCGAGTCCGGTCATTTTTATAAACATTATTGCTAGGTATCCTGAAAAGTTGCACAAAATTTACCCCAAAAACAGCAATAACTGGTTTAGATTCACACTCAAATGAATTTAAGCCACTCATTATTATTTTCGGATAAGTTCTGTGAAAAAAATTAAGCAAAATGCAAAAAGTGAAAAAATTACGAGCTTCCAAACAATAACGTTTAGTTAGTTTTCATGAGGTCCTCAAATTCAAAATACTCCTATATTACTATACATATTTAATTATTTATCATACCAAATTAAGATTCAAAAGTTATAAACTTATAGGAGTATTAACTTATTAAGCATGTAATTAACTATTTCCATGCCCAAACATCAATTGCATGTTCAAGTTTTGCAAAATCTGCATTTAAATAAATATAAAATAACTTCAATAAAGTTTAAATCTTTCTACGGAAAAGTATAGCACAAAAAGCAATTGATCGGCTGTTTTTCGGACCACACTATCAGAAATCACTAATAGCTTATTAGTGATTCACAAATGAAAAGAACTGATGAATTCGTGTGTGTCCATGAATATACCAAAATGAAAAGAAAAAAAACTGTAGTGACTAAAAAATGAGTAAAAAGAGTAACTTTTTCTAAATATAATGTACTTATATAATAAAAATCATTGGATTAGTTAAACTGATTGACTAACTAATTCCTGTAGAAATCAAAAAGTGCAAGCTGATAAAATAATAAATAGATAAATATAATATAATTACCAAAAGGAAAGTTTATAAGGATAGTAAACAAAAAAAAAAGTATTAAATTTCAATATCGGGTATTATATATTTGACAAAGAGTTTTTTTTCGTAATCTCCTTTAAACTATCATCCACTTTTTACTTACGTTCGCAACTTTCAAAAATCCTTTATGTAGTCCCCCAACTACTTACTTGAAGTGCATGTTGTCCTTTTTCTTAACGGTAGTTAGTTTCATGGATAGAAAACGAGTTGTGTTTGCGTCACGGGTGATCATGGCCCCAAAACCAAGGGTAAAAACGTCAGACTTCTTGTCTGCGCTCCCCATTCGAGCCATCTCCAGGAAACACACAAACACTTACACACACACACAGAACTCTTTGACAAAATTGAACCGAAGATACAAACTTAAGGGGGAAATGTTTGCCGATATAAAAATAAAAATAAAAACAAAAACTTTATTAAGCATGAAAGAATAAAAAATTTGGGAACGGATAAAATCGTATTACAGAGCTGGGCTAGGTTTTGGATGGTCTGGATCTTCCCTTCTTCAAGCTGGGCTAGGTTTTCTTCTCGGAGCTTTTCACCTAGAGGTAGCTGGTTGCTATAGAGAGGGAAACAGGAGATAGAAAAGGGAGGGCGAGAGAGAGAGAGAGAGAGAGAGAGAGAGAGAGGAGAGGGGTTTTTTTATTTGGGCCATCCAGTACACTTTTAGATAGTTTGGGTGCAACGTTCGAGTATCACTAGGCTCGGTTATACGGTACCCATTTTGTACCAAAATCCGATGATAGTGATTGTTGATATGGTCAATCAACGAGATTCTAAATGGCAGACTTGGGGTGGGTGTTGTGCACCTGGATGTTATGCACCATGCTATGCACTTCTCTGTCGTCCGATCATGTTTTGGTTGGCTTGGATGCATTCGGCAATTTTAATTTAATTTTGATTTACTTTTATCGATTAAAAATCAAAATACATCCGAACCATCCAAAATCAAATCGGTTGACCCAATGGTGCACAGCACCCAAGTGCACAACACCAACCCTGCTTACCTAAACGGTGCTCGAGCATTGGTATGTGATGATAATGATTTTGACTCCATTTGGTTGAGAGTTTTGAAAAGAATATTTTGAGAAATATTTTTGAGATAGTGTTTGTATAAGTTTTTGGAAAAAGTAACAATTAGAGAGAGGTGTAATAATTGGAGAGAGATAAACAGAGAAATGAAAATTAATGATTGAAAAAATGGTATGAGTAGAGAGAGAAATGTGATTAATGATTAGAGAGATGTGAGATGGGGGGAGAATTTTTTTGAATTTTTTTTTTGAGATGTGAAGTGAACACTGTGTTTATCTTCCACGTGTGTTTGAGAGAGAGAGAGAGAGAGAGAGGCGAAAGAGTAGATTTTCAATACGTAAAGTAGAGATTTGAAAACGAAAAAAATATGTCTTGAAAATGAAGTCAAGATTAATTCCAGATGAGAGAGGGAAGATAAACGAAAACCAAAGAGTTACAATAGAGATAAGAGGGAATCACCAAAATCTCTCTTTACTTTATTCAAAATAATCGTAAATGGATATTTAGAATTTAAACTCAGGATAGAGGGTGAAGCTTTACATACTTATTTACAACAAAAATACTAGTAAATTAAAAATACTTAGCTTTTTGACTTTCAACTTTCCAATTTTATAAAGGAATGGGATCATATATGAAAAGGACTGAGAGATTTTGTATGGGTCATATTTTCAGATGCTAACTGGGTTTATTTTATGATCAGTACCATTGATATTTTAGACCTCATTAAAAATATTAGACCCCAAATTTTTTATGTTAATCGGATGTTGTTTAATATATTTTTGGAAGCGCATTTATCAAAGGAAAATTGGGTTTAAAAAAATTGTACAATTCTTGATAAAAATCTTTCTTAGTTTTCTATTCGCTAAAATTTAACATTTTATAAAATTAAGTGTTAGTTTTAGCAAATCATCACCTCGTTTGCTAAAATCAACACTTGATTTTATCAAATATTAGATTTTAGCAAATGAAAAACTAAACCTTAGTAGAGAGATTCATGTTTTCAAAACACATCAAACGATATTCGATTAGCTTAATTTTCGAGCATGAGTAATTTTTTTTAGGAGATTTAAATTTTCAATAGTCTCAATCACCAAAATGAACCGAGAAAATTCTTGAAAATGACCCAGACACGACCATCGAGTCCGGTCATTTTTATAAACATTATTGCTAGGTATCCTGAAAAGTTGCACAAAATTTACCCCAAAAACAGCAATAACTGGTTTAGATTCACACTCAAATGAATTTAAGCCACTCATTATTATTTTCTGGATAAATTCTGTAATGTTTCCGCCTTTCTGGTACCTAGTATTACTGCTTTTATAAAACAACAGCGTACGAAACAAACCCTTAAAGATCTTAAAAATCTTTCTCGAAAATATACTTCAGCCAGCAATGCCATTGGGTGGTCAAAATACCCTTAAAGATCTTAAAAAATCTTTCTCAAAAATATACTTCAGCCGGCAATGCCCTTGGGTGGTCAAAATTTGGCGTCGCACTTTGTTACTACTATATAATTTTCTGTGCTAGCTGCTGTGAGAGAGAGAGAGAGAGAGAGAGAGGAGTATGGCTCTAGATCCAACACTCGGAAACGACGGACCACTGGTAGCGGAGGTGGACATGGGCGTCGACTACTCATCTGCGCCAACTGTCCGAGCCACCGTCGTCCAGGCCTCCACCGTCTTCTACGACACACCTGCCACCCTAGGTTCTTTCATTTCCTTTACATTTCTTCCCTCATATTGTTAGAGTTCGAAATTGAGCATATTAACTCATCAAGCCTTTAAGAGTCGGTCCGGTTAATTAATGAGTTTGCTTTTTTCACAGAATTAATTGATCAGATTCGATTATTGGGTCAATTAATCAATCGGATTCGATTTTTGGGTCAGACGTGATTCTAATTTTTGTCACGTTTCTATGCGTGCTCTTATTTCACCTCCTCTACGTGTTTATTGCATATGAATGTACGTACAAGTACTCCATTTCCTTTTATAATCCTCTTTTATGTTCCAAAACCTCGAAGGAAACCCACCGAATCCAAAACCAGATCTCGAAGCTTCTCGGGACTATTGCTGGCTGCTCCGTTCCATCTCCTTCAAACGCCACCATCCTCGAGAAGGCTCGAGATCTCCTTGTAACTCAAAAAGTTCGATATTAACACTTTACACTCTACAATTCTTGATACGTACCCCAAAAAAAAAAAAAAAATCCTTGATCCGTATTTCAATACTCCCTTCATCCCTAAAATTTGGACCATCAATCTATTCTAACCGAAGTAGTCAAAAGACCATTTGATACCAAAGCCCATTTGACCCCGACCTGATTTTGGCCCATTCATCGCAAGTTATGTAGGGCGGTAAATGAGGCACTTTTAGTGAGGTAGGACGGTAAACGAGCTGAACAAGACTAGCAATTTAGTACTAGTTTAAAAAGCTTGATTTGACAATTTAATGAGCTTCAAAACATTGAGCGAGATTTATTTGAGCCGAACATGAGCTAATCTCGAGTAGCTTGAATTTTTTATACATCATAAGTTGGACGAACTAAATAATAGCTTGTTCAAGCTTGGTTTGAAAGCATAACAAGCTTAAAAAATTCAAGCGTAATTTGTCATGTTATAACTCACAAATCCACAAATTCTCAAAATAAATTTCTTAGAAAAATACGAATCCTACAACGGTAAAGATCATATCAAAATTATTATTTTTCACAAATAAGATAAATCAATCGAAACTACTATTTACCATAAAGGTGCTGAATTTATCATATACTAAACGTAAACTACGATGAATATATGAGGAATTAACAACAAATGAAAATAAAAACAATAAATTTATGAAAAATCTATAATAAATCTCGTTGCATTAGTACATGGCTATAATTTTATTGTAAATATGAATGTGTATCACAAAAGCAAAACTATGATGTATTATGGTAAATTAAGGGCAAACGTAAACATGTAGGAGTATGATATTTGTCTCCAGAATTTGTTAACTTTTTGGTATATACTATATCTATATCTATCCTTTAGAAGAAAATTTTTCGTTACCTGATTTATGGGTTAAATATCACAAAAAAAATTGTAACATATTAGTACTATAAAAAATCCTACCACAATTATAATTTACCATAAAAATGATAAATTTATAACCAACCTATCATAAATCACTTTGAAAGCCCACAAGTGCAATAATTGATTAAAGAAATAATGATCTGTTGGCCGCTAAAATATGTGCAAGCTGCCACTTATACAAGTGTCGGCCGCCACTTAAAGTGCAGGCCACTATTTTTAGAAAGGATAGGAGGCCAAACTTTACGGGCTCATCCAGACACTTCCGGATTCCGATGTGTGCGCGGTTTGAACCATTGGAAAGTTGTTGAGTCTACTTTCTAACCCAAGTGGCTTGGATCCAAAATAATTTATACATCAAAAGAAGTAATCATTTTATCCTCAGTTGGTTGAAAAATGAATGATTTTGGAAAAACACTCATATCTTCCTCATCTTAAATTAAGACATATTATATATCGATAAAGAGGGTTTTGAAAGGACTAAAGATGGTGGAATCCAACAATGAAAATAAGAAAGTTTAGTTTACGAAAAGTGGGTCGAAAGTGTGGAGGTGCTTCACCGGACCCTTTTGGCCTTCTGTTTCTATACGGAAAGGTGGTGAGATGGCTGAGCTTCACCTGAACCTTTAATGTTTAGCCTGAAGATGACCTCCACATTAACACCCGCCTTAGTGCCAAGCTTGGGCCGTTGGGAGTCTTGGAAGGCACTTTGACGTTCTAGTAACTGATCGGAAGTGGGAGAAAGCAAGACAGAATGTTAGAGAGAGAAGTGGAGAGGGTTTGAGTTTGAAGAGAGTGAGGAAAGCGATCCATAGAGGGGTTGGTGAGAGACCCCTTTATAGGCGAGGGGTGACTTGCTCACCAAGTCCATTTTGTACTCCATGCACATGGTCTGTACCAGGCACTGCATGTGGTTTGGTCAGAAAGTCTCGGGCAGGCCGGCCGCTTCGGCTGACATCACACTTGACACACCTGAAGAGTCAATGGGTTTAGGAGGACTATGCTTGATGACCCGTCGTCTGTCACCACACCTAGTATGTCAGGCCTGATGTAGAGTCCCCTACATCAAGGCAGTTAGCACCAGCTGAGGTCCTGCAATGCCAAACGCCTTGATGGACTCGGCAAAGCCTCCGAACCCACCGGTTTGGGAGGCTTTCCTCGGTGAGACCAAAAGATGACCCTGAGGCCCCTCCAAATCTCCAATGCTTCTTCCGAGGTGGTCGCTCCTTGGCGGCATGCACCGATGTAGCAACCATTCGACATGTCTGGTGTCCTCCCTATTTTGGCTATTAATATGAAGTTCGCCGAGCCGCCCTTTCCCTCGGCAATGCTGATCCTTCTGATCTCTTTCATGGTTTCTGTACGACAATTGGGCTGGGTTGAGCCATGTGGACATTTGCTAATTCGGCCCAACATAGAAAGCAAACTAAATCGAAGATCATTGATGCCACTATGGCCAAAATACGTGTCCACTCACTCTAAGTGTGGCTCAACATTCACATCCCTAATTCTAAGGTGTTCCTTTATTCCTTAAGAGTTTCACAAAGTTCATAAAGCTTTCCACACTTCATCAAAGCGTACGAAAAACCATTTTATCATCATCGGGATTTGCCCAAGGCGGGGGCACAAATATTTGCAAAGCCAAATTCGGGTGTTTGCAGTAAGCATACACATTGTAGACTCTGTTCACGGTCTTCTTATCTCTGCTTCTTGTCTTGAGAATTTTTGGGGAGAAGCTACTCATTGCTATCTACACCATTAATTGTGTACCTGCACTTGTCATTGTAAACTTATTCCCATATGAACGCTTGTATGGTATTCCCCTTTACGACAATATGCTAATTTTTTTTGAATGTGCATGTTTTTCACACTATTTCAACCTCACGAGACACAAAATTAAAACCCCAAGCTTGGCTTTGTTGTTTTTTGTTGCACAAAGTGATTGCAATAGAAAATTCTTCTCCTGTATTCATATGTTTCCTTTTCCTTTCATCACACATTGAATACAAGTTTTTTGAATTCTTAAATTCCATTGTCTTTTCCTGCGAGTTCACCCCAAACACTTCGATTTGATTAATGAGAAAAATGTTGGGAACCTGATGAAGTTAAAGGATTCTAGATTGTAATGCTCTGAAGGGTTCATTTGATTTGAAAGAAAATCATGATAGAAAGTGAAAGCGAGAGTCTGAAGTGAAAGAAATGAAAGTGAAAGGAAAATTTATTTTCCTTTATGTTGATTGAAACGAAGTTCTAGCATAATTAAGCACTCCAACCTCTCAAATTTTTTCTAACAAACTTTTCTTTTACATCCTGAAAAGAAGAATCTATGTAAAAATAAAAGACGAGAACAAGATTACTTTTTCATCAATCATAATAAAATAATTGGCTTGGAATTGAACTAAAACTATAGAAAATATAATTACAAAAAGTAAAAGATGAGGTTATATGAAAAAACATAGTTAGAACTATTTAGTAGAGGAAAGTGAAAATTGAGCAGAAGGGAAGTCTCATAAGAGTTTGTTGCTTTCAAAAGAAAATAAAATTTCTTGTGTTTTCAACAAGAAAGAGGAAGCTATGTAATCATGTTTATATGGGTTGTACGAGAAACTTAATTTTCTTGCACTTTCTGCTTATTTTCATGCTAATCAAAATTGATAAAGGTTTATTACTTTTCTCTTGTGGCTTTCACCACTTTTAACTTTAGTAAAACAGATCTGAATTCCATATTATACCGTAACTGGAAGGTAAGCAAAATAAAAAGGGTAGTAGGCAAGTTGAATTTTTGTGGCATTTGGGTTGTGCTATTTTATTGATGTTCCGCAATGGACATATGTTTGGATGCTTTTTTTGGAACGTCAAGAGATTTGTGTTATGGGCTTTTTGTTGGTGCAAAAATCCGGGAGTCGTCGGGAAACTGAACCTGTTGATGACGGAACTTGCTTCGAGGCACGTTACTATGTCGCTTTCCGAAAACAGTATTCGCCCCCACCGTTTGGTGTGCACCGGGTTGATAGCGAATCTGTCCGAGGATACAACGAAGCCTGATCAATTCAATGATTTTTACGCAAGTCCCGCAAGCGAACGGGCGAGCCGCAAATACCGAGTCGAAAAAGAATCAAAAAAACCAAGGAATTGCTAGCACCATTTCTGCAGAGTAACAGTACAGCAAAACTAGAAAGCAATCTGTAGTAATTTTGGCAGAGTAACAAGGCTAGAATTTATCTCATCATAAATATGTATGTAATCCTGGGTGTTATTTATAGGCCCAAAAGTACCCTTTTCACTTTAGGACACGCCCTTTAGTGAAAAGACTTGAGTTTGGGTCATGACCCTCTGTTCAGAGTTGCATCCGTACACGAACTAGTGTCACATGTATCGATACAGTCATTATGCAGTATCGATACCCATCATTCTGTTCGTGAAACACGCCGCTTATGAGCCAACTGGTATCGATACAGTGAAACAGGCGTATCGATACCGCTCCATCCTGAACGCCACATCAACAACACCTTACCACCAAGTGGCAATAAGAAAAGGCGCCTACAAGGCGCCGACGTGCTAAGTGCAAAGTGCGCCATCAAAGCGCCACACAACCCATCGTCCGCCACGCACGCCGCAGCGGCTGGGTGCGTGATGAGTGTGTGTTTCATCACGCCACGCCGTAATGCTGTAGAATAAATATAGGTGCCTTGCACTTAAAACCATGTGAACATTATAGAAATGTTCTCATACATATACAACACAACATTTTCCTCACTAGCCAATGTGGGACAAAACCAAAACACAACAATAAAAGCTTTCTAAAAGGCACAAGGAATATTTTGATAAAACCCCCAAATAAAAACCCATTTATTTTGATAATTTCCAACAATACCCCACCATTTTCAAAATAAAGATGAAGCATTGGTTCCTTTGAAAAGACCTGTGCATCAATGAAGGTATCTCTCGATTTTAACCATCACCTAGTGAAACACATCAAAGTTAGTCGGAACGCATGGTAGACTTGTCTTTTAACCAGCGATCCTATAATGACCAACCGGACACGTTTCACGCACGCATCTTACCTGACTCATGTATTCAAAATTGCCGACACGTGGGTTGGCCATGTGTCTATATCCTATTTCGTGAGTGCTCTAAAGTTCTAGCCCGTGAACCTATAGAAGGCGGCACCACCCTTACACTCATATAGGTAGACTTTAAACAATGCCCATGTAGCGACAGCATCCGCCTAACTAAACCATTAGAAGTCTATTAAGAGCTAAGTAGCTCACCTCCTCCTTTAAATTACAGGTACCAAACACTTTACCATAGGATGGGTATAACTGGAAAGTGCTTGCCATCACGACTTATGGTGTAATTTGCTCATTGAACCCAAGGACTTGAAGCTAAACAAGCGTTGGGTCGAGTTTCCCACCAAGAGTGATTATATCGTAGTGGGCTTAAGTCCCATCCCCTGTGATGTTTTCCACACCAAATCTCTTGCAAGACCTTTTGTTAAAGGATCCGCCAGGTTTTGACCTGACTTGACATAATCAATGGTTATCACCCCATCGGTTATCAAATTCCTCACATAGCTATGTCGAAGTCCTATATGCCTGGACTTCCCATTATATACCCTGATCAGAAGCCCGCGGATGTCCGACCGACTATCACAATGCAAAGATATTGATGGCATAGATTTTGGCCACATGGATAACTCCCATAACATACTCCTTAGCCACTCAGCCTCTTTGCTACCCGATGCTAGTGCCACAAACTCGGCTGCCATAGTCGAGTCTGTAATTATGCTCTGTTTCTTCGATCCCCAAGAAACCGCACCACCACCCAGAGTGAAGACCCATCCACTTGTTGACAAGTGATCTTCATTCTCGGCTATCCAGCTAGCATCCGTGTATCCTTCTAGAACCGATGGATACCCACTATAGACTATCCCATAGTCTATAGTTTTCTTTAAATACCTCAAAACCTGATTAACCGCATTCCAATGAATATCACTCGGGTTTTGCGTATACCTACTCAATTTACCAACCGCATAAGCAATGTCAGGCCGAGTAGATGTCATGACATACATCAAACTTCCTATCACTCTAGAATAATCTAGTTGTGACACTGCTCTACCTGTATTAGGATACAACTTTACATGTGGATCATAAGGTGTAGAAATCGGAGTACTGTCAAATTGATTAAACTTCTTTAGTATTTTCTCAATATAATGAGATTGAGAAAGAACTATATTTCCTCCTTGCCTTGTAATTCTAATTCCTAGAATTACATCAGCTACACCCATATCTTTCATGCTAAAACTAGATGAAAGCATATCCTTTGTGCTTTGTATGCTATCCAAATCAGTCCCAAAGATAAGCATATCATCCACATATAAACACACGATCACACCTCAATTTTCAGTAAATTTGCTATAAACACATTTATCTGATTGGTGTATCCTAAACCCGTTTGATACAATTACCTTATCAAACTTTTCATGCCACTGTTTAGGTGCTTGTTTAAGTCCGTACAGAGACTTAACAAGTTTGCATACTTTGTGTTCTTGTCCTTGCACAACAAACCCTTCCAGTTGCTTCATATAAATTTCTTCATCCAATTCACCATTCAAAAATGCTGTCTTTACATCCATTTGGTGAATATGAAGTTTATGTATCGAAGCAATGGCAAGAAGAACTCTAATAGTAGAGATTCTCGCTACTGCTGCATAGGTATCGAAGTAATCAATACCTTCCTTTTGTGTAAAAGCCCTTGGCAACCAACCGTGCCTTAAATTTGTCTATAGTGCCATCAACTTTCATTTTCTTCTTGAAAATCCATTTACAACCAATGGCCTTAGAACCTGGTGGCAAATCAGCAAGAATCCATGTATGTCCATGATAGAATCCATTTCATCTTGGATTGCTTCTTTCTAGAAAGCACAATCTTGCGATTTCATAGCCTCCCCAAAGGTCAAAGAATCCGATTCCACATGATTTGATACCATGGTATGATTACAAGTAGTGTCTCTAGTTCCTTCAACTAGATACACTATAAAGTCAGGACCAAAGGACTTAGCAACCCGAGCCCTTTTACTTCTCCTAAGTTCGACCTGTTCCATAGGTTCTGCCTCTGTTTCAGGCTCATAAGAGATTGGTTCATTCTCTTCATTAACCTCTTTCGGAATAGGAACAAACCTATTTTCATAAAACACAGCATCCCTTGATTTAATTATGGTATTAACCACATACAAATCATTTGGTTCGGAAACAAGAAACCTATATGCCTTACTATGTAAAGCATAACCAAGGAATATGCATTCAATTCCTTTTTCACCCAATTTCTTCCTTTTGGGTTTTGGCAATCTCACAATTGCTCTACGACCCCAAGTTTTAAAATAACTTAGGTTAGGTTTCTTCTTTTTCCATAACTCATATGGAGTTATTTGTGACTTCTTGAGAGGTACCCTATTCAAAATGTAAGCAGTGGTAAGTATGGCTTTGCCCCACAAACCAGTGCCTAATCCTGAATTGCTAAGCATAACATTAAACATATCTGTTAAAGTCCGATTTTTCCGTTCAGCCACTCCATTTTGTTGTGGAGTATATGGTGCCGTTTTCTCATGAATTATGCCCTCTTGACTCACAATGAATCGAAAAATAATATTCACCACCCCTATCAGACCTTAAACGCTTTATAGTTTTTCCACATTGATTTTCAACTTCAGTTTTGAAAGTGATAAACTTTTCTAGAATCTCATCTTTTGAGTGCAACAAATAAACATGACAATACTTAAAAAAATCATCTATAAAAGTTACGAAGTATTGTTTGCCTCCTCTAGTAGGGGTGATATGCATGTCACATACATCACTATGAACAAGTTCTAACAAAGTTGTAGTTTTAACAATTTTAGGAAATGGAACTCTAGTGATTTTAGTAAGTGAACACACATTGCATCTATCAACCATATCAATATCATACTTAGGAATTAAATCTAATTTAACCATCATATCCGTCTTCCTAGTATTAACATGTCCTAAACGATTATGCCATAAAGAAAGAGAATCAAGCAAGTAAGCAGAAACTGTAAATGTGTTATTAACATTGAGTTTGTACATGCCCTCACAAACATAGCCTTTTCCAACAAATGTGCCATTCTTAGACAAAACAAACTTGTTCGCCTCAAACACTAGCCTAAAGCCATGCTTATCAAGCAGGCTACCAGATACAAGGTTTTTCCTAACTTTTGGTACATGGTAAACATCAGTTAAAGTCAAAACATTTCCAGAAGTGAACTTCAAATCCACTTTGCCCTTGCCTTTGATAGGAGCAGTAGATGAATTCCCTATGTAGAAAAATGAACCATCATCAACCACTTCATAATCAGTGAAAAACCTCTTATCAATGCAAACATGCTTTGTAGCCCCAGAGTCCATCCACCAGTTTTCGGCATCCCCAACCATGTTAATTTCGGACACAACAGCTAGAAATTTACCCTTTGGACCCGATGCCTGTGGATCCTTCTTCTTCTTAGACTTGCAATCCTTTTTGAAGTGCCCTGGTTGACCGCAACGCCAACACTCAACCTTTGGCTTTTTCCCTTTCGAGTCATCGCCCCAGTCGTAGTCGCGTCGGACCTTCTGTTTCTTATGTTTACCCTTGTTGGAACCTTTTCCTTCTTCCACCACTTGAACTTTAGAGGCACCAGCCCCAAGTTCTTCCTTCTCTTGACGCCTTGTCTATTCCTCCACAGTGAGATGAACAACCAATTGTTCCAGCGTAAGTTCCTCGGTTTGGTGCTTAAGACTTTTCTTATAGTCTTTCCAAGAAAGAGGAAGTTTATCGATCACAGAAGAGACCACGTTCGATTCATCCATGTTCATGTTCTTAATCTTAAATTGGTTCAGAATATGTTGAATATCATGCAACTGATCAATTACTGACTTGTTGTCTACCATTTTATAACTCATAAATTGACCACGTAAACTTCTTGCTTGTTGCATCCTCAGTCAAGTAGCGGCCCTCCAATGAATCCCACATTTCCTTTGCCGTCTCCGTATTCGAATACACATCGAACATTGCGTACGAGAGTGCATTTAGAATATGCCCCTTGCAGATGTAGTCATCATTCTCGAATTTCATCCTCACTGCGTGTCTCCTCCAAAGTCTTCTTTCTCCTCCTGATACGGTTTTAGTGAGAACATACACGACATTCAATGTCGTGGAGCATGAAGTTGCATCTTCTTTTTTTGCAACGCTGAAGTTCCCTCCATCAAACTTGTCCAATTTCACGATATCCTGTGTCAATTGTCGTAGAGACCTTGATGTTGACGCCATTCCGTAATAATGTTTTCGATTGTTGGTGCAAAAATCCGGGAGTCATTGGGAAACTGAACCTGTTGATGACGGAACTTGCTTCGAGGCACGCACTATGTCGCTCAAAAAAAAAAGATTCGCCCCCACCGCTTTGGTGTGCACCGGGTTGATAGCGAATCCGTCCCGAGGATACAACGGCTTTGATCAATTCAATGATCTTACGCTTTGCGTCCCGCAAAACGGCGGACGGATAGAATACCGAGTCGAAAAAGAATAAAAAAAACCAAGGAATTGCTAGCACTGTTTCTGCAGAGTAACGGTATAGCAAAACTAGAAAGCAATCTGTAGTAATTTTGGCAGAGTAACAAGGCTAGAATTTATCTCATCATGCATATGTATGTAATCATGGGTGTTATTTATAGGCCCAAAAGTACCCTTTTCACTTTAGGACACGCCCTTTAGTGAAAAGACTTGAGTTTGGGTCATGACCCTCCGTTTAGAGTTGCATCCGTACACGAACTAGTGTCACAGGTATCGATACAGTCATTATGCAGTATTGATACCCATCATTCTGTTCGTGAAACACGCCGCTTTTGAGCCAACTGGTATCGATACAGTGAAACAGGCGTATCGATACCGCTAAGCCAACCGGAGTATCGATACCGCTCCATCCTGAACGCCACGTCAGCGACACCTTACCACCAAGTGGCAATAAGAAAGGGCGCCTGCTAAGTGCAAAGTGCGCCATCAAAGTGCCACACAGCCCACTGTCACGCTCACGCACGTGGGTGCGTGTGTTTATGTAATGCGCGTAACTCCATAGGTGCCCTGCACTTAAAACCATGTGAACATTATAGAAATGTTCTCATACATATATCACTCAACCTTTTTCTCACTAGCCAATGTGGGACAAAACCAAAACACAACAATAAAAGCTTTCTAAAAGACACAAGGAATATTTTGATAAAACCCCAAATAAAAACCCATTTATTTTGATAATTTCCAACACTTTTGTATTCCTTTCAGAGCTACTACTAGTATTGTTACTCTGAATTGAATGTCTTGGGCTGTATAATGTGGACTTCCAGTTCCTACTGTGACCTTACCCTAAAGACATTCATTTTGATTGCGCAAAAAAATTTGGGAAAAGGAAGTAATTAACAGATTCTGGATTTGAATTGAACATGATATGAAATAATAAAATACTGTTTTAGGAGATTGAATGTTCTTGCGTTTGTGGTGTTTAATTTTGATGATTCTGTTTGATGAATCTACCTTGCAAGTAATCCAAGTTAACAGTTTCGTATTCAATAGGCGATAATCTTCTACTTTTCGTTGTACCATTTGATCCTCTCTCTTTTGATAAGACTCCCCAAAAAATGTAAATGAAAAATCAACTATCTTTTCCAGCTTTTTGCAGAGAGAGGATATGTCTGCATGTCGCATTTCGTATATTTCCATCTTATTCATCTTAGCTCGACATTTTTGTTTTCTTGTTTTGTTTTAAAGTTTTCAAAATAATGGAAATGGAAACTTGTTTGGCAACTGTCCTTTTGTTGAAATGGGTGCACGACATGTCGACAACTATCCCTTTTTCTGCAGTTGTTTCGGTTTTTTTTTTTTTTTTTCTGAAACTTGTTTTCAATTGTTTCCCACTGCCTGAGCCCGCCCCCATCTCTGGTGATCCATTCTCTCAAATATAAAATGGAGGATAATTTATACCATGTGAAGTTTATAAGCTCGAAAGAAATGGCTGGTTCAATGTATCCAATGTTATCCATGCCAACTAAGCTACCTGTATTTTGGTACTGTATTTCCAGATAAGGCTGAGAGATTGCTGGCTGAGGCGGCCTCGCATGGTTCACAACTGGTAGTATTTCCAGAAGCCTTTGTGGGTGGTTATCCTCGTGGCTCAAATTTTGGCGTTATCATTGGCAATCGTACCACTAAGGGTAAAGAGGAGTTCCGGAAATATCATGCTGCTGCTATTGATGTGCCTGGTAAGGCCCTCTTTGTTTTGGTGCTGGTGAAGGTAACTGTTTTATTAGTTGGACAAAGTGTGGGCAGGGGTGGGCGAGCAGAGGATAATTGAGGTTCCTCGTTTGGGAGTGCCGGGGGGAGCATTTAGGATTAGTTTACACAAATAAATATGTAATGCTAGAGATAATTATAATTCATTATTCTTGTCAATTGTAAATATTGTTTGAAAAGGTAGTACTTAGTACATCTATACTGAGTACGTGAGAAAATTTAGGTTAATATGTTTCGAGCACGCTATCATCACTTCATATTTTCTTTTGCTTGGTATTTTTTACTTTCGTTCCTTTCGGGACTTCTGGAATTAATATGCCTAAAGAGTTTCTATCCAAGGAGAGTTTAACTTGGGAGTGAGAGCGATGTTCTAATATGGAGCCACCCCGGTATGAGGTTCCTGCATCTAAAGACTTTTTGTACACTAAAATGATTGAGCTTTTTCAACTTTTGCATTGTGCCCGGTGAGGAAACCAAAAAAGAACTCTTTGAGGTTGGGCTTGAACTGTGTCTTTATGGGAAACATTTCCCCTTGTTGAATACTTTGCAGTCTCTTGAAAGTAAATTTTGAATACCTTCTATGAAGTTGGGTTGAGGTTGGGCTTGAACTGTGTCTAGCTAAATTAGTTAGATCGCCTTGAAACCTATTTGGAATTTTGGGGGATGGGATTTGATGTTTGTAGTGTTACATGTGCAGGTCCTGAAGTTGATCGATTGGCTGCTATGGCTGGAAAATATAAGGTATATCTAGTTATTGGTGTGATTGAGAGAGATGGATATACACTCTATTGCACAGTACTGTTCTTTGATTCCCAAGGTGGCTTCCTTGGAAAACATCGCAAAATCATGCCAACGGCAATGGAGCGTATTATCTGGGGGTTTGGAGATGCATCAACAGTTCCAGTTTTTGAAACTCCCATTGGAAAAATAGGTGCAGTTATATGTTGGGAGAATAAAATGCCTCTTCTGAGGACAGCAATGTACGCAAAAGGTATGTATATGTAGCGTGAATCCAAAATATCAAGAGACATGTTTTTGTTTCTATTTGGACGCTGGGAATGTCTTTGACTTACTGGGTGAGATTAGTCTTGGTTGATTGTAGTTTAGCTGTGATTGGTAACCTGTAACCATCTGTTCGTGCTTGTGTCTACGGATATGAAAAATAGTACTCCTACTTAACGAGCTGGAGATACTTACTTGCTTTCCTACATTTGGCAGTTCTTTTTGGCGTAAAAAATACCTTTGAACCTTGATTGATTGATGAATTTCCCTTTTGTAGGCATTGAAATATACTGTGCGCCTACGGCTGATGCAAGGCATGTTTGGCAAGCATCTATGACCCACATTGCTCTTGAGGGTGGATGTTTTGTTTTGTCAGCCAACCAATTCTGTCGGAGGAAAGACTACCCACCTCCTCCGGGCTACGTAGTTCAAGGTATAGAAGAAGAAGATCTCACACCTGATTCTGTTATTTCTGCCGGTGGCAGCGTTATCATTTCACCATCGGGCGCTGTTCTGGCGGGCCCCAACTATGAAGGGGAGGCACTCATCTCAGCCGATCTAGGTATGGTTTCTTCCATAAAATTACACCAAGCCTCAGTAGCTTATCTTGTATATGGTCATTGATTATGCATAAAGTGGAACAAATACAACTATGTAAAAGTAAATTTAACAACATTTGATGCAAAATGACATAAGATCATACAGCCCCATTGCAATCCAGCTTTTGTAGAATTATGATTTTTTTTCCCCCTTTTCGTCCATTCCCTTAGCTGCTACTAAAAAGTATAGGGAACTATAGTGGCTCTTGGAAATTGTTTTCTTCCAATCTCATTCCGAATACTCCCTTACAGTGTGCAAGATCATCGTCAGTTTAAGGCAACTGCAGAGTTAACTCTTAAGTAAGAAGTCCCGGAATTCTGAAGTTTCTAAACAGTATGATCTTAACAATTCTGGATGTCATAAATTACTTCTTGGTGATCAGGATGCTTTTGGTTTCTTTGATATGTATTTATCTGTTTTTTGTTGTGATTTCACCTCTTTCCCCTATTGGCTTTCTATGTCCTGTGCCTCAATAAAATTGTGTTCGTCTGTGATCCTGAGAACTTATCCCTTCCGTTTTGATGATTATACTGCACAGATCTCGGTGAAATAGCCCGTGCAAAGTTTGATTTCGATGTGGTTGGGCATTATTCAAGGTCTGAGTTGTTCAGTCTAACTGTGATGGACAAACCAACTTGCCCTGTTACTTTTACATCAGCTTCTGGGAGAACCAAAGGTTCTGAAAAATAGTTCTCCTGAATTCTCTGCTGAAAACTAATTATGGGCAGGAATTTAGTCGACTCTTCAACAAGGGAAAAATAATGAGCTTATCATACAATCCTCATTACTGGAATCAGATGAATGTCTTACCACTGTAGTATAATCAAGAACCTAAGTATGATCCTACTGCATGGTTGTATGTGCATGGATCCCTAATAATTGTTGTGTTGTCATTTGCCTGTGTTTACAGTTGCAGATGGTACAAGATACATATCTTTCTTACTGTGCCAAAGTTGTTTCTTACCCGTATCAAATGTTCCCTTGTTTAATGATCCTAGAATTTATCTTGGCATGAATCATCCGTTGAATTTCATCTTTACTTCGAGAATCTCTCCCGTGCAGAAGTACCTGAAGTAGTAGTAATTCTATATCTGTACGAAAACCTACTCTATCACAAAACATTTATAGGTCGCGCAACAAATTATGTTGTTACCAAATCTTATGAGGCGATGATAAAACTTTAGGAATTGCGCTCTATTTATACGTTTTAAGGTTAGCATTATAGGCACAATTGCACAAATAAGGTTCAGATATTGCACAACAAGAAAGGGATACATATTACAGATTTTCTCCTGAACAGAAATTTCCAGAAAGTCCACAGTGCTGAGAAACTACATAAGAAGTTATTATGGTACATAAAGATGAACAAAGGCCATTTTCCATCTCAAAAGTATTCCTCTGTCCTCCCCTTGAACCCAATCTGCCCAAAAGTAAGGCACAAGAACAGCCCCAGGTGCCAGCAAATCAACCACAACCTGTGCATCCATTTTCATCCATAAGAACTTGTATGCATAAAATATACACACATATATACATGTATACGAATTCACATGTATATATATACATACATACCCAAATGTGTACATGAATAGGCTTAAAATTGCAATAGTGTTGCGTAGAAACATGAAAGACTCACCAAAATTGAGAAGTGAGAGCAGGGGGAGTGGGGAAGTGAGAGAGCTCATCTCCAATGCTCTGGAAGAACAACCCTGTCAAGCTGTTGCCGTTGATCGCCGGAATGCTAGACGGTGCGAGCCAACCGATCAGCCCAAACCCAATCACATTCAGATCTCTCCTCAGCCAATCTCTCTGAAACGAGCTTCCCAAATCCAATCATCAACAAATGAAAAAATTTAGCTGTTAATCATCACCATTAAAATTCATAATCATGATAAATTATCAGAAACCAAGATATGGAGTATTTGTGGATACCAAGTGATCCTCCCTCCCCTCCTGTTTGCCATCCTCAGAGGCTTTTTGACCATTACTGAAGCTGGCTTTAGAAAACCTGTCAACGTGAAGATTATTATGTAACCAAATGTGAAAACTTCATTGTAGAGTCACTGCAAGTGAATCAAATATGAAACTGTACTGCAAAAAAATTAGTAGTATATTTCCAAGTACCTGAACAAGTTCCCAGTCCGACGACGGTGGATACGGCGGCGGTGGTTGCTGCCATTTTTCCTAGTTAGTTGATTTTTTGGGCTGAGAATTTTAGTTGGGGTTGGCTATGTGAAGGTGGTTTTAGCACTTTGGATTTGAATCTATCTGGAGGGGATATGTGATGACAATTGTGTTGGAGAGAGATCAGCATGGATGGAGTATCGACCAGTAGAATCATGCCAGCTGGAGTTTTGAGGATAGAGTAGAGTGGCTTTCGTATTGAGGGTTTCAAAATGATTGAATGTCATCTTGGCTCCAGCAGCGGTGGACCGCTCACCAGAGAGGGGAGAGAGGCAGGGTTTTCAGGTTTTTCTTGAGTCATGGAATGTAGGAAAATTTTCCACAAACACGTGAAATCCATTAGATATACTGACTAAAATTACCTTATCCAATGTCCACAAATAACAGAAGGACCCGTTTTGAGTCGAGCTTAAGCTTGTTTACAAGTCCTAACGAGCTAAAAAAAATTTATAATTGTCCTGCCATACAAATCAAGAACAGTAAATAAATTTTTTATTGTGCAAATAAATAAGTTCATACCTATAAAAAAATTGTTGAAAAATATCTTATATTATTTATAGTACTTGTAAAAGTTTATATATTGTGCAACGCCAATGCACTGGATGTTGAATGAAAGAAGCATGGTAATGTGCACATAAATCAAAATGATTCTTGGGGTTTTTTTTGATGCCTTTTTTTACTTTGATTTGAGGGCGTGATTCGCAGCAAAAACACGACGGTTTAGGGGGCCATTTTTTTGATTCTCATACGTCGAAATCCACTTTTTGTGATTTATTGTCAAAGGCCAGGCCTATCTTCAATCCATCCGTTTTCAGATGGTATTGCAGGGCTTGATTTTTTGTGCATTTATTGCCAAAGGTTAGGTCTGTCTCCTATCTATCCCCACCCATACTCCCAATTATTGGGGACTAAATAGGTTATGTTGTTGTTGTTGTTGTTATTGTTGTACTTGTAAAAGTTTATGCTTATTTTTTTTTTGATCCATCAAGTTTATGCTTATTCAAGTCATAGAAAATTAGTTTACCACTTTTTACCTTTCATGATAAATTAGCCGAACAAAGAAATAATGAAAACAAAAAAAAAAAAAATTTACATTCGAGTCTACACATGAAATTTTCATGGTTATGACTTCTCCTGGTGACACATGTTCCATTTTGACCTATTCTCCAATCTTTGTGGGCTTAAGTTATAAAGTTAATTATTCATCAGCTGCCAGCCTGTCAAGTATCTCATATTGTTTCCATTTGGCATTGCTAAAATCGTTGAATTTAGGACGTGTTCCACAAAGAGAGTTTTTGGAGCTTTATCGCTTTTCTTACCTGTTTTTATGTGATGTCTTGTGAAAAGTCGACTTTCGGTTTTAAGTAATAAAAGTTGACTTTTTACTGGCCTTTTGAGTTAGTGGAACGGGGTTTTAGTAAATGAATCCGGAAGAGGTGTTGTGTAGTACATGTTGTGCGGTAAAACAACGTAGTTTTATTAAAATAACTGGTGTGTGTGTATATATAAATAAATAAGTTGGACCAAACTTAACCTTTTAATATTAACACTTTTTTATTGTCTAAATGCAGGCGTGTAAATTAATAAAATTATCAGCATGTACTCGACAGATGCAGTGAATTTATTTCTATATTAAAGAAAGATCAATTCAAATTGCCATCTATAAGTCATATTTGACATTCAGCTCTGGATTTACAGTATATTAATCGTATGAGGGATCTTCTGATCTGCACCCCCTTTTATATGAGATTTTGTGGGCTTTTAAATCTAAGTTTAGTATGAGATTTACGTAGTGCAAATATGAGATTTTGTGGTAAAAATATGATATGGCATAATGATATGCACCCCATCTGAATGGGCGGATCGAGATTGCATGCATTATAGCGTGTGGGGATTTGTCTTGGCCTTTGATTATTGACTATGTGAGATTTTGTGGCACCAAATATGAGATTTTGTGATTCAAAATATGAGATTTTGTGGTACCAAATATGAGATTTTTGTGGGTCCAAAATATGAGATTTTTTAGCACCAAATATGGGATTTTGTGACTTAAAATATGAGATTTTGTGGCACCAAATATGAGATTTTCTAGAAATATATGAGATTTTGTGGCTCCAAATATGAGATTGTGACACTATAGCAGTTATTGTAACAATCCCAATGGGTCCAAATATGAGATTTTCTGAAAATATATGAGATTTTGTGACTATTCATATGAGTGTGCATACCATATGCACTTCATATCTTCACCCACAAAATCTCATATTGAGTAAGTGCACATTGAAGCATGACTCTAATCGTATTGACAAGTTATTGACAATAAAGATCAATTCACTTTTTTATTCCTGTTAGGCCAAGGTCGTGACTTTTTGATTTTTATCTTTGTAACCAAGCCTCGAGGAGAGGCGTGGGGTCCCGTATGCTTTTTGATTCTGGCGGTATAATTATACCCAGGCCAAGTTGGGCTAGCTTCATGCGTCTTCGCCCGTGTTCCGAGCCGCGCTAGCCATCTGGGCCATGGACCGTTCTCTTGTTCGGATAGCCCATGGCGATCCAAGCACCGCCCTTACTGGGCTTGGGGTGTGTGTCATTAGGGCGCCCCTACGCAAGAGGGTCCTGCTTTAGTGGCCCCCTCACACGGAGACTTATGCCCGCGCCAGTGGACCCCCACTTGCCAAAGAGTGCCACGTGTAGCGTAGTCATCGCACCACCTGGGTGACACTTGTCATGATCTTATTGGCGAGTCAACGTTGACTTTGGTCAACGGGAGGGTCTCGCGCTGACTTCCCCTACAATGGGCATGTGGTTTATTGGTTTGCATTTGAACTTTATGTGATTGTATGTGTGTGGTTTACGGATTTGAATGTGTAATGTTTGGACTCTTAGCTTAGGTGTGGACACAGTGGAGTGATGATAACACATAGGTGTGGATTTGAATTTATAATGTTTGGACTCTTGTTTTAAAATTCTTAAGTCAAAGAAAATGTCTACTCAATTTTATTGTTACACCAGCAAATTGGCTCATTTGAAAGCCCACACTATCAAATTGATTCGGAACCGATCCGCGAAATCTGTAACCAATCCAATCCATCCGTATGTCACCTATGGATGGTTCTCGAATCCTAAGAACCCAAATATGTTTTGACCAGATCAAATCGAATCTGTATCCGAACTAGCCGAATCCGATCCGTGGTCATCCCTAGTTACTACTATATTTCTCAACACTATTCCCTCATTGTGAATTGGTGCCAAAACTTCAGAACCTTTTCTCTCACCCTCAATGTACTTCCGCCAAAACTAGGTCTTTTTCTCACACTATGATAATTGTCGAAGTTTTTGTATGGATCTGCGCATGCCAACAGTATTGATCAAACTAACTCGGAGTTAGGATCA
The DNA here is from genome assembly GCA_022606695.1 of Vaccinium macrocarpon. NCBI lineage: Eukaryota > Viridiplantae > Streptophyta > Magnoliopsida > Ericales > Ericaceae > Vaccinium > Vaccinium macrocarpon. Next base: position 24,031,983 of record CM040176.1, read on the forward strand.
AGATTTAAGTTTCCTATAATTATTTCATATTAAGAAAATGCACTGGTGAGAGGGCACTTTTTTCAATTAACGTGACAATGAACCAATAAAGATTCTGATTAAAAATAAGCTGTTCGTTGCAATAAGGGAAAAAAAAAAAAAAAATCAGTTTCATAGGTTGGTTGCTGATTGTTGAGTCGCTTACAGTGATTTCTTTGCCTCAAACCCTAACTAAAGAATAATCAAAATCAAAGAAACATACAAATGTGTGTGTCCTCGTATTCTACCCGTATGCATACCGGGCCGAAGCCAAAATTTCATCACAATCTACGAATGGACATGTTTAATTCCACCAAGCATCTACCGAGAGTTAAACCGATATACTGAGCAATAAGCGCTTCCAGTACTTACCCATTAAACTAACCACTTGATGGCATAAAACCACGTTAACTGTAAGAATTTAATCCCAATAAACGCCAAAAAGGACAATAACAGGGCAAGGGTAGTGACCATGAACATCATCTCCCGCCTGTTCTTTCTCCTCCGCTTTCTATGTCTCCTCTCTCTCTCCTCCCTCCACCACCCCTTGTACATCTCTCTCTCCTCCCCTCTCCTTTTTCTCCCGCCCTCCACGGCCGCCTCCAAACTTTTCCACCCCAGCTTCTTCCCTTCCATATCCTCCACGTGTAACCTCACCTCCTTAACCATCAACCCACCTCCGCCGTCGCACGTCACCACCACCAAACACTGCACCATCTCCCCCCTCTTCTCACCGGACAGAACCGTCGCGTAACGGAGCTCCACGTCATTGTTCAACCAATTCCGCTTCACCAAAACGGGGCTCCGGCTGGATACATTCGCCGCACGGGTTTGGGTCGGGTCGATCACGATCCAGCTGAGACTCAAGTTCTCTTGGAGATTAGAAAGGCAGGTGATGTCCTTGATCTCCAAATTCAAATTCATTGGCACTCTCTCTTTCGGATCGAGCAAATCTACCCGAAAAGGATCCGAACCGGTTTCCGCCAGGTGGACCTTGGAGAGTATTATCCGGTCTTGGTAGTGGATGTCGACGGCGGAAATTACGTAGGCGGACGGCGGTGGCGGGAGGCGGCGGAGATAGGGCGGAGAGCAGCGGCGGTGGTCGACGGCGAGGAAGGAGTCAGAGTAGAAGGAGCGGTAGCCGGCGGGGAAGGCGGATATGAGGCGGCGGACACGTGGGTCGGCGGTGGAGGGCCACGTGCGGTTGCAGATTTGGCGCCAGAGGGTTTCTTGGGTGGAGAGGGTGTGGAGCTGGGGCGAAGCGCAGGCTGCGGTGGCGAGTGTTGGGCCGTCGAGTCGGGTCAAGATGTGGGTCTGGAGAATGTCTGGATGGACAGTGGAGATTGTTGCGCCGTCACCATGGTCGGCGGTGGTTAGAGAATCACGACCCATTTCTTCTTTGTTGGTTATTGTGTTGGTGGTAGGCTTTTTTAGGGCATCTACTATATATAGATGCACGCTCACACATACATATATTCCCGTATTAGTACAGGTTAGTTTTGGCTAAAGAAGTAAAGTCATTTTTTACTATTCTTTTTTTTGTCTTTATTCATGTTTATTTTTTAATTTTTAGTTTTGCGTCAAACTTTTGCGACCTATTGATCCGTCTCGACGAGAGGAATCGGAAAAGTAAAAAATTTTGACCGAATTTGGACATATTCTGTATTTTTGAAAAAATTTAAGAGTTTCGGTCAAAATTTTTTACTTTTCCGATTCCTCTCGTCGAGACGGATCAATAGGTCGCAAAAGTTTGACGCAAAACTAAAAATTAAAAAATAAAAATGAATAAAAACAAAAAAAAATAGTAAAAAATGACTTTACTTCTTTAGCCAAAATGGACCTAAGTATATTATATTTTGGGCATCTATGACTATATTTTGACTAAGGTTGAATGGATCAAAGGCCGCCAACGTTGACTATCAATTTCCTCCATTGTTAAGCAAACAACGTATGTACGTTGGTTATCAATGTACTCCACCACTAAGCAATCAACGCATGTGGATTATTGAGCGGGCCGGCTTTGAAATTGACTTTGAAAAGGTAAGCGAAAAAGTTTCGCCTTATTCGATTTGGGTTTCAAAACCTACATTGCACGGTCTCCAATAATTTTTTTTTTTCTCTCTACTCAATACCCCCAAAATTTTCCGTCAAAATTCAAACCAAACAAAGCCTTTAAGACCTAGTTTGACTTGGCAAATAAAAAGTTAAGGCCTAATATTTACTTCCTCCGTCCAGATTTGTTGGTCCGTTTTGAGGATTTTAACTCTTTTTTTTTCCATTACTTTTGAGTTTGTTAGTTTTTCTATTTTACCCTTGATCCCTCCATTAAAACTCCCTCCATTCTAATTTGATTACGAAATTAAGTGCAATTTTTAAATTAAAAAATAATGCGATTGCAAATTTTTTATTTTTTTTTTATCAATATGGACCTTGTTAATAGATCTCATAAAGAACTTTAATATGGTGCGAAAAAAATTAAAAATATAAACATATTATTTATAAAAAAAAATAGTTTTGTGTTGTTATTTTAAGTTTTAGAAAAGTGGCAAAAACTTAAAATTTTCATACTTTATCCTTTAACTTTTAAAAATGGACAAACATTTTAGAATTTGAAAAAGTATGTTTGTAGACAAACAAATCTGGACTAAGGGAGTATTTGTTTCAACGACAGGATTGAAAGTTAAGAAAGTATGAATTAAACTGGGAAAAATTCTATAAAAAACCAAAAATAAATCACAAAATAGAGTATTTGTTTTGGATTAGTTTTTACCTTTTACTGAAATAGTGTTTTAAATTTTTTGGTCAAACTATTGTAATTTTTAGATTTCTTTCTTCTTGATAAATACATAATGTAAAATAAAATATAATAGAAAAGTAACAAAACTTCAATATATATATAGTCCCGATCTAGTCCAGATCTCTTAGTCCGGGACTCATAGTTCTTGGCCAAATTTTCATGATCTGAACCGTCCAATGTGTTTAAAACATGTTTTCAAAGATTCCCGCTAGAAATCATCTAAAAAAATACTGGGAAAAGCTTGATCTAAATAATTTTTTATAAAACTGCATATGTACAATTTTTGTGAAAAACTGCTCAGATCAAGCCCTTCCTTATCATTTTTTTGATGATTTCTAGTGAGGAAAACTAAAAACACGTTTTAAACACATTGACCGGTTCAGATTATGCAAAAATAATTTTTAAAAACCTTCAAAACACCTAAAAACCTTCAATCTGAGATCCTTGACTGAATCAATGGTGGTGTGTGTGTATTCAAATAAATAAGTTGGACCAAACTTAACCTTTTAATATTAACACTTTTTTATTGTCTGAATGCAGGCGTGTAAAATTAAAAAAATTATCACCATGTAGTGAATTTATTTATATATTAAAGAAAGATCAATTCAAATTGCCGTCTATAAGTCATAGAATGTTGGAATATTTTCCACAAACACATGAAATCCATTAGAAATACTGACTAAAATTACATTATCCAATTTCCACAAATGATAGAACGACCAGTTTTGAGTCGAGCTTAAACTTGTTTACGAGTCCTAACGAGCTAAAAAATCTTATAATTGTCCTGCCATACAAATCTAGAACAGTAAATAAATTTTTTATTGTGCAAATAAATAAGTTCATACCTATAAAAAAAATTGTTGAAAAATATCTTATATTATTTATAGTACTTGTAAAAGTTTATGCTTATTCAAGTCATAGAAAATTAGTTTACCACTTTTTACCTTTCATGATAAATTAGCCGATCAAGGAAAAAAAAAAAAAATTTTACATTCGTGTCAACACATGAAATTTTCATGGTTATGACTTCTCCTGGTGACATATGTTCCAGTTTGACCTTTTCTCCAACCTTTGTGGGCTTAAGTTATAAAGTAAATTATTCATCAGCTGCCAACCTGCCAAGTATCTCATATTGTTTCCATTTGGCATTTCGAAAATCTTTGAATTTAGGACGTGTTCCATTGAGAGTGTTTTTTGGCTTATTGCCTTTTCACGATTTTTTATGTGATGTACTGTGAGAAATGGACTCAGATTTTGTAATAAGCCGACTTTTTGGCTTTTTTTGAGTTAGTCGAACGGGGCTTTAGTAAATGAATCCGGGGGAGGTGTTGTTCGGTACGTGTTGTGCAGTAAAACGACATAGTTTTATTCATTTTCTTGGTACACTTCAATAGGCCCTGTTTGGAGAGTTAGTTTCATAAATCTGTATGTGTACAATTTTTGTGAAAAACTACTCAGATCAAGCCCTTCCTGGTCATTTGTTTTTATGATTTCTAGCTAGGAAGATTAAAAACACGTTTTAAACACATTGGACGGTTCGGATTATGCAAAAATAATTTTTTAAACTTTCAAAACACCTAAAAACCTTCAATCTGAGATCCTTGACTGAATTATTGGTGGTGTGTGTGTATTAAAACAAATAAGTTGGGCCAAACTTAACCTTTTTAATATTAACACTTTTTTATTGTCTGAATGCAGGCGTGTAAAATTAAAAAAATTATCAGCATGTACTTGACAGATGTAGTGAATTTATTTATATATTAAAGAAAGATCAATTCAAATTGCCATGTATAAGTCATAGAATCTTGGAATATTTTCCACAAACACATGAAATCCATTAGAAATACTGACTAAAATTACATTATCCAATGTCCACAAATGACAGAACGACCCATTTTGAGTCAGGCTTAAACTTGTTTACGAGTCCTAATGAGCTAAAAAATCTTATAATTATCCTGCCATACAAACCTAGAACAGTAAATAAATTTTTTCTTGTGCAAATAAATAAGTTCATACCTATAAAAAAAATTGTTGAAAAATATCTTATATTATTTATAGTACTTGTAAAAGTTTATGCTTATTCAAGTCATAGAAAATTAGTTTACCACTTTTAACCTTTCATGATAAATTAGCCGAACAAGGAAAAAATGAAAAAAAAAAAAATTACATTCGAGTCAACACATGAAATTTTCATGGTTATGACTTCTCCTGGTGACACATGTTCCATTTTGACCTATTCTCCAATCTTTGTGGGCTTAAGTTATAAAATAAATTATTCATCAGCTGCCAGCCTGCCAAGTATCTCATATTGTTTCCATTCGGCATTGCGAAAATCTTTGAATTTAGGACGTGTTCCACTGAGAGAGTTTTTTGACTTATTGCCTTTTCACGGTTTTTTATGTGATGTACTGTGAGAAATGGACTCAGATTTTGTAATAAGCTGAATATTTGGCTTTTTTGAGTTAGTGGAACGGGGTTTTAGTAAATGAATCCGAGGGAGGTGTTGTGCGATACATGTTGTGTGCCGTGTTGTGCAGTAAAACGACATAGTTTTATTCATTTTCTTGGTACACTTCAATAGGCCCTGTTTGGAGAGTTAGTTTTATAAAACTTTATATGTACAATTTTTGTGAAAAACTTCTCGGATCAAGCCCTTCCCTGTCATTTGTTTTTATGATTTCTAGCTAGGAAAATTAAAAACACGTTTTAAACACATTGGACGGTTCGGATTATGCAAAAATAATTTTTAAAACCTTCAAAACACTTAAAAACTTTCAATCTGGGATCCTGACTGAATCAATTGGTGGGGTGTGTGTGTGTGTGTATTAAAATAAATAAGTTGGGCTAAACTTAACCTTTTAATATTAACACTTTTTTATTGTCTGAATGCAGTAAAAAAATTATCAGCATGTACTTGACAGATTAGTGAATTTATTTATATATTAAAGAAAGATCAATTCAAATTGCCATCTATAAGTCATATTTGACATTCAGCTTTGGATTTACAGTATATTAATTGTATTGACATGTTATTGACAATAAATGAGTATAAATTTAGACTATGTTTTCATTACGGTATTTTTAAAAAAATTAGTTTTCTTAGATTATAAGTTGTCAAATTAAGTTGTTGTATGTTAGAATAATGACTTGTTGATATACCAAAAATACTTTAGTGAAAACGTCCCCTGTTTGATTTCTAGTTTAGTTATTTCTTGAAATTTTTACTGTTTCGTCATCCATTTTTGTTTTGTCTATATTGATTTTTTATTTTGTTTTTCTTTGTGAATGTATATTGTGTATCTCTAGTCAAGAAGTAATGACTGTGTTTGGTTAAATAGTTTAGTTTAGTTTTGATTATGTTATAAGGTGTAATAAGTGGAGAGAGATAAAGAGAGAAATGAAGAAAATGATGATGTCATCAAAACTAAAACTAAACTATGAAACAAATAAGACCAATAAAGTTTGTTAAAATGTTAAAAACATGGACTAAAGACGAAAAGTTCCACAACCCTGTACAAAACTATTATCTCCAAAACTTACTTTAAAACTACCGACCAATTAATAATTTAACAATTTATGACCACTATTTCGCTGAACTTGTGGTATTATGATTCAGTGTTGTATTATGAATAGAGGTGGCAATTTTGAACAAACCCCATGAATCCGTCCAAATTCACTCACCTAACCTAACCTGCCCATATTATAACGTGGGTTGTAAATTGGTGAATCCATTTTTGCCCATATTTAGATGGGTTTACTCGGGTTCGAAATGGTTGAAGTTGACCCCATTCAATGAGAAAATATGTAATTTACCTCTATCACCATAATAATCTTCGGCAACATTTTGCTATTTTGGAGCAAATTCCGGCTATAATTCCCATGCAATCCAAAAACATGGGTTGAACCCAAGCAATTTCCTCTCCATTGATCTGTTCCACCTCTCTCTCTCTCATCCAAAAACTGTAATTCTCTGGAGTGAGAATTCAATATTATCTCTTCGATTTTTAGAGTGAGAGTATTTAGAAAGGAATATGAGGAAAGAAATCGTAATTATTGATTACAAAAAAAAAAAAAAATCACTCATATTAATTACGTAATTCAAAATTACAAAAAAAAAAAGAAAAAAAAAACTCACTTGTATTACTTACGTAATTCAAAATGTATTTAGCAAATTGTAGTTCACGTGTAGTTCGGGAATAATTGAAAGGCCTCAATTTATAATAAATTACTCATTAAATCAGTTAATTGGTGGTGCCAAGGTGGTAACCCTTCGATGCATCCAGGCCGTCCAAAAGTGTATTCGACGGTCCAGATTAAAACATCCCCTCTCCTCTTTGTCTCCAAAATAAATACTTTCCTTAGATTTGTGAGTGAATTTTGCGTCTTCCCAATTCCATCAGTGCCATATCCCATCCACAATGATGTTAATATTGTCAGGAAAAAACTTGATTACAGATCACGACTTAGAAACGTGAGGTACGCTGAATAATTTTACCAATATTAGAATAAAACTTAAACCGTATCTATCACACACTTAAAAAAAAAAGGGTCGGGTCGGGTCGGGTTGGGTTGGGTTTGGCTTAACCTGTATTCAACCCACGCATCTTCAACCCATTCATTTTCAACTTATATTCAACCCACCCATATTCAACTTATGACCCATACCAACCCACTCAAATCTAACCCAACCCACCCATTTGCCACCTCTAATTATGAACTACAATTGCCTGTGCCTAAAGGCACCAAGCAACACGTTCTGAACACAATTTAAATGAATTTATCCTTCTTTACTATTGAGCGTATAAATTTATTTAACCATCTTTACAAATGCATGGTTACTCGTGCCTGAAGACATGTCCAAACATAATTAGATATCAAAATTAAAGCAACCATCTTGCTCTACCTCACATATACAGTTAGAGTACATAAGAAATTCATACAACATAGGTCCATGTATGTAAATTCACTCAAAATTGGAAACATCATAAAAAAGAAAAAGAAACTATGTAATGGCATATCAAAAGAAAAATGAAAAATAATCAATATGCTTATAAGCAACATTTTTCTACCAAGTTATATACCAGACCAAATGAATGCAATGATAACTTGAGAAAAAAGAGAAAGAAAGGAAAAACATGGGTTTTTACGTAGAATTAAAAAGTAAGATACTCAACATTATAGGCACCCACGCTGAGCATATAGACTTTTTCAGAAGAGAACCCTTGTGTATCTTCAATAATTCTTCATCATTATTCAGAACATCTCCGTATATGTTTGCCATCTTCATATCAACTTCTTCATATTAAGGAGGTGTTCCACTAAGTTGGTTTTTTGAAAAAACCAGTTTTTCACGATTTTTTATTTGATGTATTGTGAGAAAATGACCTGTATTAGTTTTTGAAAAAAACAATTTTTTGTTAGTGGAACACCCTCTAAATACCTATTTGAAGCACGCACAACCTAGTTAATACAATTAGCATATAGATATTGACTTTTGACAACATGATTTTTCATGAGAAATGTGCAAGATTGTCTAGTAAATTCAAACATGGTACTTGACACACCGAAACCGAAACTGAAACCGAGAGAGAGAGAGAGAGAGAGACCTTACCAAGTTTGCAAGGTGACGTGTTTCTAGTCACATTAACCCCATCGATGTCCATAAAAAAAAGAATGAACCATAGCTATTGGCCACACCAAGACCAAACAACTGCAACAAAAAGGGAAAATTTGTCAAAACTACTTTGTTATTAGCTGTTGATATAGGTTAAACAGAATTTCTGGATTTAACTCCTAAAGAGTACACAAAGGCACCAAATTGTTTGAAGGCAAGGGATATCCTTCAACCTTTTTCTACCAAGTTATATACTAGATCAAATGAGTGCATGCCATGATAACTTGAGAAAAAAGAACATGAAGAAAGGAGGAACATAGGTTTCTTCTATTACGAAAAAGCAAGACCATAGGTCTCTTCTAAAAAGGTCTACATGCCTTAGCGTGGGTGCCTCTAATATTGTGTATCTTTTTTTTTCTTATATCATTATTTAGAATATCTTCATATCCGATTGCCATCTTCATATCAACTTCTTCATGTTAAGAACCTATTTGGAGCACGCACAACAACCTAGTTATTACAATTAGCATATAGATATTGATTTTAGACAACATGATTTTTCATTGTATTCTTTCATCTCAAAACCGAGAGAGAGAGAGAGAGAGAGAGAGAAGCCCACCACATGAGCAAGTTGATCCTAGAGTTTCTCTGTATACAAAAAAAAGATGCAAATCAATCCAACCGTGATACCAGTCCAAGCCATAACATTCAAAACTTTCGATTGCATAAAACATTAATTTCATGGCCTAGGCTGTGACTTTGACTAAACCATCAACGATGGGGGAGCCATCTGCAAGACTATTGATTTGAAAAACCTAGGGGTTTTTCTCTGCCTTTGGGGCACCAAAGAGAAATAAGAGAAGGGGATTCATATGCATATTAGCGGGGTTTGTTGAAAATGCAGGATACCCCTTTTTGCTTTAGTTTGGGTTAGAAAAATAATACCTTAGTCATGCCTTCAAATTAATCTGTGTGTTGTGTATCACCATTGATGTAGAACAAGTAGGAGTCTAATTCTATGATCAGTTGGATTGGTCGAAGCCTAGGAGGCTCAAACAACTCTTAATTGAAAATTGTCAATTTTGGCAATTTATCGACGAGCCCGGAATAGGCCCAAACTTGGTGGGTTGAAGCAGAATCGCGCTGCGATAAATACTCATCACCCTAATCGTGACTGAAGGTGGAATTCGGCCAAATTCATTCGTTTAGGCCTTCAATTTAGTAACTTTGCTATTTTAGGTAATAATTAGATTATGAATTACTCTTAGCATGTAATTCCGTTTTCGTTGTTTCCAATTGGGAATCTCTTATTTTTCTTTCTAGTTTTCAATTTTTGGAGTTTTTCCAATTTTTGGGATATTTTATTTTGGGAGCTGATTTTGGGGCTCCCTTTTTTGATGCAAACACTCCAAAATTTAATGGAGTTACAAAACTATCCTTTTCAAAATATAAAAGTTACTGGGGACACTCCATCCCAAAATTATCTCCTCATTTGCTTGAGGCACTCCTAACGGAAATATGAACCAAAGACTCTCTCCGTTGGCAGCGGATTCTCTATCTGAAGCTGCCTGTCTGACACCTCTATCTCACGCCCTTAGTGCTGCCATGTCACCCATATCTGTCCTCTATTAAACCCACCAACTCTGGTGACGGCATTGTTAAGTACTCAACGCAATTGTTACTTTTTTTTTTTGGTTTTGCAATATCCTTTGGATCAAAAAAATAAAGTATTTTCACATACAATTTTTTATTTTTGTTTGCACCAAATTAAAATTCTAGTAGAGATCTTTCTTTTGATGCTCAAAAATTTAGAAAATTATATACGAAAGTATTATACATTGTTGGTTTATTGAGTTGGCTTTGTACTATCTTTTCGGATAAAAAAATAAAGTAAATCTGCGCATAATTTTTTATTTTCTTTTGCAGCAAAATAAACTACAAAAGAGATTTTTAATTCGATTCGAAAAAATTTTAAAAAATTTATACGAAAGTACTTTACATTGCTGGCTTGTTGGGTTTAAATTATTTCATACAAAAATTTTCAAATTTTTTAGCAATGAAAAATAAATAAAAAATTAAGTGCGCAATTACTTTATTTTTTTATCCGAAAGATATTGCAAAGCCAACTCAACAAGCTAACAATGTAAAATACTTTCGTATACATTTTTTCAAATTTTTTTTGCACCAAATTAAAGATCGCTATTAGTAGTTTAATTCGGTTAAAAAGAAAAAAAAATTCCCCACAAAAGTACTTTATTTTTTTATCTGAAAGATATTGCAAAGTTGCTCAACAAGCTAACAATGTAAAATACAACCCAGATCTCTCTCTCTCTCTCCCCTTTCTCTCTCTTAATCCAGACCGTCCAAAAAGTGTTTTGGATGGTCGAGATATGCGCTTGGGCACCACGTAGGATGGTGCCCGCTCGCACTGAAAAACCCCTCGTTAACAAATGAGGAAAAGGAGAAGAGTAATTTTTTTTAGAGTGCCTGAAGTAAATTATAGAACTTGCAAAAGGGTAGTTTTGGAAAACCATTGTAGCTTGGAGCCCCTCCATCACTTTTTGGAGTGCGATTATCAATTCCCTTTTATTTTTTAGTAAGTTTTAGTTGCTAGTTTTCCCTATAAAAGGGCATGTAACCTCTATTATTGAGAAACTTTTATACAATAACAATTCAGAGTTGATCTCTTTCGTCTTGTGGATTAAAAAACTCTCAAAGATTCGAGATCTATCTTCGTTTAAACTAGTATGCTAACTAGTTTCTCATGAATTCCATGCGTCAACCATACATATAGTTATTAAGCAGAATAGAAAAATGTATTGCAAGCATGAAATTGGAAAGGTTAGCTCATCAATTCCCACATTGGTTAAAACTATGAATAATCAACCCCCCGAGTCACACATGTTCTAGAGCAATGGCAATGTGAGGAGAAAAAAAAAAGTAGGGAAAGATTATGGACAAACAAACCTGCTGTCAAAACCCTTTTTGAAAACCTACTACGCACACAAAAATAAGAGAAATCATTTGCAAAAAAAAGGGATTATTAGAGGGAGAAACAATAAAATAAGATTGAAAATAAGATTGATTAGATTTCAAGGGATTTTTCTAAACAAAGATTTAATAAGATTGATAGTACCTCTGGAAGTCGACTCCCCCTCTATGTTTCTTTGTTTCCTACACATCTGTTTGCGAAAGCATCCCGAGAAAAACAATAAAACCGGAACTTTAACATCCATATAGCAATGAAATTGATGGAACTACTTACCCCCCAAAAAGAAATTGGCAGAACTCGAAGGTCGAAATAACTGCATTGATTAATGGGAAAAGAGATGAGATTGAATCTAAACCTTTTGCCGATCAAAAGACGCAGAAATAGAGGCGAATTAACTACTTCCATACCTAAGCAAGAAAATAAAGATTGTGAGTCAGAGAGAAATTTTCTCTCAAAATGAACTGAAGGTTTGAGATTTAGAAGAATAAATCACGCACAAAATTATGCATAAGTCATCTCTACAGAGAAACCCTAGTTGAGATAGAGAGAGGATAACGACAGGAGAGGAGAAATGGGAAGAGAAATGAGCATTACGGCTCCGTTCGTTTGCTTGTTTTGGACAATAATTCTGAAATTTTTTCAAAAACATAGTTTTGAACACTTCTTAAAATCCATGTTCGCTTCCTTATTCTGAAAAATGTTTTCAAAATAAATTTCAAAACTTCTGTTCGTTTTGATTTTTGATTTTTTTGATTTTTTGATTTTTTTAAATAATACTAATAAAATGAAAAAATTTCATTTTTTTTCGTTGCTTTAAAAAACTACTTTAAATGACATGTGTTGATCAACTCCTCAAAGCAAACGGGCCGGATTTCATATTTGAGAGCATAATCTCGTTGATCTCAATTCAACAACGAAAATGTTGGGGTACCCCAAATAGCACCCCAAGTGCACACCCGGATGAAGTGGAATTGGGGAATAAAATCGTGGGTCCCACCTAAAACCCATTTGCAATTTGGGAATTACCCTGCCCTAGGAAATCCCAAAATCAAGTAAACCCAGATTTTCAAACAACGATCTCCTCCCACCATCATGCTCCAGTACCACTATTTTCGCCAAAAATCGATTTCGACCTCCGAACCCAACGCCAGAACTAGATTTTGATCTGTTGTTTGCTCCCTCTATAACACCATTTCCAAACCAACTCCACCCGCCATCTCCGGCCACCAGTAACACAACCCCATCTCCGGCCACTTTCAAGCTGGCAAATCGGGATTTGCAAAATATGAAACTTGTTCCAAATTTTGATAGCAGCAAGCAAGACCGGCCAAATTTTGATAGCATCATATGAAGATGCACAAATGGAACCACAGGTATCAGATCAGCCTTAATAGACATAAACAACCAGGGATATGATAGTCACATGTACACCTGGGCAAAGAGGCAGTTTGATTTTTGAAACGTGTAACGCAGCCCTTTTCTGGGGACAAGGCTCTGGTTTGGTCTTTGTCTCCGTTGTGGGAGGAAGGGTTACTTTTCATCCGATGCTCCATTTTTGTTGCCGTGATGTCTGGTGTGTGCTTATTGGTATGGGACAGAAAGGCAAAAGCCAAAACTTACATTGAACTGAAACTTTTGCCTTCTGTTTGTTTGGTGAGCATATTCAGCATGAGTTTGATTTTGGTAAGGTTCGTAGAATTTCACCTTTGAGCATTACCTTTTGCGAGTTTGAATAGGGTAAAGATTAGGACAAGAAACCCAAAGAATAGAGAGGGAGAACCATGGGCATTGAAATTATCTGAGAGAGAAGAGGGAGTAGCTGTGAAAAGGGGGGAAAGAAGAGAGAGGAGAGTGGGTTAGGGTTGTGTTGGAGTTGGACTGTTGGACAAAGAAGGGACTTCTTTGATCTTTTTGAGATAACTGACATATTTGATCTCGGTAAAAGGGAAAGAACAGACAAGTGGAGAGTTGGGAAATGATCCCATAGTTTGATCTCATAACTTATTTTTTAACATTGGACCAAACACAATTTTTAAGCTTTTCAGCCCAAAACACGTTTTGAGAAAGCCCAACCGAACGGGGCCTACATCTTTTGTTTGATATTGTAAAAGAGAGAACAATGAGACTACGTAGAAGTACACGCTTGACTGGGTATTTTGAGGGAGACAAAGAGAGACTTGGTTTTTTAAAGAGAGAGAGAGAGAGAGAGAGAGAGAGAGAGAGAGAGAGAGAGAGAGAGAGAGAGAGAGAGAGAGAATGAGAATTGGATTTTACCGTGTTTTCTTTCCCACTTTATGTTATATATAGAGTGGGGTAGATATAAGGCAATTTGAGGGAAACTAAATAGGGTTGGCGCCAATTGTGGAGTGGGATAGGAAAGGGATTGGAATGGAAATTGTGCTTTTGGATTGGGTTTAAGATGGTCATGTGAGTTGCACATTGTTCATTTTCCATCCAAGAATCTAACTCCCGTTACCAATTAGGCCCAATCGGTTGAAAATCAATAGTTAAGGGACGACATGGTGATTTTGGTAGCTCGAGGAACTAGGGAAAATTTCAATAAACACTTGATCTTTCACCTCAATGTCCCATAGACGTGTATACTTTGACATATTTCAATTAGACACCTGACCTATTCACCCCTTATTAAATTGGGTAGTTGGCCCAATTTTGCGTCCAATTTGTGATGGAAAGTGCCCAATTGGCTTGTTTATTGTTGACTTGGCTGCATTTGTCACTAAGATGGCAAAAAGAAGATGATTTGGTATGTTTTGGAGGGAAAAAACACATGCGAAAGGCACGTGACCTCTCCAACCTCCCCCTGTCCAGCCCATTCTCGGCCTCCCTCTACCGCCTTCCCTTTCTTTCCTACCTCTCTCTACAACAACAACCTCAATTCCTCCCACCCTCTCCATATCTGCGTGTCAAAACCTCACCGCTTTCCCTTAGTGGCACCAATCCTTACACTCTGGTTGGACTCCCTAATTTGAAAACTCTAATTCTTGATGCAAATAGCTTTACTGGAAAGATTCCAGGGTGTTTCAGATGTTTTTCGGCGGCTGGAGACTCTCAATTTGGCCAACAACCTTCTCAATGACACGATCCCTGCTTTTTTCGGTAATGTAACGAGTTTAAAGACACTCGCCTACAATACGTTTATGTTGAGTCAACTCGTTCTAGAACTTGGAAACTTGACTGATTTAGAGACTACATGGTTGAGTCATTGTAACCTTATATGTTCGATACTCGATGAATTAAGAAAACTAATTAGTGTAACTGTATCTATTCGATACTGGATGAATTAAGAAAACTAATTAGTCGACTCGTTCCCCAATTTAAAGCTCTTTGGGAGATTTCAGCCTACAAATTGAGTTAAGGGGCATTGTTCCCATCCCCTCTTTTGGGTTTTCATTTTTCTTATTGGAGACATCCTATTTGATTACTATGAATTGTAACTTCTTCCTAATTAAAGACCTTGATTTTAAGTTGATTTTCATAATTTTGAAGGAAGAAAGAAATGGAATAAGTGGGGAAGTCCACTTCCCCATCCCCTCTTTTGGGTTTTTATCCATCCCCTCTTTTGGGTTTTCATTGTTCTTATTGGAGACATCCTATTTGATTACTATGAATTGTAACTTCTTCCTAATTAAAGACTTTGATTTTAAGTTGATTTTCATAATTTTGAAGGAAGAAAGAAATGGAACAAGTGGGGATGTCCACTTCAACCACCCCCCCTCTTTTAAATTTGGGGTTACTCTATTTCTTGTTGGAATAGGAAGTTGTGTGTGTGTGTGTGTATGTGAGAGAGAGAGAGAGATGTGTTTTTTTTAGGGAAGGTAGAATATTTTTGGGGTGGCTTTGTTTCTTGTGAGAGAGAGAGAGAGAGAGGGAAAGAGTATGTATAGGTATTTTTTTGGTGATGGGGTTCTTTTTTTTCCCTCCAAATGTCCACTCAGCTTCTACCTTGTCATCTCAGCTTTTTAAGGTACTCATGTAAGCTTGTGAAGGGCCTGTTGGAAACTTTGTGTCACAAATTGGATGGAAAATTGGGCCGGGTGCCCAATTTAATAACAGGTGAATAGGATAGGTGTCTAAATTAAAATAAGTCAAAGGATACATGTTTACAGAACATTGAGGTGAAAGACTTTCCAAAAAGATTTTTTCCCATCTCTCATCTCTCCAATCATTAATCACATTTCTCTCTCCACTTATACCTCTCTCTCTAATCACTATTCTCATTTCTCTCTCTAATTATTACATATCTCTCTAATTATTATTATTTTCAAAAACTCATCTAACACTATCTCAAAAATATTTCTCAAAAAATTCTTCTCAAAACTCTCAACCAAACACAGCGTAAGTGTTTTTTTTTGGAAATTTTCCCTAAGGACTATATACAAAAATGGTGCAGAGTTTGAGGTTATAAGTGAAATTCACTCAAAAATAGGGTTGTACACGGTTTGGATCGGATTGGCATGAATCCAATCCTAATCCGCGAGTCACGGTTTTTAGAAAATACAATCCGTGTCCGGACCAAAAGTCTCACGGTTCGGTTCCAATCCTATTCGCGAGTCACGGATCGGTTCTGGTTTTATCCACGGATTACATGTTATATAAGACATTATTATTTACGGTAGTCGTAATCTGGCATAAAAATAAATCAAGAAGCATCCCAAAGTACATTATTCAAATTCTTTAAATACTAAGGACACCACAAGTTCACAAACACAGAAGTTCGTAACAGCTAATTCCTATTTTGAAACTAACACATCAACTTGAAACATAAGAAATCAAAGTAAAGAGCTCCCATAGCTAATTAGAGAAGATGCCTTCGTTAGAATCTCACACTAATGTATCATCAATAAAAATACACATCCAAATTTTGAAATAGATCACAGTTTACCCCTAGTCTGTGTAGTAGAAGTTTGTGTAAAATTATGTGTGTGTATATATATATTTAAAAAAATTATATATAATAAAAATCTTACGGTCCGGATCGGTTAATCCATGATTTCGAAATCAAAATCCGTGTTCGGACCGTGAGTCACAGTTTATTATTTTTTCAATCCGTGTCCAGACCATTAATCTACGGTTAAAATCCAAAATGCACAGATTAATTCGATCTAGACTAGATTCACGGTTCACCGAATTTTTTGTGCAGCCCTACTAAAAAACATACTGCTCATAAATTTGTGGAAATATCATTGTGGAACCCCAATGGAGAGGAAAACCAAGTCTGATATTTATCCACCCACTTCACAGTTCATATCCCACTTGATTCACAGTTAGAGAGAGAGAGAGAGAGAGAGGGAGAGAGGGGATTGAAGGAGAGGAAAAGATTTGAAACTATTTTTGCCAATGGGTTCTTTGCCAAGAGCAATTCGATGGTGGTTCGCTACATGTAACAGTTTCCAATTCCCTCCCAATCACTACCTGCTATTCCCCACAAAAGTCTCCTCAGGACGTCGTCGTACTCAAAGCCCATCTCCCAGATTTCCAACAACGGTTGCCTCAGCCTTGAGAAGCCCTTCTCCAGGTGAGCGAGTTTCTTCATTTAGAAAAGTGAGATGGGAAAGCATTGGAAGCCTCAATTGTAATTCAGCTATACAGAAAAATAATTATGAGAAAAAGTGTGATGTTTTAGAGGGTTTTGGAGCCGTTATAGTTTTGGTTTTATGTAATGTTCAGGATGTGTTGTGATGGATCGAGAAAATTTCAGGAAAAAGCACATAGGCATTTGTTTGGAATTGGGATGGTATTGAATGATATGAGTTTGAATTGGGGTGTTAATTAGCGATATGTATTGAATATTAAAGGGCGGTTATTCGAATAGCATTTTTGGAGAAACGCTAGAGGGATTTGTTGTATAGGAGGATAAGTTGTCTAGTTTAAGCAAGAGTTCTGATATACCGTAATTAATAGAATTCATAGAACTTCACTAAGGTGTTTTTATAATCCGTTTTGATAATGACAACTAAAATTAGATTGAATTGAGCATGATACTTGGATTAAAATTTAGTAATGGAATGTGAGTAAAGATTTGGTTTCGGTTTAGTTTTGAGCTGCAATGCAAATTCAGTCTCACGCTTTCCTCCATTAGGCATGCCAATGTGTCAGTTGGCCTTGCATTTATACAAAAACTCCTACTTAGGTTTTGTGTCAATGTAAGCCATCAAGGTATTATCCATGTACTTGTATAAAATTTCCTTTTCAACGTGTTTTGAAAGTGCTGTAGATTTCATTTACATTGTGAAGTTAGCTTGGTTCTACTTTGAAACGATTGACTACTTTTTTTGTATGTAGAAATGGATTATATTTAGCTAAATAGCTTGTACCGCTCCTTTTGATGAATAGCTCGATCTTATTTTTAGGCATGACTGAAGTATTAGAAATTTCAAGCAGAGTAGGTGTTGGGCAAATGAAATGAACCTTCAGTAATTTTTAGCTGCTAGTCAATTGTTATTTCTCTTTTGTGTTGCCAGTAAGTGAAATTGCAGAAGACGATATTCTTCAAACATTTTTGAAGGAGAGGGAGTTGAATGGAGACATCATATCGAAAGTTTCTGATGTACTTTGGTTGAGAAATGCTGCTAGACTTGATGATTCAGAGGCTGATGATACTCAACAACCACAAGAGTTATCAATATCTGAACAAAATGTGTGTCACTCTGTTTATGTATTTCTTTTTCTTTCAGCTTAAAATTTTTCACTTTACTAGAACTTACTGTAAGGATTCATTCAAATCTTCTTTTGGTTGGATTAATTATTTTTAGAAGGCACCAAGATAAAGTCATTTCTGTTCTGTTAAACATGCAGATCCAAAATCTGTTCCAAATGCTGTTGGATTCCAAACACCTAAATTTGTGGTCTTATTGCTGGTAGAATGTCATGGAACCTAGTATTTAGGAACTACAACCCTTATCCCAAAACCCAAATCAAATTTTTTTGCTAAACTCGAGCACATCTATGAAAATTGTGAAAATAAGACTGCCAATGCTTGAGAAGTAGTGGAGTGACATGCAAGAGCAGAAAAAGAGGGGAGTGAGTAGGGTCAGTTAAAGCAAGAAACAAGTGTATTTTCTGAACACACAATCATTAAATTCTTTAGTTTCCCTGCTTCAGAAATTTATTGACAGGAGTTTAATTATATTGACTAGGACTGTCAAACTCTTGGTCTTCTTGAATTCAGATATCTGGGTCTTAATCAGCAGTAGAAAGGGGTGATGTATTGTATGAGTATCCACAGTATAGATGGGTGTCATAGTTGCAAATAAATTAAGCGAGAATCAAGGAGAAAATGTACTCCATAATGGCTTGTGAGTGGATAAAGGCTATCGATTTGACCTCATTCGGTAGTACCCGCTCATGTCTATTGGAGCAACAAGTAGTTTTTATCTACATAAGATAATGAACAGGCGTATGTTTTAAACATTTGAAAGGTCAAAGGAACTTCTTAATTGTGGTATATTTCTGTAGTTCTTTTCCTTCAAAGTGCACTTTTGTTTGGATGATGAGAATTGGAATGTGGTTGTTGCCTGTTGGCATCACCATGTACAAATTTTGAGTTCAGAAACAGTTTAAGCCATATTAGACCAACAATTGGATAGAAGATGCTTGCAACTACCCGGAAAAGGGTTAATTTTTTTATATTTTTTTTCACCCAGACTAAGTGCATATTCTTTCTGTCCTGGTCATGTTAAGGTCACTAGTGTAACCGATAGATGTTGGCTCTCTCTTTCTTGTTGAGCTGCTTGAGAAATCACGCTCCTTTGATGGGGTAATTACCAGTTAACATTCTTTAGTGGTTTTGGATTAATTTTCATTGAGAACATACTAGATTACTTGTAACCTATAATCCTATTCAAATTGTCAATTTGTTGGATAATTATAATGTTTGGTAGATCTTGGAAGATGAAAACGAGGGTGGGTTTCTGAAACTGACAAGGACCCTTGAGTGGATATCAGGTGACAACGCGGCACCCATTAATAAGAAGATGACGGCTATGGTATGCCTCAATTGGCCATCCTCATTATTTTCCATTACATTAAGTTTGATCTTAGTTTTCTGCTACTTTATACACTCATTTGTTTCTCTTTATAATGACAAGAAAAGGAAATATTTTGGAGATGAAACTTTGCATGAGCTTTAATTATCATGCGTCTAATGACAGGAATTGCAGAATGACAGAGAGAGAACGAAGATGTTGAACCTCCTTAGATATGAAGCTGTATGACTCCGTTGCTTTCGTTTGTTTTGATTCCTCTTATCAATTGATTGTTCCTATTACTTTAAATGGACGTGCAACTTATGTGCTTGATTGCTTGTAGTGACGCAATTGCATTTCAGTTGTGTCGCCGAACGCTCATTATGAGTGGATTAACTTCAATTGTGCTGTTCATTATACAAGTACAAAAAATAAATGATGAAAGTTAATACAATTGGGGATAGAGGATATAGATAGGAGTGAGGAAGCATGGATAGGTCTGATATGGTTACTGCGATACGACAAAATCCAAAAAAGTAGTTAGTAGGATAGCCTGGGGAGATTTTTCTCGCTAAATTATTAGTATGTTTGAAATGAATTCAAAAGCAACAACAACAACAATAACATAACCCATTTAGTCCCCAATAATTGGAGATATGGGCGGGGGATGGATAGGAGACAGGCCTAACCTTTGGCAATAAATGCACAGAGTGGTTGCTCCCAGAATATCATTGAAACAGATGGATTTGAGACAAACCTAGCCTTTGGCAATAAATGCACAAAGGCTCACAGAATACCACTGAAACAGTGGTCCCCCTATACTGTCTAGTTTGCTGTGGAATCATGCCCTCAAATCAAAGCCAAAAGGCATCAGAGAGGGCAGACCCGAGAATCATTTTGATTTATGTGCACATTACCGTGCTTTTTTCATTCAGCATCCAGAGCATTGACGTTGCACAATATATTACCATGCTTCTTTCAAAAGCAAAAATATGTTAATTTTGTTGTTTATATATTAAGCATCCAATAAAGGCCAATAGGCCATGAATGCTGAACCAAAACTAATAGGAAGCATTAAAAAGATTTCCTAGTATGCTTTGATGAAGGTGAAATTGTCGATTTTACATTCTAACTAAACTTTATAGGGAACCTGCAATTTGCCATTTATGTTTGTAAGTCTGTTAGACTTTCAATTGAGTCCTTTGATCCTTCCACTTGCAGCTTAAGAGGGAGATGATGCTTCTAACAGTAGTCATTGGAACTGCATGCAGCGGATACTGTTTGGTAGTTTTATCTGTGCAGGTACATTATAGAAACCATTACGGCGCTAGCTACATTAGACTCTTTCAGTGCTTTAACCGGTGTATATTGAGCACTGAGCTCATTGTCATTGCTTTCATGGAAGCCAAACTTAGTTTGATGACACTATGACAACTATGGCCAGAGGTGGAGCCACTCAAGGCCCACCGTGGGCACGAGCCCACATTATTATATTTTTTTTCTAGTTTTAATTATATATATATTTGCTTTGAAATCCGTAGTTTTAATATTACTTGAACCAAATAACTATTGCTTTTTATATACTTGAGTCAACTAGCTTGCTCAACTACACACGTATGAACGATATTTTGTTCAAGAACAGAAAATAGGGTGAACATATTTGCTTCATTTAGGATCCATGCTAGGTCCACTTCAATAGTCGAAGCCATTTTTTAACGTCTTAACCTCTGATTCGGTTGTGTAAAAATACATCTCATAACTTTCTCTTTGTCCTTCATCATGTTTTTTTGTTCCCAACTCCCAAGTAAACAATGCTTGGGTTCCCAAAGTCAAATGCCTTCATCCTTCATCATGTTTTTTTGTTCCCAACTCCCAAGTAAACAATGCTTGGGTTTCGAAAGTCAGAATGCCGTTAAGCTGCTTTTGGCCTTAGGGTGCCCAAAGTGAAGTGTGACTTTTGCCAGAGGGTTTTGGATGGGCTATAATGGATCTTGAGTTATGCAAAAAGATATGAGAAAATAATGATGGTGGTAATGGGTTGGGCAATAAAAGTGTGTGGAAGAGGAATTAGAGAGGTACTGTGGGTTTGCTCAAGGAGGGGGAAAAGAGAATGGGTGTGAGGGGGAAAAGAGAATGGGTGTGGATACGGGGTTTGTAATAAGCGCATGGGGGGTTTTGTGAGAGTGTTGGTGGGTGGAGTTTCGATGAGGAGGCTGTGAAGATTGTGAAGGATGAGTTGGAGTTGATTAGTGAGTCTAAGAAGGTGGAGTTGGAGGGGAAGTGGGAGTAGTTGAGGGTGGATGAAATTGAACATTATTTGAATAAGTTGGATTTGATTCGTGAGCAAATGATGCTAATGCCAGTAGCAAATGATGTTGGTGATAGAAGTGATGAAGTCTTATGATGGCAGCTGCCTGACTATACCTTCAAGCACCATAAGACTTCATCGTTTCTAGCACTAACATCATTTGCTCACGAATCAAATCCAGCTTCTTCAAATAATGCTCAATTTCATCCACCCTCAACTGCTTCCACTTCCCCTCCAACTCCACCTTTTTAGCTCACTAATCAACTCCAACCCATCCTTCACAATCTTCACAGCCTCCTCATCCAAACTCCACCCACTAACACTCTCACAAAACCCCCCTTGCACTTATCACAAATCCTGTATCCACACCCATTCTCTTTTCCCCCTCCTTGCACAAACCCACACTACCTCTCTGACCCTTCTTCCACACACTTTCATTTCCCAACCCATTACCACCATCATTATCCTCCCATATCTTTTTGGACAACTCAAATAATTTCCCCTCATGGGGCTTTGCAAACACCCCAGGGTTCTCTCCCCTCGCATTTTTCTCGTACTTCTCTGTTAACCTCCTCACCTTCTCATACAACTGCGTGGTGCAATAGCGATTCCTTCACAAATTCGTGAACGACTTCATGTGAGACCTGGGTTCAAACGCTGTCTTCGAAGCGTACTCTATCATACTCTCCAAAATCACAATTTTGTCCCCTTGGCTAAACAACAAGCGCTTCTATCTAGCTTTCCTCTTTGCCCCCTGCGACCTGTGCTTAGTAACGGACTTTGATGGTGGGTCTTTTGCCACTAGCTTGGAAGAAATGGGTTTGATTTTGGGGATTTGTGGTTGGTTTTGAGCGGAGGGTTTTTTGGGCAAGGGAGTGGAAATTTGGTGATCTTTTGATACCTCAGCTTGGTCTTCGGATGATGATGACAATGTGTCTTCTTCTTCAGATGAAACTGACGATGAAAGGTCCCTTCGTTGTGGTTGTGGTTGATGATTGGGTGTCATTTCTTGAGATGTAAAACTGGAGCAGAGCTAGGGTCTGGTGCTGTGTTGTATAAAGAGGATGGAATGATGTGATGGAGCGGGAAAATTGATCATCACTTTTGATTGAATCCTCGAAGGATGGGGAGGAATTTATTGCTCCGTATTCTTCTATCCTGTAATGAATGAATCCCTGTATGCAACAACTATCGGACGCTCATTGGTGGGTCAGGACAAAAGAAAATGTTACGGGCTCACCACTCATCACCGTTGGATCTAAATCAAGGAGATGGCTTGAATCTACGGTCAAGATCCATTTTAGCCCATCCAAAACCCTCTGGCAAAAGTCACGCTTCACTTTGGGCACCCAAAGGCCAAAAGCAGCTTAACGGCAGCTGACTTTGGGAATCCAAGAGTTTAATTGGGAGTTGGGAACAAAAAAAATGATGAAGGATGAAGAGAAAGTAGTGTTTAATCAAACTATCTAATTTTTTGTTGCATGGCCTTGTTGATCAAATACTTAGCAAAATGAGAATAATTTGCTTGAATTGTTACAAAAACAAGTCCCACAAAAATGAATATTTCTGATCATCAAGTGAAAACCTGGCGTGAAATTTTAGAAAAATGAGTAATTTTCACCCAGTATGTATAGTGAGTAATATTCACCCATTAATTAGGTGGATGAGCAAAACAGTACCCCTAAACGTGAAACTCTCCTTCGTTTCTTATGATGTAATAACTATCATGTAAGTCACCATTGCATCGCCAACAATCATCAAGTCGTAGACCGGTGGGATGTTGTCAGCTATTTTCAGAAGGTTTATTTTATTTTATTTTTATATTGCCTCAAGTGACTCATATTCCTGGCTATGCCACTGGCATTTAAATTTTTCAGCTTAGTTTTTTCAACCATTATAAAAATTTTGATCAGTTTTATTTGGAAAACCTAGGGCCGTAAATATTCTTTTCATGCCTTCTGTTTCTTTTTCTGTTTGCTTTTTTCACTCCTTACAAAAACAATGAAATTTCAAATCTTTGTATTTTTTTCATGTCCAAAGAGAAGGCTTATTATTCCAAGGGAAATTAGAAAGAGAAGAGAATATAGAAACACCTCAAACTACAAAATATTAGTGGCAGTCTTTACGGGGATGTATTTGTACTACACAACAGACCATCCGACTGAATATTTCCGATTTTAGAATAATCACAAAACGTTAAGGTATTTTTCTTTTTCACCCTTTTACTTTTTAACCCAACAACTATTCAAGGTAATTTACCAGGAAAAAAACTATTCGAGGTTTTTTTTTTTGTGTGGAACAAGCTAATGTAAGAATGTCACTTTTTTCTGTTCTTGATATAGATATGTTTGTGCAAGTAACTAGCTCATGTATTTGGTAACTGAAATAATTTATAAACTGCATAGGCTGCTTTGAGCTATGCGGCAGGAGTTCTTTTCAGGTTAGTTTATGTTTTCCTTCCCTTACATATTGAAGTACTATATAGTTTGTTCTTCACTTGTATGAGTTATCAATAATTGCCGCCGTATTATTATTGGTCATTGGTTAGGAACTCAAAATTTTCTCACACCTCCTTTTGGTTGATGCTGACATTGCTTTTATGGAATGATCAAATTTTCTTCTGCTGTAGCTGCTTGTACATTCAGCTCTTATCCAAACATGTGGACAACCTCTCGGAGGAAACAGTTCCACAGATTTTCAGGCAAAAGAAGTCAAAGAAGTAATCCAAAACATTTGCCCTTGTTTGTGTGTTCCGATTTGGAATATATGAATTCAATATTTTCTCCTTCTGAAAAGTGCCCTTCATTTTTCAAATTCAGAATTGGTATAAGAAGCCAAGACCTGAGGGATACATTTGAAAGATTGGTCCAAGGTTCTGGTATTGCTCTTTCATCACCGAGGCTAGTGATCCCTGCTGCAATATATGGATGTTGGGGCCTGTCTCACAACTTTGCCAGTGATTTGTTTGATTTCCAGGTGTTGCTTTATTCTGTCATCAAAGTACAACATCCATAAAATTCTTGTTTGGGTGTAGTTTGCAGAATCTGTTTTCTGGATTCGTTTTCTAAAAAATTGCTAACTTATTTGGTTGACAGTTTTCAAAACTTGTTTTTTCAGGAATTTTTGAAAGGTACTAATTTTTTATGAGAACATCAAAAGGATCATTTTCATATTCTCAGAACCCTTTTTCTTGAAATAGTTTCAAAAGTCAAAACGATTGCCTGTTTTAGTTTTACTAACAGTTTTTGAAAATTCAAGCAAATTTGTAGCCAGCAGAAGCTGACCTTTTGGCTTCTTGTCATTTATTTGTTGCTGTCTTTGGTCTTTGCAGCTTGTGCCAGCAATGGTTGGGATGTTTGCCTACAAAGCTGCTGCTTTGGTTCAGGTTTATAGGGACAATGAAGACCTGCGACTAATTTTTCCGGATAGTGGAGAAGAATCCAGTGACTGAAGAGTTGGTGTTAGAATTCTTCAAATGTGATTCATTCGGTTTTTGACCTGAAGAAGGAAAGGTGGATGTTACCATGAAGAGTAATCGTTTTTTAGGTCACATATTAAACCTCCTTTTTCTCAGATTGAGTCATATTTATGCTATTGTGAGTGGAGAATATGAAGCTTTTTCCTATTGTCAGTCTTGTAATTAGGCTTTAGCCAGACAAGGAGGTTTTGATTTGCAATTACCATTTTTCCAAAATCAACGCTAACAACAAGAATCTAATTTATAAGAACTTCCAGCCAATAAACAAATCTGATCTGGTTTGGACTTGGGATTTTCACAACTATCCTGATCAGGTTGGATACACAAAAGAGGTTTCTTTCTTTTTGCAGGAGCGGAACAGACTGCCGTACTGAAACAAGAATTCAAGACTCCACGGCAAAAGTTGAAGACGTAAGAACAATCAATTTCGGTGCAAAGCAAGATTAAATCTCTCCTTTTCTCTGGATTACCAATTCCTGCAGCCTGCTATAAGTTGCTGTAATGCATCAGTGAATAACAAAAGCTTCACATTTGCTATTCTGTGGAGCTGAACGTGGCCTTGAGACAAAGGTGTGTTTGACTTCCTAGAAAATTCTTTGGTAAAGATCTCATGTAGTAATTTTTGCAGAATATGTTTTAGCAAGGCATGTTTAAAGTTTCCGCTTGCCCCTTAAAGAAAAAGGGTATGTTTAAAGTTACTAGTGTCAACTGAGAAGATTAATAAGTTTTTGTGCACTTTGTGGCTATTCCACTGCCTCGGTTTGTACATTTTTCCCCTTCTCAAGGGCTGGCTTGCTCTGAATTGTACATACATTGTCATATAAGAATGTGGGTCCCACAATTTACTTGCGCAAAGGGGATTTAAATAAGGTAATGATTTTTACGTGAATACTTTATTTATTTATTTATTTTTATAAACACATTTTTTAACGATTTACTTGCTGGAGAGGATTTAATAAGGTACTGAGTTTTGTATTCTATTCTTATTTTATTTTATAGAAACAGTCTCTTTTTCTGGGGAAATAAAAAGCACTAAAAGCTAAATTTTAGACTGCATTTATAAAAATGTGGAATGCAAAGATCGTTCTACTTAATTGTGTACCATTCATAGGCCTCCCAAAATTTTACTACTACTATGCACTACCAGATATTTGACATTTGCAAATGCTAGCAGTACCTTCTTTTTTTGGTTTCCAAGGACAAACTTTCCCCTAACGGTGAAATATGGGTCTTTTGCATTTCCGAATTACCAATAAAATAAAATAAAATATGGGTCTTTTCCAAGGATTGGGCAGCAGGAAGCTTACCATCAGTTGAAAGGAAATCATTAGATTTTTTTTTTTTTTTTGGGTAAATCAATCATTTGATTTTTCTTCTCTTGAAATTCTTATTAAGGCCCGTTTGGTTTGGTATCTTAGCTTAAAGAAATTACAAAATAAGATATAATTATATAATCATTATGCTTATTTACGTTGTAATTATTTTATTTTTAGTGTTGACAACCTTGCTTACACCATATAATTGCTTACCTTATTAAATTATTAAATCATTAATCATATAATTTTCTAGAGTTGGTAAGCTCACTTATTTAATTATATAACTGCTTATTTCATTAAATATTTATTCAATAAATAAGATAACAACTTCATTTATTTATTTACTTAAAAATTTTAAGAAATGACTTTATTTTCTTAGTTAATTAAATAACAGAACTTGGACTCCACATTTTATATATTTGATTGTAAAGAAAACTATTGTGAATGATACTTTCAATTCTTTAGTGGATTATTGGTTCATCTCGATCAAAAAAAAATTAAAAAGAAAAAAATTATAATTAAACTTGAAAAAATTCATCAAAGACAACAATAATCCCCCAAAAAATTCAGTATAGTTAATATTTTTTTTTACTTTTTAGATTTATCTTGTACATATGGAAAATTGACCCTAAGTAATCAAATGCGTAATTTTTTTTGAATAAAGATAAAGAAGATAAAAAAATAATTTAACTTTTTATTTATGAATACTTCAATTATGAAAAAAGAAGAAGAGAGAACCGGTTGTGAATTATAATCTCCTTTTTGAAAAGAAATTATAATCCGAACAATGTTATGGGTACCAAAAAAATGCGCTCCAAATGCACATCAGGAGATATGACGAATGAAGAGTCACTTATATTTTTCGGTGAGTTTCACGCTGGACTTATTTCCACTACACAATGCATTTTTGGGTACATAACATTTTTGTTATATAATATCCGGAGTTGATGGTCGAAGAGAAAGCAGCAGGGAAATTTAAACAGCGGAATCCACCAAGCTGCATCAGATCAAATCAATACATTCTTATAATTTATTAACAATATCCAAGAAAATCAACTACCACCAAAAACCCTAGAGATCAACTCCACTCTCTCTCTTCGATGGCGATTCCGACGAACGAGTCGGTGTACTCGGCAATCGCCCTGGTATTCATACTGGTGACCTGCGTCGAGCTCTGCGACGCCGTTGCCGTCGTCGATGTCTACCGCCTCATCCAGTACGATATTGCCGGCGTACCATTCGGATCTCGGCTCGCCTCCCTCAACCACCACGCCGGCTCCTCTCTCTACACTCCCGGCGCCGATCTCTCCCGCACTGTTGTCATGATTCCTGTTGCTGAAGTCAACATCACTTTCATTCGAGGTACACCTCAATTTGTGCACACCCACCGGATTCTGTCCCAGCTTTATTGGGCTCTTTAGTGAATATTGGTTCCCAGATTAGTTGATTGCAATGCATGCTTGTAAGCACAAAAATCTAAGCATAAATTCGTTAGCATAGCTGTAAATGTGGAAGAGAGCTTCAAAGTATTGATGAGTGTATCGTGATTAGATTGTAACTCAATTTGATATCTGAGTCAAGGATTGAAGTGATTTTTTATGGGATTCTTGTAACTTGAATTTGAGTATATACTTTAGTAAGCGATGAGATGCCCAACTGAGAATAGCTGTTGACTTTGAGTGTCTCTTGATTCTAAGTTTGAGTATAACTCTATTTGATACATCAAGTGCAAAAAAATAAAAATAAAAAAAGAAGCTCAATTTAATATGTGAGTTAAGGATTGAAGTGATTTCTGTGCGATTTTTTAAAACTGAATTTGAGTTTGAGTTCGCACCCACACTAGGAACTAGGAAGATAGTTTTAGCATAGTTCTTGATTGTGAGTAGGTGTGGTAAATTAAGGGCACAATGTTACTTACAAAGGTAAAATCTTGATATTAGTTTTAGCCTTTAGATAGTATCTTGCAAACTCAATATGATTTTCTTCCATTGCTGTACTTGATTAGTGTACTTTAAGCTTACACTTAATTCGTCTAAGAATATATACTGTTTTCCTTCTCCTTCTTCCTGTATGAGCCAGAGACAGAGTTCATGCCACAAAACTTTCTTAGCTTATGATGCTTTCAAGAGATGTGAGCACCTGATACTGCCTTATATATATATATATACACTAGTCCACACTCCCGGATTTAAGGAAAAAATGGGGTTTTTTTGTGTTGCAAATTTTTTTTGGAAAATCCGATTTGTCCAATGTGTTCAGAAGGTGTTTTCTAGAGTCTACGCGAGAAATCTTCAAAAAAAAATACCCGGAAGGGCTTGATCCAAGCAGTTTCGCAAAAACTGTATTTATATATTTTTGCGAAAACTGCTTGGATCAAGCCCTTCCCGGTGTTTTTTTTTGAAAATTTTCAGCAAGGGCCCTCGAAAACACCTTCTGAACACATTGGACGGATCGGATCGTCAAAAATTTTTTTGTATAAAAAGTCCGGAAATTAAAAGTCCGGACTAGAAGTTTACCCTATATATATACACCGAGCTTCCAATCCAAGCTCCTGGATTTTTTTAAAATCCGGACCTCCACCTTCCCATGTTTTTTTGAAAATCCGAACCGTTAGATGTGTTCAAAACATGTTTTTAAGGTCTAACGCGAGGATTTGGCAAAAAAAAAAAACCCGGAAGGGCTTGATCGGGGCAGTTTTTCACAAAAATGCTAATATAGCGTTTTTATGATAAATGGCTCCGATCAAGCCCTTCCGGGTATTTTTTTTTGCCAAATCCTCGCGTTGGACCTTAAAAACACGTTTTGAACACATCTAATGGTTCGGATTTTCAAAAAAAAATTGGGAAGGTGGAGGTCCGGACGGTAGGTCCGGATTTTGGGTTTGGATAGGAAGGGGACTATATATATATATATATATATATATATACACACACTTTGGGTCATTCTTTGTAAGAAATGGCCCATGGGTGCATCTATCGTCTTCTAGTCCTCCTTCACTTCATAGTTTGTACCAATTTCTGTCTAGCTTAAATTTCATGATTATTCTTTAGCACCTAATCACAATTTTTATGTGCGTTGCAACCATATGGCAGAATATATTGAACAGAAACAGCCATTAGGAGGCTTAATGCTTTTGCTTCCTCGGATATTTAGTCCTGAAAACAAGGACGTCAAGTATGGAGGTGATGAAGATCCTGGTAAAGAGCAAATGAAGAACATATTAGTGGAACTGGAGCGGTTACTTTTGTTTGCCAACATTCCTGTGAGTAAAGATTAGCCTTTTAGTCTCTCTGAACTCTTTTGGTTATGCCTTTCCAATTGTCTAGTTCTCTGTTTTCGCATCTGGGATTTACTTGTTTTTCCTTCTGTTTATTTTCTGTTCGCCCTTTTTGTTTACCAATCCAGTCATCCACCTAACAACCTATCCATTTTGGATCCCATGCTGCACCACTGGAGTTACTGGTTCATATTGGTTTATTTAATGAAATTTGTCATGATTCACAATTTCGAATTTGTCATTCTTTAAAACTAACACTAACTGCTTTACAATTCCTTGCTTTCCTTTTTTCACTCTCGTCACTGAGTACGTGACGTCTGCGAAAACCATGATATACTGCTTATTAAGTACTTTTGTTATTGCTGCTCTATCTGACTAATCACAGTTCTCAAAGAACTGCGGTAATTTTCTTTTGCTGCTGTTTTTGTCTTTGTATACTTGTTTTTCTCTTCTTTGTTTTTTTCTCAAAATACACTTTGTTCACTTCACATTTTCTAAAAAAATTCCAAAAAGATGCTTTTCCCATCTCTCATCTCTCTAATCATTAATCACATTTCTTTATCTACTCATACTCCTCTCTCCAATCATTAATTTCATTTCTCTCTCTATCTCTCTCCAATTATTATACCTCTCTCTAATCATTACTTTTTTAAAAACCCATCCAAACACTATCTCAAAAATATTTCTCAAAATATTCTTCTCAAAACTCTCAACCAAACACAGCTGTTTCTGTCGATTTTTTTATTTGATTGAAGCAAGTCAAATCTCGAGTTTGTGTTTCCTAATATTCCACATGGGAGAGTTGTTAAAGAGAGAGAAATACCATCTAGAGCAGCTATAATTCTTGATCCTGACTTGAATATATTATTGTCACTCTTGGATTGCTTAATTTGGAATGGATGACTGGTATGTGGTTGATTCATTGTTTGGATCTTAAAAGCATATTTGGAAAAATTCCAGAATGTCAACTTCAAATTCTTGTGTTTGTCTTGGCTTACTGACGCCTTCCGTAGACATTTGTTATATAGTTCTTGGAATTCGTTGCTTGTCTAGGAGACTCAACTTTTCGTCATATTCTAATGTATTGGTCCACTCATAAGTCAAGGTGTTTCACACCGCAAATTACGAGATTTTCTGAAATGCCGCGAAAATTATTGTGTTAACTTTCTATTTTTTATTAGACATTATATTGGAAACCATCTTGATGATGCTATCTTTGGTCACAGTATCCTGTGTACTTTGCTTTCGAGGATGACAGTATCAACGCTGTGTTAGCTGATGTCAAGAGGAATGATGTTTCTGGTCAGCCTGCTACGGCAACAACTGGAGGGTTAGTATTATAAGCATGTTAAAGTCATCTAAACAAGGATATGCTAGCTCGATGATGATTATTTTGATACCTAATATTTAGTTCTCCATGCCATATTCTGCATGATGTCTTACAGAGGTTGAGCATTTTCATCAACCATGCTTGGAAGATGTATGTCTGTGTACTGGTTTTATGGAACTGGATTACTGTTTGAGAAAATTTCCTGGCTCAGACAATATATCAATAATAAGTGATTCCATCACTACGTATCTTGGCTAGTTCTGTCAAAGTGGGGTAATACAATCTTTATTGAGGGAACGTGGCATTTTCCCAACATGATATTCATTGAACAGGGGAACTTGTACTTCTGTTGCAAGATTGATTCCTTTAGTAACTCAAAAATTAGGGACAGATTGTCTTAGCTTAACCACTTATTGTCGACATCTTTGTTTAAAAAAAAAGGGCTTTCTTTCATGCTCTCTGCAGTTTCCATTATCTGGTGGATTAAGATCAAGGTTGTCTAATCGCGAAGTGGAATGACCCTTTTCCGAATCCTGAATCGTAACAATTTGGTTCGAAGTTCAAAAATACATTGGATATATATGGACCTACCTAATAAAGATACATTGTAAAATTGAAGAAATTTATTCTTAAATCAATATTGAAGTTTGAATTATACTACTAAGTGATTATCACATGCTCTAATAGGAAAGATATTTGGTTGTAATTTGTAAACACACATGACTATTTTAATGTTTAAGAAGAATGAGAATAATAGGGTTAACGAATGCGCTGAATCAAAATAAATACCTATCATCAAATGATTAAAAAATTCTTAATGGGATTAATTTTTTCGTACTTAATATGATCTTATATTCTTGCTTTTTTATACGAAAAATCAAGGCAAAACAGAAAAATTGGGTTCATATTAGTCCAGTGTACAATTTTGATAAACCTTGATTCACCTATACATTCATATTGTTTTTGCGTGAATCATGTATCAAATTGCAAATCAAATCGTGAATCTTACAATTGACCACCGACTCTAGATAAACCTTGATTCACCTTTTGGTTCGTATCGTTTTAACGTAAACTGTGAAATTGAATTGTGAATTGAACCGTGAATCATGTGATTTTGACAATTATGATTAAGATTCTTCAGGTCCCATAGTCTCGCATATGCCTAAGGCTTTTCTGTTGATAGAAAATTTGTAAAGGTGAAGGTCTCTGTCCTTGTTGAAATATAGCCTTACTTTTAGATCTTTTCCTTTTTGGCCGCTTGACCATTTGTAGTACATGTCATGCGCTTTACCATTTGAGAGGATGCCTCTTATCTCTTCTTGATTAAGATGGTCTCAGTCCTTTGTGGTTGCCTTTGGAAGGCTCCTTGTATGGCTGTATTTGTTTGTCTTTTATTTCGATATACTCACCTACTCTCCCCGAACATCTGTATCTAATGTCAAGCTACACACCATGTTTTTTTCTTGTTGATTTCTGTGTCTTTTTGTCCACCCTGGAGATGTTTGGTTAGTGTCATTGTTGTTGATCGTTGCATTCACTGTATCTTTGCTCTTAAAATGTTGCAGATACAAGCTTGTTGTTTCAGCACCGGATCCTAGGAAACTTGCATCTCCTACAATCACAAATATTCAGGTGCACCACTCACTCACCCCCACACATACACAGATTTTTACTCAAGAACTTTAAGTTATCTATATCTTCACCTTTAAGTTCAGTGAGCATTAAATAAACGCTTTCTTTGTTCTTTGCAAGCAGCAATTCTGCCATTTTGTTGTTTATCATCATCTTTAGAACTCAAGTTATACTGCCTCTTTGCAGCAAGTCATACCTTAGGTTGACCAGAGTGTTTGAGTCGGTTTCTAATTAAGGCTGTCAGGCGAGCATTACCTGATCTTTTGTTTTTAGCTCATTCTTGGCTATTGTAATTGGGTCCTCTGAGCTGAAAATAAGAATAAAAATTGGGGAATCCTTGTTTTTAGCTCATTGAATACATATCCACGTTAGCCACATTTAGGGTATCGGTGGCATGGATACTTGGTTTTCCACTGATTGCACGTTGGTAAGCATCCGTCTGGTGATTTTTCAAGTGATTGCACGTTCAAAAGCAACCATCGGGTGGTTTTTCAAGTGATTGCACGTTCAAAAGCAACCGTCGGGTGGTTTTTCAAGTGATTGCACATTCCCAAGAATCCGTCAGGTGTTTTTTTTGTAGTGATTGCACGGTGCCAAGCACCCGTCGGGTGGTTTTTCCATACATATGCTGCTTTGGAATAATTGATGATGCTAATTGTTGCTTGGAAGTGTTTGTGTTTGACTTCCTGTTGTGCTTATAGGGATGGTTGCCAGGATCGAAAGCAGATGGAGATTCCAATCAACTCCCAACCATTGCCATAGTGGCGTCATATGACACCTTTGGGGCAGCACCGGTATTCAAGTTGGTTATTTCTTTGTCAAAGCTAATTTTAATGATTACGCAGAGAAATCTGAGTTTTTCTTTTAATTACAAATGTTTGCAGGCTTTATCAGTGGGAAGTGATAGCAATGGAAGTGGTGTTGTTGTGCTTCTTGAAATTGCTAGGTTATTCTCTCTTCTGTACTCAAATCCTAGGACAAGAGGAAGATACAATTTGCTTTTTGGGCTTACATCTGGTGGGCCTTACAACTACAATGGAACTCAGAAGGTGCTGGCTTCTTTGTTGCACTTGAATTTTCACCTTTATTTTCTCTTTTCGATTTTGGTCCGATTCACTCAGTTGTTTTCTTTGCATTTTGCAGTGGCTTCGAAGTTTCGATCAACGTTTACGTGAGAGTATTGATTATGCTATCTGCTTGAATAGTGTCGGCTCATTGGATAAGGACTTGTGGATTCATGTGTCTAAGCCTCCGGAAAATTCCTACATAAAACAGATATTTGAAGTAATCACTTTTTGTTTTGATCTACAAATAGAGGCATTAATCATTTTGATGAAGTTGCAATGCAGCGTTTTCTATTGTAACAGATGGAATTTTGTGCAGGGTTTCTCGAACGTAGCTGAAGAATTAGGGCTTAAAGTTGGTCTCAAGCACAAGAAAATAAATATTTCTAATCCTCGAGTAAGGAGATATGCTTGGAAGTATAGACTGTGTTAATCATCATGACTTAAATTTGATGTCATTCTAACACTTAAATGGTAAAAAAGTTGGCATAAACCTTAATGCTTATGCTTGGGAATATCCATACAATGCATTGGATTGCAGATAAATTGTTCTTATCCTATTTTCAGCCATTTCACCCTTCTCAGCCTATTATGTCTAATGGGATTCTTCGTTTTCAATTTTTTGATGATCTCATAATCTGACTTCTTTTTTAATGGATTCTGGGGGAACTTGTGCAAAAGATAAACGTCTTTTATCTAAATGCTTTGTGCACTGACTGGAGTTCATGTTCTCTGATAATTTTATAGAAAAGTTTGGTTATAATAGCACAAAATATTTCTGACAGATAGCTATTGGTTTTGTTTATCAATATTAATATAGGAAGACAACGTTTGTTCTTTCTATAAATTTATCAACTATGGCATATTTCTTTTTGCTTGAGCAATTGAATTTATCAAAATTTAAAATGCCACTTTTTTCCTGTACTGTTGTAGGCCCATATCCATGATTTATTTACAATGATTTTGTGCATTGAAATCCAGCTCTTTATGTGAGATGCTAAATATGCTAACCTGCTGTAGGTAGCCTGGGAGCACGAGCAGTTCTCAAGGCTGAGAGTTACTGCAGCTACCCTTTCTGGACTGTCTGTCGCACCTGAATTGCTAGAAAGCACTGGTGGTCTGTTCGATAACAGGTTAATAATTTGGATCTAAACTGCCTTCTTCCAGAGCTTCTTTTTTGCCATTTCTCCAGTTTTTATAAACTTCGTTTTGTTTACAGGCATTTTGTGAATGAAGCTGCAGTTGTTAGAACTGTCAAGTTGGTTGCAGAGAGTCTAGCGGTAAGGGTTCTAACTGACATCTTGTTGAGGCAACAATTTGTCAGTATCTTTTTGCCTTTTTCCGTTCACACTTCAAAAGACCAAAAGAATAAAACATATCCTTGGCCTTATGGATCTCTTTAGCATTGTGATTCTTGACACTTTCTTTGGCAAGTGTTCTGTATTCTCCCTGTCATAAGATATAGAAGTAACTGAAAGTCTGATCAATTATCAATATGTTCCTTTCTTGTTTTCTATATTTAGGATAAGTTGGATTTACTATTTATTCATTTTGGGTAAGGCTCTATAATAGTTAGTAGCGTTGAAAGGACTAACAGCCTTGGTAGGACATGACAAGTTTAGCATTTGATGATGTTGTGCTCCTAGGACCCCTTCCGAACTGTCATTGTTTCTGATATAATGCCCATTTTCTTTTCATTGACAAAAGAAATTGTCAAGAATAATTCTTTGCCTTTATTTGCAGCACTGCATGCATAAAAGTAAATAGTAAGCTGAAGTTTGATGTTTGACAAGCATGAAATTGTGCATTGGGAAATTTTTTGAAAAAAAAAGATACCATGAATTAATATTTTGTGAATACAGCTCTCTTATCTCAGTCTCGTTTTCTTTTGCGTAGAGGCATATCTATGGCCACCAAGGAAAGAACTTCAAGATATTTGCTGACGACAGTAGTTATGCAGTCAATCCTTCTTACATAGCATCCTGGTTGGATCTTTTGTCACGAACTCCTCGAGTTGCACCATTTTTGCCAAAGAATGACCCAATAATCATGGCATTGAAAAAGGTACTGGTGTTTGTATATTTCTTGTATTCAGTGGAATGATCATTTGTGCTAGTTATTGCTGGTTACTAGTGGTTTGCATGCTGCTCATATCTTGTGTTTCTGCGAGGCACAATATTCATTGCAAGGTTCTGGACTTCTATTACTTTTGTAAATCTCATTTCTTGTGGATTCGATGCAATTTCTTTTGGGTATTTGGTAAAACGGGTCTTTGGGTATTAAGGCCTGGCAGACGGTCATGTATTTCTTTGGGTACTTCTTGTTGCATTTGTGTTGGTTTTATCATCTGTTTTCCAAGACAACCACTGGATTGGTTTTGGAAGGTGCAGCCTTGGTACGTTCAAAGTATGAGATGAAAACTTTCTAAAGAACTTAATATGGTGTCAATTCTTTCCGAATCCAAGAAAGGGCTCAGGGGAGCAACTCTCTATGCCTTACCTCACCAAGTACCAAGAGGAGCAGCCCATCCAATTCTTGTAGTTATCAATTATTTCTTATCGTAAGTAGCACAGACACAACACTACACAAACAAAACGACAACGCAAAATTTAAAAGCAGCAGGACACGACATGCCTGGGACATGCTTATTGCTAGTATTGTCAAATGCTATTTGTATAGCTTCTTAATTAAAGGTGACATACAATAGCAACATGAGATTGTTAAAGTTAAAAGGACAGCATGAACACTAATCCTTCATGTGATTATCACATTCTAAAGAATGTATAACAATTTCAGAATATTGTATCAACACATTTTGTATTCATCTGGTGTATCTTTAAAGTACATGAGTGTCACACACATTTTGTATTCATCTGGTATATCTGTAAAGTACATGGATAGTGCATAAGTTGTGCTCGAAATACTGCACAACACTGTTATTAGAAACAGACTTGGTCATGTTTTGAGAGTTTAAGACATGTTGCATAAGTATCCCCGAAGTGTTGGTGAAGTGCGTGATATTATGAATTTGATGGATGTTTTAATAATGAGAAGTTGAATGAGTGTTGTGCAAGCTTTTAGGAGTACCCAATAGATTTCTTACATAGGCAACTTACATGACACATTAGCGCTTAGAGCATCCAAGAGACTTTTCAAAAAAATTCCATGAAAGATGTATTTTGTTAACTCAACAATTTGAATGATGAAATTCTGTGGTGAGCCTCAAGAGACCCTTCAAACATTATTTGATTAATGTGAGAGGTATCTATAAAATCTTTCCTTGTATCACAACAAAAAAGTTAAAATGGTTGGAATGAATGAAGTAGTGGTTTGTTTTGACAGTTGAAAGTGTTCAAGGGTTTGATTGATCTGTTGGCAGGAATTAGCGGAACATACAGTTGAGGTGAGTTTACAGAATGAGGTACTCGATGGGATGTTCACGTTTTATGATTCAACAAGAGGCAGGCTTAACATCTATCAGGTGCCTATGATACTTTAGTATCTATTGCTTTTTTCCCCTTATGTCTTCTTTCTTCTCATTACACCCACATAATTTTTGCACTTCTGTCACAGTTGAAAAAAGTCAATTGAAGAATGTTGGCTAGTTGTTAGCACATCTTATTTTGTTGTCGAAGACTTACTTCTCCCAGGGGAGAACTTTCTGATCTGAGTCAAAAGGGTTCATTGCGCATAGTAATCTAGCTCATTGCGCAAAGGAATCTGGCTGGCTTTCTTGGATTTTTATTCCTGACATTGTTTAACTTAAAAGTTTGAGCTAGACAACAGTCAAGTTTTTCAGTTTCTTTCACCCAAATCATTGAGATCTTCTCCTAATTATGCAACCCCCAAGCACCTCCATAATTACTGGTTAGAAGTTGTCCTACATTGGTTAATTATAACCATTCATTGCCAATTGGCCTCTCCATTCATTGCCAATTGGTTTTGACTTGGATGTTGTAATGTACTCCCTCTGTCCCATTTTGTTTGCTCGCTTTGGGAAACGTGTATTTTTTGTAGATGCTAAAAAATGTACTTTTGTATAATATTTTTAAATTTTTTTTACACCAAATTAAAAAATAATATAGAGAAATATATTTTGTAGGGGTTTGAAATTGCATGTATTCCCATTGTGAGCAAACAAATTGGGACGGAGGGAGTAGTATTAGAGCTAGGCTTTCAGAGGCTTTTGGACAAGACTCTCTTGATTGTTTGCCCTGTTGTTTGTGATTTAAGCGCATCTTGTTTCGTGGTCATTTGTGATCCCTATGTTATGGATCTATTGTTTATTTCTCTATGTGCAGGTGGAGGGTCGCACGTGTGGGGGAGTGTTAGAGGTTGTCTCATATTAGTTAATTATACCTCCAAAAGCTAGTAATAGGCTAATAACCTTGGTAGCCGCTTCACTCATTGCCAATTGGTTTTGAGTTGGATGCTTAAACTTTACTGTCTTCTAATGGGCCTTGAACTCGTCCATTGAGAAAAAGGAAAACAAAATGTCATAATTAGTGACCTAGCCTATCATTGGAAATATTGTTACAAAATTGAAAGATGATACTACTTACTAGACAGCACTACAACAGAGCTTCCTAAAAGGAATTGATTGTTTGGACATTTGTTGCAGGTTGCGAGTGTTACATTTGACCTGCTTTTGCTTCTAGTGTTGGGATCGTACTTGATAATCCTCTTCAGTTTTCTTGTTATCACAACCAGGGTACAACTTCTGGCCTTACTAGCACATTTCTCCATTATTTGTTTCTTTATTATTTAAATTGCCAGGTTCAATTTTTAATTTTGATGAATTGGCCGCCAATTCTATGCACATAAATTAAACATGTTGATGTTGCTCAACAGGGTCTTGATGATCTCATTAGTCTATTCCGTCGCCCTCACTCCCGCAAAGTTAAAAGCAGTTGATTGTTGCAGGGCTGGATATTTAGGCTTTTTCTTGTTCCGATATTGCTGATTACATTCCATGTAGCTTATACTCAGATAGTCTTTGGCTGAGTTCTGTCAAGCCCTCTTACCTTCTGTAGGTTAATTTATTCTCACGAGTTATTATTTTGGTGTTTCACCTTAGGAAGATATTCTATAATTTCCGTTCCTAGAGTGAAAACAATTATGCTGCCCGGGAAAATTTTGTTGAGGTGTTTTTTCATTAGGATTGTAATCATGGGCCCGGCTTTTTTGCGCGGCATTGTAATCTTTTAGGGTATGAACATTTGCATGTGCATCTTTGGGTGAAGTAACACCAGTTGAGACTAGATATGTTGGCCTAATGTTTAGTAGTATACTGGCAAACCAATGCCAAAAGTTGGGGGAAAGCTTTGTACTTGTTCTGCGAACATTTTCAAAGCCAATTTAGTTCATAATCTGAAACAACTGGATGTTGAGGTTTCAAATGTTTAACCAATTTGGTATGTACCTCAGATGCACTAAATTTAGTTTTGTGATACTTCAGATGTCGCAGAAATATGCCCTTGTGAAATTGCAGAAAGTTTGCTTCTCCTGGTGATTGAAAGAATCTGGAAGTTCACAGAATAAGATGTCTAGATGAAGAGTGATTCTATTCAAACCCACAAATATTCTTTCTAGACTCAAAATTTTTATCACCCCAACTAAATAATTGGCATATTGCCGAATTACCCTCAGTTTCTACAAAGTCTAACCCTAATTTTTCCCTATGCTCAACCACCAATCAGGCAAGCACCACCATAGGCTGCCATGTACCTTGGCTGCCACCCCGATCAAGGAGAGGCATCAATCAATTCTGAAAGCACTCTCAATACCCACCATCTGGTAACTTTATCCCACCTAGCAAGGTCTATATTTCCTTCGATATCGATCACCAAAAAAAAGGGCTTTGTACTTTTTTGAGGAAAAATGGGCCGAAACTTACTAAAATATTTATCAACCAAGAACGGTTCCATGCCTTATTTCCTTTTGAGCTAGCATGCCTCTTTTTGGAGTAGCAGCAGTCCTGGAGGTGGCATGGCGGTGGAGGAGCACTAGTGGCGGTGAGGTGCTGCGGGCTTGCAGTGGTAGCTTTAGGTTCATATGGTAGTGATGGTGGCAATTAAGGTGACGGCAATGATCGTGGAGGTAGGTGGTATGGTGGGGCGGGGGTTGGTGCGATGATAGTGGAGAGATGGCGGAACTTGTGGTTGGCAGGGGTGAACAGGTTCACCTTAATTGTTAGCTTATTTTCAGAAGCTAGTTTTATAAGTGATGGTTTGTGGTTATCCAAGAAACTTAATATGTTAGTGTTCAATTA
Source organism: Vaccinium macrocarpon (assembly GCA_022606695.1). Lineage (NCBI taxonomy): Eukaryota > Viridiplantae > Streptophyta > Magnoliopsida > Ericales > Ericaceae > Vaccinium > Vaccinium macrocarpon. The sequence continues at coordinate 24,072,065 of CM040176.1, forward strand.
AGTGGTCAAACATTAGTAGAATATTATTGCAAAATTGCATCCCATCTTCATAGACGAGTCATCATGGAGAGTAGCAGTTCATTTCAGAGCATCTCCTACCCATCTCTATTTTTCTAAAATGGAGAATGGAAGTACATACACGGGATTTTGTAATTAATGCCATCTTTTTTGTACTTTTGGGAATCTCTTGGACCCATCATCTTTTTGTACTTCAACCCATCTCTATTCCTCCAAAATGAGATTTGGTTCTCTATTTTTTGAGGATCAAAATAGTTTTGGAGGACTAAATCTCTAAATAAGATAGTGGGACCCTCCAAGAATCTCTATAAGTGAAGAAAAGAGGACATTAATTACAAAATCTCCCCCCAATGTGTCACTTCCATTCTCCATTTTAGAAAAATAGAGATGGGTAGGAGATGCTCTCAATGTTGTTAGAAAGTGGAAAATCCATCGAGGGATAGAATTTATACAAAGGCCATGTCTCTTTACGTACAGCTCATATTCCAAATCTCAGGGTTTATTCACCGGGCATCAAACAAATTGTTTGATGTCAATTTAGTTTCAGTGATCGTCTAAGGTAATGTAGCATCCAGCTGTGATGGGTGCTAACGTACTTCGAAACGAGTTCAATTAGAATGCTACTCCACCATTTGTAGATGCAAACTTCGTCCAGCCGCAGATGCTTCTTGTTTGCCTTCTATCTTGCTTCACGGGCGGGATGCAGCTCAGATTGAACAGAACATGAGCGAAGAATGGGCTGCCACCAAGGGCGGACACAGTATATGACAAGGGGGGTCCGTAACGTCCGTTGACTCTGCTGGGGTTAAGCGTTGGTGCTGTGCAGGGTGCACAACATGCGTGCTGTGCACCATTCGAGGCTTTTGTTCGGTGATCCAATAGTCCAAATTTCATCTTGATTGTGCGACATCCGAGCCGTTCACTGCAAGATGAAATCTGAACCATTGAATCGTCTAACGGATGGCTCGGATGGTGTACAACACGCATGCTGTGCACCCCTGCACAACACCAATCCTTAACCCCTCTTGTATAGTTTTGGAGAGTAGTTCGTAATTTTGCCCCAAAGGATAATAATCTTGCCCCCAAGTTTCAACTGTTTTGCGAGTCTTGCCCTCCTTGATTGTGACATCTTAGAACTCAAATGCTCTCACTTTCTATAAACTATGCTCTATCTCTCTGGCATAACCTTTTCAAAGCTCCTATTTATTTTCTGACCAAAGTAAAGAGTATTGTGACTGGCTTCTAGCATAATGTGGAAGAGATGGACAGTGTGCTGCCAACCCAAAAGTAGAGGAGGCCTTAATCTACGAGATTTGGCTTGTTTTATTCAAGCATTATTGACAAAAACAGAGTGGCGCATTATGAAAGATTCCGACTCACTTCTTGCTTCGGTGTTATTGGGTAAGTATTGTATCAAATCTAGTTTGCTAGCAACTTTTGTAGGCTCCAATGCCTCTTGGGGATGGAGGAGTATAATGTGGGTATAGGGCTGGCCCTGGGCATAAGCCCACCAATAACCGGGCCCCCGAATCAAAGGTTATAATATATATTCAGTATGTCAATTTCTTTGCACAAAGAGGTATTGTGGTTCAATGGTTAGTTGTTGATGTATTATTCATGAGGTGTGATTGATCCCTTGCGCCTCCATTTTTTTGATTTCAACGTGTTCTCTGATTTTAGAGTGAAGGATGCCTTTTATCTCAAATCAATTTCCCAAAGACTTCGTAAAATAGAATCTTGGCTTTGTATGTCCCGGTTAGGGATGCTCAAGATGAGGCATATTGGGAGCTAGCTAAGGATGGAAAGTTTTCAGTCAAAACAACATACTTTCTCAGGTTTTATAGGCAATATTCTGGGGAGCTACAAGGAAGACAAGTGTCATTTGGGGCATGGGGTAAACTATGGGCTTTGAATTTTCCTCCCAAGTTTATGATTTCCATATGAAAAGTAGTTCATGGCATCCTAGCGGTTAAAGATGTTTTGAGTCAAAGGGCAATGGAAATCAAGTTGGCCTGCCCAATGTGTGAGACTGAGCATGAAACTCTAGAACACCTATTTTCAAGTGCACTCTCTCCAAAAGACTATGGAGAGCTTCCCATTTGGGTTTTGATTTTGATAGTGGTAGCCCTATGTTGGTTACTAAATGGCTGGAAGGTTGGATTAAAACTGCTCTAGATAAGAGGGCGACATGGGATTCAATATGTATACTTTGGACTATCTGGTGTAACCGTACTGATAATGTATTTCGAGAAGAGACAACAAAACCTGATGCAATACTAGCCAAATTTGCGGCCTTAAAATTCAATTGTGATCCAAAAAAGAAGAGCAAGTCGAAAGCCATGATTGAGTCTGGGGACAGAGTGGGTAAAGATCCACATATCATGAGAGAAGCATAAGTTAGCCAAATTTTCAGCGCATCCAATGGAGTAACATCCGTTTCCAATGTGAAGCATTTTGTGATAAATGAGTATTGGGACTTGAGTACGCTAAAAGGAGTCACTGATTGGGTGAAGAATAGTGGTGAAGATGCAGAGGAAGCCCAACAAGTGATGGAATGCAAAACGAGTTTTGCAACTTTAGTAGAAATCAGAGTTGGTATTTTGGCTTTACAATGGGCTACGAGTAATGATTTAAAGTAGGTGTCCATCTCTATCGTAGCATGGAGTTCGTCAAAGGACTCAACATCCCGATGAATGCATCAGTTCTAACCCAGCCTTCTCTCTTGGATTTCTGTCATCTATGTACTTGTTTTGATTATGATAAAGTTATGAAAGTAGCTAGATCTATTGTAACAGTTACCCATAATCTTTCCAAGGCAGCTATGGACAATATTTAATGTTCTTATATTTATGGGATTCGCTTGTTTGTCAACCAAAATAATAATAATACAGAAGCAAGAATATGCAAAAGGTAAGTAGAGGTCTATATCTAGATCTAGAGGAGCTATGGTCAGACAACCAAATGTGGAAAAAAGAAGAAGAAGCTTGAGTGTGAATTGGGTTCCAATTTAAAATTCAACCTTGAGTTTCCCGTTTTTGGTGACAGTGTTAAAACTCATTTTTTGGTTTTGTCCTTACTCAATTTTTTTGGTGTGTTAGTTTTGCGCCAAACTTTTGGTGTTTACTGGTTCGTCTCAATGAGAGGAATCAGAAAAGTGCAGAATTATGACTTTTATCATTTTTCATTTTGGAAAATGATCAACTTTAAGCAATTGTAGGCGCTAAAAGTCACTTTTAGACGGTAAAGGTCCTTTCCTAAAAAAGTTAACCCTACTGCAGTCAAATCATGGGTCCGCCCCTGGTTGCCACCCATATCCAAATAGCCTTTTGAGGATTTTTGCTAAAGTAACTATTTCGTTTTATTTGTTTGTTAGTAAGGGTCCACGCTTGTGTTCGCGCTTGGCGTGTTAATTTGGCCTTGGAAAGTCATATAGTACAACAAAATCTTCAGCAACAACTTGAGCAAAATGCCCATGTTCGAGAAATTGAGGTAAACCGTATTCTCTTTATAAGTTTTCTTTTTCCTTGATTAATATTTATGTAGCTCTCTCTCTCTCTCTCTCTCTCTCTCTCTCTCTCTCTCTCTCTCTCTCTCTCTCTCGCTCGTTGGGTATCTATTGACACGAGGTGCCCTAGGGATCTATCAAGCATTATGAAAGATCCTGACTCACTTCTTGCTTTGGTGTTATTGGGTAAGTATTGTATAAGATTGAGTTTGCTAGAAACTTATTTAGCCTGTAGGCTCCAATGCCTCTTGGGGATGGAAGAGTATAATGTGGGGTAAAGACCAATTGAGTAAGGGGCTAAAATAGAGAATTGGTATTGTTCTAAGCTTTCAAGTTTTTAAAGACCAGTGAATCTCCAATCTAATAACTCATATATGGGTGGAATTTTCAATGTGTTCTCTGATTTTAGAGTGACGGATGCCTTTGATCTCAAATCAATTTCCTGAAGACATTGTAAAATAGAATCTTCACTTTGTATGTCATGGTTAGGGATGCTCAAGATGAGCCATATTGGGAGCTAGCTAAGGATGGAAAGTTTTAACTCAAAACAACATACTTTCTCAAGTTTTATAGGCAATATTCCAGGGAGCTACAAAGAAGATAGGTGTCGTTTGAGGCATGGGGTAAAGTATGGGCTTTGAATTTTCCTCCCAAGTTTATGATTTTCATATGGAAAGTAGTTCATGACATCTTGGCGGTTAAAGATGTTTTGAGTTAAAGGGTAATGGATGTCAAGTTGGCATGCCTAATGTGCGAGACAGAGCATGAAACTTTAGAACACCTGTTTTCAATTGCCCTCTCTCCAAAAGACTATGGAGAACTTCCTGTTTGGGTTTTGATTTTGATAGTGGTAGCCCTGTGTCAGTTACTGAATGGCTAGAAGGTTAGATTAAAATTGCTTTAGATAAGAGGGCAATGTGGGGTTCAGTATGTATGCTTTGGACTATCTGGAGTAACTGTAATGATAATGCATTTCAAGAAGAGACAATAGAAACTGATGCAATACTAACCAAATTTGCAGCCTTAAAATTCAATTTTGATCAAAAAAAGAAGAGCAAGTCGAAAACTGTGATTGAGTCTAGGGACAGAATGGGTAAAGATTCACATATCATGAGGGAAGCATAAGTTAGTCACATTGCATTCAATGGAGTAACATCCGTCAATGTGAAGCATTTTGTGACATATGAGGCTTGGGACTCAAGTACGTTAAAAGGAGTCGCTACTTGGGTGAAGAATAGTGGTGAAGATGCGAGGAAAGCCTAGCGGGTGATAGAATACAAAGCGAGTTCTGCAACTTTACTAGAAATCAGAGCACCTATTTTGGCTTTGCAATGGGCTAAGGGTAATAATTTAAAGTAGGTGTGCATCTCTACCGATAGCATTGAGTTCGTCAAAGGACTCAACATGCCAATGAATGCGCCAGTTCTAACCTAACCCGCTCTCTTAGATTTCTGTCATCTATGCACTTGTTTTGATTATGTTAAAGTTATGACAGTAGCTAGATCTATTATAACCGCTGTCAATAATCTTGCCAAGGAAGCTATGGCAAATATGTAATTTTTTTATATTTATGGGATTTGCCTATTTACCAACCAAAAAAAAAAGGTGCAGAAGCAAGAATACGCAAAAGGTAAGCAAAGGTCTATATCTAGATCTAGAAGAAGCTAGGGTCAAACAACCAAATGTGGGAAGGAAAAAAAAAAGAGAAGAAGAAGCTTTGGTGTGAATTAGGCTCTAATTTAAATTCAACCTTGAGTTTCCCGTTTTTAGTTACAATGTTAAAAGTCATTTTTTGGTTGTCGTTATTCAATTTTTTTGGTGTGTGTAATTTTTGCACTGAACTTTTGGTGTTTATTGGTTTGTCTCAACAAGAGGAATCAGAAAAGTGAAGAATTATGACTTTTATCAATTTTAATTTTGGAAAATGACCAACTTTAAGCAATTGTAGGGGCTAAAAGTCACTTTTAGATGATTAAAGTCCTTTCTGAAAAAAATTAACCCCACCCCAATCAAATCATGGGTTTGCCCTTGGCTGCCACCCATATCCAAACAGCTTTTTAAGAATTTTTGCTAAAGTAACTGTTTCATTTCATTTTTTTTGTTAGTAAGGGTCCAGGCTTGTGTTCGCACTCGGCGTGTTAATTTGGCCTTGGAAAGTCATACAGTACAACAAAATTTTCTGCAACAACTTGAGCAAGATGCCCATGTTCGAGAAATTTAGGTAAACCGTATTCTCTTTATATGTTTTCTTTTCCTTAACTCCACCTGTGACGTTCTTAAAGCCTTATCTTTGAATCTCAGCCGGTCTCAAGCCCGGATAAAGGAGGGTTGTGCGTTAGGTAGCTGACAACCAGCACATAAAAAGACCCGTTAGAACCTTATGACATGAACCTTAATCATACAACGAGACATGCTAGGGTATTCCCTTTAAGCGACGCGTTGTGCTTGCTTTCGGGTGCTTCAAAAAATGGGCAATGGGCGCCTCATCTATGCCCTGGTGTGGTGATAAGTGAGCAAGGGTTCCTGTGCGTGCCTGGACGAGCGCATGTAAAGAAGCTAGCCTGGAATTATAGGATCCGCTAAGAAACTTGAAATATATGGACTTTAACAGGTAAGACTAGGGAGCTAATTGATACCATGATTAGGAGGATAATTAGTATAGCTTGCCTTCAGGAGACTAAGTGGGTAGGGGAGAAGGCTAGAGAGATAGAAGACACTGGGTATAAGCTTTATTATATGGGTAAGGAGGTGCTTGCGACCTTGGATTGTGTCGTAGAAAGTGTTGCCCCAAGCGTAGGGCTAGGTCGGCGGTAGCATAATAACCGGTAAGACCGGGTCGAATCCACAGGGACCGAACGCACCCGGCGTGAGAGTTGTCTTGCGAATGAAGTTTTTAGCCTTAAAGCGGCAAACTTGGCTTTTGGATTTTGGTTGGTGGAATTCTCTCGACTTCGAGAACGACTCGGAAGATTAAAAACGGAAAATTAAACTAAGGCAAAGTCTAGGGGATCATAAATACCACAACTAAGGCTAAACCGTTCGACTCTTGATAACCGGCTCGGGACACCGTTAGATGCTCCCGAACGGAAGATCTAGAGACTAAAACCATTTGACTAGAAAATGTGTTTCACAAAGATTAGGATTCTTGTGCCATTTAGACAAACATTGTGATTGACATCGCCCTAAGCATCACACGTGCCAAGTGGTCAAGCCCTTGGCTACGTGAGATCAAAGAGATTAACAAATCCAAATTTTGATACATAAAATTAATCCTAACTCTTGATCAACAGGAAGTGTTTGCTTTTGAAATGAGAGGAACGGATTAACCCGAGTCATGGAGTGTTAATCACCCCATGACCAAGCCTACTTAACTAATCACACATTATGCTAGAAAACAAGTCTAGAATTTTGAAGAAAACTAATAACATTCTTAACAACCCTAAAACATTGATTTTTAATGAAGATTATAAGTCTACCTACAATTTTAAACCTTAAGAAAATCACAAACAACAAGTAAAAACAATGGTTTAAGAAGGAAATGACTAGAAAATGGAGAACACAATTTAACCGATAAAAACGAAAAATAAACTTGATTTATATAGTGATCCAACAAGTAGCTAATACATTAAACAACAAGAAATTAAAGGAAAATGAAGACTTACTTGAGAAAAAACTAGAGAGAGATAACTTAAAAATCCTCCAATGGAGGAGCAAAAACTAGACTAAGGAGGGAGTTGTAGGAGAGAGGAGGGAGGAGGGTATTTATACTAAAACCCCTTTACATTGGCTAATTATCCCAAAAACATACTATAAGTGGAAAGTTTCCATAAATGGAAGATATTAAAGCAACATAAAATCTGTCAAAAATCGCCATAATTGAGTTTGGATCGATCCAAACCTTCTTTGGATCGATCCAAAGTGGTCTGTTGAAGAATTGATGAAGTTGGATCGATCCAACCTTATTTGGATCGATCCAAAAGGCTCTGGTTGGGATTTATGAAACTTGGATCGATCCAAGACAACTCGGATCGATCCAAGATGGACTGGTCAGGCAGATTTTTGACCCAACTTCGCGGGCACGCCCCGGCTTCGTCCGAACTCGGAATGAGGCGATTCTTGAACCGTTGGAAAGCTCTATGAGTCTACTTTCAAACCCAATTGACTTCATCTTCATGACCTTTTTAGAATGAGAGATATGAGCCTTTTTCTATCGGTTGGTCGGATTTCCTTGAGCCTCATAACTCTACACTTCTTGTTCCTTTGTTCCGGGCCTTCCTTGAACCTTCCAAAGCTCCTTGAATCGACTTTCAAGCTTCGGCGATTTTCCTCCACGGCATTGCGAGGTCTTGGATACCTCCGGGTACAACCGGGGATTATTTGGAGCTTTGGACACGCCTTTTAGCTCCGATTTTCTGAAACTCATCAAAAACACAACTCGCGCAAAATCAATCATATAAAGGCACAAAATGCATGTGTGTGTGATCCCAACGAGCGAGATAAGCCCGGATATATACAACGTATGGGGCTTATCAGGAGGATAAACATAGAAATGGGGTAGGCATCATAGTAGATAAGCACCTTAAGGACTTGGTAGTCATAGTCACGAGGAAAGGAGATCGGATTATTTTAGTTAAGCTTGTGATTGGAGAGAGCATAGTGAATATTATTAGTGCTTATGCGCCCCAAGTAGGCTTAGATGATCTCACTAAAGAGCAATTTTGGGAATAGATGGATGATGTGGTTCAAGAGATACCTTGTGGAGAGAAGCTTTTTATAGGAGGAGATTTCAATGGTTATGTGGGAGTGCAGAGGCAAGGGTATGAGAAGGCACATGGTGGATTTGGATTTGGTGACCTAAATGAAGGTGGTAGGAGGATTTTAAATTTGCGGTAGCTGGTGACCTGATAGTTGGGAATACTCTATATAAGAAGCGTGAGGAACATTTACTTATCTTTAAGAGCGGAGCCAATAGAAGCCAAATCGACTACTTCCTTGCTACAGGCGCAAATCGCTTGTTATGTAAGGATTGTAAGGTCATTCCCGGAGAGTGTCTAGTGGCACAACATAGACTTTTGGTGTTAGATATGGGTCTCAAGGGGAATAATAGATCGAGAAAAGAAACTAGAACCCCACGAACTAGATGGTGGTTCTTAAGAGGAGATAAATTACAGGTGTTCAAGGAGCGTATGGGCCAAGAGATGGAGTGGGGAGGAGAATGTGATAGTGATAGTATGTGGAATACAATGGCTAATGGGATTAGAAGATTATCAAAAGAAGTTCTTGGAGAGTCAAAGGGGAAAGGTCCAAGTTTTAAAGAGACATGGTGGTGGAACGACAAGGTTCAAACCATGGTAAAAGCCAAGAAGGATTGCTTTAAAAAATGGCAAAAGGATCGGAATGTGAAAAATTTTCAAAGGTACAAGCAGGCTAATAGGGAAGCTAAGAAGGACGTTAGTGAGGCTAAGTTGAGAGCTTACGATGATTTTTATGCTAGGTTTGATAGTAAGGATGGAGAAAAGAATATATATAAACTCGCCAAGCTAAGAGAAAGGAAAGCTAAAGACTTCTCTCCAGTTAAGTGTATAAAAGGTAGTGATTCAGAGGTGTTGGTGAAAGATGAGGAGATCAAGGATAGATGGAAGATGTATTTCGAGAAGTTGTTAAATGAGACACATGAATGAAGCTTTGGTGAGGAGGAAGTTGATGTCCTTAGTGAGAAAATAGAATACAAGTTCTATTGGAGGATACAAAAGTTTGAAGTGGCCAAGGCTTTGAAAGGGATGAAACCAGGTAAGGCCTTAGGACCAGATGGTATCCCCATTGAAGTGTGAAGAAGCCTAGGTGACTTAGGGGTGACTTGGTTGACAAAATTGTTCAACAAGATTATTTTATCTAGGAGGATGCCCGAAGAATGGAGAAGGAGTACCTTAGTACCTATCTACAAGAATAAATGGGATATTCAAAGTTGCAACAACTATAGAGGTATTAAGTTGATGAGTCATACGATGAAGTTGTGGGAAAGAGTTATTGAGCATTGATTGAGGATGGTGACTACGATGTCGAAGAAACAGTTTGGGTTCATACCTGGGAGATCAACTATGGAAGCTATTTACCTACTAAGGAGATTGGTAGAAAGACATAGGTCAACGAAGAATGATCTCCGTATGATTTTCATAGAACTAGAAAAGGCTTATGATAAGGTGCCTAGAGACATTATATGGTGGGTTCTGGAGAGATAGGGAGTGACCAGAGGCTATATTGACGTGGTCAGAGACATGTATGAAGGTACAGTCACTGTCATTAGATCACCAACAGGAGAAATGAGTGAATTTCTCATCACAGTAGGATTGCACCAAGGGTTAGCGTTGAGCCCGTACCTTTTCGCGTTAGTTATGGATGAATTGACTAGGCAGATTCAGGAGGATATCCCATGGTGTATGTTGTTTGCAGATGACATTGTCCTTGTAGATAAAACGGCTAGTGGTGTTAATACTAAATTAAAAATTGGGCGGGAAGCATTAGAGTCTAAGACGCTTTCGGATAAGTATGAGTAAAATTGAGTATATGGTCTGCAAGTTTAGTGATACCAGAAGTGCGTATGAGGAAAGAGTGATGATTCAAGATCAGGAGATACCAAAGAGGGACCATTTTGGGTATTTAAGCTCTATTATTAGTCAAGATGGAGAGATTGCAGATGATGTGACTCATAGGATCCAAGTGGGGTGGCTCAAGTGGAGAAGCGCTACTAGTGTACTGTGTGACAAGAGGGTACCAACAAAATTGAAAGATTTTTTTTTATAGAATTGCCATTAGACTAGCGATGCTTTACGGGACAGAATGCTGGCCTATTAAGAAGAAGCAAGTGAACAAGATAAGTGTAGCAGAAATGAGAATGTTGAGGTGGATGTGTGGTAAGACTATACGAGATAGGATTATAAATGAAACAATTTGGAGGTGGTAGGTGTAGCACCTATAGAGGATAAATTAAGGGAAAATAGGCTAAGGTGGTTTGGGCATGTCTATAGTAGGCCAGCGGATGTAGTAGTTAAGAGAGTGGATATGATAGCTTTGGGTAGAAATGCACAAGGGAGGGGAACACCCAAATTGACATTAGATGCGATAGTACGCAAAGATCTGAGTATACTAGGTTTAAGCAATGAAGAAACACTTGACAGAGCTCAATGGAAAAAAAATGATTCATGTAGCCGACCCCAATTGATTGGGACATAAGACTTGGTTTGGTTTGGTATGTTTTCTTTTCCTTGATTAATTATGGGATAATATTTATGTAGCTCTCTCGCGTTTGGTCTCTATTGACATAAGGTGCCCTAGGGATCTATCAGGGATGCCTAAATATGAAAATGTCAAGGACTACAACACCAGAAGCTATTACTAAGCGGCACCTCCGATTACTAGAACTTCGGTTATATTCTCATCATTTCGATCATTAGACATCTCCATAATGATTAGAATTGGAGTATAATTATTGGAGAAAAGCAAGAAATAGATTGGTCCCAAAAAAAAAAAGAAAAAGAAAAAGAAAAGGCTATTGAAAATGAAACTTATCACCAACGCTGACGAAATGCTCATATTCTACAAGATTGGTCATAACAAGTTCGGGTGTGTTTGGTTTGCTGGAATGGACAGCGGAATGGAATAGAAATTCCGATGGCATTCTATTCCCATGTTTGGTTTGCAAAAAATAGATGGAATACCAATTCTTTATGGAATTATTATTCCTCTAAATAAGGGAATTACCATTCCAACGAAAAACTTAAGAATCCTAATTCCATTTCCTTACCCGACTCAATATTTCACTCCCCCAAGGCCCCCTGCTCTCTCTCTCTCTCTCTCTCTCTCTCTCTCTCTCTCTCTCTCTCCACCAAATCGGTATCTATCTCAATTTGAAGCTCATGCAGTGGCCCTCAAAGTCAGTTCTCATCTGAAGGTTGCCCCAATTTTACTTGCTTTTTGCTTTTGTACGATTATAGTCTCATACATTACCATCCATGTAGTTATCCGTAGAATTTTTTTGATTTTGTTATCGATTATTTTGATCGGGCTTTGGATTCTGGTTCTAATTCCGGGGAGGAATGTCGGAGCAAAAACTTCTCGTCGCTCAAATCTGTTTTGCATACACCGACGAGCGAAGAAGTCGAGTCGTCGTAGAGCCAAAAGAACGACCCCATTTCGAAGAATGTCATGTTGTTTTTCTGGTAATTTGTTCGAGTTTGGGGACCCGGTGTCGAATTTATTTGAAGGGTCGGGTTTAGGGAATGACATTTTTGGAAGAAATTGTGACGAGTTTGGGTTTTTAGATTCGGGTTATGAGTCTGGGTTCCTAGATTCTCTCGGTGCTTTTTGTATCTGTGGTTGATCTGTGGTTGAGATAAGTTTTGTTTTGGTTAATTTTTTTAGATTAAGTTTTGCATTTAGTAATTAGAAATTTCAGTTTCCCCATGTTTTATCTCTTTGATTCCTAGCCGCAACCAAACGTGAGAATAGGAATGATTATTCCAATTCCAATTCCTCCAATTCCATTCCATTTTTAATTCCATTCCAACTTACATTCCATTCCATCCAACCAAACGTAACGAAGAGGTATAGATGCTATTTGCGGTGCTGTTGCTCATCCATTTATGAAAAAAGAAGAAGAAGAAGAAGTAAAGACTAGGGCTAGTACCCTCCAAATAGTTGAGCCTACTTGGTTTCTTTTTTCAGGTTTTCAGCTTCAGACCTGAAAAGCTAAATTGGTTATTAGATGCTTTTTAAGAGAACTGTGAAAACCCAAATTGTACAAGAGGAACCAAATGTGGCAATGGGCCGAGCATGGTGGTGAACGGAAGATAAATTTGTGTTAGGAAGTACAGGACTTGATATACACTTCAACCTCTACACATCACCGCATCCACATTCAAACCACAAATAGAGCTAGATCAGAATAATACATAGAAGAATATATACACACACACACACATGAATATAACATGCAATTAATCCAAAATCTAAAAAATGATTGAGGAATTTTTCAAAACCTAGAATGGAAGCAATTAGAGGTGAGCAGAAAACCTGTCAAACCGTGAATCTTGTCCAAACCAATCCAAATCAATTGGTTTGGTTCAGTTTTTTAGTGGCGTGGTTTGGTTTGTGGATTTACGTTCATAGTTTTGGTTCCAATCCGATCCGAACCATGTATATATATATACATAAATTTTCTTATCAACACTCTTGAAAATAAGAAAAAAATGGGTTTTTTTTGTGTTGCAAATTTTTTTTTGGAAAATCCAATCCGTCCAATGTGTTCAGAAGGTGTTTTCAAAGGTCCACGCAAAAAATCTTCAAAAAAAAAAATACCGAGAAGGGCTTGATCCAAGCAATTTTCGCAAAAACTGTATTTATATATTTTTCCAAAAATTGCTTGGATCAAGCCCTTCCCGGTATTTTTTTTTGAAGATTTTTCGCGAAGACCCTTGAAAACACATTCTGAACACATTGGACAGATCGGATCGTCAAAAAAAATTTTGGATAAAAAGTCCGGAAATGAAAAGTCCGGATGTGAAGCTTAACCTATATATATATAGTCCCGATCCAATCACGGATCTCGAATTCGGGACCCATAGTTCTGGATCAACTTTTCACGATTTAAACCGTCCAATGTGTTTAAAAGGTTTTTTTTTTTGAAGATTTTTCGCGAAAACCTTGAAAACACCTTCTGAACACATTGGACAGATCGGATCGTCAAAATTTTTTTTGGATAAAAAGTCCGGAAATGAAAAGTCCAGATGTGAAGCTTAACCTATATATATATAGTCCCGATCCAATCACGGATCTCAAATTCGGGACTCGTAGTTCTGGACCAACTTTTCACGATTTGAACCGTCCAATGTGTTTAAAAGGTGTTTTTAAGGGTCCCCGCGAGAAATCATCAAAAAAAAAAAATACCGGGGTGGGCTTGATCCAAACAGTTTTTCATAAAACTATATATATATATATATATATATATATATATATATATATATATATATATATATATATACAGCCAGTCTCCAGTCCGGGATCCCGGAAATCCCGGACTGAGGCGTTTTGGAGCCCTTCCCGATATTTTTTGACGATCCGAAGCCGTCCAATGTGTTCAAAAGGTGTTTTCCAAGGCCAACGCGAGAAATCTTCAAAAAAAAATACCGGGAAGGGCTTGATCCACGCAGTTTTTCGCAAAAACTGCATATTTACAAAATTGCATGGATCAAGCCCTTCCCTGTATTTTTTTTTGAAGATTTCTCGCGTTGGCCTTGGAAAACACCTTTTGAACACATTGGACGGATCGGATCGTCAAAATTTGATCCGGAACTATGAGTTCCGGACTCTCTAGTCCCGGACTAGAGAGTTCCTCTATATATATATAGTTCTTGTGAAAAACTACTTAGATCAAGCACTTCCCGGTATTTTTTTTGATGATTTCTCACGGAAACCTTTAGAAACACTTTTTAAACACATTGGATAGTTCGGATTATGCCAAAACAATTTTTAGAAGCTTGAAAACACCATTTTTTCTTTAATCCGGGATCCTTGACAGGATCACCGGTATTTTATATATATATATATATATATATATATATATATATATATATATATATATATATATATATATTCAACTAGCTTCCTAATTTAATTTATTCATTATGCACGTTTCTATTTTTCCAAATTTCTATACATGATTCAGTCATTGCCTATTCCTATTCATTGATTTCCTTCATTACCATGATTAATAATTACCCTAAATTTCTACATATGAGGACCTATTTGTATTCTATATAAACCTAACGTAGTAAATTGAAATTTTAAATACTCGAAATAGTTTATGAAAATAATATCTCAATTTTAAGCAAATTGAGGTTCATAACCGAATTTGAATTGTATTTTCATGGTTTGGATTAGTCTGGTTTTATGCCTTTTGTGGGTTGGTTCGATTCTCCATATTTAGAATTTGTAGGTAGTGGTTTGGTTCTCGGTTTACTACAAAACCGAACCAATCCGGTCCATGCTCACCGCTAGAAGCAATGATGAACCAATCGGAGGTAGTCGCCGTAGAGAATGCCGGTGATCAGTTGCCAACGAATGGTGCTGTAGAGAATCACGGGGATTCTCTCTCTCTCTCTCTCTCTCTCTCTCTCTCTCGGGAGAAGGGGGGAATGTGATATACGTGGTTTTGGTCCTTTGGGAAATGTTGGGCCGAGATGAATGCAAGAATGACTTGCGGCCCAAATTAGAGGAAAACAAATTGAGCAAATGTTTTATTTTGAAAATATTTTACTATAATTTTTTTTTCCCTTAACAAAACAACGGAAAATGGGTAACCAAACAAACAGAGCCTAAATGAAACCTAATCATTCATGACGTGCTCCAGTTTCTTGCCTCTCCCTGTCAACAGTTGGAACAATAGTTGGAAATTGGTTAATGCCCGTAGCAAATAGATATTCTGCAGATAACCCATGGCCATCCATACAATCTTGGGTTAGATGTAACCTGCATGCAGCAGAATTCGAGGAGCTACAAAACAACTGACGAGTTACAGACAATACTGAAGCAATTTGCATTTTTATCTCCACAAATGAAGTAAAATAGACAACTATATATGTATGAGAAAAGGTATTTCCCCATCATCAATCCAATGACAGTGAGTGAAACGCTATACAAACTAATAGCTACTAAGTTCAAAAACTACACAATACAAAATTACTTTCCCTTCCTTCTCCCCTCGCCGGTCATGCCCAGACAGTAGAAAATCAAACAAATAAATAGATTCTGCAGTCTTCAGGAGTGATGAGCATTTAGCAGCGCCTGGTAGACCATGTCAATGAATTGATTGTCCTAACACATAAAAGACAGCTAATTATTAGATTGTGAAAATACGAAAAGTGAGAATTGAATAAAGGATTACAATCAGTATATACATGTAAGCTTAGCAATCCACCCCAAACTACCATGTTCCTCTGCTAATCACCAGTCAGGACAACACAATGTGCAATCAAGAGTGAGAGCCACGACAAGTTTGATTATCTGGATATATTACGCTTGATACAAGAATACACAAATAGCGTTACTAGAGATTTCAAATGTCTACAAAATTGTATCTAGATGTCCAAATAATCAAATTCTTCTGTTTATTTCTTTATCCTAACTATCAGGAAAAGCATCGCGAGCTTTTAAACATTCTTCGTTGTTCGAGTCTCATGTTATAAGGTTCAACTATAGGAAGAAAGAACTGTTCGCTAAACATCCAAACTCCAAAATGCCCTTTAACTTGCATGCTGTGTCCTCGTCCATCATGTCTTACTTTTAGTTCACCTAAAATCCTGGGATAAGAAGAACTATTACATACTGTTTGAATACCAACTGAACCATCATATAGCCCGTAGAAATCTGTTTTTCTAAGAAAACTGCAGACTGCTGTTAGATACGGGCTTGAACATGTCTGAGTTACATGAACTTCAAGTGGAGAATCAGCTTCTTACTATTTACTTTGGAAGCCGTCTCTGAATCTCCCTGTTGCAAACATATGGCAACATCCCATTGTAAGCATCCCAACAGATGCATTTAATGATCATATTTGACCGAAAGTTTAATGGGTTCACATATCTCCCAATCCATACATGAGAAATCACCTTCTAACATCTAATCAAAATACTGCAACAATATGCCACTGTCATCCCCAATTGCAAAAACAAATACTACTAAATTGGGCAAGAAAAACTGTCCTGCCTAAATGCAAAGAAGAAATACTTGTACTCGTACTCGATTGCGCCACCAAAATAATTTATGGTGGTTAGAAGAGACATACCTGAACAAGCACCAGAAGGGCATCACGGACTTTGTCTCTGCTAATAACAGGACCGTAGTGCGGGATTGGGACAGAAGTTGGAGTGAGGGATGGTGGAGGAGTGGGTGGAGGAAATGGTTGAAGCAAAGGAGCACCATAGGGGCGTTGTAGACTCCCAGAAGGGTTAAGTGGAGCAGCAACAGCAGCAGGCATAGATGAAGGGACAGATGGCATCACCAATGCAGAAGAGTTAGGAGGACTGAAAAACGAAGATGGCTTTACGAGATTTGTGGCCTGATTGTTACTGTTCCTGATTTCAGAGCCATCAAGGAGTGGCATTAAAGAAATGGAGGTCGACTTAGGAGCTGCTGCCATCTGGATGGTTGGTACAGACTGAGGAACACTCGGTGGATGTGAGGGAAGGATTGCTGCAGAATTCTGGTACGGTTGTGCAGCCATGGTGGTATTTGAAGAATTTGTTATAGTCATAGCTGCCTGCAAACACATAATTGGAAGATCCAGACTGGAAGATACACGGATAGGGAAAGCTATGATCTAAATTTGAGGGGGCCCAAAGCGAGTAGAATAAATTTGTATCGACAAAATTGCACTAATATGAGCGATGTATGACTAAACAATGCCTGTAATGAACATTCACCATTTCAAGAAAAAGAACTGATGGGTCTTAGGCTTGGTTTTCCATTTGCTAAAATAAACATTTGCTAAAATCAAGTGGGTGATTTTAGAAAATGAAGTGGGGAGGTGATTTTATCTCCAATGAATCTGGACATATATAAAGCCTTAGTTTTGTAATTAACAAGTGAGCAATTGCATACACTGAAGAAGTTCACAAAGGAAGGGTCATCATGAACATCTGTGACAATGGACGAAGTTGACGACGATGGCTCTAGAGGACCATCCATTACCGCCATAGTGGGGACCGCTTCCAGTTCTTCAAACTCACTGCAGCAAGGGTTGATACATATAGAGTAAACAGCAGTCAAATAATAAAATTTTGTGACATGTCAAAATGAAGGTAAGATTGTAATGACAACAGCTAAAGAGCAAAGTATGTTATACAAGACACTGAAAGATGACAGGACGGAGTGAAGGCACAAGTACGAGAATTGAAGTCAAAGACAGCACCTCAAAAGGAGAGGAATCACTGAACAACGATGAAGCATGCCTTACTTTTTTTTATGATGGCAATTAATATAAATACGAATATGCATGATTTGATCATTACCTTTTTGCTGAAGGTATCTTTGATTTTGGAGGCACCTTGGAGTATGCATTCAGTATCCTGCACATGCACATGCACAAGCACAAGCACAAGCACAAAGAATAGTATTATTTGATAGTTGGTCAACTCAAATGCCTCCAAAGATATACAAGTCTCAACTCGAAGGCGAGTATTTAAGGGACAGAGGAAAGTGTAAAAGAAATGCCCAACTAACAAGAAACCACTAATAGACTAGATAAAAATGGCTCCTACAAATTATAAGACAAACAAAAGCTGTAAGGACTAAAACATAGGGCTGCAGACGAGCTAAATTGAGCCGAGCTTTAGAATGTTCTAATTCGTTCGTTAAGTTTTTAAGCAAACTCGAGCCAAGCTTGAGCTCAATGAAAATTTTGACGACTGAGCTCGCCTAAGTCTGAGTCGAACTCGAGCTTGTTCACAAGCCTTAGCGAGTTAAAAAAATTAGATATTTAAGCTCTCATAAAGGTCAAGAACTTCAAATAAACTTTTAATTTTGTACATAAATAAGGTCATCCAAATAATAAATATGAAAATATATTAAAAAATAAGGTTGTAATCCTTTTAAAAGTTTGTACACATACAAGTTATAATTTTTTTAATATGTACATATAAAAGTTCAAACATATTCAAGCTTATATTTGTGGCTTTTATGAGATATACACCAAAACATGTACTATGTTACATGGACTTAGGTGCAGGTATCAGGTGCGGGTGCAAGTCGAAGCATTGGACCTTCCTAAACTTAAATCTTAGGATACTGGGTTATGCATCCCCAAATTGAGTATGGTTACAGGGAAATGTCCTAAACACTTGTTTGCAGTGTACAGCGAATAATTTTTTCAAATTATATTGTAAATTGTAGTTAGAAATGTATACAAGAAGGGGTTAAGAACAATAGGTTTTTTCTGTTTCATGCTCATGTAAAAAAGACTAGAAATATTGCTTTTCTATCTAATTTGTAAATTTGATATTCTTTTTCTATAAATCTCATAACAATTAGGCCTAGTTTGTCAAATGATTTTAGCAACTCTAACGTCTTGCTGAAAACCTTATCTAAGGTTTTGCTGAAAACAACCATGCTTTTATCAAATGAGAAAACCATTTGATAAAATCATGGTTTATTTTGGCAAAAAAGTTGCTAAAATCATTTGACAAACTCAGCCTTGGAGTATTGGAGCGTCCAGAATGGACACGGGAGTTGGACACAACGATACGGGTACTTTAGCCAAAATGAAGGATCCGTGTAACATAGTACATATATACTCCAAGCCGAATACTGTCAGGCGCAGTGCAGGTTCAGTTCATTTATGAACCGAGCTTAAAATTGAGGCTTGTGTTCGGTTCGTTTAAACCCGAATTGAACTGAGCCGTTACCGAGTCAAGCCTCGAACAGTTCACGAATGGCTTGGTTCATTTTCAACCCTACTAAAATATAGTTTACAATGTGCTACATATATTCATATGGCTCACAATAAAATCATACAGAAGAAAGCTAAGCACAACTAAAGTTCCTGGATGGAAAGAATAAGATTTTGGGGAAACGACTAAGCACAACAAAATCTGAAATGCCGAGTGCATATCAAGTAAATCTTTCCACAGGGCATGGCTGAACAACAGAATCGATTTCATGATCAACCAAACATTAAGGTTACTGGGACATGAACAATCTTTATAAAAATATAAAATTTTGAGAAAGGACCAAACAGTGCGATAGAGAAGAAGACAACACACACTCCCTTCATTGTACATCCACTAAATCATGAAAAGAAAGAAATTATATACCAGACAGACAACATGAATAGTCTTGGATGATTAATCCTGTTCTACATGACTAGCAGACATAAATAAGTATTAGTGCACATATAAACAAAACTTGCGCCCACATTCCCAAGTCATATTTCCCCCATTTTCTAACCAGTAAATTTGCTCAAATAATAGCAGGAAACTGAGTGAGCCATCCTAAATGTACACATTTAAGTTTAATCATGTCCTAGTACAATGCCAAAGATGAGTTCTAATGGTGCACAAATGCTAAGCAAATGATCAATAAATTTGCTTGCAAGATTCACAATATCGCCCTTACTGTATTGGCTGAACTGCAGTGGGATTTCAGACCTCCAATACTGATACGAACATATTTGTGGATACATGGACATATAACCAATAACCTACAGGCCCTATACATCCCATATGCCACTAAAACACAACTTGTACAACATTTACCACACTGAACAAAATAACTATGAATAACAGTACTAACTTTGAAATTAAAGGGGGAGAAGAAGAACATTCTCTTGGATATGAAGGTTCTTTGAACTTTCTCTAGCCTACTAGAGATGGAAAAGCAGCGTAGTAACATTGGCAATTAGCAACCAACTTTAGGCAATATTCAAGAACTTTGCCACCACACTCTCCCTCTAGTCCACCAACCAAAATGCCAAAATTAAGGCCTGAGGAGTTCACTGTCAAAACTTATGTGCGCATGTATGAGTGAGATTCACGAAATTGCTGTTTAAGATCCCACATTTGAGAATAATATGTAGCTCACCAACAAAAAAAAAAAAAAGAACAAAAAAGAATTAAATTCCACAAGCACGAGGTACTGAAAAGTAATAATCTATATAATGCACTGCAAAGCAAATGGCAATACCTGCTAAAAAGATTAGCAATGTCCTCACATTCTCGTCGATTGTAAAACCATATACCGTTTACTTCCTGGGCAGCATTCCGATATAACAAATACGGGCCTTGGACTTCATATTCAAAATCTTCCAAGAGATTCTCCACCAAATTCTCTGTGCCATAAATGTTTAACATTTCATTCACATGATCTTGTAATGATCACAAACTCTAGAACTGAAATTCAAAACATTGATAAAGAAAGCCTAATGCTGAAGGAGACAAACAAAAGACCCCAATCCATTCCATGCTCACAAATTACAAAACCTTACTAGAACAAGCATACTACAACAAATTACAAACTCGCTATGGATTTTGTCGCGTAAATGTCCAAAAGAGACCAGATTTAAGGAAACTCAACAACTTCAAAACACCTACCTAAAGTCCATACTAATGTACCTCTGGCATTTATTCACAAACATAATTGAGCATCAACTATGTAACAATAATCATATAAAACAAATATACTAACCTGTATTCCGCCTGTTCATAACAATAAACTGAAAGCGAGGTTGAGCGTTCCTGAAATGATCAACAAACTTTTCAGCCCAAAAAATCCACAGTGGATGCTAATGCTTTGGTAAATAAAGATCAACTACCACTACAAATAATTTGGAACCAAAGCCAACTATTAACACACCCAAAACCCACGAAAAGATTAACAATTAAACCTTTCGAATAAAAAACCCCAAAATCTCACCTCTTAACGACAAATAGAGATCCTTCAACATCCTTCCGACTCTACAATTTAATGGACAAAAGGCATACATCAACAAACTTTATATAGACCAGTATATATATACCCATACATGAATATATGTAAAGCATTATACCCATTGGCTGAGGTCGACGTTGAACTCATAGAAGGTGACATGAGCAGCAGTGATGAGAATTTCTTCAACGAAGGGATCGATGCGCTGAAGAACGGTCAAATTGAGAAGCTTGGTGCTCTGTTGGTCCAGGTTCGGCATCAATTTCCCGTTCTGAGCCATTTAAGGTACAAAAAAGAGAGAGAGAAAATAAACCCTAGAATTTGAGGTTATCAGCACTCTCTCTCTCTCTCTCTCTCTCTCTCAAGCAGGAAAAGAGGCTTCTGGTTCACGAGCTGTCGTCTTGATAGGCTTCTCTTTATATCGAGAGAGAGAGAGAGAGAGAGAGAGACGCAATGCTTTTTGCTTCACAATGAAACCATTGCACCAAACTCCAGCATTGTTTATTTATTTATTTATTTTAGATTTTGTTAATTACAGCTTCACCCGTTTTGGGAAAAAAATTTCACTGCCGAGCACTGTGCTTTTGGGTGTTTGATTGGGGTGTGCGTAGACTAAATTAATTTGTATGTTCGTATAATCGTCTTTATTTATTTTTTCGTTACTCTTCGTTAAAATTTTTGTGTCTAACCATTTGACTCGACGAGAGAAATTAATACAAAAATATAGACAAATTTTTTTAAAAAAATACTAATACAAACAACATTGGTGTTTATTTCTCTACTTTTATTATTTTTATTTTTGTCGATGAGATGAATGATCAATATAAAAATTTGATCAAAATCTAGTAAAAGGTAAGAAAAAATAACAAAAAAGACTCGGCCAAAAGAAAAACAAATTTAGGCCAAATACTCCCCCTCATCGTTTCATTTTAATTAAATACAAAACTATTTATATTTTCTACTTCATAATACTTTGAGGTAATATAAGTAAATCAAGTTTTCAAAATCCCCGAGATAAACGGTTTTACTTTGATAATCACAACCAAAAAAGTCCGAATTGCAACTTGGGAACAGAAGGGAGACCACGGTTAAGTTAATTACGATAAACCCAGTCCGAATTGCATCTAAAAAACCTTGCACTTTTAATTGCATGCTATTGGAAAGAAAATTTTAATTAGCCATCCTATACCAATATTACCATTATGATTTCATCCTATCAGATTTGAATATTTATGATTACATCCTAAAAATGGATAATCGGACCATTGTGCCCTTATTAAGTGTATTATTAGTATATTTGTATATCAAGAGTATATTTTCCTTAACTAAATCTATATGTACGGACAATTACCTTAAAATTAGGATTTACATAAATTCCTAAAATCACTCTCTCTCTCTCTCTCTCTCTCTCTCCATGATTCATCACTTTCCTATCTTTGTACAAAGCAACGTGATGAGAGAGAGCCGCCGACTTGGTCCAACATCACACATCAATCTCCTCCAATTGTAAACTTTCTTTCATTTGCTTATGGCTATGAAATAGAACCTAGGCTTTCTCGCCTGTAGCAGCAAAGAGTATAGCTTTGGTGGGATATTCTCTATGCCCACTTTGCTTGAGATCGATCTTCTCCAATTTTACAGATGACCTGCTTCAACCTTCATTCAACAAACATGGATCTGGGTTTTGTTTGATTTTGACGAATTGTCGAAGGCATCGGGCGTGGATTTGGGTTTTGTTTAATTTTTCTCTATATATGTCCTATTTTTTTGGTATCCATGGTAAACACTTTGTTCAATTTTTATATGTACAGTGTAGGTTACAAACATGACAGTTCTTTTGCTGTGTTTTCTATTTATTCCTCATTGTTCAGGCTTACACCACAATTTTTTATTTATTTCTTGTTCGATTTTTGTTTTGATAATACATGGAAGATTTTCATAATTATTTATAGCTTAGTTATTGTGTTAAATTTGCAAAATAGCTCATTATAATTGTAGAAGTTTTCATAGTAATTAAATTTATCATGTTAAGTTTTGTCACATGGATTTTCATGGTAAATAATTTCACCATAATAGGAGTTTCATGAATTGTGTACTTGGTTTTGGTGGAATGAAAAAAAATGATATATTAATTTACCATGAAATTCAACTCATTATTCGTTATATAGTTCAACAGAGGATTCATGGTAAATAATTTTACTATGTTTTTACATAATCTAAGATGGTCCATTATTTTATTATGTTTTTTACATAGTCTAATATGGTCCCTTAATTTATCAGATTTTTTGTGTTCATTGTCATACAAATTATTAATATATTTATTTATTTGCGTAGTTTCCCTAATTTAGGAGAGAAGTTAGGAGTGAGAGAATTTAAAAAAAATTAGGAAAAAAGAAAATTTGAAAGATAGGAGAGAGAATTATAAGTTTAGGAAAGAGAGAGATTTTTCAATATAGGGAGAGAGAGAGAGAGAGAGAGAGAGAGAGAGAGAGAGAGAGAGAGAGATTAGGAAAGTTTAGGACAAAAATATAGAAAATTAGGAGAGAGAAATATTAGAAAAATTAGGAGAGAGAAATATTAGAAAAATTAGGAGAGGAATATTAGGAAAATTATGAGAGAGAAATGGTACTTTGGGGTTTATTTAAATTTTAGGATAGAATCATAAGTATTCAAACTCTATAGGATAGAATCATAATGATATTTTTGGTACATGATGCCTAATTAACTCTCCCAAGAAATTACACCTACATGTTATTGAAAAAATTCTTATCTTGGGTAATTCTATGATTACTTTTTAGATATGTGACCATAAAATCTTTTTTTGGGAATTTATTGAAGTTAACTTTTTATTTTAGTTTTTTTGATAACAGGGAGACCAGGCCAATAGAAGCTTGTGGCCATCACATCTAATTCTGAGGCACTTAAGTTAATGACCAGACAAATTCTCCAATAACCCCATAGGATCAAGTTGACAGCTCCCAAGAAATTTTGAACCTGAGATTAGAGGGAGCAAACCCTTGACACGACTACCGCCAACACGAAGATTAAATGGTTCGAGTACGGCTTTGACTCGTGTAACTCAATAAGGACACAGATAACTGTTGATTTTTTTGTGTCGACTCATTAACCTGAAACGACACGACTTGACAAGATGGTGATGATGCCAACCGATTGTGTTTCCTTAATGATTAGTTTTGATCCTTTTGAATTTCATAACATTTGATTTTCTAAAATTATGCTTGATCAGCTTGTATGAGAAAAAACCAATAATTTTGAAAATGCAAGATATGCGTACTATAACCTTTCGCAAACTTTGTTCTCAAATCAAAATGACCTAAATATAGAGATTCCTAATCACCGTGTTTCCACTTTCCATGCTAAAAACACTTTAAATTTAATTAAATTCGTTTAGGTTAGTTGTGGCTTAAGGCATTTTTATCGTCATAATTAGGTGGTTGTTAACTAATTTTTGTTAGTTTTATCATTTATGTAATTATGATTGTGTTAAAATATCCTCATTTTTTAATTAGATTTATTAAATTGTTTGTACCCGACATTGCTAGGTGTATAATTGTATATACATATTAAAAAAATAACTAAGCGTCTTAACAGTGTCAACCTGAAAACGACGTGATTTTAAGCAGGTCGGGTTCGTGTCAAGATATTTGACACATTTATGTTAACCGGTGTTTTGACGTGAATCAAAAAAGATAAGAAACCTGAAATGACACGACAGGAATACGATATGACACGACACGATACCCACCCCTAGAAGTAACTCAACAAATGAGAGATAAACTTACAAATCACTATATGAAATACCGATTAAACCCCTCAAACCACCTTGGCTTAACCAAATTAGGGGATTTTGATCACTTTTTTTTTTAACCTTTGATTGTTTTATGCAGTACAACAAAAAGTAACTAAGGTGACGAAAGCTGGCGAGGAATTCCTCGCCAAATGGGTCTTTATGGCAAGGAAATCGATTTCGTCGGCAAAGAGTACACTATGTCGACGAAATTATCTTTCCTTGCCCAAAAACTAAGATTTGGAGAGGAAATGAACATTTCCTTGCTAAAAGGCTACCATTTGGCGACGAAATTTGAATTTTCTCGCCAAATATCAAAGATTGGCGACGGAATTATCTTTCCTCGCCAAAAAAGCTAACATTGGTGACAAAATTATATTTCTTCGTCAAAAAGCTAAGATTTGGCAAGAAAATGCATATTTCCTCGCTAAAGGGTACTGATTTGGTGAGGAAATATCGCTAAAGGATACCCATTTGGCGACGAAATTATCTTTCCTCGCAAAAAACTAAGATTTGGCGAGGAAATGCTAGTTTCCTCGCCAATTGTTCAGAATAGGCGAGGAAATTTTGTTTCGTCGCCAAATGTTAATGTTAGGTGACGAAATATTTCCATACCTTTTCTAGGACTTTTTAGATTTTGATATAGATGTGTTGTATTATTCCAATGATAAGATATAATTAACAACTTTAGTAGCTCACTAATATTATAAGACATTATTAGCAAAATATTTTTTTACATTTTCTAGTAATGATAAAAATGAAACTATTTTTCTCTCTAATTCTCCTCATTCACTTTTTCTCATTAGAAATGGGGAATTATAATGCCAAAACCCAAATTGTTGGTGCCAAACATTAATTTCAAGTTATCATTGAATGATTTATATGCCCTCTTCTACACCCGTAACTTTTCACCATCATTTTACTTTACAAAACTACCCCCAAATCTATTCTCTTACCATGTTTTGATTTTTTCATATCGATCCACTTGCTCCTAATAAAAACAGACGCTACACTAGTATTAAAAGGTAAGAGTACTCATGACAAAAAAGTGACATCGTAATCAACGCAAATCCAATAATCATCAATAATTTCAACAAATTCAACAACTCTAGGCACATAATCATCAATAATTGAAACATAAATTCCGAAAGTTCTAAAATGTGATATAAAAAAAAAATAATTATAACTCCAGGCACATAATCATCAACTTTAGTATTCTCAAAAAAACTCATCATGCATCTTGAGACTGAAGCAATCATTGTTGCCTGAAAATCAAAAAGCGATCAAAAAGAGAAGTTATAAAATTGAGTTATGAAATTACGACCAAAAAAAAAGTGAAGCTAATAATTCCAAAGATTATGTGGAGAATACAATAGTCAAAAGCAAAATGTACCTTGAGTTGAGAGATTAAACAATAAGCGCATAGGAGCCACCTGAGCTCTCGAGGAAAATGGTTGAAGTTTCGAATGGTTGAAGAGAACTCAAAAGACTCGTAAAAGAGTTTTTTTATGCCATTTTATCAAATGATGTACTTTTTAAGTTCACAAGTTTTCAATTTTCTTTTATAGTGAACGAAATTTACAAAATCAAAGAATTCTTGAAGACATTAATATTTTCATAAAGGTTATTGTCTGAATAAATTACAATAGTTTAAAGAAATTGTAACAACAATATGAACTGAAAAGAAAGGACCGGGCATGGATCCCGAGTTTGCAGTTGAAAGATTTGAATTTTGGAATTTGAGAGTTCATGCACATAGATCTTAAAAGTGGAGATAAACAAAATAATAGAAAAAAATTTGACATTGATGCTTGAATCGGAGAGTGGCGTGATGGATAGGTGTATGGACTTGCAAAGGCAAGGTCGTAGGTTAGAGCTCGGGCTAGAAAGTAAAAACTTCAGTAAAAGCAAATAACAATAAAAGATTTAAGAAAAAGTTTAAAGAGAAACTACAAAGGGACTAAAATTAGACAAGAGGATTTTAAAAAAAAAATAGAGAGGTGAAAAGAAGTAAAAATGGTTTATATATTAAAAGTTGTAGAACTTTGCATTGAAAAGGAAGTTGGTGTGGTGGAAGGGTTGGGTAAAAGCAAATAACAATAAGAGATTTAAGAAAAAGTTTTAAGAAACACTACAAAGGGATTAAAATTAGACAGAAAGATTTTTAAATTTTTTTTAGAGAGTTGAAAACAAGTACAAAAGGTTTATATATTAAAAGTTGTACAACTTTGCATTGAAAAGGAAGTCGGTGTGGGGGAAAGGTGGCGTGTTATTATAGGGAAAGTTGTTGGTTCGATTCCCAGTGGAAGTGGAGGAGCTGGGTAATGAATTAAGATTTTTTCGTTTCACAGGTTTTAGGCGAGGAAAATATTCCTCGCCAATTGGGCCGAATAGGCGAGGATAAATTTCCTCGCCAATTGTTCCTCATGGGCGAGGAAATACAAATTTCGTGGCTAGTTGTTCCGAATAGGTGAGGAATGGATTCCTCGGCATATGTTTTGAATAGGCGAGGAAAACAACATTTCGTCACCAAATGGTCAAAATAGGCGAGGAAATATATTTTTCCTCGCTAAGATTCCTTCTGTGACGACCTTTAGTCGAGGAAAACGGGAGACAAATTTTTTCCTCGCCACTTCATTTGGCAAGGAAATTTGATGTTTTAGAGATGAAACTGATTCGTTGCAATACATGAATTTTGTTGTAGTGAGTTTTGACTATGAGAAATCCGAACCAAATTAGTTCGGTAGTGCTTCATACACTTTGAAAACCATTTGACACCGAAACCGACCAAATATAACTCTCTTTAGTTCATGTTCCAATTGGACAATTATTTTTCTAATCAAGCAAGATTCATGAACAATATAAGGAAGATCGATATTATTCTAAAGGCTTCGCAGAGTATTTTTTTAACATAATAATTGGTTCTCTGTATACATGGCTTGAGTTGAAAGCTTTTTATTGTTCCATAAGAGATTGATTATTTAATAATTCATCCTGTTGTGCATAAGTTTTTTTACCAATAAGCTCCTGTTGGTGGAAAAAATTGTATAAACGATGGAAGAGGATAAACTGGAGAGAACAAATGGTTGCTTCAAAGCATGTCTGAAGATGTTTTCTTTAAGACAATATTCGCCCGCACTAATTCGATTGAATTTGGTGTGCACCAGGTTAACAGCAAATTCGACTCCGAGATACAGTGAAGCCCGGTCCCAATTGACTACATGTCTAGCTGCGTCATGCACAAATGAAGAAGAACCAGAACACCTTTGGATTTTGCGAGCCACCAATAACGAGTATAAGAGAGAGAATTCTAGTGAAGGAGATAGGCATAGATATGTGAACACCTTTGGATTTTGTGATTCATTGTCTTCACTTCAATATGTTTTTAGTGAAATCCCTAGGTTTTATATAGGTAGGTTTGTGACCGTTGGCCAATAGTCACATCTATTTGTTTAAACCCAATAGTCAAGTCCATTTCAATAGCCATGTCTATTCATATGACCCTAAAAGTCACACATTATGATATGTTCATGTTTATTCATTTAAACAAATAGACACACCTCTTGGTTTAAACCTTTTTGTACAGGGAGTAAATCCACATAGGGTCTTGATCACGTGTTTCTTCGTACGAACCCTAGATCTGCAAAACAGACAAGGGTTAGAACACATTTGCCCCTAGATCTGCAAGACAGAATGGATTTCACAGCGTACCCCCCTTCATTGGTATGTTGTCGTATTTATAAGTGAGGATGTTCATTGATTTTAGGTATCTCATGCCCTTATGTTTCCTAATTGCATTAGGAAACCTTCCTTAACAGGGCTCTCCTATTAGGCCATACATTTCCATGTATTGCAAGATCTCGTCCTGTAGTGGACATCTTTTTCCATATAGGACTCCTTCCAAAATGCCATATATTCCTAATTTCATTAGGAATACTGATGTTCAACCCTACATTCTCGGGACTGCTTTTTATTTGATAAGGAACCGCTAAAGAGTCTTTTGGAATGTCTCACCGCCACATACAAAACAGTGTCGTGCTTCGACGTAGCTCGGCAAACTCGTACATAGCTCAGCCCATCTATGCGGAGCTGGAACTGGGTTGAACTCTGTATTCCAGAATGCTGTTAAGCTTTACTCCTAACCTATCTAGCTCAGCCACGTTAGGGTTATCTCCTCGTGACCTACGCTGAGCTAGTACATCTTGATTTACTAATCCATTTTATTACCTTAATCCTATTCATGGTCAATCCTGCTCAGCATAGGGTTAAAGATCCCCTATGTGGTGCCGAGCTACTCATCGTCTTGTGGTGTTCAATTAGGGCACGCATTCTGCCTTTTCTGAGGGTAACTAGGATTTCACCCACTCCACCCTTCACCAATTACAACATTTAATATTTACCAAATATTTTGGAAATGCTCCAACAATCCTCCACCATTTTCAAAATATTAAAAATAAAACTAGGATAGACTCGGAAAACTTGTGCATAAGTGAATGTATCTTTCAATTTTAACCATTCACATAGTAAAAACACATCAAAGTTAGTCGAAAGAGTATAGTGCTTTTAACTAGCAATCCATGTTGACTAACCGAACACGTTCCACACACAAATTTTCTTCTCCTTAGGTAATTAATAAAGGCTGACCCATCGAATGGCATAGGGTCTTTATCTTGCTTTCATGAGTGCTCGAAAGTTAAATCCACCCAAGACGTATAGGAAGCAACACCGCCTATTTTTCGACATTATAGGTACCAAGCACTTTACCTTAGGATGAATAAAATTTCATTAAGTGCTTGCAATCACAACATATGGTGTACTTTGCTTATTGAACTCAAGACTTGAAGTATGTAACAAGCGGTGAGTCGAGTTTTCACCAGGAGTAACTAAATTAATTGGGCTAAGATCACATCCCTATTGATGTTTACCACATCATAACCATTTCAAGAATTTAAATATCAATACCATTGCCGTGAGGACAATATTTTCCATAGTTATAAACTTTTATAGTTCATAATATGAATTTTATATCCAAACCAACGACATCACATTCATTAGTCTAACTACTAACATTCTCTCATAAGTGACTTATTGTTGAGAAATAAACATGATGAAGAACTATGTCATCTCATCTTATTGTAAAGTCCTCACTTCATTTCAAGAGAGACACATCCCACAAAAAAGTAGACTTACTCTTTATCCATGGTTTCCATGCTTAACGTACCTGGCGCCTTCATATCCATAAAACTTATGAATGCCCATTACAAGTACATAAAATCAATCCTCTAAATAATTTAATTCAGAGACATAGTTGTCTAGGCAAGTAATAAATAGTAGAAACTAACCATTCCACATGTGTCAACTCTCCATTTTCAAATGAGAGCTTAATAACATTTCCTTCTCCAATGGTCGCACCATTTAGATTAAATTCAAGAGCCACACCTTTTGGGTTACACCCTCTAGTTAAAGCCCTTAACTTCCACATATATAACTCAACATGTATATATAAAAAGGTGCCTTATGTTCAAAGTACTTTTTTCATATAAAAATATTCTCATTAATTCAAAGAATTCCCAAACCCACACCATTCTGTTCACCTTATGCAAAGAATTTGCATACAAAATTTACAAACATATGATGTCGCGTACAGTTTGAAAATATCTTCCAAATCAAGAATTTTTAAAACTATATATCTAGCATTTGCATACATAAAACAAAACATCTGATATAATTTAAATAGCCATTGATTCGGTTAACTACTAACCACGTTTCCCACAGTAATATAACCTTGTTCATTTACCAACATGATTATCTAATTGGTAGTCAAGATTGTCAAACACCCACTCATTTAGGGCAATATAACACATTACCATGCCTTATAAATATTACTATGACCATGACACAAGTACCATGTTAGATGTCACCCAATGACAAGCCAAAAAATATCATGGTAATATTGAAAAAATTATTTCCATCATTAAAAACATCTCCATGATTATAAAAGAAAAAGTTGTGATCATAACCATTGAATGTAATAAAAACATGAGAGAAGTTTAAAAAATTCCACTTTTGTCGCCAAGAATATTGAGGATTTGTAATTTATGTAGATAAAATGCACAAAATTTGACCAAGAAGGCACTCAAAAGTACATTAAAAAACTCTTGAGTGAATAATAGTGTAATACCCTAGGTTTGGGAGTAGATGATGTTTAGTCTCACATTGATTGTTTACATGAGTGATCTTGTGCATATAACAAACCATGTAAGAGACTACTAGTACTTGGGGCTAAGAATTTTAGCCCATGTGGTGTGGCTTGTGGATCAAATCAAAGTAATGGGCTAGTAGTCTACATGAGGCGTTACAAATAGTTACCAAAATAGTATGTGTCAAAAAAGGAAAACATAAATTTTTTTTTTTGCACGGTAAAAAGGATTTTATTAATCTCTGAAAACCGATTACAAATATTAAATGGATCCTAGAAAAAAGGCATCACAACGCGATAGAGGCATCCCAACAAGGTTGTCACTCCTCACCGCGACAATCATCTGCCACCAAGGATCCAAATGGGAAATAACAAAGGTTAACCAGATGGCAATAGAAAGGAACCAAATACACTGAGGGATCCAAAAAAAAAAAAGACAATAGCTCCATAGCATAAAGTTCAAAAGATCTCCAACAGAGCTTCATATTCAGATATGGGAGCTTCAGCAACAACTAGGAATAGCAGTAGAATTATATCTCTGTAAATTGGCCATCAATCCATTGGGAGATAAGAAATGACCAAATCAAAACTCATTGTAGGATCATTTTCCACCACAGCAAATAGCCCCACAAAAATGATCTCCATGCATTCCTGAAGTATGCAAAATAGCAGCCAACTCAACTTCAAACACCATAAGCAATCCACAAACTGACTTGTGAGCCTTCCCTAAACATAAGCTATCAAATCGATAACACTCGCAGCTATACTAAACCAGGACCAATCTGATATATCAGAACCAAGATGAAACTCCAAAATCATATGCCAAAATCCTTTTTACTTTGAATGACTTCGTATACAAATTCTCACAAATAACAAACAACCAGCAGTCTTTGAAAATGTAAACTTTGCATCTTATAACAGCAGCACTAGCAAGTATGTAGCTTCCTCACCAAAATTATAGTAAAAGATACCAACCCGTTACCCAAAAGATATCACGGAGCACAAAGACACAAATTTAGACACAGAACTTTACACACTGCAATCCCAAATCCAGAAAACTAGGAATAAACCTTCACTCTCTACAAATGACACCGCAAAAACTAACCAAACAGTAGACAAATGCAAGCAACAACTAAGAGCCCCCAAAGCAGATCAAGGTCTACACCAAAGTATGGCACATACTCTATCAAATTCCCTAACAGAAATCAAGTTTAATGAGCATCAATACCTCAACCAATAAATGTGTGTTGGCTGTTGGAACTCACCTCCTAATACTCAGGGCTTGTTTGCTTGGTAACAGCTCTAACATTGTCTTTGAGCTTCCATCTCAACTATTTTACTTATTACTTCATTTTCGTCCCCATCATAGCTAAGACCCATCCTTGTTAATTTCCCAAATAGCCTGAGCATCATTAAGAAGAATCATGTTTCTATTAGAAATACCATTTAAAGAGACAGAGGCGGAAAGAGCTGCTGCAGTAACTGCTGATTTGAAAAGCACACATTTTTGCTTGTTTTTCCCACCCTTATTGTTTTGTGGAATAACCTTTGAGAGTCCCAAAATATCATCAATTGTTTTTCTCTTTTTCTTCCCTTTTATCGCTTAAATAGCAGCTTTGACTGGAATAGTTTGGTTAGTTTTGTATTGGTCTAATCCACCATCATTAGCTTCATATTGGTTTGACAGAGGCTCATAAAAAACATCATCATTTTCCTTATTATTCTTTTCAACAAGATCCCTTTCAAATGAATTCGCAATCCTTCTAACTTCTTGGTCTAGTCCCTTGTCCACTGATTCAACATGTTTATTGTTCACCTGATTTTCCTTCAAAACTTGAGTTGGAGTCTCTTGGACTACCTCAACATGCATCTCCGAAAAAGACTTATCTGCCTTTTGGTTATGGGCCAAACCCACTGAAGCAACTTCTGTTTCATTTGTTGATGCCTCAGGGAATACCTTTTCAAATGTTTTTCCTACCAAATCATTATTATCAACCACTTGCTCTTTGCCATGTGCACCCACTTCTCCCACTTCATTCTTCTTTTATGACTTACTTCTCTGATCAATAGCATCTTCAAACCTTTTCTCTGAGCTGTTGGGTTCCCCAATAACCTTATTTACAACCAAGTTATTGGAGTGCTCCATGTGTTTCAGTCCCTTGACGTCAAAAGGATCATTACACTCCTCTTCCCAAACTCGTACACAAATAATTTCGCCTTTAACAATAATGCTTATCCATTCATCTATTTTAAAACCGCAACTAGTAACCATGAGTAATCTTCCAACATCAAAGGCTTCCTCATACATGGTTTCTTGATCTGGTGTTAGAATTCACCCCAGGTTTTATGCAACCCTTTTAAAGGATTTAGTCTCCCATGCATTCAAAGTCATACCCCTAATTTTTAACCAGACAATTCTTGAAAGGCTAGCACCATCACCATTCCAATGCTTGAAAGAGAGAAACCATCCCTTAATATGCTAATTTGCTAAAGCTTCATTCCTGGTTTTTACATTCGGGGAAGTAATAATCATGAATTTACCTCTCATAGATCTGACCTTGACATCATTAAAACACATCTTAGAGAAAGCTTCTATGATGACTTTTGGGGTAGAGATGGACTTAAGCTCTGCAATTGCACTCCTCGTTAGCTATTCAGAAGGGGAGGGTTGTAAATTGATAGTAATCCTCTTCTCCAAATCTTTTACTTGGGTAAAATCCCCACAACTATTTGGGGTGTCTCTATACACAACAGTCGGTTTCTGGATATATTAAAGAGGGGCAAACCTATTGTTGCCCTAAAAGTTCTGTTCACCACTCTGATTGTAAGTCTTCCACTACCCTCAACCCTTGGATTAGCAAACCTGTTATTGCCATAGGGTGATTGAATTGCCTCCTTGTTTGAGAATCTTCTACCATAGCTAGTCGGTTTCACAATGAGATTCCTCCCTCTAATCCATAGCCTTGCAGTCTGAGCGATTGCGTTAATGGTAGATCTGCTATTGTTGAATCTAATAAAGCTAAACTTGTTGCCCGTTCGCAAGATTCTCTTATTAGGGATTATAGCTTCAATAACCCTACCAAAGTTGGAGAAGACTTTTCTAAACCATGGTATTTCAACACTGTTAGGGAGGTTATCTATGAACAAAGTATAAGGATTTCCAAAGGAAGAGGGTGGACTGAAAACACCCCTATCAAGCGATCTCTCTCTCATTGTCGCAGGTGAAAGCATTTCTCAAAATCCCCAAAATCACAGATTAAAATCCCCAAAAATCACAGCTTGAATTGCCCAATAATCACATATAAAAACCCCAGAAAACCGCAGTATGAGAATACCAAAAGTGGAGGAGATTACAATTCACTCACCCAAACCCCAATTGTATACCCAACCCCTCTCAATTGCTACTCTCTCTAATACAAAACTATAGCAAATTAGAGTCAAGGTGGGTGTGAATGAAAGCTTCAAAGTCTACAAAATGGGCTACATTAAATTGGAGCCAATCTTGAAGATTTTAGCACATGGAGAATGAGGGTTGCTGCGGCAGATCCTATTTGAAACAATATCCATAGTGGCAACAATTCTCCCACACAAATCATCGATGTTTGTAATGCGCCCTATGGCACTATGCACCTGAAGGTGCACAACATTGTGAGAGATGGATCAAGTCGAAGCAATGTTGGAACTTGACTGCAGTGACAACCTTAGTCATCCTATCCGCCAAATTATCTACAGTACTTATCTTACAAAGCAAGATGTCCAATTCTTCCAGGATGTCACCAATAGAATGGAAATGAACATTGATGTGCTTCATACGAGAGTGATGCACCTAATTCTTCGCCAAGTGGATTGCACTTTGACTATCACAATAGACGGTGACCTTTTCCTGCTTAAAGCCAAGATCTGCCACCAACCCATGTAACCATTTGGCGTCCTTAATGGCTTCTATAGCAGCCATATATTCAGCCCCTGTAGTGGATAGTGCAATTGTCGACTGCAAAGTAGATTGCCAACTTACTGGTCCTACAATCATCATAAAGACATAACCAGTAGTGGATCGCCGCTTGTCCAGATCACTAGCATAATCTGAGTCAACATAGCAAGCAACGAGACTATCAAAAGCATCACTTCTCTCGAACTTCAAACCATGACTTGCAGTTCCCAAAATATACAACAAAATCCATCTAGCTACTTGCCAGTTTGTATTCCCTGGGTCATGTCTATATTAACTAACCATACTTATGGCCTAGGAGATATCAAGCTGAGTACACACCATAGCATACATAAAGCTTCCAATAAGACATAATGAACCTGAGCCATATACTCACGATCGTTGTTAGAGTTCGGAGATAATGTTGCACTGAGCTTGAAATGTGGGGCCAACAGAGTAGTTAACTGCTTCACACTTTTCTCCATACCAAAACGCTGTAGTACCCGCTGTAGATATGCCTTTTGAATAAGTTGAACTATGGTTTTCACCATATCTCTGCTAATTTCCATCCCCAAAAATTGTTCGTGCTTCCCCCAAGTCCTCCATCTCAAACTCATGACTAAGTTTAGCTTTTAACCGATTTATCTCCACCTTGCTTTTGCATGCTACTAGAATATCATCAACATGCAAAAGTAAAAGTCAAGACCCAAAACCAACAGATTTTGATATCGTGATCGGCTAGTGAGCTCGTCTCACCAAAGGCCTGTATTGACAATTTTTTTACATTTTTTTCCCAACGAAACAATTTAATATTGCGGAAGCCATATTTTATAGTTACAACTCGCTAGAGTTCCTTATTCTCTACATAAGTTACACTTTTTTTTCCTTTTTATTTATTTTACAAACAATACATAGATTACTACTGGTACTTGGCCCGCCCTTCTACATCTGATTTCCTAAAAAAAAAGAAAAAAGAAACTACAACAACGTAGGCCATCGCTTGTGTGAGTTTATGAATTATCGAAGTTATATGGTCTACTAAGGAATTTTAATTTTTTTTTTCAACAAAATAGAAATCATAAAATCAATTTTTCAAAAGCATAAATAAGCTTTTACGTAACATAGCATTCCATGAATAATAAGATATACCATCCGGCGATTTTTGCCAGCTATGAGGTAGCGACCCTCAACATAACATGTTGAATTGATCAATTTAGTGAAATAATCACATCAAAAATCAAGTGAAATAAGCATTACCCATTTGGTCCAGAGCGGACATCCATTTAACATCCATTACATGTCCTTAACATATAGGTTACATTCATCACTCGTAAAAAATATATACATCCTTGTCCATAAAGGAGACTAATGCAAAACCTGCCAACTACAAGTCTTTTTTACACAAAACATCCCATGAAATTCAACTACTTTACACCAAAACACTTCACTTCTAGCATTGGACTATCAAACTTCATTGCCTGAAATTGGTAAATAAACTGTTAGCTGAAAGCTCAGTGAGTAAAGCTCATACTAAGATTTGGGTTTTGAAAACAAATAACACATATAAAACAAGATCTCTTACATTTGAAAAGCCATAACGAATTTCATATGAAAACTTGAACACATAAACATTGCCAATACCACATTGCTCACCACATACATATATGACATATATCAGGATTTTGGCCGATTATTGTGGTACCCATCGGCGATGGCACGTACCTGGATATTATGGAACCCTTCAGGACAGCACATACTTGGATATTATGGAACCCTCCAGGAAGACATATACAAGATGCTGACTATTATGGAACCCACCAGCGGGCACGTAAGGTAAAGCAAGGGCATGGCATACATACATACTTTGAAAACATTTAAAAGAGCTTTTCATGTCATAACAATTCATTCAAAACACGTAGGCATATCACTTCATAAATCGCATTTTCATAGAAAAAAAGAGTTCATAAAATTCCCTTTTCAAAGTATGAGGTTACTCACATTCCTTTGCACTTCAAGCAAGTATCAACTTGTATCTTTTATATCCTTCTCTTATTCACAAAATCCTACATATTGTGTACGAACATGAATAATCCACAAGAAAACTCATGAAAATGATGCATATACATGCTCCCTAGAATGACAGGTTTACCGACACCTAATCTAAGAACTCTTGAGAACAAACGATAAATAACTAGGTCTTGTAAATTTGACTACATAAATAGAACTCATATAAATATGGTTTCAAAATTACCCATGAATTTATAAGGTCAAAAACTATCTTCACAAAATAGGAGAACACAAACTTTGAATGCATAATCCATAACAGAACCCAGTTTAATAAACGGATTATTAAATATTCATCTCTTCGAGTTTTTCTCTGAATTTTGGACACAATCAAGTAGACACATGTGGGTAGCTCCCATAAAAATTTCAGAAAATAATAAAATAAGGAACATAGTAAATTCATCAAAAACCAAAGACAAAAACAAAGATTCAAGATCTACAACAAGACAGAGTACAGCTTAGTGCATGATTTTTCTAGACATCGTTTCAAAGCGTTTCGACCTAAAAATATTACAGAGTATAAAGGACTCGTAGAGGAACCTACCATAAAAATTTCATAATTTTTGGAGTTTATTAGCTATGTCTAAAAATACGTGACTTAAGGTAGAAAAATCTAACAAATCTTTAGAAGGATTTTCATCAAACTTCTCTAATACACAACTAGGGTTTTTTTTCTTCACCTTATCACCATAGATGCAAATGCAATCTACATGTAAATGCATGCTCATACTTGAAAATTCAACTTAAAACAATGAAATTTACCAATTCTAGGGTTAGATCATTGCTTGAGAGCTTCTAGATTTCTTGAGAGAAAGTGTTAGAGAAGAGACAGAGATATAACATGGGAATGAAAGAGAGGGAAGAAGGGGCTGATTTTTATCTCTTCTAAGGGTAAAATATCTCTTAAGGTGTGGTATAAAAGTGTTCCATGTGGCCCAAAACATAACTCTTGTGTAATTGCTATTTTTCCCCACATAAAATTTTAATTACTTAAAGAAACCTAGCACGGAATCATACATATAACGCATAAATCATGCACGTGACTCATAATGCAAACATAACTTAAGTACGCCACATCGCACATAGAGATCATGTACTTAATTAAACATAATTTATATAATAAATCATGATTAAGCAAAATTAAACACCTTGGTGTTACGTGTGCTCTTATTATCAATCATGAAGCGGTCAAAACATTTGTACCATTGCCAAAGTGACTACTTAAAACTATAGAGAGACTTCTTTAAACGATAGACATCTTTTCTTTCCCAGCTTCTTTGAAACCATCAAGTTGAGATATAAAGATCCCTTTCTTCAAATCATCGTGTAGGAACGCCGTCTTCACGTTGAGCAATGCTAACTCCAAATTGTATTGTGTAACAAAGGCTAGCAAAATACGAATAGCTGAATGTTTCACAACTAGGATTGCACATGGTTTGGATTGGACCAATTCTCTAGAAATCCAATAACCGGAATATTCCGACCAGTTCTAGAAAATCAAGAACCAAAAACCTAACATATACACATGTAGAAACTATCCAGATCCAAACCACAAGATTGAACTAGTTTTGGTTTGGTTCCAGTTCTACCAGATTAAGAAACACTTTATCATAACACATGAATTCCAAAAATTATTTAGGATTTGGAGCACCAAAACAACTCGTTAAATAAATAAATAAATATATAATTTTATAAGATTTTAACCCAAATATGGTCCACATCATCCACAAAGTACTTGGCAATGTACCACCAATAAAACAATTCAAAAAATTGATGAAAACAACCAAAATAGTAGCTTAAACAAATAATGGAATAGTCTAAAAATGAGAAAATAAATTAAGCGGCATGTCTTGAAGTGTAGAACAACATCTCTAATGCTAAAACAGCTCCTAAAGCAACCAACAACACCAACTTCTTTGTTCTTAATCATTAGCTAGTGATGTTAGGAGCGACTTTGTGCACTTTAAGAAATTGCATAAAAAAATTGTACCTAATTCATGTTCTTCCATTTCAGCCATGCTTTCTTCCACTTTAAATGGGAATGGAGTAGCACTTAACCAATCTTGCATACAAATCAAGCACTCCATAATTTTTGGAGTAAGGGAACTTCTAAACTAATCAATCACAGGTCCTCCTATACTAAATGTAGCCTCTGAAGCAACACTTAATATTGGAATAGCTAAAATATCCCGAGCAACTTTAGAACGAACCACATAGTTAGAAGAATTCACTTTCCACCAGTTCAAAATATCACAGTTTGAAGCTTTTTTCTCACAAGGTTCTTCCAAGTATCTATCTACCTCCGAGTTACCTCCATCAGTTTCTACCTCTTCCAAATGTTTTTGTAACTTGGATTTCAAAGATATAATTTTTCCACTCCCCTTTAGGCACAATTGCTCATTTTTATTGACAGTAGAAGTCTGGGTAGAGGATGAGCTTCCTACATTGAACTTTCGATACTCATCATGCATGCGTTTTAGTGCCTCTGTAACCTTTGTTATAAACACATCAACCATGGTGATTCATAGAATTCAAAATAACAAAACCTCACATAACTCAACTTGAATCGGGGATCTAACACAATAGCAATCATCAAGAACATATTCATCTTCTCCAGTTTTCCCCAATACATATCAAACTTAGCTTGCATTTTTTTTGCCTTATAGCTAATGGACACATCATTCAAGGATTCCAAACTTGTAGTCCACTCAAATGGAAAGCTCCGAATTGCACATACTTTGATAAAGTACATATTAGAGGTGAGTAGGTCACATACGTAAAACCAGACAAATGGACTGTCTCATCATAAATTTCGGTAAAAAATAGTGAAATACCAAGCATCATCCCAATCTTTAGTGGTAGGACATCCATTGCTAAGTTCTAAAGGGAAGAGTGGATCTTCATCCTCAAGTCTTTGAAATGACTTTTGGAATTTTATTGCAGTAGGTAGCAGGAGAAAAGTAGAGTTCCATCTAGTTGGAACATCTAAACACAATAAACTTTTACATGTTATCCTCTCTTTCTCCACGCAAGTCTTGAAGCGTTGCTCTCTTTGAGGTGAACTCCTAACATACTTTATGGTATCTCGAATTCAAATTATTAAGTCCTTGATTTTATTCAATCCGTCTTTCACAATTAAGTTAATGATATGCACGCAACATCTTATGTGAAAGTATTCACCCCCTAAAACAAATGTGTCACTCTTTTTTGAGAACTTTTTCTTCAAATATGCAACTACAACATCATTGGCACTAGCATTATCCACTATTATAATACATAATCTCTCTACACCCCATCCAATCAAACATGACTCCAATGCCTTCCCAATGGCCTCACCTTTATGACTTGATATGACACAAAATTTAATTATTCTTTTGTGTAATTTCCAATTAGTGTCAATAAAATGAGCGGTGAGGCACATGTACAAAATATTTTGAAGGGAGGTCCATGTATCGGTAGTTAGGCAAACTCCTTGATCAGATTTCTTGAACATCCTACTCAATTTTTTTATTATTAGTGTAAATTGCCACGCACTTCCTAGTCACTGTCAGTCGGGACACCTTTTTAAAGTTGGGTTGCATCACGCTACAAAAATGACGAAAAGGTAGCCCGTCTTTGATTATCATTCTAGTCAATGTATCTCTACGAAGTATCACCAATGGGTTCCACAATTGAAACATAAGTAGTGATAGGGTGCTCATCACTTGGGTTAGCGTGATTGTTGGTTTCCTCAATACAAGACATCTAAATTAAAAATAATAATAATACAAATAACGTCACGTACTAATACGTTAGAAAATATCACCTAAACAAGTTGGTGAAAGTAAAAAATTGTTTTGAATTACGCTTGGAATCTTCAAGAGATGAATTTTTATTGCCAAAAGCCTGCAAAAATATACAACACTTTTAACACTCAATTAATCATAGATTGAACAATAATATTAAGAACTCTAAAAAGAGAGACCACAAATGAACCCGAGAGAGAGAGAGAGAGAGAGAGAGAGAGAGAGAGAGAGAGAGAGAGAGAGAGAGAGATGTGAGAGTGCAACTAAGAATGCAACCTCTTAAATAGTTTTAAGGTTTGAAGAGATCAAGAGATATTGTAAAGAAATAGGAAAGGAAGAAAAAATTAGGAAGAAGATCAAGATTAGAGAATAAGAGAATTGGGTAGTGGGTTTTCCTTTGAGTAGGTAGTAGCAATCTCGTGAAATTAAGGTGGAACATAAAGAATTGAAATTGGTATTAGTAGGTTATAGTAATATATATTGAAATTTTCTTAAAAAATAGATTTTTACAGTGTCATCTCAGCATTCTATAGGGTCGTTTTCCTATTTGAAGCATGATGCTTAGCAAAACATACCTGCCAGTAATGTATTAGTAGGTTATAGTAGCCGATCAAAAAAAAAAAAAAAGTAGGTTATAGTAATATATATAACTTCTTAAAAAATAGATTTTTACTCTAAATAGACAGAAGGAATACATTACTATAAAAATTTTATTTACTTATCAAATCAAGATACATAATTTGTAAATGTAAAAATATAAATACATATGTGTAGACACACACACACATTATGTATATATACACTACGGTTACAGTACGGAATTATTATGGTTGGAATAAGTACGACTATATAAACTCTCTATTGTAAAAACCTTAGCCGATTTTGATCATAATAATACAGACTCTCGCTTCCGTAGAGGTACTTGATCTTGAGAAATCACGTAAATTCCTGTGTTGATTCCTTTACTGTTTTCGTATTCTATTGTGTGCGTGTGGTGATTACTCTAACACATCCAGTACTTGTGGTAGTGGAAGTTTGTCGGGGTTTTAGCCAACATTTCCTTTCAGGTCATAGGCGCTGGCCGGTGATGGTTCTTGGGATAGCAGAACCTTGGGAGTTTTTCAACATGATTTCATCCGTGTTATTTGCCAATGGTTTGAGCTGAGTTTCCTTTAGGGATTTCTCTCTATTACTAAATCTTGGACGGATCCTAGCTATGCCGACACCTCGTGTTGGTCTGGTTTTGTAGTACGCATTATAGAGCCTCTCAACCTACTAGTGCTTTTGCTCGTGTCTTAGATTTTGATAGTTTTGGTTCACTCCTGTATTTTGCGATGAAATCTTTGTCATGCCTCGAGGCTTTTGTAAGTGCCAAATGGTTTTTAATTTTACCTTCGAATAAAAAAAGGGATAGATTGAGACACAAACGAATTCCCACAGAGAGCAAAAGTAACAAAGTTTCCCACAGAGAGCTCCATGTAGGTTTCTGCACGTAGCCTTCTTGTTGGGTTCTAAGGTTTGCTCTTTGCAAATCGATTCCCTCGTCTACTTCTTGTAAGCGTAGGGCTCTCTCTCTCTCTCTATCTCTCTCTCCCCACCATTTGTCTCCGACTGAGATCTAATGGAGGAGGAAATCATCGATAAGTTTTCCGATTTTGTTCTTACAATACAAAGGAGGACGATGAGGCAGTAGTGCTCTACGCAGACGAAATTAAGATTGGGAAGGAGGAGTGCAAGCGTAGTATTCTGGGGAAAATAATCACAAATAAGGGGATCAATCTAAAAGGTCTTAAGGCAACCATGGAAATAGCTTGGGGTTATGCTAAAGGCCTTAAGTTAGTAGAAGTTGGTGGTGGGATATACCAATTCGTCTTCAGCAATGAAGCAGATCTAATTCGAGTTTTGTCTGGCAGCCCTTGGCTTTACAACAATCAACTCCTAATTTTGCAACGCTGGTGTGAAGGAGTAAATAATCGCTACATGGATTTTTTGTCAAGTCCCTTTTGGATACAACTTCGTTCTTTACCGCTAGAATACATTTTTGCGGAGGTGGGGAGGAGCTTGATGAAGGTGTTGCGTACTTGGTTTCAATAATCTGGAAAATAAACAGAAAAACAAAATTAAGAATAAACAGTAAATGTACCGGGCCAATTTCAGTACATCGGAAATTGGCGAGAGACGTTTCGAGTCGAGGCGAGTATTAGAATACCCTGTCCTTAAGGCAAATTCGCCCTCCACTACGGTGCTGATGGAGAAACTTGGGGGTTTGCCTCCCAGGAATACTTGACTTTCACCTGTCGGAAGCAGCACTGCAATTTGAACGGTAGGCGAACCAGGAAACCACGCAGAACTCTTGAAAAGTATAGTGCAGTAAGTGCGGTATGTTATGCAGATGAAAAACGTAAAATGCATGAGAGGAGGAGGGTCCTATTTATAGAGAAATAGGCACCCCGAACGAAAAGATAATGACCCAACCCAACCCGGCCTGGCGGCGTGCTATATGGACCAAAGCCCACTATGTCCATGCCTTTTCCCCCAACAAAAGTTGTAATGACCCAAAGGGCCAACCCTTAGTGTCCAACTTGGGATACATATACCCAATGAAATAGTTGTGCCTCACCAATGTGGGACAACACATTTTTCCCCCTTCTACCAATGTTCATGTAGGCACTTCCAAGGTCAATTTCTCATTCACCTTAACTTGTTTTTATCCAACCAAGGGTTCAATCTTAATCTCCTAACTAAGACGAACACAACGGTATGTAGGTCCGGCCACGTTGACGTGTGGGACCCACTTTAATAAATAATTAAAACACGGATAAAAACCCAAGTTTTTCCAACAGAAGATTTTTGGTGATGTTCAAGACGTTATGGTGGCTCAGTTAAATGGAAATCAAGGTGCGTTCGTGTGAAGGTGGAGTTGGAAATCACAAGGGCTCTCCCACACGGCAAACGGGTGATGACAGTGGGTGGGGAACCTTTTTGGGTACCATTCCGATACGAGAAATTACCAATTTTCTGCTACTGTTGTGGGATTGTTGGTCATGATGATAAAGCATGTGTTTTAAAATACAATAATTCTAAGACGGAGATGGCGAAGGACAATCAGTACGGTGCATAGCTCAAAGCATCGCCGGTGAAGCTTTCGGCAAGACGACGGATGGAGGATGTTCCAAATTTTTCGCCACCAACATCGTCAACGGAAGGGGTGGATAAGGAAAGGCCTTAATTAGATTTTTGGGACTGATATGGTTTATTCTCGGAAAGGAAGGGATTTGAAATCTGCAAAAGGGCGGCTTGTTTGGCATTCTACTAATACAGAAAATAAGTCTCCTGATTTTAAAGTGCTGGGACAGAATATGGGCCAAAGGGAGCATAGCCCACTTGGTGAAATTAACCCAATAGCAATTCCGAAACAGGCCCATTCGGTGGGAGCTGTTGTTGGGCCATTACAAGATATGGATGTGGAGCCACAATCAAAGAGAGGAATAAGTGTTATCCAGCCCAATCCACTAGGCTCCGTTCAGTTGTCAAGATTGTTTTGTAAAAAATTTAGTCCTGGAAAAAGTGAATTGAAGTGAAGTAAAAGAAAACAAAATCTATTTTCCTGAGAGTGTTCATTTGACAAAGTAATTATACAGGAAAACTAAAATTTAGTTGTTCATTTGCCAAGAAAAAAAAACTTACAGGAAACTTCTTTTATCTTGATTCAATAGCTATTTCAAATAAAAGTAATTTTGGGATCTATATATCTAGGTAAAAAAATAATACTCTTACATGTGTACGAATTGCTACATTTGAATCATCTA
This sequence comes from Vaccinium macrocarpon, assembly GCA_022606695.1. NCBI lineage: Eukaryota > Viridiplantae > Streptophyta > Magnoliopsida > Ericales > Ericaceae > Vaccinium > Vaccinium macrocarpon. The sequence continues at coordinate 24,116,653 of CM040176.1, forward strand.
GTAACTCTAAAATTAGCCATAAAAAAGATATTTAGTCTGGTTTGGCCTAAAAAACTAGTTGAATTTTTGTTTGTCTCTCTTCAATTTTTTCATATCTATTTGTTTTGCGTTAATTTTTTTTGTGTATTATTGATTTGTCTCGACAAGAGGAATCGACAAAAATAAAAATAATGATAGAAACTCTATTTTTTTTTAATAAAAATTAAGATAAGCCAAAAAAATTTTTGTTTTTGAATAAAGATAAAGATAAGCCAAAAAAATAAACCAACTGACCGGCTTATATAGATGTTTAAACGATAAATAGAGAAGATAAAATAAAATCAATTTTTGCAAATGGTGATTAATTGGTTGGTACAAACAAACACAAAAATTGATAAAAATTAAAGACACACATCCATAAAACCTATATATTGATTATGTTTCCCATATTTATAGCATAAAATAAATAAAAATGGAGAATTGTTTGAAATAAGAGAAATGATGTAGTGAGAGAGAACGTTGGCACAAAAAAATTTAGAATAGAGGGAGGTTAGAACTTTCCCGCGACGCTAAATTCCATATATTTTGAAGGATATGTTTTAAGGGAAAGTGACTCCTAGTGGGAAAATCATTTTCCAGGATCATGTCACTTTCCTGGTAACTGAACACTCCAAAATATCTGGTAAGTGACAGGATTCTGGAAAATGATTTTCCCACTAGGAGTCACTTTCCCTTAAAACATATCCTTCAAAATATATGAAATTTAGCGTCGCGGGAAAGTTCTAACCTCCCTCTATTCTAATTTTTTTTGTGCCAACGTTCTCTCTCACTACTTCATTTCTCTTATTTCAAACAATTCTCCATTTTTATTTATTTTATGCTATAAATATGGGAAACATAATCAATATATAGGTTTTATAGATGTGTGTCTTTAATTTTTATCAATTTTTGTGTTTGTTTGTACCAACCAATTAATCACCATTTGTAAAAATTGATTTTATTTTATCTTCTCTATTTATCGTTTAAACATCTAAATAAGCCGGTTAGTTGGCTTATTTTTTTGGCTTATCTTTATCTTTATTCAAAAACAAAATTTTTTTTGGCTTATCTTAATCTTTATTAAAAAAATAGAGTTTCTATCATTATTTTTATTTTTATCGACTCCTCTTGTCGAGACAAATCAATAATACACAAAAAAAAAATTAACGCAAAACAAATAGATATGAAAAAATTGAAGAGAGACAAACAAAAATTCAACTAGCTTTTTAGGCCAAACCAAACTAAATATCTTTTTTAGGACTAATTTTAGAGTTACTAGATGATTCAAATGTAGCAGTTCGTACACATGTAAGAGTATTATTTTTTTACCTAGATATATAGATCCCAAAATTACTTTTATTTGAAATAGCTATTGAATCAAGATAAAAGAAGTTTCTTGTAAGTTGCTTTTTCTTGGCAAATGAACAATTAAATTTTAGTTTTTCTGTATAATTACTTTGTCAAATGAACACTCTTAGGAAAATAGATTTTGTTTTCCTTTACTTCACTTTAATTCACTTTTTCCAAGACTAAATTTTTTACACAACATTTTTGACAACTGAATGGAGCCAACAAGAACAGAGGGAGTTCGAACTAAAAGAGGAGTTGTCTGAAAACGAGGAAATAGCTGAGGCTTTTCTGGCTGAGCTTGGAAATAACCCTAGGGCCCAGGAGCAGCAAACACAGCAGTTCAATGAAGGTGCGAGTGATGGGATGCAAAATGGGAATGTGCGGGAGGATGTTGAGTCGGGTTCGCAGGGGGCTATGGGGAGTAGAAGGCAGAGATCAAGGCAGATGTCGGGAAAGAATCAGAGGGATGCAACCAAAGGTGAGTGTGGGAAATCTAAGGCCTTGCCTGTGAAGAGGAAGGGTGTACCTAATCTCCCGGATGAAGCTGGTTCAAATGAGACAGTTTAGGGCTGTTCAAAGAAATAGAGGGTGGTTCTTGATAATGGGACTTTTATTGCTAAAACGGTGGAGGCAGCCAGCTGTGAATGGCCCCAAGGGGCCAGATGAGGCTACTGGCATGGAATTGTCAGGGATTGAGGAGAGCCCTGACTGCGAATCAATTGAAGGAGCTCTGTAGGCTTCACTCTCCCCAGCTGGTTTTTCTCGCCGAAACGAAAACCCAGTTTGCTAGAGTAGATTTTGTTCGGCGTTTTATGGGGATGGATGGCTTTCAGATTGTGGATCCTGTAGGCGTAGCTGGAGGACTGGTAGTGCTGTGGAAACAACATTTGAAGGTCAGCCTAGTTCGTAAAAATAGTTTCTTTATTGAGTTATTAATAACTGATGATGATACGGGGCATGAGTGGCATTTGATCAACCTGTATGCTAGTACAAATGATGGGATTCGGAAAGGGCAATGGGAGGAGCTATTGAGGTATCGACAACAAAGCACTGCTGATTGGGTTTTGTGGGGGCATTTTAATGATTTGTTGTGGGAGGATGAGAAGCAAGGGGGTAGAAGGAGGGAGGTTTGGTCTCTAAGAGCATTCCGGCAGTTTGTTAATGATTTGGGAGCTATTGATATGGGATTTTTCGGCTATCCTTTCACGTGGGCAAATTGGAGATATGGAGATGGTTTGGTTAAAGAACGACTAGATAGGGTTCTCGTCTCTTTAGATTGGAGGCTAAAGTATGACACGGCAATGGTTGAACATATTTTTACGGTGGGTTCTGATCATGCGGCACTCCTTCTGGATACTAGTCCTCAGAGGAGAAAGGGTTTCAAGCATTTTAGATTTGATAGTCGATGGAGTGAAGATCCTGAAAGTCATGATGTGGTGAAACGTAGTTGGCAGGGTGCTACTAGAGGTTCTAAGATGTTTGAGCTATTCCAGAAAGTACAAAATTGCCGTAAAGAGTTGAGAAATTAGAGTAAGAGAAAGGGATTCAATGCGAGGAAAAAGATCAATGATTTGCAACACAAACTAGAAGCCATTGGGACTAACCGAGGAAATGTGCAAGGAGGGGAAATTAGAGTGCTTGAGAAGGAGCTAAATGTGGCTTGGGATCAAGAAGAACAGTATTGGAGACAGAAAGCTAGGGTGAATTGGATGGTTAAAGGAGATAAAAATACTTCATTTTTTCATGCCAAGGTGAATTAACGGAGAAGGAGAAATGCTATCTCGGGTGTCCAGAATTCAAATGGGGAATGGTGTGATAATCCGGATGAAGTGACTAATGAATTTGTGAAGTATTTTCAGGATATTTTTCAATCCGAGGGTCCAGAGAATATGGAGGAAGTGACTACTACTATTCAAGGCAGAATATCTGAGATTATGAACGTCGGCTTACAAAGGATTTTACTCGAGGCAAAATTAGGAAGGCCCTTTTCGATATGGATCCTACAAAAAGCTCCGGGAGCAGATGGCATGACAGCAGGATTTTTTCAACAGTACTGGCCAATAATTGGAGAGGATATCATCAGTGCTGTTCAGAGTTTCTTCAGGAGTGGACAAATTTTGAGAAGCTTTAATCACACCCAAATCGTCTTAATTCCTAAAGTTAAGACACCAGTGCAGGTCTCTCAATATCGCCCTATTTCTTTATGCAATGTAGTGTACAAAATCATTGCCAAAGCTTTGGCTAATCGATTACGTGTTATCCTTCCTCAAGTTATTAGCCTTAACCAAAGTGCGTTTATTCAAAATAGGCAAATATGTGATAACATTTTGGTTGCCCATGAGTTGGTGCATCATCTTAAAACTAGGAGTGGTAAGGTGGGTTATATGGCACTAAAACTTGACATTGCAAAGGCATATGATAGGGTTGAATGGGCATATTTAGAAAAAGTTATGCAGACAATGGGTTTTGATGCAAAATGGAGGGGCTGGATTATGAATTGTATTACAACGGTTTCGTATTCGGTTTCTATCAATGGTCAACACCATGGTTTCATTAAGCCTCAAAGGGGCCTTCGACAAGGGGATCCCCTCTCTCCGTATTTATTTCTCTTATGTGCTGAAGGATTATCTAGTTTGCTTCTGGAAAAGTAGAGATGCGGTGAATTTAAAGGAGTTAAGATTTGCAGGAATGGGCCATCAGTTTCACACCTTTTCTTTGTGGACGATTCACTAATTTTTTGTCCAGCCACAAGCCAAGATAGTACAACGGTTAAGAATACTCTTGAGACCTACCGGAAAGCCTCGAGTCAACTAGTAAATGTGCACAAATCATCAATTTTTTTGAGCCCCAATACTACGGAAGAATGCAAAGGGTTGTGTCGCAACATTTTGGGGTTTAGTAGAAGCTCAGAGGAGGGTAAATATCTAGGGTTGCCCTTCATTATTGGGTGTTCCAAACAGGCAGCCTTGGGGTTTATTAAGGAGCGTGTAATTAATAAGGCTAAGATTTGGAAGGGGAAGCACGTCAATCCGGCAGGTAAGGAGTTATTGGTCAAATCTGTTCTTTTATCAATGCCCATCTATAGAATGGCTTGCATCAAGATTCCAACAAGTTTATGTAAGTCCCTTAATTCGTTGATAGCAAAATTTTGCTGGAATGGGGATGATAAGACCAGGAAAATTCATTGGCTGAATTGGGGAAAGATGACTGAGGTGAAAGGCAAGGGAGGGTTGGGCTTTCGAGATCTTGAAGCCTTTAATTTAGCTATGCTTGCTAAACAAGGGTGGAGATTCCTTAAGGGAGAGGATTCACTGTTCTACAAGGATTTTAAGTCTAAATATTTCCCTATTTTTTGGAAGCACAAGTTAAGCCTTCAACCTCTTGGGCGTGGCAGAGTATATTAGCTAGTAAACCTATTGTGGAAAGAGGGTGGAAATGGCGAGTGGCTATGCATTCGGAGATTGCGTTATGGGATGAACCATGGCTTGAGGAGCCTGTTCTACCTACAATTCTATTGACCAGGCTAGAGGGCATCAATTGCGAAACAGTTAGTCAGCTTGTCAAACAAGAGGGCAATACATGGAAGGGAAAATTTCAAAAAAACCCCCAAACTTTGACCTGAATATCAAAACTACTCCCAAACTTTCAATTTTTTCAATCGCACTCCCAAACTTCACTTCCGTAATCAAAATTGCTCCCACCGTCAGGATTTGTTACCTAACTAACGGAAAATGCTGAGGTGGAGGTTAACGGACCCAAAAACCGTTAATAATTTGGTACAATTTCATAAAACCTCCCAAACTTTGAACCAAATATAAAAAAACCTCCCAAACTTTCAATTTTTTTAAAAAAGCTCCTTCTTCCTCCTCCCTTCTCCAATTCATAGGAAAACAGAGGGGGAGAGAGAGAGAGAGACCTGAAAGAGAGAGAGAGGCCCGTCAAACCTCTCTTGCTCTTTGATATCCTGCATCGTCATTTATCCTTTCTTCATCCATGGCTTAAACACCTCCATAACGTCCAGGTGGATCCCACTGGTGTTGTGAATCACGAAACGCAAGCCGCGGAAGAGGTAGTCTTACTTGGGGGAGAAGATAAGCGATTCGGGTTTAAGGTTTCGGGTTTTTCGGTGAGGGTACAGTGGTGTCGGTGACGTTGGATTTAGTGTCGCCGTTGCCGTTGGTGGAGGCGAGGAGGAGGAGTTTATCGCCCTAGCTATCGTGGCCGATGCGGCGAGAATGTGCAGTAGACGAGGTTGTAGCCTCAGTTGGGGAGGACTTTGTAGGCTGCGGTAGAGGCGGTGGGGGAGGAGGAGTTTTGTGGTCGCAACTGCACTGTTGCACTCATCAGGCGTACGTCTCTCTCTCTCTCTCTCTCTCTCTCTCTCCTCTATTTTCCTGTGAATTGGAGGAGGAAGAAGGAGCTTTTTTAAAAAAAAATGAAAGTTTGAGAGGTTTTTTGATATTTGGTTCAAAGTTTGAGAGGTTTTATGAAATTGTACCAAATTATTAACGGTTTTTGGGTCTGTTAACCTCCACCTCAGCATTTTCCGTTAGTTAGGTAATAGATCCTGACGGTGGGAGCAATTTTGATTACGGAAGTGAAGTTTGGGAGTGCGATTGAAAAAAATTGAAAGTTTGGGAGTATTTTTTATATTCAGGTCAAAGTTTGGGTTTTTTTTTTTGAAATTTTCCCTTCCATGTATTGCACTCTTGTTTGACAAGTTGACTAACTGTTTCGCAATTGATGCTTTCTAGCCTGGTAAATTGAATTGTAGGTAGCATAGGGTCCTAATAAACTTTAAACTTTTTCTTTGGCGATGCTTGCACAATATCCTACCTGCTAATAAGATGTTAGCACAAAGGAAAGTGTCGGTGCAAGAGGTGTGTCCTATTTGTGGTTTAGTCGATGAAACTACAACCCATATACTTTTGAATTGCGATCGGACTAGCAAGGTGTGGCTACTTTCTCCTTTTCGGTTAAGACTATAGAGATTGGCTAATATTCAGTTTGAGGAGTTATGGACGACAATGGGATTGCTTATTAGCAGCGGGAACTGGGCAGAGGCTTTGGGGCTGTTTGCGTATATATGTTGGTATATATGGAAGGCTAGGAACGACTGGGTCTTTAATAGGAAATGGATTGGGGAGCAGAAATTCTAAGTCACCGGAACTGCAGAGTTTCATGATTTTGTGTTCGCAATGGCCAAAGCAGGAGATTCAAGTCAGCCAATAGTAGAAGAGGTTAGTACATGGACCCCTCCAAACTACGGTACTATCAAGGTTAGTTCAGATGCTGCTTTTGATGCTTCGAAAAGGAGAGGTGGTATTGGTCTGGTGGCTAGGGATTACTTGGGCCAAGTCAAATGGGTTGCAACTATACCGATTTCCAGTGCACGATCCGCTGAAGTTATGGAGGCGTTGGGTATTAGATGGGCAGTGACTATGGCCAAGGAGAAAGGGGGTGAGCATTTCTCTTTTGAAGGAGACGCACTTAGTGTTATTCAAATGCTTCAAGGAGTGAAGATTCCAAGCTCGAGCCTAGTGGTGATCATCAGAGATTCTCTTAGACTTTCTATTTCTTTTTGTGATGTTTCTTTTTCATTTGCTTCTCGCAATTGTAATAGGGTGGCTCATTCTGTAGCCAAATACGCCCTATCTATTGAACTACATACAACTTGGGAGGAAAGTTATCCGGACTGGGTGTGTAGGGAAGTTCTCTTTGATACTTCGCATTTATCTTAATAAATAATGTGGCTATCGATTGAAAAAAAAAAAAAAAGAGACACAAACGAATTCAGTTCAAATAACTAAACTTTAAAAAGACAAACAAATACACTAATTTTTCCTCCGAATGGAAATTTTACCTTCGAAAAAAAAAGGGGTATATAGAGACAGCTGAGACACAAACGAATTCAGTTCCAAAAAGTAAAAAAGACAAACAAATACACTAATTTTCCATTACAGTACACCAAAAGGCAAATTACACAATAGCCCCAGACATGCTATGCACACCCTTAACATTCAATTGAAAATTTAGTTAAACAGACCATCAATACTATAGAGTTCACAAAGTTAGACGTAGTTTTGTCACACAACACCTACCGCATAACACCCACTCCGGATTTGGTTTTAACGTCGAAGAGCCACAGCAGATAACACAACCAGGAACATGAAGATGAGTGCAGCAATGAAGGAAGCCACCACTGCTCCGCTGACACGTTGGCAAAAGTCGTTGAACTGTTGGCAGATGGCTAACCAGTTTGTGTTGGAATTCCCGTTATGTGCCAAGTACACGATCGCAGCCGCCGCCGAGGCTGCCGCTGTGGTCACCGCTACCATCACCTGCACATACGTTTCACACCATATTATTCTTGGCTCCTAACAATTTCACAGAATAAGACTAACCATTGAAGTGGTTCATTTGTAGGCCTTGATCTACTAAACACCCAATTTAAAAATCAGATCGATTACTGTGACAAAGATTTGATCGAATCATAGTTGTTCGAAGAAAAATGAATGGTCAAAATGTGTGTGTTAATTTGTATTGTCAAATATGTACTTTTCATATGGACACTGATGTTCGATTGAATTTTTATTGAATTTTTTATTTTTTGTGCATGAATAATAAATACATTTCCTATTTTGTTTTTCCCTGAGTTATTAAAAACGGGAAACAATAAACAGTTAGAATAATCAAATGGGATCAGGCTAAAATTCATTTTGTGTCACATGAAAGACCACATAATTAATCTATCGGATGAGAGATCTTGATTATAACATCTCATCTTGCAAAGTTATAGTGGATTACTATATACAATGGTTACACAATAGTTGAATTTTTCCACAGGTCCAACTCAAAAATAAAGAAAAAAAACATTTATCCATAGATGAGTTACGAAAAAAAAAATCAATCTTTGGTATATTTGGATTAATAATGTAGAGAAATCTCACAGTGTCCAAGATGAGGAGGAGGAGCCTGATCCCAACAGCATGGGGTCTGACGATGCCAACAATGGAGAAGGGCAAGGAGAGAACTAGGTACCCACTTGCAATTGCATTTGCTATCACAAAAAGTCTGCATCCATGTGTATATATACAACAACTAGTAAGACCATATAATGAAAATGCAATTTTGTTTTTCTTGTAGATGACTATGAAATAGAAATGATTACTAGATAGATTGTTCTTCATTTAACAAAATTTTCAATTCACTCAATATATTATGAACATGCCTTCTCAAGAAAGTATGTATAAGCATATGTGTGCTTTACTTTGGTAGTCTTGGCCTAGAACTTAGTGATTTACTTTCTCCTTAGGTCTTAGATTTGATTCATCCACCCAAGGATGGAGACAAAGAGGGGTTAGTAGGGCCAGTCGTCTCCCCTACGTTTTAAAAACTTCATACTATTACATTGAAAAAAATAAATTTATCATCAAAGTATATAGTCGCGTACCCCCTCCGTTTTTCCATTAAAAAAAAATAGTAACAACTCTAATATTTATCAAGCTATGAAACAACTTTGTACTAAAATTGGTTTTAATGAAGTTTAATTACAATTCTTTTAAACAAAACAAGGCCCAAAATTTATAACCCAACTCACTTAAAGTCAAGAACTCAAGGCCCATTCATTTTTAAGAACTAAGGCTCATGTGTATATATACAACAACTATAAGACCATAATGAAAACACAATTTTTTTTTTTTGTAGATGACTATGAAATAGAAATGAATACTAGATAGATTATTCTTCATTTAACAAAACTTTCAATTCACTCAATATATTATGAACACGCCTTCTCAAAAAAGTATGTATAAGTATATGTGTGAATATATTTAATTAGCTAAACTGAACACATGTACTATATAAGCATATGTGTGACTATATATTTAAGGGTTTGGCCTTTGGTAGTCTTGGCCTGGAACTTAGTGATTTACTTGTCTTAGATTTGATTCATCCACCCAACTTTAAAATGTTGTGTTTGCCCTTGTTCATAATTTGACTCATTTCTACTAGAGAAACTGGAAAAGTATGGAACCAAAAAAAAAAAAAAAAACCCACTTTGTAATCAGATGTTTAGAAAGCACACAACTAGGCTTATAAAACTTTAATCTCACTTTTAGTGAACAATTTCAACATGTAGATTTTCTTTTCTTTTTTTTTTTTTTGGGTTTTTCTTTCTTTCTAAATTGTTCTAAAAATTTTGATCCGAAATAGAAGAACACTGAGAACATATAAGAAAAAAAAAAACCAAGAGGTGAAAAGTTTTGGCCAAACGTGGGCCCTATAGTTGAAGTGGAAATAATTAGGGGGTGTTCTACGAACGAAAAACTGTTTTTTTCAAAAACTGAGACATGTTATTCTCTCACAATATATCACATAAAAAGCCGTGAAAAACTAATTTTTTCAAAAAATCACCTTAGTGGAACACCCCCTTAGTCGCGCATCAGAAATAATTTAACGTACGTAAAAGCAGGGAGATCATCATAGTTCGCTTGGAACTGAAAGAACTGAGTGAAAAAAGGAAGGGTTTGGTTAGTGGTTCCCATAGTAGTAGTGGCAGCTAAAGCAGCAACTATAGCACACAGCCTTAGAATGAAGTCGAAAATCCCGACGCCCCTCTTCCACCCTCCTCCTCCACTAGCGTATCGGGCAGCTTTTGTGGTGGCTGCTATAGTCGCCGCCTTGGATCTACCGGACTTCGACTCCGGGATTTCGACTGTTGCTTCATCGCTGCTCTTAGGTTGGTCCATTGGAATTGGGAAGGAGAGGAGAAATATGGGAATGCTTTGTTGAAGAAAAGTGAGAGCTAGCTAGCTTGTTGTGGATTGACAATGTGGGGTGGTGGTGGTTATATATACAGAGGTTGGTCCCCAGAGAGAGAGAGAGAGAGAGAGAGAGAGAGAGAGAGAGTTATTGGGGTAGTTTTGATGAGTTCATTGGCTACAATGGGTGAGGTAGGTACTTGTACGTGTTGGTCTGGATATAGAGGGGAGTTGTTGTCTTGCTCCACTTCGTGGGAAATTGGTATATTCTAGAATTTTAAAGTATACAAGAGCATTGCTATCTTTTGATGCTGTTTTTTTTTTTTTTTTGGGTGGAATGTAATTCCTTCAGAAAATTTAATTTGGAATCTTTCATCACGATTATGTTCCATTGACATAACTTTTTGTATTTTCATTTTTGTTTACATGTTGGCAGAGACAGAGCTGAGGAATATGGTTAAGGAGGTTCTGTAGTTCGACAAAAAAAAATTACATAATTAAAGAAAGTATAAAATATACTAAATCCCATAACTGAATTTGCAGAATTTGTAGATGAAGAATACAAACTACTTCATCAAATCCAAGATAAATAAATAAATAACAACTAAATTTTCTTACTATACGTGTAGGCATCCAAAAATTTTGGTCTATCGCACGCTGCCACGTATTGCATGACTTAGTAAATATGGAACGATAAATGACCAATCAAATACTGCCAAGTGTTTCTAGGTCAAAAGTTCAAGTACAATAAGTAGCTAGTAAAATGCTACAAGTCAAAAGTCAAAGTTATGTGAATGGACTGATGAAATGATGCCACATGTCAAAATGACGCAATTATTTATTTATCAAGACAGGCCAATCAAATTAAGCCGCTTGGTGAAATATATTATGGAAAATGCTATCATATGCCCAGTGGATTTATGTTAAGTTTGATAAAGTGTGTTGAAATCTGTGAAAATGTAAAAACATGTGTAAATGTATTGAGAAGTGTAAATGTGCATTGAAGTGCATGTTTTTTTGTTTTGTTTTTTTGTTTGTTTGTTTGTTTGTAGGTATGGTTATTGTGTGCTTAGTGGGTGCACTATAGCAAGACCATAAATTATATATCTCTTTATTTGTTATTATCTTTCTTCAACTACATAGAAAGAATGATATAATTATCAAAATTTAGTTATTTCCTTTAATTGAATAAATGAATAGTCAGAAATAAATATGGAAAGAGTTTAGAGTTTATTTTAGACTCTCCATCTCACATCTCTATAAATAGAGGTAGCATCTCTCAATTTGTACATGAAGGGTATCCGTCCATCATTTAAGCATCTAGAGCTCTAAATATGAGAGCTTTCAAGCCCTTCAAAATTCTTCAAGTCCAACATCAAGCAAGAATGTATCACACTTTCGAGTTTATGAAAAAGACGAAAACGTGTTAAACAAAAAGCCAATTTTACTGATTTGATGAAAAGTAAGACTACAATCTTTGATGAATTTCTTGGCAAAAAAATTAATCCTTTGATTCTTCTCTTCGAATGTTGAAATGAGGGCTTGACAGCTTGATCACGGATCAAACAGTGGAATCTTCTCAAAGATTTGCAAAGAAAATGATAATGTGGCTCGAATATTCTTCAGAGCTTTGAAGCTTTAATCTAAAGAACCATCTTGCTTGATTTTAGACTTGAAGAATTGTGTATAGCTTGGAAGCTTTCATCTTTCTTCTGGGCCTGAAGCTTGAATCTGAAGAACTTGAAAGTGAGTGTCGCTCAGTCACTCCCTTGCATGCTGCTGTCACCTTACACTTTTGGGCTCTCGGTGACAGCGCTATGAGTTCGTTCCCTCACTCTTTTTCAATTTTGCTTCGGTACCACTACACTCGGGATTAACGACTTGTTAGTCCCTTCGCTTGATTGTCAAAACTTCCTTTACTGTTGTTTTGTCTTGAAGGATGTTTGTGTTCTGTGTACGACATGGAGGGGAAGAAAGGAAGCTAGCTAGAAGTCGAAAGGAAGTAAACCGACTCTCTAGAAGTTGCAAGGTACCAAACCGACTTTGCAAGTGAGCTCACTCTGTCTATCATTCTTTAGTTTCTTCCATACTGCAGGGGAGGAGAGACAGAGAAGAGGGTCCTCGCCTACTTGGAAAGGGGTTAAACGAACAATTGAGTTAGGTTACAGAAGGGCTCTAGAAGGGCCTAAAACAAGACTTAGGGTATAAAGATATTCTCAAAACTTTTAGGCAATATTCTCCTTACATAAAATAGCCATAGAATTGGTTTCACTCCTGGAAAAGATGTCATATTGAGATTTTAGATCTCAATATGCTTAACACATGCCTATCAATTTAGAAGGTCACCCTTTACTCCATTCCTTCCTTAGGTCAGGAATGACAGGGTGCTTTGTCTTACTCAAAGCACTAATTCCTTAACAAACTTGGAGATAATAAAGGAAGATAGCAGTGCTTTAGTGCTTTGATCTTCATAGCTCTCAAGACATGGGTGAGTGATGGATCCTTGGATGTGATGTCAAATATGAGAGATGACACCTCTATTTATAGAGATATGAGATGGAGAGTCATGACTAATCCCACTTCTTTCGTATTTATCTCTCCAATTATTCTTTTATTTAATTTAAAAGAAATAATAATAGTAATTTAATAATTATCCTTCTTTTTAGGGGCACTTAAATAATCATCATTTTACTCCCGAGATTCAAATAATCCCACTTTTGTCCTTGATCATATATATAAGAGATTAAATGAATGTTTAGTCCTTACTTAAATGGGTATTGGGTCGCATATTCGGGTCACTATAAAATCTCACATCCACCCGATTACCCCTCATTTCACACTGTTTCCAGAGAGAGGAGAGAGAGGGCGATCTGGGTCGAACGAGAAGAAACCCTAGATCAAGCAAAGGGAAGCCATCGATCAAGGTCCATGTCCATCTCTCTCTCCCTCCATCCGACTTCCTCTCTCTTTCGTTTTTCTCTACTTCATTTTTTTGAAAAAACCCTAACTTTTTTTGTTACAAGTTGAAACCCTACACGAACGATGAAGAAGGCCTCTCTGTGTGTGTGTGTGTGTGTGTGTGTGTGTGTAGAGCCCGTTTAAACCTAGATCTACAAAATTTTGAAATAAAATTTTTGAATTATTTTTTGAAATTTTGAAAAAGATTCACAAAACACTATCCTAAATTTTTTTATTCTTTTTTAATGTTGCCCAATAGTACAAGAATAAAATGGTCTCTTCCAGGGCTAGGCCCTTATGTGTGTATCTGTATATACTTGTATGTGTAGAGCCTGAATTTTGCATTTTCAGGTCCCATGTTATTTAGATAGAAGTGACTCTGTGCATTAAGAATAGTATTTCTCTGTTGTGGTTCGGGCAAATGTGTCAAGCTTTGCATGCTGGCCAGTGGTATATTTGGATAAATCTTTTCATTTTTTTTGCATGGCAAAAAAGATTTTATTAATCAAATATCGAAGATACAATATTAAACGGGCCAAGAGAAAGACAAAAAAGCCTCTCGAGACCCAAAAGATTGGATGGTTGATAAGAAGGCAACCAAACAATCAAAAAGAAAACCTAAACCCCAAAGAGCACCTAAACCTCCCCAAAAGAAACACATCACCCAAAAGCAAAAACCCTCACAAACCGAAAGCCAACAAGAACAAAGACCACAACTCGCCTGAAACAACAACCTAAAACAAATCAAAGGGGAGAATTAGAGATTATTATCAGCCCTTGCCTTATTAAGGGCTTCCATCTCAACAATCTTGCTAATGACCTCATTTCATCACCATCATAGCCGAGCCCAAAAATCTTGTTTACTGCCCATATGGCTTGAGCTTCATCTAAAAGAATTCTACTCTTGTTTTTATATCCCCTGAAGAAAGAGATGCAGATAGAGCAACAGATGCCACCGCTGACCTTAACACCACACACTTCTTTTTGTTTCTCTTTCCCTTGTTTTCACCAAATTTTGCTCTATTGTATCCTAGAATTTCGTTTATGCACTTCCTGTTTTTTTACTTTTATCCCTTTGATTGCTGCTTGAATAGGGATTTGGTTTGCAACAGAATGGGATGTCGACTCCTCAGACTTTCTATTAGCCCTATCTTCAGTATTTTCCACCTCAGCAACATATTCCATAGTGTTATCCAGTTGTCTCGTAGTTGTAGCATCCTCAATTGAATCAATATCCTCTCTTAAATCGCCCATCAATGAGTCACAGTTGGAAAGAGAATCATCACATCTGCACCCAATCGAATCTGGCTCCGAGAAGCGATCGTCATCAACATCAAACTTAGACTCCTCCCCTTTCCATAGATTTGTTGCAACTGTTTGTTTTCTCTTTCTATTTGGATCAATCTTTCTATTGAAGTCCAGATATTTCTTATTTTGATGAGGACACAGTAAGATTCCATTGCAAGTCAACCTTTAGTGTTGCTTCTTTTTGTTTGTCTAAATTTTGCATTTATGTTCATTAGCTAACAACTTGCCTTTTCTGCTAAGACGGCTTATCTACAAATTTCAGTTGAATTCCTTATTTCCTAAGTTGATGGTTGAATGATTCTTACTTTCTCTAGTCAGCAAATTAGAATTCCTTATTTCCTAAGTTGATGGTTGAATTCCTTATTTCCTTATTTTGCATTTATGTTCATTAGGTTTTGTTGATGGTTGAATGATTTTGATCTACTGTTTTAATTGTAATTATTGGTTCCTAAGCCAGTTTCCTCAACATTGTGAGGTACTTTATTGGTTCATAACTTAGTGTTTATATTCTATCCATGTGTTATCTTATTTAGAGATTTTTTTTTTCTAGAATGGATTCTTTTGAAGATATAGAAATATGCTCACTAACACCATGTCCACCACCACTGTGTCAATCATTTGCAAGTTCTTCTCAACAAGTTTACACTCCTCAAGTTAGAAATAACTTGATACCAAAAATTGGGCAACATGTTGACACATTAGAAGAGGTTCAGACCATCAACAACAATTATGGTAGAGAATCTGGATTTGGTATGAGAATTAACTCTAGCAAAAAGAATAGGGACAATGTTGTCATTAGGAAGGAGTATTGTTGTTACAAAGAATGGTTGAGTAAACCTAAGGCAAACAATGCTAAACCTAGTACCCGGAGACGAGGGCTTACTAGAGAGGGTTGTGGGGCAAAACTATCAGTTGTGAAATACAAAGATGGTGCGGGGTTTGTTGTCTCCCAATTTTTTGAGGGTCATAACCACCCTCTTACAACGCCAATGAGGGTGCATTTGTTGCATTATCACCGGGAAGTGTCCAATGCAAAAAAAGGATTTAATTAACACAACCATTGTCTACTACAAATGTGTCAACATGCCAACATATGGGTATTTTGGCGGTGCAATCCAGGGGTATTGAAAATGTTGGATGTTCACAACAAGACATTTATAACGCTGAAAGAGATGGCGAACAGAGTGTTATTGAAGTGGTTGTTCCTCTTGTAAGCGTAGCTTATAGTTTGAAAGAACTAGATGTTACTAGGACAAACACTTCTTGGGCTTCCTCAAACGTACTATATCTTTTGTGGTCATTCCTTGGATATCCATCAACCTGTGCTTTAGGTTCCTCCCACGTCGTATAAATCCTAGGATTACGACCAATTAAAACCATCCAGTATGGCATTGCTGTGACAAAAGAAGTGCTATTGGAATTAAAAAAACAAAAACCAGATTATGGAGGAAGTGAAGACAAATCACAAGATGCTTGAAAGATCCACGCACAAATCACCCAGCTATTGCTAACTGTGATATGAACTAGACCACAGTCAACTAAAGAACAGATAAACATTAGTAATCAACAAGACCTAGGAAAACCATGACTTCAACCTAAGAAACAAATTACACCTAAAGCTAATAAAATTGAAGCATTTATACTGGGAGAGAAACTGGCAGATTATAACAACCCAAAATTTCGTAAATAAAAATTTTGATTTATTAATTTGAGTATTTGAATTTTATTATTGCGAATTAAAATAATTTATTATTTAGTTTAAATAATTCAAATAAAAATTCATTTATTTCATTATATTAATTTTTCACGCCGTAAATCAACGCGTGCACACCGGGTATTACACCATATCGCGTCGGGAAAGCCAACAAATCCCCCAACTCTTATTTTGACCCCTTATAGCTAGCACCACCTCATTTAGTGCCTAAATTAGAACTATTTCTACTTTTGGAAAGCCTAATTAACCATGTGCCAAAGTTTGACTTTTCTTCTAACTTTGATTTCACCTTTTAATGCTCCTAATTTTGATTTTAGTGAGTTAATGAGAGTGTGTGAGAGAGAGAGAGGGCGATTGGGGAGAGGAAAGGGGAGAAAAATTGCTTCCTTCACTGTATAATTTTAGTGCCGTGTATCCGCAGGCGCGTTCGCGCACATTTCTGCGCCGTTTTTCTTCTAAATTCCTTAGCGTTATATTTTTTTTATTCTCCTAAGACTACCTATGGATTTCCAAACATCATTATTTATTTCCTTTAAGTTAGTGGCTCTTTTTTTATTTTTGGTAGTACACTAGTCTGTAGCTTTAGCGCACAAAATCAACTTTATGGGGCATTTTTCGTCCCGACGGAGGGAAACTTATCCCCCAACAAAGTAGTGGCACTTTATATCCTATTAATACTAGCCACATAGGGCTATATATTATAGGGCTACTTTTTCTATAAAGTGAATATGGGTATATATGTATATTTATAACACCTCGTGACTAGTTTTGTGTGTATAACTTGTACCCAAAACTACCCATCTACGCCCCAACCTAACGAACCTAGACACTAGACTTCTTGTCATATGAACCTAGAGACCTATTTCTTTGGACGAAAGACTTTAAAACTTAAGGGGACAAAACCTAACCCTGGCTAGATACTTATTCCTCCATTTAATGGAAGAAATTGCCAAGCAATTTCCCTTGAGAGGGGCCGGCCAGACAAGAGGGGAGGGGGAGTGTTTTCCTTTGCCTATAAATAGGAAGCTCTTCCGTTGGAAATCACACACGAAAATCCTCTCCTCTACCACCTTTGTAGTTCTTCATGTGTTCTTGAGAAATTCGAAGTGTTCTTCGTAAAACTCAACCTTCCACCACCACACTCGACCACCATTAACTCTTAGAAAGTAGAGAAAGTTAGATAGAAGGCATTTGAGCAGAGGTCGACTAGCCGTTATGTTGCCGGAATCCAACTAGCTTATCGGCTTCCGACTAATTATCGGAATTAAGGTAGATACTTTATCTTAACCCTGGATTAGTATTTTCTAGTTCTTTTTAGTGTTTGAACCAACTTCACACCTCTCTCCCCCTTCTATCTCTTACTTATACTTCCTCCTTCACATGGCACATGCGCCTCTCTAAAAGAAAAACAGAAAAGAATAACAGAAAAATGATAATGAAGAAAAGACTAAAAAGACCCTGTTAACTTATAAATTATGTAGTGTATCATTCCCACCCCCTTAAGAACCAACTTGTCCTCAAGGTTGGAATGATGGGAACTACTGTTGCAACTTGTAAAGGGGCTCCCAAGTAGCATCTTCTGGCACTGTGTTAGACCACTGGACTAGGACCATAGTAATAGGTTTGTTATGCCTCTTTTCCAGCCTTCTTGCTAGAATAGCCATAGGTGCCACATGGAGCTGTCCTGTGGCTGTTGGTATTGGCAAGTAAGGAGCAGCTTGAACAGTATCCCCTTTTTGTTTCTTGAGCTGTGAAACATGGAAGACAGGATGGATTTTTGAATCTGCTGGTAGTGCAAGCTTATAAGCTACGGGTCCAATCCTTTGAAGTATTTGGAATGGCCCAAAGTACTTTGGAGCTAGCTTGGCATTGGCCCTCTTTGCCATTGAATATTGCCTATATGGTTGCAGCTTGAGAAACACCCAATCCCCTACTTCAAATTCCCTTTCCTTCCTATGTTTGTCAGCCATTTGTTTCATCCTTTGCTGAGATAACAGTAGATGTGCCTTAAGTATATTCATCATGGTTTGTCTGTCTTGAAGAGTTGTGTTAGCTGCATCAATGGATGTAGCTCTTGGCACATAATCCTTCCAACTAGGTGGTGTTTGACCATACAATGCCTCATAAGGAGTGATCCCAGTTGAGGCATGATAAGTGGTGTTGTACCACCATTCTGCCAAAGGTAACCAATTCACCCATTGCTTAGGCCTATCCCCAACCATGCATCTTAAGTAATTTTCTAGGCACCTATTAATTACCTCTGTCTGGCCATCTGTCTGGGGATGGTAGGATGAACTAAGACACAACTCAGTTCCCTGTAGCTAGAACAGTGCTTTCCAAAAGGCCCTTGTGAAAACTGGATCTCGATCAGAAACAATAAATGTCGGCATACCATGTAACTTGTATATGTTGTCCAAGAACGCTTGTGCCACTTCAGTTGTTGTGTAAGGATGAGAAAGAGCAATGAAGTGAGCTGCCTTGGTCAGCCTGTCTACCACCACCAATGCTATTGACTTCCCTTGTGAATTAGGCAATCCCTCCACAAAATCCATTGAAATATCTGACCAAATCCTTGTTGGAATTGGGAGTGGCTGCAACAGTCCTGGGGTTTTGCTTGTCTCCGTCTTGTTCCTTTGGTAAATATCACACCCTTCCACAAAAGTTTGCACCTCCTTGTACATCCCTTTCCAATAAAATGCATCCTTAAGTCTTCTGTAGGTCCTCTCAACTCTTGAGTGGCCTCCTACTGCACTACTGTGGTGGTCAATGATTAGTTTCTTCCTGAAGGTCGTACAATTTCCCACCACCAATCTGGATTTATAATATAGGAGGCCATGTTGTAGTTGGTATTTTGGATGGCTGTTGGAATTAAAATTTAGTTCAGCTATCAACTTCTGTAGGTCATTGTCTTGTGCTACACTATTCTTTAAGTACTGGACCCATCCACTCAAAACCACTGATATAGCTTCCAACTTAGCGTCAGGATCTGCTATAGGTTCCACTCTTGATAAAGCATCTGCTACCTTGTTTTCCACCCCTTGGTTGTAGATGATTTCATAGTCAAATCCCATTAGTTTGGCCAACCATTTTTGCTGCACAAGGGTAGTTATCTTCTGTTCCATGAGGTACTTGAGACTCAAATGGTCAGTTTTAACTTTGAAATGATGTCCCAGCAGGTAATGCTTCATTCCATGGACTGCCATAACCATGGCAAGTAGTTCCTTCTCGTATGTGGATAGCCCTAAGTTTTTAGGGGACAGTGCCTTGCTATAATAAGCAATGGGCCTACCTTCTTGTGTTAACACTGCTCCCACACCCTTCCCTGAGGCATCACATTCAATAATGAATGTTTTGGAATAATCTAGTAATGCTAAGACAGGAGTAGTAGTCATTGCAGACTTTAATTGGATAAAGGCTGCTTCAGCTTTAGATGACCACACAAAAGCATCTTTCTTGAGTAATTCCGTGAGTGGTTTGCTAATCTTGCCATAGTCCTTGACAAATCTCCTATAGTATCCTGTCAAGCCTAAAAAACCTCTTAAAGACTTGATAGATTTTGGTGTGGGCCAAGTTTGCATGCTGGCTACTTTAGTGCTCTCTGCAGATACCCCATTCTCGTTGATAACATGCCCTAAGTACTCCACTTTGGTCTGACCAAAGACACACTTAGAAGCCTTAGCATAGAGTTGTTGCTCTCTTAACACCTTGAAGGTAGTAATTAGGTGCACTAGGTGTTCAGGCCAAGTCTTGCTGTACACCAAGATGTCATCAAAGAAAACCAAAATAAATTTCCTAAGGTATGGCTTGAATACATCGTTCATTAGGCTTTGGAATGTTGACGGTGCATTGGTGAGACCAAATGGCATAACCAAAAATTCATAATGTCCTTCATGAGTTCTGAAGGCTGTTTTCTCAATATCTAAGGGGTCCATCCTGATTTGGTGGTAACCAGATCGAAGGTCTAACTTTGAGAAGTACTTAGCTCCTTGCAACTCATCAAGAAGCTCATCAATAACAGGTATGGGGAACTTATCCTTCACAGTTGCTTTGTTTAGAGCTCTATAGTCTACGCACATCCTCCAGCTATTGTCTTTTTTCTTTACCAACAACACAGGAGAAGAATGTGGGCTAGTACTAGGCTTTACCACCCCAGCTTGCAGCAGCTCTTTCACGATTTTTTCTATCTCAGCCTTTTGAATATAGGGATATTTATAGGGTCTGGAGTTTGGTGGTTGAGTGTTGGGTTTGAGGGGTATTTTGTGGTCGTGGGTTCTAACTGGAGGTAGAGCCTTTGGTTCTTCAAAAATGTCACCAAACTGAGATAATAGCTGAGTAAGTTCTGAGTGTACCTCTTCTAATGTATCCTCTGTCCTCTGTATAACCAGACTGCTCCCTCCTTGAATACTGCATAATTGTGCTAACAACCCCTGTGGCTTCCCTTTAAGAAGGTGCTTCATTTGTGTAGAAGTTACTTGTTGTAATTCCACAGAATTATCCCCCCTTAGTACATGCTTCTTACCCTGTGCTTGGAACTCCATTTTCAGCTCCTTAAAGTCCCATAGAACTGGACCCAATGTCATCAGCCATTGAATCCCTAGGACCATGTCACACCCTCCCAGCGGAAGTAACCTCACTTCAGCTTGGAATTTTGTCCCTTGCATGCTCCATTTGAAGTTAGGCACCACTGCCTTGCTGATCAATTTAGTGCCATCTGCCACCACCACTGCAAGAGGTTGAGTTTGTTGGATATTTTGACCTGATCTCCTTGCCATAATTGGGTCCAAGAAGTTGTGAGTACTTCCGGAATCTATAAGTATGGAGACTGGACATTTCTTTATCTTCCCCTTGATCCTCATTGTTCTGAAAGAAGGCAACCCAGAGATGGCATGGACTGAGATGTGCAGATCTTCCTGCTGTGTTGATTGTTTCAATTCCTCTATTCCATCACTATACTCCTCTCCTTCTTCTTCCTCCTCAGCTACTAACATAAACAATTGCTTGGTTTTGCATGTATGCCCTCTAAAATACTTCTCATCACATCCATAACACAGCCCTTTTTGTCGCCTATCCTCAATATCTTTAGATGTCAACTTGAGCACTGGTGGGATAGTTTCCAAGGGTTTCTGTGAAGGCGCCGCAGATGGAGTGGTTTTTGGGTATAGGGTGTAGTGGTATGGTTGTTTGGAGATGCTTGTGGTAGAGCTAGTTTAGGAGTGAGATGGGTGGATTGGTTTAGAGCTGTAAGTAGTGCCCCCTTTGGCTTTTTTGATAGCTTCACTGGATTCTTCTTGTAATCTGGCCAGCCCCATGGCCTGGGAAATAGTGGTGGGACTAAACATTTGCACACCTGCCTTAATTTCTTCCTTTAATCCGCTGATGAAACAACTGGCAAAGAAAGCCTCTCCCAATTCAGTAGTTCTGTTGGCCAATTCCTCAAACTTCTCCTGATAAGCCTTTACTGTGGTGATTTGTCTAAGTTTGGTTAATTTCCCTACAGCATCATCATATATACCTTCATTGAAACGAGCCAGTAATGCAGCCTTAAATTCTCGCCATGTTCTCACCGTATGAGATTTTTCGAACCACCTGAACCAACTTATGGCTTTGTCCTCGAGGTGGATAGCAGCTAACCTGACCTTCTAGTTTTCTTCAATGGTACGGATCTCAAAAAATTTCTCACAACGATAAATCCATCCATCAGGGTCGTTTCCTCCAAACCTAGGGAAATCGATTCTACTAAATCTATGATTTGGCCCATTTCCCCCGAAATTGTTCACTCCCCCATTTCCCATCGGAGGTGGAAGATTCACTTCGCGATTAGTAGCAGAAGAAGCAGGAATTTGGTTTACCTGATTCTCGAGTTGATCATACTTCAAGGCCAGAGCAGCTACCAAGTTTCTGATCTCCTCCATCGCCTCACTTTGTCGATCTAAGGCCGCGACGTGTTTTCCGAGAGCCACTGACTGGATTTCATAATTGGTCTTCAATTGGTTTACCACTTCTTCGATGCGCCTAACATCCTGTGATCTAGTACCTTCCGCCATATCACTGTTCGTCATTTGGCCGAGAATCGATTGCTCTATACCAATGATACCTTGAGGCTATAATCCACATAAATTCAAGGATAACAGAGCACCAAACGGTACTCAATTAACTTGTATTAAGCTCAAGGAAGAATTACAACTTAAGAGAGAATAAATGAAAGAAAACTGGAAACCAACTTCACACCTCTCTCCCCCTTCTATCTCTTACTTATACTTCCTCCTTCACGTGGCACATGCGCCTCTCCAAAAGAAAAACAGAAAAGAATAACAGAAAAATGATAATGAAGAAAAGACTAAAAAGACCCTGTTAACTTATAAATTATGTAGTGTATCAGAGGAAAGGGAACTTTTTTGGCTATATATAGACGCATTTGAGATCTTAGAGAAAATTGGGCATGTAAGCTTACCAATTGGCATTGCCGCGATAGCTCAACTGAGTGCATAACGTTTTTTTTCACGTCTCTATGTTAAGCAACTATCTCGCCCTACCAACACACATGATGAATTGGGAAAATCTCGACAAAGTAAGGACGCAACTTTTTTTGATCGGTAAGAGAAACTTTATTAATCTTTGAAAACACATTACAAAGATTAAAGGGAGCCATAGAAAAATGACATCACAACGGAAGATGAGCATCCCAACTAGGTTGGCACCCTCGCAACAGACAATACATGAGGAAAAAACAAATAGCAGTCACAACTAAATAAATCTAAGTTTCACAGTAGCAGCTCCACCATAGCGATATCATCTTGGTAGTAACAAGAATAAGAGAGAAACTTCTCATCAAGCTAGAATATGCAGCATAGATCATCCAAAACACACATCAACACCATTGATCTTCAAAACCAACACTGCCTGAGGATATACCAAATAACACAGAGGCCAAAAACTGCAGCAGCACTTCATGCTTTAACCTGGATTATAACCTGAGAAAATTGGACTTCACCAACTTTTGAAGAAAAACCAGATGAAATTCAGGATAGTATGGAGAAGCTCATCCGCAACAAAACTATCAGTTTCGTTCAAATACTATGGAAGCACTGAGGGATGGAGGAAATGACTTGGGAACGGAAGAAGCGATGAGGGCTAATTATCCACAATTGTTGCAATCCTTCGAGTAATTCGAATTTCTAGAACGAAATTTGTTAAGGGGGATAGGTTGTAATAACACGACATTTCATAAATAAAAATTTTGATTTATTAATTCGAGTATTTGAATTTTAATATAAAAAATTAACATAATTTATTATTTAGTTTAAATAATTCAAATAAAAATTTGTTTATTTTGGTGTATTAATTTTCCACACCGTAAATCAACGCCTGCACACCGGGTATTACACCGTATCGCATCTGGAAAGCCCTACAAATCCCCCAACTCTTATTTTGTCCCCTTATAGCTAGCACCACCTCATTTAGTGCCTAAATTAGACCTATTTCTACTTTTGGAAAGCCTAATTAACCATGTGTCAAAGTTTGACTTTTCTTCAAACTTTGATTTCACCTTTTACTACTCCTAATTTTGATTTTAGTGAGTTAATGAGAGAGAGAGAGAGAGGTCGGTTGGCGGGAGGAAAGGGGAGAAAAATTGTTTCCTTCGCCGTATAATTTTAAGGCCGTGTATCCGCACGGGCATTTGCGCACATTTCGGCGCCGTTTTTCTACTAAATTCTTAAGCATTACATTTTTGTATTCTCCTAAGGCTACCTAGGGATTTTTGAACATCATTATTTATTTCCTTTAAGTTAGTGGCTCTTTATTTATTTTTGGTAGTATACTAGTTTGTATTTTTAGTGCACAAAATCAACTTTACGGGATATTTTTTGTCCCAATGGAGGGGAACTTATCCCCCAACAAAGTAGTGGAACTTTATATCCTATTAATACTAGCCACATAAGGCTATATATTATAGGGTTACTTTTTCTATTAATTGAATATATGTATATATGCATATTTATAACACCCCATGACTAGTTTCGTGTGTATAACTAGTACCCAAAACTACCCATCTACACCCCAACCTAACGAACCTAGACACTATAATGTTTGGTTCTTTTTACTTCTTTGCAATGGAAAATAATTATGTGCGAGCGTGCCAGAGAGAGTTTCAATCTCCTTCCTCAGATTAACTTTGGAAAACCAAACTTAATCAGGCGATTGTGTTTTGTTGGTTCAATTACCTCAATTAAGAGGATTTTTCTTAATAAGTGAAGAAATGCAAACCAATAAACTTAGGAAATCAAAGAACAATAAAGAAACAAGACACTTTGATTAACAAATCAAAGATAAACTTACTTCGAAATTGTCTCCAACTTCAAATACAGAGTAACAGAACTTCCAACAGGTGATTGTTGCAAGAACAATCGAGATAGGGGTGATTGTCACAAGAACAATCGAGATAAATCCTAATCTAATTCCTAATCTACTTCGAATTGTGTTCGAGATCCTAAACTACTTCGAACTGAGTTCGAAATCCTAAACTACTTTGCCAATGAACAAACCAAGCATCAGTTTTTTGATAGCTATTTGTTGAAGATTTGTCCGGGGTTTTTCACTCTTCAATTTCTTCTATTTATAGACGTAGCTTGTAGTTTGAACTTCCCGCTCCATGAATTTAAATCTAGCTTGCTTCAAACTCTAACTTCCACTCTGACAGTTGGCAGTTACTCCTCCTCCACGTCTGATCTTGAACTCTCTCTTCTCCCAGAAGCTTTAAATCTGCACGTTGGCTTAATCAAACTCAAATGATAACGTGTTTATGGAAATAACTGCTTCTCAGAAGTTTTCCACGTGTTCTAACTGCCAATTGCCTTGTTTTTCAAGTTTACACGTGGAGCTAGTGCGTTTAGCAGTTGAAATCATGGCTTCGAGGCCAATCTTTGTTTTAGTAATGGCTCGTAACTGCCAATAACTGCTTTTCTACATCGAGAAGTAATACGACATCGTATTTAATCAATTCTGTCTTTTTAATCCAGTGTGTCTTTATTGACGAGTAATTGCCAACGTTTGGCACTTTTGATTACGTGTCAATTAATTATTGGATTGGTTAATATTATATGTAAACATATACGTCATTTTCTACGAACCCATTTCTTTGGACGAAAGACATTAAAACTTAAGGGGACAAAACCTAACCCTGGATAGATACTTATTCCTCGTTTTAATGGAGGAAATTGCCAAGCTCTTTCCCTTTTGAGAGGCTGGCCATACAAGAGGGGAGGGGGAGTGTTTGCCTTTGCCTATAAATAGGAAGCTCTTCCTTTGGAAATCACACACCAAAATCCTCTCCTCTACCACCTTTGTAGTTCTTCATGTGTTCTTGAGAAATTCGAAGTGTTCTTCGTAAAATTCAACCTTCCACCACCACACTAGACCACCATTAGATCTTAGAAAGTAGAGAAAGTTAGATAGAAGGCGTTCGAGCAGAGGTCGACTAGCCATTACGCCGCCGGAATCCAACTAGCTTATCTGCTTCCAACTAATCATTAGAATTAAGGTAGATACTTTATCTTAACCTTGGATTAGTATTTTCTAGTTCTTTTTAAATATGTCGTTATTATGCTTAAACGTGCTTAAATATGATTAGATGGGATTATGTTGGATGATTAACGATTTAATGAAAATTAGACTTTGAAAATCACACGTAGACATTGCTATGCATGATTTGAAATTGACTTGTCAAAATACGCAGTTATAATGCCGGATGAAATTTTGGAAAACCAAATTATGCAGTTATAATGCCTGAATGAAAATCAACTTTTCAAATTTAAGCTGTTATAATGCCCGACTGATTTTTTTTTAAAGTAGCCAACTAAACTCTTTCTTAAAGCGACTTAAAAAATGCTTTGACTGTATTAGAACTATGAGAAAACCCAAAGCTAACACACTTGAGGGTCTATCAAAGAAGATGAGCTTCACGCTGTCTAAGAAAGGAATGGTAACAGTAACTGGATTCGTCCAACCCCTCCGGTCTGGGACTCTCCTGGTTATCTCATTTGTCTAAAGAAAGTCACCAATGAGATTTTATACCTAAAGTAACACGGTTATCGTGAAATGATTTTAAACAGAAGATTTATTGTGAAACGATTTAAAATGGAGAATTTTTATGTAAATTATGACTTGTGCAAGACAAATCATCAAACAATAAGTTGGAACTAAGTGGGCATGGTCTTATATCGACAACAAAAAAATGGCATGGTTCCTACTTCTAACCAAACGACATATAGGCAAGTATTTGATTGAATAACCCTTGTCTTGGTTGGTTTAAAATTGTGAACGAAGAATTGAATTATTGAATCAAACGGTTGTCGATATTCAACTGAGTGTATTTTTGAAAGCATAGTCTAAAAGATAAGCATTGCAAAATATACAGCTCTAAAATCATCAAAGTGAGATCCCAACACGGAGTAATACGCACCTGCTTTTTAAGTGTTTTAACAATGACAGGGGTTGCTGTTGTGCAACAACTGCATTGTTGCACGCAGGTGTTATACACCATCCGAGTCGTCCGTTGCTCAGATGGAGGGTTTAGATTTCACCTCAATACCTTTGC
Organism: Vaccinium macrocarpon; assembly: GCA_022606695.1. Taxonomy (NCBI): domain Eukaryota; kingdom Viridiplantae; phylum Streptophyta; class Magnoliopsida; order Ericales; family Ericaceae; genus Vaccinium; species Vaccinium macrocarpon. Next base: position 24,143,357 of record CM040176.1, read on the forward strand.
ATCTGAACCGTTTGTAGTCATGCGTGCAGGATAAAATCTGAACCGTCCATCCGAGCAACAGACGGCCCAAATGGTGCATAGCACCTGCTGTGCAAGGGCTGCAGAGCAAAGTGCAATAGGATCAAAACACGTATTTGCTATTACTATCGCAAAGCAACATGGTTTCCTTGGCCTCCTTGGATTACTCTTACAAATAGGTATAAATTTCATAATCAGTCTCTTCATTATCATTAATTGGTTATTCATATTTATTACGTGATAGTGACAAAATTGTTTTTGATTTGTTATCAAATAATACCGTATAATTGATGTTATCCTTATTTCTTGTAAACTAATCCAAGGTCAATCACTTTGTTACTTACTGTAGTTACCCAAAACAACATGGTTTCCTAGTCTTTCTGGGACTCTAATTGTGACTTTACTTCCAAGGTTCCTGGATTACCATAATTTAACTTCCTTGGATTACTCTTGCAAATATGTAGTATAAATCTCTGCAATCAGTCTCTTCATTGTCGATTCATCCAACGACCCCTCTCTCTTAACCTTTTCCAAACCCTAGCCTCCTTGCACGATTCTCGTCTTGCGATCTAACACCATAACCAAAAACCTTCACTGTTGTCAGGACTCAGGCCTTGTTAGATCTTGGCCACTTCTCCATTCTCTTTCGAAATCAAGATGGCAGTACTGGGCAGAAAACTTCCCTCACTCATAAGCAAGATTCGCAAGAGCAGCGCAAAGAAAGTCATGCATGCATCCGACAAAAGAGCCCCAAAAGGTTGTTTTTTTGTGTACATCGGTGAAGAACACAAGAAGTATGTGGTTCCGATAACTTTGTCCTCGTCCTCAAATTTCAAGGCATTGCTCGAAGAGTACGAGGAGGAAATCCAAGCGTTGGGGGCGTTGACCCTAACTTCATGCTCGACAAGCGCGTTTGAAGCGATCTTGAATACTCAGAAGAGTTGTGTCCATGACGAAATTGAAAAGATGAGGTTGCTATATGATCAAGATTGATGGCAACGTAGTCCTGAAAGGGTTGCATGACAGCATACAAGTTGGCGCTCTGTATTTCAATGCGGATGGACATATTGCCAAATTTTGTCTTAGTATAGTGAACAGAATATTCAATTTGCTCATAATCTTTGAGTTGTAATTTTACCTTGTTGACATAATATTCAAATCGATAATTTTGTTCTACATATTTTCCTAGCGGAAGGTTTTTTCTTTCATGTTTAAATTCTCATTTGGGGGTTTTTTTTTTTTTTTGATAACTCAGAATCCCTCAAGCTTTCGCTTACGCAAAGGAAAGTGTCAAAGGATTCTGCAAAACTGGGGTTGTTAAAAAAACCGGTGAATCATGAATCTTGTCCGGACCGAATTGATTCGCACGTTTTGGATTTTAACCATGGATTAATGGTCCGGACACTGATTCAAAAAAATTAAAAACCGTGACTCCCGGTTCAGACATGGATTTTGATTTTGAAACCGTGAATTAGCCAATCCGGACCGTTAGATTTATATATATATATATATATATATATATATATATATATATATAAATTTTAAAAAATAATATATATGTATAGATAAATAATTTTACCACCTTTATAAATATTGTCAATTTGATTTTTTGATCTGTAAGGTTATACTGGTATCTCCTATATTGAATGCAGTTCCAGTGGTGGTTTTTTTATCTGTAGTTTTTTTTTTTTTGTATTAGACTAATTTACTACTGAAGTATTTGTATTCTACTATATAACTGAACTAAACTTACTTTGTTTGTGAGCAAGATAATGAACTGTATTTGCTGCTCACTGTATTACTACTGAAGTGTCTCTTTGAATATTGAGTTTGGGTTTTAAAGGAGTTGATGATTTTTTTTTAGACTACGGCTAAGTTTCTTGTTTGATTTTATCTATCAAAGATAAAATCATCAAGATTGATAAAATCAAGGGGTGATTTTATCAAATTTTGATAAAATCTTTTCAAAAACTAGGCCTAAGTTGAAAATTCATGGACAAAGCCGGAACCGATCCGTGACTAGCTCGCGAATCGGATTAGAACCAAACCGTGAGATTTTTGGATCGGACACGGATTTATTTTCAAAAAATCGTGACTCGCGGATCAGGATTGAATTCAAGCCAATCGAGACTGTGAACACCCCTAGTCAAAACTAGAGATTTGTCCGTGTATGTACGACAATTACCTCTGCCGTTCTTACTACTTGAACTAATCCTTTAGGTTTTTGAAAAAATTCATCTTAGTATATAGCGCAAAAATTCATCTTAGTATATAGCGCGACTCCAGTACACACTTTGTTCATAATCTTCGCCTTGAAATTTACGCTATGTTGACATAATATTCATCTTAGATTGGATAGTAAATTACAAACCAAAGACACCCCACTTGAAGTACTCTCCAATCAAAAGTTCAACCAGAAAGGATTACGAAATAAGTTCTTAGGGCAGGTTGTGTAGAGGAAAGGTACATCGGTGGATAACTATAAAGTAGAAGTTGTGCAAAATTGGAAGCTGCCAACTCCAGTATTCGAACTATGCAGTTCTCCAGGCTTAGCCGAATACTACCGACGATTTATTCAAGATTCTCCGTCCCTGCCAAGTCAACGACAAGGAGGAAGTAAAAAAAAATGATGGTGTAAAAGAAGCATACGAAGAGCTAAAAGGAGACTGACCAACACGCTGATACTGACAAGGAGTAATTAGATTTGGGAGGAAGGGGAACTTTTTTGGCTATATATCGACGCATTTGAGATCTTAGAGAAAATTGGGCAAGTAAGCTTACCGATTGGCATTGCCGCGATAGCTCAACTGAGTGCATAACGTTTTTTTTTTCACATCTCTATGTTAAGGAAGTATCTCGCCCTACCAACACACGTGTTGAATTGGGAAGATCTCGACAAAGTAAGGACGCAACTTTTGTTTTCGAAGATTAATGGATTTCTTTTTTGCCGTTCAAAAAAAAAAAAGGACGCAACTTTCAAAGAAAAACCGGATGAAATTCAGGATAGTATGGAGAAGCTCATCCGCAACAAAACCATCAAATTCATTCAAATACTATGGAAGCACTGAGGGATGGAGGTGACTTGGGAGCGGAAGAAGCCATGAGGGCTAATTATCCACAATTGTTGCCATCCTTCGAGTAATTCGAATTTCTAGAACGAAATTTGTTAAGGGGGATAGGTTGTAATAACCCGACATTTCATAAATAAAAATTTTGATTTATTAATTTGAGCATTTGAATTTTAATATAAAAAATTAACATAATTTATTATTTAGTTTAAATAATTCAAATAAAAATTCGTTTATTTCGGTGTATTAATTTTCCACGCCGTAAATCAACGCGTGCACACCAGGTATTACATCGTATCTGTTTGGTTCTTTTTACTTCGTTGCAATGGAAAATGATTGTGTGCGAGCGTGCCAGAGAGAGTTTCAATCTCCTCCCTCAGATTAACTTTGGAAAACCAAATCTAATCAGGCGATTGTGTTTTGTTGGTTCAATTACCTCAATTAAAATGATTTTTCTTAATAAGTGAAGAAATGCAAACCAATAAACTTAGAAAATCAAAGAACAATAAAGAAACAAGACACTTCGATTGATGAATCAAAGATAAACTTACTTTGAAATTATCTCCAACTTCAAATACAGAGTAACAGAACTTCAAACAGGTGATTGTTACAAGAACAACCAAGATAGGGGTGATTGTTACAAGAACAATTGAGATAAATCCTAATCTAATTCCTAATCTACTTCCTAATCTACTTCGAACTGAGTTCGAAATCCTAAACTACTTCGAACTGGGTTCGAAATCCTAAACTACTTTGCTAATGAACAAACCAAGCATCAGTTTTTTGATAGCTGTTTGTTGAAGATTTGTCTGGGGGCTTTTCACTCTTCAATTTCTTCTATTTATAGATGTTGCTTGTAGTTTGAACTTCCCGTTCCATGAGTTTGAATCGGCTTGCTTTTGAACTCTAACTTCCACTCTAAGAGTTGGCAGTTATTCTCTCCACGTCTGAATTTGAATCCTTTCTTCTTCCAGAAGCTTTAAATCTACACATTTGCTTAACATGTTAAGAAAAAGTATTCCACGTGTTTTAACTGTCAATTGCCTTGTTTCACAAGTTTACACGTGGAACTTGTGTGTTTAGCAGTTGAGATTATGGCTTCGAAGCCAATTTCTAAACTGAGAGGTAATACGACATCGTATTTAATCAATCTTCATCTTACTAATCCAGTGTATCTTCACTGACGAGTAATTGCCAACGTTTGGCACTTTTGATTACGTGTCAATTAATTATTAGACTGGTTAATTTTATATGTAAACATACCCCCCACATTAACATCTTTGTTCAAGGGATTTGAACAAGTGTTAATGTGCCTTTTTGCCGCTTCGAATTCCTATAAACTTCCAAAGCAGAAGTTATTGGCAGTTTTAGTCGCTTCCCATGATGAAGTTATCATTAAATCTCTTCACTTTCGTGAGAGATTCATGGATAGTGGGCAATTAACGCCCACGTTCTCCATTTCACCAGAATTTGAATCGTTTCAAACTAAGAATTCTGCTTATAAAAAAGACTTAATCACTGGTAAAAATCAATCACCAATTTTCTTTGCAAACCGACTTTCCTCTTAATTCAACCATGGCTGATATTTCTAGCACCCAAAATGCCTTCGAAAACTTGGTTCTTAATGACCCAATCTCTGCTGATACTAGAAACATTGTCACACCAATTGTTGGTGAGATTCGAAGGGATCGATCTTACATAGTGGCTCAATTAGAAACTTTTGAGCATATCGATCCATGGAATCCTCCAACTTCCCCTAGTCACAAGCCCTTTCTATGGGGTTTACCATCTGAAATAGTGGTGGTAAAAATGGATGATCCTGCTGGCTACAAAGGTTGGAGCCACTATCGCTCATTAGCTATGAGCAGATATTTGTCCCCTTTCATCAGACGAGATCCTAACATAATGTTGCTTGATAGCCTCATTGCCACTTGTCTTGTTCATGAAGATGAAAGGTCATGCTTTGCTGGATATGGAGAACTTAAGTAGAAGGCCATTACTCAATTTATATACTGGTTGCATGAGGTTCGAAGGCCTCATTTCGAAGGAGATTTCATTGATCCTGCCAATCTTTCTCTTCGAGACCTTCTCGAGAACATGGATTGGTTCCAAGAGTTAAAGAATATCAAGTTCGACCCTACTCCTTTTCATGCTAACCTCTCTTATTCTCTTTATCCTCATTCTGATTCCATCAAAGCCAAAGAACTATTGGCCGCTTTTGCTTTTCTGGATATAGGCATTCTTGAAGAGGATGTGCCTTATAAGAACTTTCTATGGGCTTACGAGACTCTCCAATGTAACATCCAAGCTAGCCCTTTTCTTCATTCTTTTCTGAGTCAGCTTCCTCTACTTCGAATGTGGAAGAAGAACAACATTGCTTCGTTTGGGTTTAATCAAGATCTTCATGATTACAAAGTACTTCATGATCAAATCTCCAAACTCCATAAAAAGGTGGAAAACCTGAAAGGGTAGTCCTTCGACATGCCTGCTGGTGCTTCTAAGAGACTTCGAAGGAGGTTTAGAAGCCGTATGAAAAGAAATGCTCTTAAGCTGGCCAAATTAGAAGTCAAAGCCAAGACCCTGGTTCTGAAAATCAGGCCATTGATCGAGAAGAAGCTTAAAATTGATGAAGAAAACAAGATTAGAATGATGGAAAAGGAATTTTTCAGTTTCACTTGGGCAAGATTCCATGCCTTAGTGACTTGGAGCTTTCCTCATTATTTCCAAGTCATTCCTACTCCAACAACTGTTCCATAACAAGTAGATGCTTAGTTTTCTCCTTTATGTAATAGGATTTTGTAGCATGTAATTTCCTTGTTTTTAATGAAGTATTAGTTCTTTCTATGGTTTGTTTTATACTTTTAAATGCTTTTTGAAGCACTTAATTATGCTTTTAACCAGTTCGAACTCTTAAGAATAACTTGATAAAGTATATTTCGTGAAAATAAACCAAAAATGGTTTGAAGCATGAAATAATTTAAGATTTGAAAATAACCATCAAACAACAATTTGAAATCTAAACTTGGGCCAAAATAATTATAGGCCCAATTACTTTTAAATGGATATTTAACCCGAACCGCTGTATCGTTTCCTCGTAACGTATAAATCTAGGGCTTGCAAAGTGTTCATTTCACTCTGAACTTTCGAAATGCTTTGCTCTCCCTCTCTTTTTCTCATACCTATGTAATCATGGCTTCTGAAAGTGAGTTATTGAAAGGTACTCCCTCCTTTGTGCTTAGGAGTTTGATTACCAGAGAAGTCTTGAAATCTAAATCGGGTCTTGGTCAGTTGCAAAATTGCACTTTTATCGAACATCCAACTGCGATTAACACCAAAATTCTTGGACCAGCATTTCTTGATCTTCCCTTGGAATTTACAGCGTGCTATCCTGTTCTCAAAGGGAGTGACCTTGTGAAAGATAGACCTTTGGATTTTTCCAATTGGGCCAAGAAGAATTTTATCTGCTGGCCGAACTATCATAAAGAATGGGAAGACTGGTCTATCCGAATGGTTAAAGCTAAAGGGAGAGAGTTAGAAGATGCTGGGTTATCACATGTAATTTCTCTGCTTCGAAATGGTATCTTACAAAACCCTTCACTTATACATGCTGCCTTGGCCTTTTGGGACCCATAATATAACTGCTTCAGATTTAACTGTGGCATGATGGCTCCCACAGTTTTAGATGTGTCTTTCCTCATTGGACTTCCTCCATATGGCATTTATTTTGATATTGCCTCATACAAGGAAGTTCCCCTTCTGAGCGAAATTGAGTATGCTAGAAAAAATGCTTCTTATAACAAATTCCTAGATACTGAAAGGAGATTTTCAGATGAAGTTTCTAATAGAGAGTTATTTGCATATATTTGGTATACCTTATGCAAGATGATCTTTTGTCATGGTGGTAAGAAAATGGTACTCGAGTTCGCACCTCTGGCCTATGCTCTCTCACAAGGAGAATCCATTGATCTGGCTTCTCACTTTTTAGGCTATGTCTACAAAATAGGGTCTGACAATCATGCCAAACCACTTTATCAAAATTTAGCAGGTCCTCTTTGGTTCCTGCAAATATGGCTGCTAGCTTACTTCCAAGACCACAAGGTTGCAGAAAGGTATCCTCTTAGTGTTCATGGGGATAAATTCATCATGCTAGCTTCGACTCCCCTTACCTTGGTAGGGTATCTCCAATACTTTCACCAACTGAAGGAAGATAAAGAAGCAGGAGATTTCTTACCTTTCCACAACTGGGATATTGGGCCAAAGTGGATAAAAAGACTTATGGTACAACGTGGTAGTTCTGCTATCATGAAGCATGGGCAAGTATTCTCCTTCCAAGGGAAATTATCATAGGGGCTTATGTGGGTGGTTGTCGACAAGCCCACGCTGAGATCTACTGCCCTGCTCAATTTGCTAGGCAATTTGGATTGGTACAAGCCATCCCTAGCCCTTATCCTGATGAACTCAACACTTCCCTTTCTGCAAGAAACAAAATTGATAAAAATCACATTGCACATCTCAATGCTGAATTTAAGGAGTCAAGGTCACAGTTTCAGCCATACAGATTTTCAGTAGTTTATGAGCCCCCTCTTCCAATATTCTCTAGGTGGTAGCACAATGCTACAGAGTTATATCTTAAGACTGCACTTGTCAAAGCTTTTACCAGAGAAATTGGTATTGTTATTGAAGAAGTGACTCATTCTGATTCAATATCAGATGATGGTTTTGGGATAGACTCGAGAGATACGTCTCGATCAAACCAACAAGAAGAAGCACCATAAGTGCAGTCTTCTACTTCAGTACCTATTGCTTTGGATGTAAGACCTCTTAGATCTGTGCCATATATGGTAACTAGATCACAACAACAAAGTACTACTCACATTCCTTCTTCTCCGTCAGGTAATCTTTTGATGATTTGTGTGATTATCATAACTTCGAAGTCTTTTCTGTCCCTCACCTTATGATTCAATTCACAGAACCTATCTTGAGGAAGAAGACTACGAAGGAAAAAGAACCAATTCCAACTTTTGTTCCTCCAATTTCGAAGCCAGGTAGATCTTTTGTCTCTAAATACTCATGCTGATATTTGAACTTCCTCTTGCCAAGTGTTTTTACCTCCTTTTGTTCTTTTGAATAGGTAGTAAAAGAAAAAATAACTTAGAGCAAGAAGTTAACCCTGAAAGGGTAAATCTTGGCGAAGCTCATGAGGTTTCGAAAAAGAGAAAGTATATCTTGGCTGAAGAACCAGAAGAAGAAGAGACAGAAGATGTCACGATAAGCCAGATTATAAAGGGTAAATTTTACAATTTTAGCTTCATTAAACCCCTTTTATTCTCAAATTCATGTTTTCTCATTTTAAAGTAATATTCTTTTAGAGAAAGCAGCAACAACAAAGTTTGCTGGAGCTTCGAAGGCTTTTCCAAAGTCTACTCAGCATGTCCTTACCGAAATTCAAGAGTCAGCTGGCCTCTCTGCTGCTGAAGTTTCAAAACCTAGCATGACTGTAACACGCAAAACCACCCCTGCCACTAAGGAAAAACTTGTTGAGAGAGTTAAAGTCTTTAAATCTCGAACACAAGCTACAGTGCAAGACATGTCCCCCCTGTTATTAGTATCGTGGCAAGATCCTTTGCTTCAGAAGGCTTTCGAAGTGATCCACTTGAATTGCCAGCAATTGGAAGTCCTTCTGTGAGGACCCCTACTTCCGAATATGATGTTGATCTTATGGAAGTGTTGCCAGGGGAGGCCCTCATTGGAACTTCTGTTCTCAAGGATGGCAGCCACTTATTTCCTGAGGTTGTACCAAGTACCTCAATTTTCCAAGCTACTGATCAACCAACAAGGGTGATTGAGGGGATTACTTCTGATCAAATTTCAAGAGTTGATATTCCCATAGAACAAATCTCCTCAGGCCAAATCCATCAATCTAAGGTATTGTAGTCCGTCATGCTTAAACTTGTATCTATCACATATTACTTATAAGACTTAAGCCTAAACATGTTTAATATATTCCCTCTGACAGGAAATTGGTGCTTCTGTTAGCACCATTGTTGGTGATCCCCTTCCATTGGAGCAGTTTAAACTGAAAGTGAGTGATTTCTGTAATAGAATCACCAATCCTAAGGCTCCAGTTCCTTCTTCAGAATCTCCTATCGTTCAACTCAAGGCTCAACAAAGTTTATCTACATCTGAGTTGGTCAAGCCTACTTTTTCACAAGAAGAGATTCAAGAGTTGAGGGAGATTCTTCAGCAATTCTCAAGATTGAATTTTGAAACATTAGCCGAAGGGGATCTAAAGGTGTACTTGGAAATCTGCTGCCAAGCTGCTTGGGTGTTAAAGCTTGCTTCCCAAGAGCTACATACACACCTTTTGGCTAAAGCTTCTGAATTCCAAGTGAAGGCCCTTCAACTCTGTGAGGTTCAAGAGAGACATCTTCAAAGACAGAGTTGGAAAGCAGCTTTAGCAAGTGCAAAGGATGAAGCACAAACCGTAATCTCTTCCTATGATCAAGGTGCTGCCAAGTTAAATCAATTAAAAGAAGAAGAAGCTCGTCTCGAAGAAGCTTTGTTTGCAGTTAGAGGTGAGATTGCTCAAACCACTTCCCACATGCAGACATATATGAGCAGAGCTTCTTCAACAATTGAAACTATAAGAGAACTTGAGCATCAATTACAAAGAACAACTGATCAGAGAGAATTTTATGAGTTTGTTTGTAATAAGGGTGATTCTGTATTGGTTGGCTTAACAGACACAATTGTTCAGTTTCTAAGTTAATCAATGAAATATTTTTTGTTATTCCAATCTCATAACTGTTCTTATTGCTTAGAGTGTTGATCTCATCGTTTGAATTATGAGTTTCAAACAATAGAAATCTGTTTGTTCTTATGGCTTACCTTGATCAACACAAGCAATGAGAGATGAACTACTTTATAGTTTTATCTTCTGTTAAAGGACTCTCATATAGTTGGAACATAGGCCTTTAGATATCTCTCATTAATCTTTCTTCTATGGACATAACCATTTAAATCCTTTAAATGATATGCCCCTCTTTTAAGGACTCTATGAATTTGGAAAGGTCCCTCCCAATTTGGAGCCCATTTTCCAAGTCCTTGCTTTCTTTTTTTGATAGGCAACACTACTTTCCACACTAAGTCCCCTATATCAAAGCTTCGAAGAGCCACTTTCTTGTTATAACTTCTGGCTATTCTTAATTTTTGCAACAGAATCTGATTTAGAGCTTTAATTCTTTCATCATCTATTTCTTCGAGCTCCATGTACATTGCTTGGTGGTATGCTCCAGTATCTAATTCATTCTGAGAAGCAACTCTTTGTGATTTTACCACAATCTCCATTGGTAAAACAGCATCATGCCCATAAGTTAGAGCAAAAGGAGTAGTTCCAATACTGGTTCTTTTAGTGGTTCGATATGCCCATAACACATTTAACTACAAATTTGGCCATTCTTCTAGGTTCCTATCAACCATTCTTTGGATACCTCTTTTGATAATCTTGTTGGTTGATTCAGCTTGACCATTAGATTGAGCATAATAGGGTGTAGAGTTAATTAAAGACACTCAATGAGAGGCTGCAGAAGCTTTCACTCCTCTACCTTCGAAAATGGATCCATTGTCTACCGTTATAGTTTCTGGAGATCCAAACCTATAGATGATATTCTTAATGAATTCAATCACTTGCTCTTAAGAGACACTCTCAAAGGTTTAAGCCTCCACCCATTTGGCGAAGTAATCAGTAGCAACTAGTATAAATTTATCCCCACCCCTAGATGGAGGGTAGATCATATCAATCATATCCATTGCCCAACCCCTAAATGGCCAAGGTTTGATTACATGCTGTAGTTTAGTAGTTGGTAATCTTTTGAGAGGTCCTGTCTTTTGACAAGCTTGGCACCCTTTTGCATAATCAATACAATCCTTGATGATAGAAGGCCAATAATATTCATACCTTCGAATCCACCATCTCATCTTGATTCCTGCTTGATGAGCTCCACAAATACCTTCATGAACTTCTGCCATAACCTTAAAAGCATCAACTTTGTTTAAGCACGTAAGCAACAATCCATCTGCTCCTCTCTTAAACAGTTCTCCATTATGCATGATGTAATTGACAAATCTTAGCCTTGTTGCTCTATCTGTTTTGGCATCAGGTCTTGTTAAATAATCAATTAATGGCCGTCTCCAGTCATTCGAACTAGGAGAAGTAGTGATTTCACATACTTCAAAATCCATGTTCCTGTCTTTAAGCATTGGCAAAGATTTTCTCAGAGTTAATTGACAAAATTCTCTACTGTCATTAGGAATAAACACAATCCCTCGATGCTCTTTTGAACCCTTTTGCATCAGCTTCTTCATTGAAGAACCTTGGAACATATATAAAAGAAATCATGTGAAAATGCTTAATCAATGACTTCACATGTTCAAAATAAGGTTTTAAACCAACATTATGGCAACCAAATTCTCCATTCACTTGGTTTATAACCAACTGAGAATCTCCAAAGACCTCCACTATATCAACTTTCATAATAAGCAAGAGTTCCAAACCCATAATTAAGGCTTCATATTTTGCTTGATTATTGGTACACTCCCCTTCATTTAATTGAAAACCAAATTTGGTTTTCAAACTTTGAGGAGATTCCAAAATAACTCCAATTCCAGCCATTTGAGATGTTTTCGAACCATCGAACCACATTTTCCATGGTTTAACTCAGCATTCTTTGTATTAACATCTGCTATTTCAGGAGTTTCAATTTCATTTTGATGATCAGCCAAAAAATTAGCCAAAGCTTGCCCTTTAACTGATTTCTGAGGAACGTACTCTAAACTGAATTCAATTAAAGACACAATCCATTTCCCAATTCTGCTACTGAGTACAGGTTGGGACAACATATACTTCATAACATCAGTCTGAGAAATTACTTAAGTTACTCTAGGCATCATATAGTACCTGAGTTTCTTCGAAGCAAAGAACAAAGTTAAACATAATATTTCTACTGCAGAATACCTACTTTCACAATCATTAAGAAACCTACTTAGATAATAGATAGCTTGTTCCTTCCCTTCTTCATTGTCTTGAGCCAATAAAACTCCTATTGAGTCATGGTTTGCTGCCAAATATAGTTTGACAGGCTCTTCCCTTTTGGGTGGAACAAGAACTGGTGGATTGATTAAGTACTTCTTGATGGCCTTGAAAGCATCATCATGCTCCTTTGTCCATTCGAAGTCCTCTCCATCCTTCAATTTCAATAAGGAAGAAAAAACTTTAGTTTTCCCTGCAGTATTAGATATAAATCTTCGAAGAAAATTCAATTGACCAAGAAATTTTTGTAGTTCTTTCTTGTTTGAGGGAGGTTTTGCTTCAATAATAGCTTTAGCTTTGTTTTTATCAACTTGAATACCTTTTGCTATGGACTAGATATCCCAAGAAATTTCCTGCCATTACTCCAAAAGCACATTTAGCAGGATTCAACTTTAGTTGATAATGCTTCATCTTTGAAAAAGCCACTTTCAAATGCTCCACATGATCATCAATAGATCCCGATTTGACAATTATGTCATCTATGTAGCATTCTATAAAACCCCCTATTATTTCATGAAAGATTGCGTTCATAGCTCTTTGATAAGTAGCACCAGCACTCTTAAGCCCCAAAGGGCATCTTGACCGACTCAAAGGTCCCAAGGTTGCCAGGGGCTCTAAATGCAGTCTTATGAACATCTTCCTCAGCTATACAAATTTGATTATACCCTGAACGTCCATCCACAATAGACATGATTTTGTGGCCTGCAGAACTATCGACAAGAATGTCTACTATAGGCATTGGGTACTCATCTTTAGGGGTTGCAGTGTTTAAGTTTCTAAAATCAATGGACACCCTAATTTTCCCATTTTTCTTGACAACAGGAACAATATTGGATAGCCACTCTACATATCTTGCAGTTCTAATAAAGCCAGCATTTAAAAGATTTTAAACTTCCTTTTTAACCAATAAAATGGTTTCAGGAGACATTTTTCTTGGAAGTCGTTTGAAAGGTTTGCAATTAGGTTTGATAGGTAATCTGTGCTCAACCAAATTTCTACTCAAACCTGTTAACTCTTTGTAACTCCAAGCAAAACATTCTTTGTTCTCTTTAAGCACTGCGATCAATTTGGCCTTCGAAGCAGCATCAAGCCCCTTGTTGATTTGCACAGTGTTTGGAACAACTCCTTCTCCCAATTCCACCTCTTCCACAGGATCTTGGGATTCGACATGACCTATAAGGGCCTCTTCGAGTTCAACTGGCTTCAACCCCCAGTCAAATTTCTCAGCCAATAATTCCTCTCAATCACTTGTTTCTTGTAATTTCTGCTCTATTTCTAGAGCCATAAATTTAGCTAAGGCCAAAGAGTTGGCCTCTTCAAACTTTGTCTTGGACTCACATCCAAGCAGCCACGTTTGATGGATTGTCTGATTCATAATCAACTGCTTGTTTGAGTTTAGATTTCAGCTCTGCTAATTCTCCCATTTCCAATACATTGGATGGAAGGGTGGCAGTTTGTGCAATTTCACTCAGAGGGATGATTTCAGGCTTATACATTTCTGCCTCTGCACAATTTGCTGAAGTGCTAAAGGGATGTGGGTCTGCTTTCACTTCTTCGACCCCCACTTCTTTCCCATTTTCATATTTCACAATCATCAGGGCTTGATGCATTGAAGATGGAATGCAGCCATTGACATGAATACAATCCCTACCAAGTAAAGCATTATACTTACTTGTAAAAGTATCCACCACAAAGAAGGCTGTATCAGTTTCTACTTGGCCAACTTTGGTATATAAAACAATTCCTTTGGGGTTTTTCTCTCACCGTGAAACCAAATGGGATGTGCTTGTTGGGATTAATCGAACCTTTCCTTTTCCCAACTTCTTCAAAGTCCTAGAAGACAAAATGTTCACCGCTGCACCATTATCAACCAAAATTCTGTTTAACAAAATTCCATCAAACAATGTAGATATGTATAACGGTTTCAAATGGTGCCTCATATCATTCGAAGGTGATTTGAAAGGATAAGAGAGATCAGCACAATCCAAATCAACAATCGAAGGATACTTAGAATCATTTTCTGATTCTGGAACGAAAATTGCTTTCTCTTTGGAGGTTACTTCTGGTTCTTCTGTTGTATTTACCATAATCATGAAATCGCCCTCCTCTTCCTCCTTTTGAATCTTGGAAATTAAAGCTCCCCAACTATCATTCCAACCATTATCGTATGTGAGATTATATTCCTCATCACTTGATACATCAATAACCTCCATGGGAGTAACTGTTGGTTGTAATGCTCTTCGAACTGGTGAACAATCTGATCTAAAAGGTCCAAAGTTAACAAATGAAGGAGTTACCATGTTAATCTGGGCTTCAGGCAAAGTCCCAAACTGAATGGAAGTTTTTTCCTGCCTTGGTAGTTCTGATCCAACTTCTGATGTGTTCATTTTTTCAGAGAGCTTTGTTACAGAAGTTTCCATAGGGGAGAATGTTCCAACATGAGACGAATTTGTTCCCCCACCTTCTTCCTGTTCCACTATCATGGCTTCTAACAAGCCAGATTGATAGCTTGCCAAGGAATTTGGACAAGTTGGATTATTTTGAGGTACTTCACTGTCCATTCTCGCAGCCAAATTTTCCAGAGTTTCTCTTTCTGATTGAGAAAACTCCCTTCGAAGAGAGTCTTCAAAATCTTCTCTTCGAAGTCTATTAAACCTTGGGTTGAATTTATCACCCCCATTATGATTCTCCTTGGAAGCATATTCCTCCATTTGGAAACTGGTATACCTCATTTGCAGTTTCCTTTTCTGTGTTCTTGTCAACATAGGAATCATTTGAGGTGTCTTGGTCTTTGGATCTCTGACCACTACTCATTTACCAGTAGGAGCACTTGGAGGTTTAACCATTTTGTTCCCAATTTTAGAAGTAGTTCCACATTCTTGGAAGAGTTCTGGTTTGATCTTTTTTAGAAACCAATCAGGAACTCCTTTCACCAAGGTAAATTATTCCTCTTCTCCTCCATTTCTTTGGCCTATTAGGGCCTTCCCAGTGTTAACCTTTTTCGAAGAAGGATAATCCCTCTTCAAAGCTGGTGGAATTAGACTAGAAGGCACATTTCTCTTTGAAACAGACCAAGGCCTTTCATTTCTTCCATAATTTGGATTGATCCAAGGCTTTCTTTCATTATTTTGATCCAAAGCTTTTCTTTCCATCCTCTTTGGAAAGAAATCAACCCCCTGTCTATCCAAATCCTTAAAGATCAAATAGTTGGCCCTGCATTCCATGCACAAACATTCCAAAAAGGATGCCTCAGGCATGGGAAGATGAGACTGCTTAAAACTTGGAGAGGGTAAAATCTTATTACCCTACTATTAGGCATGACACTTGTCTAATATGACCGCCACGAGAGGGCGATTAGCTCCGCATCACATAGGGAGTTCGTCAGTCCCTGTATCGAGCTGGATTGACCACGAATGGGGTCAAAAATCAAATCAACAATCATATACATCAGAATGCACTAGCTCGACGTAAGGCATAAAGGGATGCCCCCGACATACCGAGCTAGTGAGGCTACGAATATAGTTCAAACGGCATTCTGGAATACATAAATCAGCTCGGCGTGATGAGCTGAGTTATGTACGGGTTATTCCGAGCTATGTGGAAGCTCGGCACTGCCACGAAAAGGGCAATGAGACATTCCAGAATATTCTACAAGCGGTTCCTTACGAGATAAGGAGCAATCTCGTCGTGTGGGGGATTAGTATGAACATTCCTAATGAGGATGGGAATAAATCCCACATAGGAATGAGTCCTACATGGAAAGAAACACTACTGCTAGAAGAGATCTAGCAATATATGGAAGCTGTCCCTTGATAGGAAAGTCCTATTGAGAGAAAGACTCCTAAAAGAGAAAAGGAAGTGGTGGCACGAGATGCCTAATGTGAAGGACATCTACACCTATAAATACAAGGCAATAACCATGACAAAAGGTACACTGTGAAACATACTTTCATACGCATTATGATTTGAGCTCTCAAGTACGTGATACTAACTTAGGCATCGGAGGGCCTTTGCCAACGAGAGGCAAAGGTGCTCTAACCCTTTTTCTGTCTTTCAAATCTAGGGTTGGTTCAAGGAAGCACGTGATCCAGGGTTACGCGGATTTATCCCCGTACAATTGGCGCCGTCTGTGGGAAACTCGGTCCCTCTCAACAGAGATCAACGATGGTGCATTCGGAGCCCCTTCAGTGCACTCCACAACGAGATGATGTGGAAGACGATGGTACCACAGTTGTGTATACTACGAGAAAGAGCACAAGGGTGGACAAAACTCCCTTGGTTCTCAGGGCACCGCTGAAAAAACCAGCAACCAAGAGGTTCGACATAGGGGATATCCCAGAGATTCCAAAATTTAGGGATACGCGCTTAATGCTCCGTGATTTTCCAAGGAGAAAACGCTCAAAGACGCCACCGAGAAGTGGAGAGGTCTCCACTCGACGTGAGCGGGGAAGGAGTCCTCCGAAGAGGATGGGCCACAGGCACATAAGGAATCGCGAGAGGGAAGATAGCCTTAATGTAAAGGAGCAAAGAGGCGAGGAATCAAGCCGGAGGTCCCTCGACAAGAACGAGATTCGTGACCTTCGAAAAAGCAAATTTCCGAAAAAGAAAAGGACCTACGCTCATGGACGAGATCCGTGCACCATGGGCAAGAAAAGAAAGGACGTCATCACGACAACGCCTCCACCGACCGAGCAGCCTCTCCATGAAAAAGGAGAGATAGGAGCGTTTCTGTTGAGAAAAGAGAAAGCAGGAAGCATGCTAGGGACAGATATGAAAGATCTGGTTCTAATGAGCCTATTCCTGTGCAATACAAAAGAAAGAGGGACGTTGACCGAGCTATGGGAGGTCCTAAAACTGCACGAGAGATAGCTAAGGAAGCCCTAGGCCAGATCTCCAAATCACCTTTGGCTCACTGGATTCAAGCTTTAAGACGCCGAAAGGTGATAAAGCACTCGGCGTTCATCCCTTATGAAACCAAAGACGATCCCGTGGGCCCATTTCAAGACTACCAAGCCAGCCATGTTCATGCACGAGCAAGATGACGCACTGCTGTGTAAAATGTTTCCGTCCAGTTTAGGGAAGGTAGCACTAAGTTGGTACCATAAACTCCCAGAAGGGTCAATCTTATGCTGGACCCAACTAGCTGAGGAGTTCACCGCTCGGTTTCTAACAAGCCGAGCTACCCCAAAAACTTTTGACGCACTGACCTCTATGAGATAGAGGGACGACGAGACTCTGCGACAGTACTCAAAACGTTATTGGGAAATTTTCAATGAGATTGAAAATTGCAGCGAAGAGTATGCTTTGGCAACGTTCAAGACAAGTTTGCTCTATGCACAATGAAAGCTACGAGAATAAACACCATGCATCCGGTAAAAGCGTAGCTAAACTAATGGAGAGAATTCAGGAACATGCACGAGTGGAGGATGACATTTTGCAAGTTTGGAGGAAGATCATAGCCGGATGACCTCGGCTCCCTAGAGAGAGAAGGCGGTGGAGTCAAAGGTATACAAGAAGGACTTCACGACGGGAAGGAAGGATTACACCCAGCAGAGGAAGGACAAAGCAGAGCCAGACCCCAAATCATACTTCAGCGTTATGGCAACTTTCAACATCCCCATATATAAGATGTTGTACAGGATCAAGAATGAACAGTGGTTTAGGAGGCCCCTAAAGATGACGGGGAATCCAGAAAAAAGGAGGGCCACTAATCAGCATTGCAGCTACCACAGGGATTGGGGGCATATGACTGAGGATTACGTAGAGTACATGAAGTTCCTAGACGAAAAAGTGGCGGAGGGCCATCTGAAGGAATTCTTGGCAGATAGCAAAAATAATGCCGAGCTAGTAGAAGAGATGGACTACGAGAAAGGTCCAAAAGGGACAATACATATGATACATGGATTGGTTGCTCCATACACGAACAACGAAATAAGGCACATCCAAAGAGTCAATAGGCAGGCAGAGCATGTCATGAAGCTCGGCATGAAGAGGCCGAGGGCAGGAGAGGTCTTGGAGACCCTGATCACCTTCACCGACGACAACCTGGAGGGGGTAACGGTACTCCATAATGACGCATTGGTTATCACCCTACGAATAGGGGAGTACGACGTGGAAAAAATCCTAGTGGACCAGGGGGCCAGCACCGAAATCATGTACTACGACACCTTCAAGAAAATGGAACTCCCAACAAGCTCACTACAAAAGTGCCTTGTCACCTTGGTTGGTTTCAGCGCGCAGACAGTATGGCCTATGGGAAAGGTCACACTACCGCCCCGGCGAAGGTGGGTCGATAGTATTGAAGATGCATTTTCTTGTGGTGGACATCCCCTCATCCTATAACGTGATTATAGGAAGGACATGGATGCATAAAATGAGGGCGGTCTCTTCAACTTACCACCAGAAGATCAAGTACCCCGGAGCAGATGGAATAGAATGCATCAAAGGTAACCAAAAGGTGGCCGATCAATGCTTTACCATGGTCCTAAGAAAATCCCCAAAGGCCGAGCTGGTGCAGACAACTGAAGTTCCAGACCAACCAACTTTAGAGGGCGTCGGAGGCGATCCCACCAAGAAGATGGTAAAAGGACTGAAGAAAGTACAGATTCAAGAAGACGATGCAGAGAGGTATTTCTTGATCGGCGAGACTCTCTCCGAGCTAGAGGAAAGAAATCTCGTCACTTTTCTTAAGGGCCACATTGATGTGTTTGCTTGGACCCCCCAGGAGATGCCTGGGATAGATCCTGAAGTCATCTGCCACCAATTGAACGTGGACCCTCAACACAAGCCAGTTGTGCAGAAGGCAAGGAGGTCGGCCCCACAGCACGCGGACGCTGTAATTGAGGAAGTAGAATGGCTACTAGAAGCGGATGCCATACGAGAGGTGAGCTATCCAGATTGGTTGGCTAACACAGTCATAGTCAAAAAGAAAAATGGGAAATGGAGGGTCTGTGTGGATTTCACTAGCCTCAACAAAGCATGCCCAAAGGACAGCTTTCCACTCCCCAGGATCGATCAGCTAGTAGATACCACATCAGGCTATGAAAGGATGAGTTTCCTTGACGTATATCGAGGATACCATCAAATAGCCATGCATGAGCCAGACCAGCAGAAAACATCCTTCATCTCACCAAGAGGACTCTACTGTTACAAAGTTATGCCATTTGGGCTACGGAATGCTGGAGCAACCTATCAGAGGCTAGTTACTAAGATGTTCAAGGATCAGCTCGGCAAGACTATGGAAGTCTACATCGACGACATGGTAGTCAAGAGCAAGTTGAAGCCTGATCACCTCGCTGACTTAAAAGTAACTTGCAACATTTTGAGAAAATACAAGCTAAAGTTAAACGCCTCAAAGTGCGCCTTTGGAGTCAGCTCGGGGAAGTTTCTTGGGCACTTGGTGACTAAAAGGGGGATTGAAGCCAACCCGGATCAAATTACGGCTCTGCAAGGCCTTCAAAGCCCAAAGACCACGAAGGAGGTCCAAAAACTGACAGGAATGGCAGCAGCTCTTAATCGCTTCATCAGCAAGTCCTCAGACCGCTGCAGACCTTTTTTCCAACTTCTAAAGAAGAAAGAAGGCTATGAGTGGGGAGTCGAGCAAGAACGAGCTTTCCAGGAGTTAAAAAGCTACCTATCATCACCACCTTTACTCTCTACTCCAGAAGCTGGGGAGCGGTTGATACTATACTTTGCAGTATCCGACCATGCGGTCAGCTCGGTCCTCCTACGAATAAAGGGGACGGAGCAGGCTCCAATTTATTTTGTGAGCAAAACGTTGTTGGATGCTGAGACACGTTACCTACCACTGGAGAAATTGGTATACGCTCTTGTTGTGGCATCCAGAAAGTTGCATCCTTACTTCTTACAACATCCCATCACCATATTCACCGAATATCCACTAAGGGCCTTGCTCAGGAAGGCAGACTTCTTTGGAAGAATCTCCAAGTGGTCAATAGAACTGAGTCAGTTTGACCTCGATTATCAGCCTAGGATAGCAATCAAAGGGAAAATTTTAGTAGATTTCGTGGCTGAGTTCACTCCAACAGTGGCACCACCCCCACCAATCCTCCACGAGAAAGAACAAGTTGATAATCCAAAAGGGAGACTTTTCGTGGATGGGCCAACGAGATTAGCCGAGCTGGAACCATATGAATGGAGACTTTACGTGGATGGGTCAGCCTGCAACAAAGGATCTGGAGCAGGCGTTGTGCTTTTCTCTCCAGAAGGATTGGTCCTGGAGCAGGCACTACGGCTAGGGTTTAGTGCTACCAACAATGTGGCAGAGTACGAGGCCCTGATAGCTGCATTGAAGAGTGTCCTAGAACTCAAGGTATACAAGTTAAGAATATTTTGTGACTCACAGTTAGTTGTTAACCAGCTTTTAGGGGAATATGCCACGAAGAGCGAGAAGATGGCCGCATATTCAGAGGCAGCCAAAGATTTGCTTGACAAATTTGACTTGGTCCACATCCAGCAGATCAGCTCGAGTCAGAATGCACACGCGGACTCATTGGCTTGCCTGGGATCAGCACTCAAAACAGAGTATTGCCGCACGGTGACAGTGGATTATTTGAGCGAACCAAGCGTTGGCCGAGCGGTGGAAGTCGTGATAGAAATAGAGCTTGGGCCGAGCTGGATGGACCCGATAGTGGCATACCTACGAGATGGGACCTTGCCAGAGGACAAGAGGGAGGCACACAAAATCAAGACCAAATCAGTACGCTTTTGGCTCTCTCCAGAAGGTAAGCTTTATAGAAAGTCTTTCCTTGGTCCATACCTACTATGTGTACACCCAGCTCTGGTCCAGAAATTCCTTCATGAAATCCATGCTGGAACTTGTGGGGGGCACACTGGTGGGAGGTCCATAGCCCACCGAGCATTATCCCAGGGGTATAGGTGGCCATACGTGCAGGAGGATGCGAAGGCCTTTGTCAAAACTTGTGAAAAGTGTTAGAAGTTTTCCCCTCTGATCTAAGCACCACCTGAGGATTTGCTACCTTTGACCAGTCCGTGGCCATTCGCTCAGTGGGGATTGGACATCGTGGGTCCTCTCCCTATGGCAACAGGGAAACGAAAATTCCTACTTATTGGCACTGCCTACTTCACAAAATGGATAGAGGGGGAAGCTCTTGCCAAAATTACAGAAGCAATGGTGGAAAGATTTGTGTGGAACAAGATAATCACAAGGTTTGGAGTACCCTATTCCATTATCTCAGATAATGGGTCCCAGTTCGGCAAAAGTTCAAAGCCTTCTGTGCCCAATATGGCATCAGGAATTATTACTCAACTCCTGCGTACCCGCAGAGTAATGGACAGGCAGAAGCCTCAAATAAAACGATATTGAAGAGTCTCAAGAAAAGGTTGGAGAGGAAGAAAGGAAGGTGGCCTGACGAGCTCCCAACCATGCTTTGGGCATACAGGACTACCCCACGGCGATCTATGGGAGAGACGCCGTACTCCCTAACATGGGGCGAATGGTGATTCCTTTGGAAGTTGGTTTGCCAACCATTCGCACTACCCTTGTGGAATCAGGAGGCAACGATGAAGCCCTCGCCGAGCAGCTCAATCTTGCTGAAGAAAGGAGGGAGCGTGCACTTATCACCTTGGCAGCATATCAAGAACAGCTACGAAGGAGCTACAACAAGAAGGTGCAACCACGAGAATTCAAAGTTGGAGATCTAGTCCTAAGGAAAGTCTTGGCCAACACCAAAATATCCGCTGATGGGAAGCTTGGACCGAACTGGGAAGGCCCATACAAGATCGTGGGCATTGCTGGTATTGGGGCATACCGTTTGGCCGACCTGGATGGAGACCCAGTTCCATGGCCATGGAACGTCCAGAACCTTAGGCAATTCTTCCAGTAAATTGTTAATGTGATTACAAATATAGTCACATCTTTTCATTTGTTTCTTCTGGTTTTTAGCTTATAGTTGGGATTACGAGTACAATCACCAGCGTAAATCAGTTAGATCATTTATTAATTGAATAAATAAAGTTTTGCTTTCTTATTATGATGTTGTTTAAATATGAACCCAAATAACCTCCAATCTGGATTCCTATTGGGGAGCAAAGAGTGCTTAGATTTGCAACGAATATTGCAAAGGGATTCTAAGTATGAATACACTTAGATTTGCAACGAATATTGCAGAAAGAAGTCCTTAAGTATGAATACACTTAGATTTGCAACGAATATTGCAAAAGGATTCTAAGTATGAATACACTTAGATTCGCAACGAATATTGCAAAAGGATTCTAAGTATGAATGCACTTAGATTTGCAACGAATATTGCAGCAAGAAATCCCTAAGTATGAAAAAACTTAGGCCTGTGACGAATATTGCAAACTATAAGTGACTATTGCATTTTAAGTATGAAGAAGTACGAAGAAACTTAGCTTCATAAAAACTTCTAAGACACTTAGAAGGAACTTGCAAAGATGATAATTGCAAAAAGTACGAAATTACTTAAAGCCAGCAACAGAAGAATTAAAAGTATTGAAAGGCCACATCCGGCCGAGCCAAGACCACGCAGGGTCAAAAGTTGAGACTTAACATAACAAAAGACAAATCTAGCAATAGGCGTCAAGCCTCTTCACCGCGGTTGACCAAAGACGCGGGGCAAGATTAGGGGACGTGGCCGCTATCCCCGGCGACCACCGCCAAAGAAGATCGCCTTTAACAATGGTAAGATAGCTGATGGTTTCGCTCGACAGATCCGCTTTCGGCGAGAGATTCACAGTTGACTTGGTCGGGCCGAGCTCCAAAGACCGTGAGTTGGCTTGGGTAACGCCACACCTCACTTGGGAGCTCCACGCCAATCCAGCTGAAGGAGGCGGATCCACACACCACACTAAGGCACCTCCGCCAGTCGCACTCCTAGACTCATCTTGAACAACCGGCATCCTGTACTTGTAATTATCCGTAATCACGCCAATGAGACGATCATATTCAGCTTCGGCTTTGGCCTCTGCGTCAGCAAGTTGTTGCCGAAGTTCACGCTCGACCTCCTCAGCCTTCCCCTTTAGCTCAGCATTAGCCCTCTGCAGTCGCTCGATCTCTTCCCGAGCATCACTCAGCATCTGAGCATGATGGGCATTCTCTCTCGCTCTCTCCGCCTTTTACGCTCCTTCTTCTTCCTTCCTCGGCCTCTTAGCTCTCTAGGCCAAGCGGCGCCTTTTGCATGATCTTGCCAAGTAAAAAATGACCACTTTCGGTAGAGTAGTGGAAATGCAAGAAGAAGTAGAAGGAAGATCCTTTTACCTTAGCCTTTGGATTGAAATATAGACTTCATAAAGCCAAGGTCATAAGAGTTGCCTTTTTTCCCTGTCCATGTCGGGGAGAAGAGCATTTCGGGGAAACGCTGTAAGCAACATCCACATCCAAGAAATTTTGTCAATCATGTTTCTGGCCGGTGCCATTAGAGGCGGCGAAAGAATGCGGGGCCCAAGGTTGTACGGAGGAGGGGAATGGAGAGGGTTGGCACCGAGCTTATGTCCCGTCCTTCTCCTTTCGGGGGGTTAGTTGGCGTCTTGAGGACTCTCTCTATCGGCCTCTTGTCTCTCTCATTCTCGGGGCAAGAAGGGGCGGCGTTATGGCTGTGAGGCGGTGGTGGAGCACGGAAGCTCCGTGAGGTTTAGCTCATCTAGCGGAGTTGTCGGTGATGAGGCATCTCTCCGATCCGGTGAAGGGGAATAACCGGTGAGTGATGCGGATAAAACTAGGCTGGATTACTTTCGGCCCGTAGAGCGAAAGTGATAAGCGCTGATGATCGGGTTCACCTCTTCTTCCCTCTCCGCTTCTTCTAGATCTTCTTCCTCCTCTTCTACAATGATCCTTCGAGTTCTTTGGGCTCCCTCGTCATTCGCGGTTAAGGATAGGAATGGTATGGGGATCCTCTCGGAAGCGTAGGCAAAAAAGTAACCGCTCTTTGGAGATGCAAGAAGCTTCGGAAGCGTTGGGATCCTCTCTGGCTTCGGCCTCTCTGGATCCACCGTCCTTAGTTCCCCGGGGCGTGTGGCAAACCAGGGAGCGGTTGGAGGCCACGGATGCCTTGTTCTTGGTTCACCCTTCTTTTCGATACCACCCCAATATGTGGGGTGTAGTCCAACAACAGGTGAGTCGCACGGCCGAGATCAACGTGGGTTGGTGGGAAGCCACAAAGTACACAGAGCTCGAGCAATATCCTCAGCGATGGAGATTGTCAGGATAAAGCGACCACCGTGGTTAAGGTTGTCCACAAAACAAGAAACAAACATAAAGAATAAACAATCAGTTACAGTTTCTAAAGGAAAGTAAAAAGAAAAATAATACAGGTATGAAGGTACTAACGCAGTCCACCAGGAGTTGTGGGGCATGCAAAGCCGATGGTCCTCCCCCCGCATCTCACGGGCTCCCTAGTTGCCGCTGACTACGAGGTAGTCATCCGCCCTCCTCGAGGAATTTGGCAAAATTGATAAGCTTCGTTGGGGTCCCGGCTTTGAAGTAGAAAGTATTGTCGAAGGAACTACTGCCGTAGAGGTAGTGTAAGTCCCACCAATCGAGATCAAGGCCGAAAGACCTATTAAGGGCTACCGTGCCCATGACTACCCTAACGGGTTTGGGGCGTAGCCTGCATGGGGTTTAACCGCATCTACGCAAACTTCCCTAAAAAAGGGGTGTAAAGGGAACCTAAGGCCCCCTCAACTCGACTATCATCAAGGGATGTGGATCTTATTTTCATCTTGACCGTTCTTTCATATCCCCTGATTGTCTAGCCGGAATTGAACATCGGGAATCTCATATTTCCTACGAAACTCTAACACTTTGTCTGGTGTGCTTAGAAGAGCCCTATGTCTACCCATTCTCGCTGAGAATCTAGGGTTTCGCAATTTGAAACCCAGGGAAGAAGATGAACAATAAAAAGGGGAACAAATCGGGAAGGCCGGAAATGGAAAAGGTTACTTACGTGAGAAGATGGACCTAAGGATGACTCTCTCCGACGGTAATGGCGGATGGTCTCTAATGAGGGCTGGAGACAAAGGGGTTTCATTGCAGAAAGCTTGAATATCACCGATGGTGAACGAAGTTTTCTTCCTCTCTCTCTCTTTGCTCTTTCTTTCTTCTAAAAAGTGAGGAATAGGAGAAGGGGGAGGGTTTTAGGAGAAAAATCGTTATCCCACCCAAAACCCCATAAAGTGTGGTGTGACGCATTTGCGAGAATCGCCACCCCAAATCGCTTTTTGGGCTTATTCGAGCCAATTAACGGGTCATTTCAAGATTGAATGCGATAATCTACGCCGCCACCCACGCGGGAGGGGAGGCGCGCGAAAAGATGCATGAATTGCGGGAAGCTCACCGCTGCATCGGGCCGATAAGTTGACAAATAGCAGAGCCGGGAGCAATTGGAGAGGGTAAAAAATGACACCCTACTATTAAGCATGGCATCGCGGTCTAATATGACCACCACGAGGGGCAATTAGCTCAAAGATCACATGTGGAGTTAAATGGAGTCCCCGCATCGAGCTAGATTGACCACGAATGGGGTCAGAAATCAAGTTAAATTAAATGCATCAGAATGCACTAGATCGGCGTAAGGCATAAAGGGATGCCCCCGACATACCGAGCTAGTGAGGCTACGAATATAGTTCAAACGGCATTCTGGAATACATAAATCGCCTTTCGTGATGAGTGAGTTATGTACCGGTTATTCGAGCTATGTAGGCTTCGGCCTTTGCCACCTAAAAAGGGCAATGAGACATTCCAGAATATTCTACAAGCGGTTTCTTACGAGATAAGGAGCAATCCCGTCGTGTGGGGGATTAGTATGAACATTCCTAATGAGGATGGGAATAAATCCCACATAGGAATGAGTCCTACATGGAAAGAAACACTACTGCTAGAAGAGATCTAGCAATATATGGAAGCTGTCCCTTGATAGGAAAGTCCTATTGAGAGAAAGACTCCTAAAAGAGAAAAGGAAGTGGTGGCACGAGATGCCTAATGTGAAGGACATCTACACCTATAAATACAAGGCAATAACCATGACAAAAGGTACACTGTGAAACATACTTTCATACGCATTGTGATTTGAGCTCTCAAGTACGTGATACTAACTTAGGCATCAGAGGGCCTTTGCCAACGAGAGGCAAAGGTGCTCTAACCCTTTTTCTGTCTTGCAAATCTAGGGTTGGTTCAAGGAAGCACGTGATCCAGGGTTACGCGGATTTATCCCCGTACAAAACTTCTGCTAAAAGAACTTCTTTGTCCAGTGTTTTGACGGTAAGTCTTACCATCATCATTTTGAAGTTGGCCAACTTTTGGCTTTCCTTTACTAAACTGTACTAAATTCATTTCCACTTGTACCTGCTTATTTTGCCACATTTCCTTGATAGTTTTGGCCAGGGAAGTTGGCACATTAGTGTTGGCAGTCACTTCTTCAATTTTTGGAAATGGATCAGTATCAATTCTCATAGCCTTTTTTGGAAACATGATTCTTCCTTTCTTGATCTGCTCCTGAATCCTATCACGGAAAACATTACAATTTTTAGTGGAATGAGTCCATGATGCATGCCATTTGCAATAACTTTTCCCTTTTGTTTCTTCCAAAATTGGAAGTTTAATATTTTCAGGGAGTTTGATGAACTTTTTCTTCAAAAGATAATCAAAAATTTCATTTGCCTTTGAACATCAAATGAATATACTTTACTAACTGCTTTCTTATTGGTCCTTGGTGCTATAGAGAAATCCTTTCGAACTAGACATTCACACACACAAGGCTCATGTTCCACAATTTCAGCAGCATCAATCTCATAAATGGGTTCTTTATAATAGGTTGAGTAAGAAGAGTTATTTCTATCAACATCCTCTTCTAACAAAGACTCATACCTTGATGCTTTGTAAGTTAAATCAACCAAATCCCTAAATTCAGTAGAATCGAACTTCTTCCTAAGTTCTCTACTTAAGCCATCTTGTGTTATTCTTACAAATTCAACCTCTGGTAATTGAAGTTTGCACTTATTTCTAGCCTTTTTAAATCTAGCAATAAATTGAGCAGCCTTCTCATCAAGCCTCTGCTTTAATCTTGCTAAATCAGCCATAGTGACTTCAGGTTCAATTTGATAAAATTGTGCATGGAATAACTCTTCCATCCTTAACCAATTTGGAACTGACTCTGGTGTCAAGTTAGAATACCATTCAAAGGTCGTCCCTGTTAAAGAATTAGAAAACAATTTCAACTTAATGAACCCATTATTGCCTAATTCCTTACACTGAGCAGTGAATCTAGCAATGTGCTCAGTTGTGGATTGTTTTCCATCTCCATGGAATAAAGTGAAATCTGGGATTTTAAACCCCCTAGGGACTTCGAACTGTTTATCTATCCATTATGGATAAGGTTTTCTATAAATTTGAGTTTGTACCCCCTGGTTCAAGGGTCCATAAACTTCTTGCATAAGACCTAATATTTCATCTCGAAGGGTTGGATGTTCCCCTAAAGGTACCTTTGAATTGACAAGTGGTTCCCAAGTGACGTTTCTAGGCATATGATCTTCTGGAATCCTCTGATAAGGATCATCAAAAGGCCTAGTTTGCTTGAAACCTCCCTCCTATTTTACAAAAGGTTCATGAAGACAGTTCGAGTGTACCCTTCCCATCTCTGGTATTCCTGAATACTTGGGATTCCCAATCTCTGGATTAGGCCTTATCGCACTAGTCCTGTCCTTTTCATTAAAATGATTTCTAGGAGTATACATATACTCATCAAATCCGTAATCATAATTCCTGAAGCCTTTTCCCTCATTTACACCATCAAAGTTTGGTTCGAATGGGATATTAGTGTTTTGCTTGAACACTTTCTTAGATTTAGGGGTTTGATAATCATGATTTTTTGCAGGCTCATACCAAGATTCTGGTATGTCCTCTACATTTATAGGTTCTTTTCCAGGCCTTGACCTGAATTTGCTTGTGCTAGCCTCTCCTTTATCCTTCTCAAATGAAGGCAAAGGATCACCTCTAAGCCCCTGATTGCTCTTCCAATTTTTGTAATATAAGCCTTTGAGTCTGGCCAATTCTTTAAATGTATCAATCATTTTGATAAACTGGCTAGATGACATATTCCCTCCAACTTCTGGATGCTTTGGGTCATCAATTTGCACAGTTTTATTATTCCTAGTATTTATTCAAGAAGTTTGGCCAGTTCCCATATTTAAGTCTTGACCAGCAAAAGTCTCATCTTCTGGCGTTTGGCCAACCTAAGAATCATCCACTTGCTTCCTAAGTTTTGGAGCCATCTAACACTTTCTGGTGTCTCACCGGGCGTGCCAAAAAAGATGTGTTTCGTTCTTTTTACTTCGTTGCAATGGAAAATGATTGTGTGCGAGCGTGCCAGAGAGAGTTTCAATCTCCTCCCTCAGATTAACTTTGGAAAACCAAACCTAATCAGGCGATTGTGTTTTGTTGGTTCAATTACCTCAATTAAGAGGATTTTTCTTAATAAGTGAAGAAATGCAAACCAATAAACTTAGGAAATCAAAGAACAATAAAGAAACAAGACACTTCGATTGACGAATCAAAGATAAACTTACTTCGAAATTATCTCCAACTTCAAATACAGAGTAACAGAACTTCGAACAGGTGATTGTTACAAGAACAACCGAGATAGGGGTGATTGTTACAAGAACAATCGAGATAAATCCTAATCTAATTCCTAATCTACTTCCTAATCTACTTCGAATTGAGTTCGAAATCCTAAACTACTTTGAACTGGGTTCGAAATCCTAAACTACTTTGCCAATGAACAAACCAAGCATCAGTTTTTTGATAGCTGTTTGTTGAAGATTTGTCCGGGGGCTTTTCACTCTTCAATTTCTTCTATTTATAGACGTTGCTTGTAGTTTGAACTTCCCGCTCCATGAATTTGAATCTGGCTTGCTTTGAACTCTAACTTCCACTCTGAGAGTTGGTAGTTATTCTTTCTCCACGTCTGAATTTGAATCCTTTCTTCTTCTAGAAGCTTTAAATCTACACATTTGCTTAACATGTTAAGGAAAAGTATTCCACGTGTTTTAACTGCCAATTGCCTTGTTTCACAAGTTTACACGTGGAACTTGTGTGTTTAGCAGTTGAGATTATGGCTTCGAAGCCAATTTTATTTTAACAATGGCTTGTAACTGCCAATAACTACCTTTCTAAACTGAGAAGTAATACGACATCGTATTTAATCAATCTTCATCTTACTAATCCAGTGTATCTTCACTGACGAGTAATTGCCAACGTTTGGCACTTTTGATTACTTGTCAATTAATTATTGGACTGGTTAATTTTATATGTAAACAGTATCGCATCTGGAAAGCCCTACAAATCCCCCAACTCTTATTTTGTCCACTTATAGCTAGCACCACCTCATTTAGTGCCTAAATTAGACCTCTTTCTACTTTTGGAAAGCCTAATTAACCATGTGTCAAAGTTTGACTTTTCTTCTAACTTTGATTTCACCTTTTACTACTCCTAATTTTGATTTTAGTGAGTTAATGAGAGAGAGAGAGAGAGAGAGAGGTCAGTTGGGGGAGGAAAGGGGAGAAAAATTGTTTCCCTCGCCGTATAATTTTAAGGCCTGTATCTGCACGGGCGTTTGCGCACATTTCGGCGCCGTTTTTCTACTAAATTCCTAAGCATTATATTTTTGTATTCTCCTAAGGCTACCTAGGGATTTTCAAACATCATTATTTATTTCCTTTAAGTTAGTGGCTCTTTATTTATTTTTTGTAGTATACTAGTTTGTATTTTTAGTGCACAAAATCAACTTTACAGGGTATTTTTCGTCCCAACGGAGGGGAACCTATCCCCCAACAAAATAGTGGCACTTTATATCCTATTAATACTAGCCACATAGGGCTATATATTATAGGGTTACTTTTTTATTAATTGAATATATGTATATATGCATATTTATAACACCCTGTGACAAGTTTCGTTTGTATAACTAGTACCCAAAACTACCCATCTACACCCAAACCTAACGAACTTAGACCCTATACGTCATTTCCTATGAACCCATTTATTTGGACGAAAGACATTAAAACTTAAGGGGACAAAAGCTAACCCTGGCTAGATACTTAATCCTCCATTTAATGGAGGAAATTGCCAAGCCATTTCCCTTGAGAGAGGCTGGCCATACAAGAGGGGAGGGGGAGTGTTTACCTTTGCCTATAAATAGGAAGCTCTTCCTTTGGAAATCACACACCAAAATCCTCTCCTCTACCACCTTTGTAGTTCTTCATGTGTTCTTGAGAAATTCGAAGTGTTCTTCGTAAAATTCCACCTTCCACCACCACACTCGACCACCATTAGATCTTAGAAATTAGAGAAAGTTAGATAGAAGGCGTTCGAGCAGAGGTCGACTAGCCGTTACACCGCCAGAATCCAACTAATCATTGGAATTAAGGTAGATACTTTATCTTAACTTTGGATTAGTATTTTCTAGTTCTTTTTAAATATGTCGTTACTATGCTTAAACGTGCTTAAATATGATTAGATGAGATTATGTTTGATGATTAGCGATTTAATAAAAATTAGACTTTGAAAATCACACGTAGACGTTGCTATGCACGATTTGAAATTGACTTATTAAAATATGCAGTTATAATGTCCGATGAACTTTTGGAAAACCAAATTATGCAGTTATAATGCCTGAATGAAAATCAACTTTTGAAATTTACGCTGTTATAATGCCTGACTGTTTTTTTTTTAAAGTAGCCTAACTTGTAGAGTGGATGCTATTACAAGTAGTGTAAAAACAACTCAGCATCACAAGTTGATCACAACCAATTTACAAACACAAAACACAAAGCAAATACTCAAATATTCAAACATCAAAACCTTGTCCTTATGATATTCACATTGTTCAAACCAGTAGAATCAGTTGCATTGGGATGCTATATGTGTATGGTGTAATTAAGTATCTAGATCCTAAAGCTGAAACTTCAGAAAGTTAGGATTCCATTTGAAGTACAAAATTGAAGGCCTAATTTCACGTTTATGAAAAACCTAGGAAAACTAGGGTTTCGATCAACAAATTTAGAAAAACTCAGAGAAGGCGAGAGAGAGAGAGAGTGCATCGTCTTCACCGTTTAACCTGCAACTTCAAAAAGTTAGGGTTACAGTTAGGGTTTTTTCAAAAAAAAAAAAACCAAAAGAGTAAGAAAGTTAGATGGAGAGAGAGAGAGAGAGAGAGAGAGAGAGAGAGAGAGAGAGATGACCTTGATCATTGCAAGATGTAGCTCAATCTAGGGTTTCTCTTCGCGTTCTTCATCGTCGTTCCAGATTGCCTCTAACTCCTCTATCTAGCAGAATGCATGAAATGAGGGGAAAGGAGTGGGTCTTCCTTATTATAGTGACCCGAATATGCGACCCAATACCCATTTAAACCACACCCTAGACCTGCAGGACCTCGCGTGAGAGGTCCGGATTTTTCCAAATTCTGGGAGTTTGGAGGGGAAGGGAATTATATATATACACACACACACACATAATAGTGATCTACTAAGGACTCCCTCAAAGGGGTAGATTGCGGACTTCTAACGTAAGCCGTTGGATCTAGTCCAACGGCCACGAAATGAAAGAAAAATGTGCGGGTCAGGAGGCATAGTGAATTGGGTAATAATGGTTGAACCAGCCCAGGTCACCTGTTAAACCCCTTCCCATTTCACCTTTTATCATTTGAAACGTATTCTCACATTTTAGAGAGAGAGAATGACAACAGACAATTTGGAGAACGACGATCGGACAATCTGCTAGAGAAGATGACTTGGTTCTCTCTCTCTCTCTCTCTCCCCCTCTCTCTCTCTCTCAATTAATTTGATTACTCAGAAAACCTAGTTTGTCAATTTCTGTGAAAAACCTTCTTCTTTTTCTTTTTTTTTTGTGCAATTTCTTTATCCTCTAGTGTTATCCTTGAATGAAATTTTTGATTTCTCTACCTTTTCATTTCCTTGATTTATATTCTAGTGTTATGTCTTTTTCGATGAACAATAGTGTTAAAAAGTTAGATTTGGCAAATTTGCATAGAACATGTCACTTAGTTTTGTGAATACTGCAAATTCTGTCTATGCTACTTCAAGTTTCCTGTCGTGCTTGAGAGATAGTGCTACTCCTATCCTTCCTTGGATGTCTCAAACTTCCATAATCTGTTTATTGTTGAAAATAAAATAAAAATCTGGTAGTATTTTTGTAACTTCCTCATTATAATTAGATGTAACTTGCAATGAGCCACATGTGATGCAATGAGGCACTTGTGTCCTATTTTGATTCTACTATAACATGTATTTTCAACTTAGTGGAATTTGCTTTAATCTTTGCAATAACTTGGATTGTTTTAGACAATTAATGTAGGATTTTGTTTAATGTTTACACATCTTTAGGATTTTGTTTCCTTTTTCATGCATTCCAAGTTCTGATTATGTAGTGGTTAATAATAGTTTCTTTTTTATGTAGGAAATTAGAATGCAGTCTTTGAACAATATGGAACTATTGTCAACACCATCTCAACCATGTGAATTGGGTAATTCTTCGGAAATGCTTTACTATCCTCAAGTTAACAACGAAATTATACCGAAAATTGGGCAACAGTTTAGAACTTTAAATGAGGTTTGCCAATTTTACAATACTTTTGGAAAAGAAGGTGGATTTGGTACGCGATAGCATTCTACCAAGAAGAGTAGGGAGGGTGAGATCATTAGGAAAGAGTATGTGTGTTGCAAACAAGGAGTGAGTGCCCCAAAACCTAGTGTACAAAGTTCGGAGACAACCACACGAAGACGGGGGACAAGTAAAGAGTTTTGTGGTGCAAAACTAGCAGTGGTTAAAAATAGGATTGGTGGCGGGTTTGTGGTCACCCAATTTGTCGAGGGTCATAGTTACCCTCTTACAACGCCAATGAGGGTGCATTTATTGTGATCTCATCGTGAAGTGCCACTTGTTAAAAGAGCTTTAACACAACAATATATTATAACAAGTTAGCCGGAACCAATATATTCTGAAACGTCAACTGGACAATTTTCAAAGAATGATAGTAGCACAAGGATTATAGCTTGACAAATTCACTCTTTGGTCCCTCGTTGGCCACTGCCTCTTAGTTCAACCATATCCCCAATAACCAACAATTTCTCTCCTAGTGTGCTTAATCAGTGGTCTTTGCCCTTGTTCATCATTTTTATACCCATATACTGCATAGACACAAGGCCTACACTACTAGTTAGTACCCAAAGGGTGCCTTTCTCTGCGCACAAAGGGCAGCTGCGTTGCCAATCTCCAGCACACAAAAATTGAAAACAGAATCAATCCCAGTAAACCCAACTAATAGACGGTAACAAATTCTCAATTTCCCAACTCAAATTTATACCACCAATTCAACAACAAAAAGTCCACATTCACAAGCTACAGTACAAATTAAGGTGAAAAACAGTAGGTAACACATTTAATTTTCAACATCATTAATTTCTCAAACCAAAATTCAAGCTTTCAAATATGAATCGCAACTCTTGATAAACAAAACAACCACACAATCTGAAGCAGAAAAACCGAAATAAAACTAATCCTAGAAAACCCAACTAATTAATTGCCTCAGGGATTTCAAACGCGTGCGCGCGCGCGCGCGCGAGAGAGAGAGAGAGAGAGAGAGAGAGAGAGAGAGAGAGAGAGAGAGAGAGAGAGAGAGACCTTTGATTAGATCTATGTGAGCTTCGATGGTCTTGTTCGACCTAGGGTTTCAAACATTGTGAAAATTAGAGAGAGAGAGAGAGAGATCGAAACATACCCTAGGGTTCTTGGCGTCTTCGATTGTTCGATGTGTTCTTCTCCAAATCGTCGTCATCTGTGCTCTCTCTCTCTCTACAAAATTTGGGTTTCACGTTCAAATGAAAGAAACTAAGGGGAAAGGGGGTTTATCACGTGACCCGGCCGGTTTAGTCCTTAATTGCCCGGTCCAATGGCGACCTGACCTGCGCACCCTTAGTTTATTTTGTGGCCGTTGGATCTTATCCAACGGCTGCTGTGAGAAGTCTCCAAATGGGCAGTTTGAGGGAGTCCACACTAGAACAAGATCCTATATATATTAAGGAAGGGTAATAATGGTAAATCACATTACAAGAGGATGTAAACATAATTCCATAAAGAAGGGGGATGAAAATATAAGTGGTAAAAAAAAGCAGACAAATATTTAATTACTTCTTCTTTTTACTTATTTTAAGAAAGATAATTATATAAGAAGGGAAATATTACTTTACCGAAATGCCCTATTTGTTAGGCCCTGGAGGATGTTGCAATTTGTGATAGGTTGAAAATTGTATATGCCTACAGATGCCCCCTTAAGACTTGCTCATGCTCGAAGAGTCTTGAAAATGTTGACTTGATTTGTTTTGATGCTAAGATTTGCATATTTAGTAGAACATTTTCCATGACATTTGACATCTATTTGATTTGTGAAATTTTAACTCGTAAGCCGAGTCAAAATTCAATATTCCTATTATTTTCTGATGCAATGGAATTTGATGGCCTCAATAATCG
The DNA here is from genome assembly GCA_022606695.1 of Vaccinium macrocarpon. Taxonomy (NCBI): domain Eukaryota; kingdom Viridiplantae; phylum Streptophyta; class Magnoliopsida; order Ericales; family Ericaceae; genus Vaccinium; species Vaccinium macrocarpon. The sequence continues at coordinate 24,178,068 of CM040176.1, forward strand.
AAACCAACGCGAAGTGTTAAAACCAAACATAATCCCTCTTTGATGGCCTCAATAATTGAAACCAACGCAAAGTGTTTATAAAACCAAACATAATCCCTCTCTGGTGAATTTTTTTGATTGGAGATTGACTTGATTTGATTTGATGCCAAAAATTTATGTATTCGGCGAATTTTTATTTGACATTTTTGGATGTCAACTTGATTCTGAAATTTTAGCCGATAAATGAAACCAAAATTTGATGTAAGGAATCGGATGGCCCAATATTTGAAACCCATGAGAAGTTCTGGCATAGTTCCACCCTAGTGATCGAATAATCTTGTCTTGGCCCCTTGAAATTTGCTTGGGCCACTATTCAGTAAAATTCTTTTCATTTTTCATTTTTTCCATTTTAATTAACAAAAAGACCTGCATAATATATTATGTACATATCTCTCAAACATTACTCATAGTTCAAAATGCATTCTACACATTATTTCCAAAGACTTTTATTAAATCAAAATACATTCTGATCATAATCCAAACACCCCATTATATTTGTCTCTCTTAATGGGACTAAATAGTTTAGCCAAGCGTGATTGTAATCTGATTTGGTATATAAAATAATATATCTTTATATTTTCATATTTTTGAACTGCTTGTAATAAAGAAATTACTTGTGGAAAATAGATTAATTTCTCTGTTGTATGTGGTAGCACTTGTTTAATTAGTGGTGTTGTTTTTTTGACAAAGAAGAAGCCTCGAGGTCATGTTTGATGCTGGGGTAGGGAGGGAGTTTGGAAAACGCATGTTCATTCGTTCGATGTTTAGTTGTAGAGCCTTTTTATGAGGACCCTCTATTTTTAGAGTTTGCATACTTTTTCTATACCAAATTTGTCCCATAGAAGTTAAGATTTTTACACTTTTTATAATCTAATTTATGTCAATTGCCGAATGGGTAAAAGAGACAATTTACAACTCCTAACCGCAGGATGTTAGTTTCCTCCCCCACCCGGATGCCCACTTTGCGCGGACTTTCCTTCTTTCTTCCTTTCTCGTATGAAACCAAAACCTTTAGTTTGCCAATATTTGGGCAAATTCAAAGAATTTGTTGTGCCCAACAATTCGACAAATTGTTTGTGATGCAAAAACTATGATTTGCGAAGAATTTCTCACTAAATTGGAGACCCAGAAGGATTGTCGAAGAGAAGGAAAGGAAGGAACTGCTTAAGAAGCAGGTTTTTGTTCTTCCTTTTGATTATTTCTGAGGATTTCCAAACTCTGCATCTTGCAGTTACCATATGACATTAATTACGCGTAATTTCTCACGGTGTTGCACACACATATATTCTTCACATTATAGTCTATTCCATTGGGGTGATATTTTATTGTACCGTTGTTCATCTATATCAAGAAATTAATACAACAAAAATCATCAAACAATAAGTCGGAATTAAGTGGGCATGGTCTTATATCGACAACAAAAAAATGGCATGGTTCCTACTTCTAACCAAACGACATATAGGCAAGTATTTGATTGAATAACCCTTGTCTTGGTTGGTTTAAAATTGTGAACGAAGAATTGAATTATTGAATCAAACGGTTGTTGATATTCAATTGAGCGTATTTTTGAAAGCATAGTCTAAAAGATAAGCATTGCAAAATATACAGCTCTAAAATCATCAAAGTGAGATCCCAACGCGGAGTAATATGCTTTTTAAGTGTTTTAACAAAACAACTCCTCGTATTTTTGTCAGGGGTTGTTGTGCAGCACCTGCACTGTTGCACAACAGGTGTTATACACCATCCGAGCCATCCGTTGCTTAGATGGAGGGTTTAGATTTCACCTCGACACCTTTGCATCCGAACCATTTGTTGTCACGCGTGCAAGACGAAATCTGGGCCGTCCATCCGAGCAACAGACAGCTCAAATGGTGTACAGCACCTACTGTGAAAGGGCTGCAGAGCAGTGTGCAATAGGATCAAAACACCTATTTGCTATTGCTATGTCAAAGCAACATGGTTTCCTTGGCCTCCTTGGATTACTCTTAAAATTTCATAATCAGTCTCTTCATTAATTAATTGGTTATTCATATTTATTACGTGATAGTGACAAAATTGTTTTTGATTTGTTATCAAATAATACCGTATAATTGATGTTATCCTTATTTCTTGTAAACTAAGCCCATGTCAATCACTTTGTTACTTACTGTAATTACCCAAAAAAACATGGTTTCCTAGTCTTTCTGGGACTCTAATTGTGACTTTACTTCCAAGGCTCCTGGATAACCATAATTTAACCGCCTTGGATTACTCTTGCAAATATGTAGTATAAATCTCTTCAATCAGTCTCTTCATTGTCGATTCATCCAACGACCCCTCTCTCTTAACCTTTTCCAAACCCTAGCCTCCTTGCACGATTCTCGTCTTGCGATCTAACACCATAACCCAAAACCTTCACTGTTGCCAGGACTCGGGCCTTGTTAGATCTTGGCCACTTCTCCATTCTCTTTCGAAATCAAGATGGCAGTACTGGGCAGAAAACTTCCCTCACTCATAAGCAAGATTCGCAAGAGCAGCGCAAAGAAAGTCATGCATGCATCCGACGAAAGAGCCCCAAAAGGTTGTTTTTTTGTGTACGTCGGTGAAGAACACAAGAAGTATGTGGTTCCGATAACTTTGTCCTCGTCCTCAAATTTCAAGGCATTGCTCGAAGAGTACGAGGAGGAAATCCAAGCGTCGGGGGCATTGACCCTAACTTCATGCTCGACAAGCGCGTTTGAAGCGATCTTGAATACACAGAAGAGTTGTGTCCATAAAGAAATTGAAAAGATGAGGTTGCTATATGATCAAGATTGATGGCAACGTAGTGCTGAAAGGGTTGCATGACAGCATACAAGTTGGCGCTCTGTATTTCAATGCGAATGGACATATTGCCAAATTTTGTCTTAGTATAGTGAACAGAATATTCAATTTGCTCATAATCTTTGAGTTGTAGTTTTACCTTGTTGACATAATATTCAAATCGATAATTTTGTTCTACATATTTTCCTAGCGGAAGGTTTTTTCTTTCATGTTTAAATTCGCATTTTTTTTTAAACTCAGAATCACTCAAGCTTTTGCTTACGCAAAGGAAAGTTTCAAAGGATTCTACGAAACTGGGGTTGTTAAAAAAAACCGGTGAACCGTGAATCCTGTTCGGACCGATTCGATTCGCACGTTCTGGATTTTAACCATGGATTAATGGTCCGGACACTGATTCGAAAAAATAAAAAAACCGTGACTCCCGATTCATTCATGGATTTTGATTTTGAAACCGTGAATTAACCAATCCGAACCGTGAGATATATATATATATATATATATATATATATATATATAATTTTTAAAAAAAAATAATATATATGTATAGATAAATAATTTTACCACTTTTATAAATACTGTCAATTTGATATTTTGATCTGTAAGGTTATATGGGTATCTCCTATATTGAATTGAATGCAGTTCCAGTGGTGGTTTTTTTTTTCTGTAATTTTTTTTTTTTTGGGTATTAGACTTTGATGTACTATTGAAGTATTTGTATTCTACTATATAACTGAACTAAACTTACTTTGTTTGTGAGCAAGATGATGAACTGTCTTTGCTGCTCACTATATTACTATTGAAGTGTGTTTGAATGTTGAGTTTGGATTTTAAAGGAGTTGATGATTATTTTTTTTTTAGAGTACGGCTAAGTTTCTTGTTTGATAATCTTGATAAAATCAAGGAGTGATTTTAGATTTTATCAAATTTTAATAAAATCTTTTCAAAAACTAGGCCTAAGTTGAAAATTCTTGGACAAAGCCAGAACCGATCCGTGAATCGCGGATTAGATTAGAACCAAACCCTGAGATTTTTGGATCAGACACGGATTTTATTTTTAAAAAACCGTGACTTGTGGATCAGGATTGAATTCAAGCCAATCTAGACCGTGAACACCCCTAGTCAAAACTAGAGATTTGTCCGTGTATGTACGACAATTACCTCCGCCGTTCTTACCACTTGAACTAATCCTTTAGGTTTTTGAAAAATTCATCTTAGCATATAGCTCGACTCCGGTACACACTTTGTTTCATAATCTTCGCTTTGAAATTTACGCTATGTTGACATAATATTCATCTTAGATTGGAGAGTAAATTACAAACCAAAGACACCCCCCACTTGAAGTACTCTCCAATCAAAAGTTAACCAGAAAGGATTACGAAATACCAACAAATGACAAAAAGGCGTACGAGTTTATGGAAACAAGTAATGAAAATAATATGGAAACAGATGGAACACATTGAATTGGCAACAAATTGAAACGAATCTTGATATCATCGCTGTTCTCATATCGCCAAACAAAAAATAATAACATATGACATGAACTTACAGAGAGCAGAATCCAGCGTGACAAGAAGAAAAACTCTAGTATCTACCGAATACAGATGATATGCGACACTATCATGAACACTCATTAGGCTTCCCACAATAACACACCCAGCGCAGCAAGAACAAGAAAATCAACAGAATAACTTCAGGGGACCTTTGAAAGATATAAAGAATATATAGGTCCGAACACCTTGGAGATCTGAACCATGAGATAGCCAAGGCACTCTTCCAGCATGATCTGGCACACATCATTTCTTGAGTAATCTGTGCATGTCTCAGCAGAAATGAACGGTAGCAAAGCTGGAAATCATGATCGGCAGGATGGTAGAGTGATTCCTCCGCAACAAGCAGCAATTATTATGTACAGAAGCACAACAATCAAGCATGTCAACAAGGCCCTGTCATAAAACAAGGGTTTACGTTTCTGCACATAAAATAAGAAAAAGCCCTACCCTTCAACTTCTAAACTCTTCGAGAGTAGGAATATGGTGTCATTCATTCAGATAACTACATCGTTAGCAGAGTAAAATTTGCCTTCAAGAAAGAAAAACTATTGCCTTCATTTCAGAAAGTAAATTATCTAGCTGACACAAGTAGCTACAGCAGCAGTATAACTAGAAAGTTGCCAGCTGAAAATTGACAGGTTAGAAATATAACCAGGAAGATAGAAAAGGTAAAATGAACACTCTGTGGGAGGTCGTATGTAAGCTTCAGATTATTTGCAGGATACTGTATCCTATGTAAGTGCGGTGTGATTTCAAACTCAAGACCCATAGGATTGCTTGAAAAGATACAAATGTTTTCAGACCTAAATTTTACAAGCAACCACAACCACATTTCCAAGATCCAATTGGATTATAATCTGAAAGACCAGAATCCAAATGCCTCTTCAAACTGGCAGTTAAACCAGAACTTGTACATAAGGTGTACTTGCAGCTGGAGTGACATTCAGCTATCTCCACAAAACATTAGTTAATGCTACAGAAATGCTTGAGTGTTAAGTTTTTCAATGTATTTTGCTTGAAATCTGCTGGGCCTAGAGTGGCCTCATGGATTTGGTAACAGAATGTCACTCCCTGCAACTACTCTAAAAATAGACTTGCAGGTTCAATGTCGAATATCATAAAAGACTTAATTGAAGCCCTTCCTAATACCACTTGGTTTTAGGAGAGACGATGGAAAAGCGGTCCGACAAGTGGTAAAAGAGCCAGGAGGTCATGGGTTCGAGTCGCGGGAGCATCATCGTGAGGGAGGGATTGTTGGGCCCAGAGTGCCCCATGGATTTGGTAACACAATGTCACTACCTGCGACCACTCTAAAAATAAACTTGCGGGTGCGATGTTGAATGCCATAAAAGACTTAATTGAAGCCCTTCCTAATACCAATTGGTTTTAGGAGAGATGGTGGAAACGAGGTCTGACAAACTCCATCTACAACTATACAATCTAGAGACTAGACATGCTTTTCCCTTGAACCACAAAAACACCCAACTATACCCATACTCAAATGCAACTAGATCCAAGTGGAGGCTAGGTAAATCCTTTTGCCCATGTAGCTTTTAAACTTCAATGGAATTAGGGATGTTCATTATATCCAGATCCGACCACCCGACCCGACCCGGGAAAAACACAAATCCGATCCGTCTGATGAGGTAATACAGTCAAATCCGGGTGAAATTATTTGAAAATTTATGTTTTCGGTCGGGTTACGAGTTCTGTGAAATTGACTCGGGTAGAACCGATCTGATCGAAACGGTACTAAGTATAAATACTACTACTAGTCTTTTAACCCTAAAACTAAAAGTGAACCCACACTCCTCTCCACAGCTACACACGACTCCATTACTCCAGAATCCTGATCTGGAAGAAAACCCTCTCTCTCTCTCTCTCTCTCTCTCTCTCTCTCTCTCTCTCTCCTAAACCCAATCGGCCAGTCCCATCTCTCCCTCTTGTCAGCCATCGCTCCGGCTCCCAGAGATGTAGACTTGTGTCATCTGTTTCAGTAGTGTATCTCCTCTCCATCTTTCTCCAAGCATCAATTTCAACCAAAGTCGCCAGACAAACAGTATTTGGAGGTTTGTTTTTTCAGTTTCCTTCCTCTCCTCTCCTGTTCTTTTTTTTTTTCCTCGACTAGTTGATTTAATGCTAACACTTGCTACTCTACTACTCTCTCTTCCGATGGCAGATATTTGACATTTCAAAGTCTCTCATCTCTCTCTCTCTCGGACTCTCATCACATCAGACATCAAACATACTACAAATCCACATGTATTTACATGTATTTAGTTAGGGTTTCATTTACACTTTATAGTAGTCAGTAGATTTCATTTCGTTAGGGTTTCATACTTTCATTTACAGTAGATTTATTTTCACAAATTGTTTAATTGATTTTGTTTGAACCTTTATAACTCTGTGATTACTCTGGTTACTTTGTAGTTGATGGATTAGAAAATGCAAGATTTGGAATTGGAAAAAGAATTCGAAGTTGAGGAGGATGACAGACTGTTACAAAACAATCCTATTGTTGTGGAGGTACTTGATGTTGACAATCAAGTTGTTGAAGCTATTGAGGGTGATGGTGGAAAGAATGGGAGGAAAAGAAAGCTTCCACCCAGGCCTAAGACGAAGCCGAAAGATAAGCAACCTTCAACTAGAACATCAGCAAAGTGCTAGCAACACTTTGAGAAGATATATGAGGGTGGTATTCTTAAATGGGGAGAATACAAGTATTGCAAAAAAAGGTATGTTGTTGAAACTCAAAAACATGGAACTAGTAATATGAGAGCTCACATACCTGATGGCTACAAAGAGTATCCGTATAATGACCAAAAAAAGCATTCTGAAAGGCATTCCACCAAAGAAGATGGCCATATCCTCGTATCAAGTTAGCCCTTTATCTGGAGCTGGAAGAAGGTCGAGAAAGAGAAGGCGCTCCTATTGAATCCGCCTTTATAAGAGCAATTCCCTGTGTTAGGGGAACTAGGGTAGCCTCGATTAATTCTATTGTGTCAGTTCCGAGTGCAAAGCTACTAGAGAGGGCGTACGATCTAAAGTAAAGAGCCACCCCATAAGAAGGCAGAGGATAAGCTAGAAACACGAAACGAAGAACAGCTCCGGACCGAGGAATAGCCATAAGAGGTATTCTCTTAAAGAAAGGAACAAAACCAAATAGCCAACTCTATCTTCTAGCACCTCAAGCAACCTATACCAGGAGTAAATGTTCCTTAAACCCCCCATTGGATGTTGGACATTAGCTCAGTCGCTCCTAGAACAGCCAACAATATGAAATGTTAACTACTCGCAACTACTTCACTTTTCAACACAGGACGAAATCAGCAACATCAATACCTACCTTAGTCAGCAACGGGGACTTAGCTCATCAATTAACTCAAGCATCGATGCGCCCCTTACTATAGTCTTGACTTACTTCAGGAGATAAAAGAACTCAAGGGCAACTCCTAGAACATCACTCTCGTGGCTACCTTAGGCTCGATAGCTCTCGGAATCAGTAGCCCATAACATATCATGTCCTATCGGGCCTAGGCGTATATCGTCCCATACCATATCATATTGCCCGGGGAGCTACATTCCCGAACCTCACATCAGATTTAATAGCAATTTACATTGCCTCCATTTGCCTGCTTTAGCCCCTTCAACCCGAGAGTAACTTAATCAAGTACTAGATCTGGAAGTCGAAGCCTAGAAGCGAGCACATTTGCCTTACGATGGAAGGTACATAGGTAGATAGACCGATTTCCATGAATGAATGAACTTGCTCGTAGATAAGTAGATAGACAGAACATCTACTATATTAAGTATGAGCGGGACAACACCAATAACAACCACAGCGCCAAAGCCGGTTAATGAACATCCGGTCTTCGCCTCGCCTACGATAAAGAATATCCCTACCCGGCTGTTCCACAGTGTCGCTACTATTAAGTAATTAGTTTGATATAGCATAGATAGAGCCCCAAGGGGAGAAGTCAGAAGTATATCATTTCAGTGCCAATGGGGCGACCTTCCATCTTTTATAATATAGTTGTTGGTGCAGTTCCTCTCTTTACTGTCTCGCCCCTGACTATGGTTGATCTAACCTAGTTCTTTCATTGATGTATTCAAGTTCAAAGGAAAGCGTATAAAGTAAAGAGGGCCTCAAAGGAAGAGCATATTTGTTGAAAAAGGAGGTTTTCGTTCAGAAGGCTAACGGGCTCCTTGTTTCCGAGAAGAAGAAAACAACAGGATGGGGCTTGGGATCGGATCTTCTAAGGCGGACTTTGCCAGGTATAAAAGAATGAGGAGCGCGAAGGGTTAGAGCTTTGAGAGTGCTTGAAAGTCTAAAGCATCTAACCTTTTGCATGTACCACTAGTGCCACAAAGTGTAATGATGGGATAGAAGAGTCAGGTCTTATCCTAAAGCTGGAAGTGGTGGATTTCCTAGTTCTTCCTCTTAATTGCCGAGGCTAGGTTTAAGAATTCCTTTCCTTATACTGTGCGTGCCTATCTATTAGTATTAGTAAGTAGTTTCCTGGTTCCTAGATCACGAGTAAGGATATTCATTTTAATTTGCTTTTGTGCCTACAAATCTCTTTCTAGGAGGGAATACTAGCTAGGACACAAGGGTACATGAGTTAGGTAGGTTAGGTACTATGACTCACTAAGTTAGGTCGATGGGAACGCTAACAGTTCTTAGAATCGAATTCATTGAGAAAGAAGGCGGATGTAGCTAGCTGTACAGTCGGTACGGTATGAGATCTATATCTTTTTAAGGGAGTCAGTATCTGAGTTCTGAGAACACCTTGCCTCACTCCATCCTCCAATAGAACCATCACAGTTGAGCCATTCAAACCAATATCTATCAGTACTTGCGATTTGGGGGAGTACCAAGGGAACTCATTCAAACTAATAGATGAGGGTGTTGAGGTTGTGGCTTGTGTCTTCTCTTTTGATGCTTGTAAGAGAGCTCTTGCTAAAATGATAGTTATTGATGAGCTGCCCTTTAGGTTTGTTGAAGGGATTGGGTTTAAGAGGTTTTTTAATGTCATGCAACCGAAATTCACTAAGGTCCCTTCACGCACAACTATAGCTAGAGAGGTTATTGCAATCTTTAATAACGAAAAGGGAAAGTTGAAGAAACTTTTGAAGTGTCGTAGGATTTGCCGACTACAGATACGTGGACATCAATAAAAAACCTTAGCTACATGTGTCTCATAGCACACTTTATAGATGATAATTGGAGGTTGCAAAAAAGAATCTTAAACTTTTGCCAAGTTGAAGAGCACAAAGGAGAGACCATCTTAAACTTTTGTCAAGTTGAAGAGCACAAAGGAGAGACCATTGAAAAGAAAATTGAGTCGTTGTTGCTTGAGTGGAATGTGGATGGCATTTTTACGTTGGTTGTTGATAATGCTAGTTCCAACAACTTGACCATTAAGTTCTTAAAAAGAAAGACAGTGGATTGGAAACGAACAGTCTTGAAAAATGAGTCTCTACATATGAGATGTTGTGCACACATTCTGAACCTAATCGTGGGTGATGGTTTGAAAGAAATGAATGAGTCCACTGTTCGTGTCTATGATGTTGTGAGGTTTGTAAGGTCTTCTCCACAAAGACTAGGAATTTTCAAGCACTATGTGGAGAAGGAGAAAAGTAGTACGAAACAACTTGTTTGTCTTGATGTGCCTACTCGGTGGAATTCCACTTATATGATGTCAGAATTTGCTGAAAATTTTGAGAGGGCATTCTAAAGGATGGCAGAAGAAGACACTAGTTTCAGAACGTTCTTTAAAATTAAGGATGCCAAGGAGGATGAGGAGGAATGGATAAATAAGGCTTCGGCGGAGGTTGAGGTTGGTGAGGGTCGAAGTGGGGTCCATAAGGTATATAGACTCCCAATCAAGCTTGATTGGAAGAATTGTAGGACGTTTGTCACATTCTTGAAACTTTTCTATATTGCAACCAAGCGATTTTTAGCTTCTCTATTTGTTACATCCAATTGTTTCTTTGATGAGGTTCATGGTATTGAAACCTATATAGACCATTTAATCACCAGCAAAGATCCTCTCATGGCTTCAATGGCAATTAAGATGAAAGCAAAACTTGAAAAATATTGGGTGATGGAAATAAAATAAATCCTCTACTTTATGTGGCGGTGGCGCGTGATCCCCGGTTGAAGTTAAGGTGGGTGAAGTTTGTAATTACAGAATCCAAAGGGAAGGCAGCGGGTGAAGCTATGGAGAAGCGTGTAATTGAAATTATGAGAAGATTGTATGGTGCTTATGCAAATGTAGGTGAAGTTAGGGTTGAAGCGCCTAGGCCAATGCCGAGTGTAGTGATGAATGATGATTGTAATGACCCTCGCTTGAGTTTAGCTAGTCAGTTTAAGAGGAGGAGTGTGCTAGTGAGTGTGAATTGGAGGTAGAAAAGTATTTGATCCATCTATGTGAACCTAGGAAGGCAAAGGAGAAGGATAAGGAAGAGGAGTTTGATAATCCCTCCGTTCCCATTTGCTTGTCCCTTTTGGGGAAGTGAGTTTTTAAAGGGTGTGAAAACTTTGTATTGTCTTTTTTGTTTTGCCCGTAAATCCAATCAATATTACCATGACCTATTTTGTGGGGCTAATTTGTTATATGAAACTCAAAACATATACAATATGGATCTTGTTTGATAGATATCAATTACTCTTATTATATAAAGTTTTCAAAATTATAAGAACTGTTATAAAGTAAAAGATAATGGACAAACCAATTGAGATGGAAAAAGTACTTTTTAAGGATAAAACTCTAAAGTGATCCTGTTTTGATGGATGTTTTTAGAAATGGGAGAAACCTTTTGGAACATTCCAAAATGGAAAGGACTAGAAATTTGGAACGAAGGGAGTATATTGGAATGGTGGAAGAGGAATTCGGTGAAGTATCCAATCTTGTCTCAAATAGCACTTGATGTATTAGCAATGCCCGTGTCTACCGTTGCTTCCAAGTCGGTTACGGGTGGGCACATATTTGATCCATTCCATAGTTCGCTTTCACCAACTATGGTGGAGAGACTTGTATGCATTCAAAATTGGTTTCTAAGCACGGTTCCAATCTCTCTTCGCCAAGCTATGGATAAAGTTGAAGAACTTGAGCAATGTGATCCAAGTGGTTTTTAATGTGAACTTGTCCATTTTATTTAGTAGATATTTAATTATTTACTTGGTCTTGTATTACATCTTCTCTTTTTTTTTCCAGAACTTGCAGAGATCAATGCAAGTTCTTAGGGATTGAACGATTGGGCTTTGGGGTTCTTGTTTGCTCTAATGGTAAAACATTTGAAGTCCATTGGATTTTTTAATGTTCATGCGTCATCTTTTTTCATTCATTCATTTTACGGGTTGACTTGTCTTACAGTTTTTTGACAGGTTTGGTTGGAGTTGGGACGTCAGAATTGGGATGAATTGATGGAGTTGGGACATTTAAAGTTCACTTATGTTCTTTTTTTTTTGTTGGACTTTAGACTGTGTGTAATGTGTTATGTGTATGACTGTATGGACTATGCCACTATGGACTTGGAATCCATTTTAGTTGCTGCTACTGCCTACTTAGTAATTAGTATTAGTAATTTAGTTTGTGGTGGTGAAAATCTGCTACTGCCTAGTACTGGACCTACTGGTGGTGAATGGTGATACTGGTGAATGTGGCAAGCAAGCTAACTGACTTGGTTTTGCATTTTAGTTTGCCATTTGAAGTTTTAACATGCTATTAAAGTCAGATTCCATCATTTTAGTATGATTTTGCTTTTGAACTCTTGGTTTAATTTTGTCATGGTTATGGGATTTAGGTTCTAAACTTGCTGTTGCATGAATGATGTATGGGTTTGCAGAGATTATTGTGTTTAAATAGAGTAACAAATTATTGTTTTGAGGCTGGGGCTGCAAAATGGGCAGCTGCCTTAAAATTGAGGCTGGGCCTTATTACCTAAAACAAGTAATTTTTGAAAGAAGGCCCAAAAACAAGTATGTTTTTTTTAAAAGGAAGCCCAAAACAAGTTTCTTTTTTTAAAAGGCCCAAAACAAACGGCCCAAAACATTGGCCCAACCCTTACAACCGATCCGAGCCCGATCTGACAAACCCGACAACCATTTGGTCGGGGCCTGATATGGTGTTTTCAGAATCCAACCAGTGATCGGGTCGGGTCAAACCCGATCTGAACCGAGAAACCCATCAGTTGTGCAGCCCTAAATGGAATATAATTGATCTGCTCTACTGGCAATGTTTATTATTGCCACTGATTTTAGTTCAACATCTAGTGACGTTAATTATGCCCAAGTATTTGCTTTAAAAAAGTGATTATAATGTGAGAACCTTTTTTTTATTACAAACTCCACAATAAACTCACCCTGAGGAAACCTCTTTCATGACTTTCAACTGTCTGCAGGATGACAAATATGACAAATCTCCAACACAACCCTACAGCTAAAAATCACTTTCCGCCAAATTTTACGTATGTGTTTGTTAAGACAAACCACATTTGAGTTTTGACATACTCTTAACAATTAACATTCACTCTCCTTCCAATTCTAAGAGTCTTCCCAAATAAGCCTTCTGTTCTCAAGAATAATTCATTGAAGGACATAAGAGCATATCTGCATTGTCCCATCCCATGAGTCATATGGCCACTTGAAATTAAAATGCCATTACTTGGGTCAAAATCTCTCTGAATTAATCTTGGGAATTTACAATATCTGTATCAAAGTTCCAGCATGTCATGTACAACTAATGACGCCCTCAATCACAACAGCCACCTTTCTCTACTGCGCTCATCTTCAACGTGGGTAACATGGGGGTAAGTTCGTCGATTTGCTATGTTCTCTTCAATCTTCACCATACCACGTCCACAAGAAAAAGGTCCTCCAATCTTGCTGTTTGCTGAGAAAGACTAAAACATCGAGCAGCTGTTTTCTTATGGGGCAGACTAAGGGGGTAGGACCACCAAAATATTTTTTGTCAGAGGTTGGACTACATAACATACTAACATCTATAAACAAGTATTAAGGGCATGGGAAAGTTTCTGGATAGCAGTCATATCTACTTCCACATTGATTGATCTCTACGTTTCTCCCTTTCTACGTTCAATTTGGACATAAAGGTGGCTGATCCACTTGATGTTTATTGTTTTATTATTCAACTCAGGTTTTATCCATCTTGGTAGTCTCCCAGGAAGATAGCAATATAACTTTATAGGAGGAGACTAGTACTTACAAGAGCTTGGCATTTTTCATCCAAAGAGCACGTCGGAGGCGCTTAGACTGCTTCTTAAAATGAAAAGCACCGTCTTGCATTGTTGCAGTTTTGTCTACAAGAAGCTCAATTCGGTCACCCCTTTCTAGTATCTTCTCAATGTTATCCACCATGATAGTGCGTACCTGCAAAGGGGAAAAAAAAGACACGATATAAAACAGAATCTAGTAAATGGTCACGTCGTTACTATCTTTCTAGAATCTTAGGTATTGAACCACCAGCAAAAAGACTAGCAGTCCCTTTTGGTGCATTTTTTGGATGAGAGTTTCTTCAAGTGGCATTATAAAAACAGAAACAGGGTCAAAACCTGTTTGGTTCAGTACTGATATAACTGCTCGGAGGAAATTTAGTACAGAGAATGTGTACAGGAGTGAATACTGGTACAAGAACAGTAGGGATACATTGAGATGGAAACAAATATGTACAAACGCAAAAGAATTATGCAAAGGACTAGAACTGGATACAATGATGTACCACGCTTCATAGCACCTTAATTATGTTTTCTAATTTCTGGTCTTACAAAACCAAACGTATTAAAACCACCAGAAACAACTGGTTCTGTAATTCAGCAGTACAAGAAAATGCAATTCAAATGTGCAATGATGAGTATCAAATCACAAATCATACCACTCAGAGAAACCGTATACAGAGGAATGGATAACGTTGTTGAATTTTATTTTTGGATGCATACTGTCATTAAATCTGACTTCATGGAAACGTACTAGTTGCATCCAAGAAAATAAGTAAAGCCCACACAAAATTCTAATGGAAAATTTTCTAAAATAACAACCAGAGTAGTCGAGTAAGTAAAATGCAAAAGGACTATAAGTGTCAACATAGATATTGCAAGAAAGTTCCTACTTAATTTCTTGATTGAACCATTCAGATTTATGAACTTAGCCATACAAGTATCCTGGTCGTTCATGCATCCTCCAATTGAAGGTGGAAAAAAATAGAATAAGAGTTCAGAAGACAATTCAGACCATACAGAAATTGCTAATTGAAGGTGGAAAAAAATAGAATAAGAGTTCAGAAGACAATTCAGGCACTTGCCTCGTTAACTTCGCCCCTCACACGGTTGAGAGTATCGGCACTTGGGTTACTGGAGAAAAATTCCATTTGCTGATGCAAGACCCGAGAAAATTCATCATTCATGGCATAAGCAGGAGCATAAGGTGCCACTTTCCCATAGTTCTTCATGAACCTCATATGAATATCCTCCAAGTACGAAAAAGGGATTCTCCCTGGTTACAATAACAAGGGCCATAAGCAGTTCAGCAAGAGAGCTAGAAATCGATTAGTCAGCCTAGTAGCTATCAGCAAAGATAGAAGCAAGTACTATATGTTGGGGAGAATATGATATAGATTAGAAAGACTGCAGCAAGAAAGACAAAACATGGGAATTATCACAGATAAAGAGACAAACAAACCACAATAGGTACACACATGGTGAAATCCACTATCAAACCCAGTTGAAAAGGAGAAAATCACCTGCAACTAAAAATTATATCTACTCGAGTTGCATAAACAGGTCAAATAAAAAGGACAATGAAGCTAATCACGACTCATTACAGCTGATAGGTTTGTCTATAGTGTGGTATTCTTAGTATTTGACAAATCCGATGCAAGTCACCCAAAATGAGAATTCCAGGATGGAGAATGGAGGGAGAAAGTGACAACTTTCAGATGAGAGAGAGAAACAAATATATTACCAATCAAACATACTTTATATTGCATTAGAAAGCTTAAAAAATTACAAGACTAATGAAGGGGTTATATAATCTAACCCTAATAACATAAAAAGGAGTAAACAACCCCGAACATAAAAAAATACTCCCTCTGTCCCAAATTGCTTGTCCTTATTTCCATTTTGGGATGTTCCAAAATATTTGTCTCATTTCTAAAAACATCAATCAAAACAAGGTCACTCTCCAGTTTTACTCTTAAAAAGTACATATTCCATCTAAATTGACTTGTCCATTATCTTTTATTTTATAACGGTTCTCATGATTTTGAAAACTTTGTATAACAAAAATAATTGATATTTATCAAACAAGATTCATATTGCATATGTTTTGACCCACAAAATTGGCCACAGTAATATTGACTGGATTTAGGGGCAAAACATTAAAGACAATACAAAGTTTTCACACTCTTAAAAACTCATTTCCATAAAAGGGACAAGCAAATTGGGACAAAGGGAGCAATAACAATTAGTGCAAACCAACTACTCTCTTTCTCTCTCTCATGATGCAAAACTGGAGAGCATTGTGAGTTTGCCAAGGAGATAAGAACGGCAAATCAATTACTGCAAACCAACCACTTCAAATCAACTGTTGCAAACCAACTACTGCAAATCAACTGCGGCATAGGTAGTGAACATGCAAGGCAGTGCAAAACTAGAACATGCGAATAGAAAGAAGAACTGATGCCGAAGAGATGCAAAGAAGAGGAAGAACCAATGATGAACAGATGTCAAATTGCCGATACAAACAATAACAGGAGAAAGAATAGATGCTAACAAATTTAAACTAGAAGGCGACATAGACGTGGTAATAGAGATCACCAAATACGGCAGGCCCCAATCTATTTCTTGGACATCCAATCCTGTGTAGAAGAACTTTGCAAACCTAACTGGGTAGCGGTCATAGCAGAAGCTTGAGAAGGATTCTTTTGGGTAGCCATAAATGTTTGATACTGCTGATACTGGCCAAATAAGGGGGAAGGTGGAACTCCATCAGAGGTCAAGAAACCGGCTAGTGGGGTAGCAAAGGCTACTGGAGGTCGAGAAAACTGCTAAGACTAAGACTGCGAAGGAAACTGCTAAGACTCTGGAGGATATTGTTGAGACTACTGAGGAAAATGCCAAGATTGTCGTGGGGGTTGAGAAAACTGCTAAAACTGCTGAGAATTGTGTCTCGTTATCTGTAATAATTTGGGGCACACATTCTTTCAGTGTCCATTCTCGAGACTAAAGCTACACTCATCCATAGCAACCCGAGGCCTAGGTTTTCCTATAACCTAAATCAAGTGAGAAGCTAGTGTAGACAAGAAGGATGCCATATGCGAAGCAGGCATATTCGAAGGATCAGCAAATATTGATTGCGAAGAAGATGCAATAGAGGCCACCTTGAACCTAGTTTCCTCGGCGATAATTCACGAATTGCGCCATCAACTGTAGGTTGAGGAGAACGATGAAGCATAACCCCATGAAGAGGCTCAAATTGGTCACGAAAAGCCATAAGAAACTTTACAAGGTGGCGTTCCTCACGATACTGTATATAGAAATCAAGCAACTGCAAGCCTGCGGGTCCCATTAAAGTTAACTGATCCCAATATTGTGTCATCTCATTGTAAAAATCCTGAATCGATTTACCTTACTACTTAGCATCTTGAATAGAGCTCTCAAGTTCATACTTCTTTGCAAAATTGAACTGAAGATACACACCCTTCCAATTATCCCAAACTTATCATACTTTGAGAAATTCATACCGATACTAGGTTCAATAAAATTATGAAACCAAGGACTCGTGCAGTTTCTAGTTCCCATTTTGCAAAGGCGGTTAACATATTCTTCATGCTTAGGATCACCTGATTTCAGAAGAGCAGGTTTGACAATAGACCATGTGACCTGACCCCACATACCTTTGCCAACAACAAAATTCTTCATAACACTTGCCCAATAAGAATAGTTGCCCCGAGTCAACCGAACACTAATTACTTTATCTTCCGACATAGACATAGTGACAAATTAAATGCAATATATATCAACTGAAGTAGGAGTTCCAACTCACAAGTCACAACTAGTGATGAAAGATATGACAGAACATATGGGAAAGAGAACTGATATGTATTCTGAATGAATAATAACTCAAACTTAAATAGAGAAAACCTAGAAATCTATACCTATAATAGAAGATTGCAAAGAGATATGGTAACACATAATCCATGGCGTTTAATAAAAGATGAGAAATAGATATTATCACGAAATGATTCTATTCCTAAAATAGACAATATGATGAGATCATGATAGATATACAATTTCGAGAATACTCAGCACTTTTCGAGTCCAACACAAGAAGATTCAGAGGATATCACATGGGTCTGATGGCTCGTTGACAGGTGTGCCTAAAAATGTGATTGATAAATGGGCTTTTGATACTCGATTTGTCGCAACAAGAGGTATTGTCGCTCATACAGAGGTGTCTGAGACTATTGGTGGTTGTTGCTGGTAGAAATTGTACGTCGGTGGGTGGAGAAGAAGCTGTCGATGTATATTGATCAAAGGTTGTCATTTCTGGATGGAAGTCGATTAGAGGCCTTCGGTGTGTACTGACGATGTGGGTGTATTACGAGGGAGGTGCAACAAGAGAGGAGAAGAAGAGAAGAAGAGAAGAAGGGCAGAAGATTGTTGGTTGCTTATTGCGACTCTAACGAGGTACAAGGTTAGTACGGCTCTGATACCATGTCTTTCAGAGGAGAGAGAGAAACAAATATACTACCAATCACACATACTTCATATTGCATTAGAAAGCTTAAAAAATTACTAGACTAATTACGGGGTTATATAAGCTAACCCTAATAGTCCTAGCAAAACCCTAATAAGTAATAAAGTAAAAAGGACTAAAACTACATGGAGCGTAAAAGCTAAACAACAATTTAACTGAAACCCTGACAATTTAACTAAAACGCTAAATTATACTTCACAGAAAGATCAGATTAGTGAAGATAATTATAGACATCAGAATCCCAGTTGATCACATCAGCTTTTGTGATGGCATCAGTTGGCTTTGAAATCTTTTCTTGCCTGCCATTCATAGACCTCGAGATTCAAGAAGTTTCGATAAATTTGGATCTGTTACAAAAGTGGTTTCATTGCCAATGCAAGGTGGAAAGAGCAAATTGTGAGACCAAGTTGGCAAATCTTTCAACTATAGTAACTTTGACAGTTGTAGCCAAAGAGTTCTCCAATGCAACTCTAATAAAAAAGGATCCACCTCTCTATAATGAATTACCTTTCAAGTATCAGGTGGTGACTCATTGTACAGTCAACTAATTTTAAGACTACTTTCAATGAAGCAGTTGTTTGGCGGAAATGATTGAATTGTAATCCAACTGGATCTCTTCCTAGCCCAGTCTTTCCCCGGTAGGCTTTCCCATCTCCGCAAAGTTTTGAAGACACTTCCCAAAAGTTAAATACAAACATTCTGAAGATAAGTCACTAACTGATTGTGCATCATCGAAGTTCTGCAACTGGACACATGCTACTCAATGCAGGAAACACTCAATTTCACATTGCATCGGCACCAATAAACAGAAACTTTCATAACTTAAAAACTCCAAGTTTCCAAACATAAATAGCACCAGATTCTTCCGCACACGAAGAAACTAGATTCTAAACCCTAGATAATCAAAATTGGAGTTCCCCAGCCCCAAGTAAAGGGACACAAACTCAATAACCTCATCCCTTAAGTTTGACTAGTGAAACATACCATCACAACCTATGAAGCACCCCCAGAGATCGACATATCCTTATTGGACACCCGAAGGACGTGTGGAGACACGTATGGGACATGTACTGGCGTGTCCACTGTCCACTAAGTTATAATATTTTTCAAGGTGGGACACCCCGGAGACATATGGGGACATAGCATGGTGATTCTTATAAATTTTAGAAGATTTTTTGAGGTAAAATATCTGTAACTTCAAAAGTAGAGGACCCAAAAGTGTCATATAAAACATTCGTCTGTGTATGGGCATACACCATCAATCGATAACAAATTCAGTTGGAGGCGTGACCTAAATATGTAGTGGTTACAATGTAGGTTTGCATAACTCAGAATTATTTGTAAAACAACAATTTCCATGTTCATGTCCCCATTTGTGTACAATTGCCGTGTCCCGTATTGGTATCTGTGTCCTTGTGTGTGTCCATGTCCGAGTAACATAGATCAAAACCATCTGCCTGTCTATATCAATTATACCCTCCAATACCTACAAAGTTTGTAGGGAAAGACATGAAACATATACTCCTGAATCTCTTCCAACTTAAAACTCACTTAATTCATCTGTGTCACATTCCTAATTCTGAGCAAAACCTAAAATTAATTTATAACGTCCCAAAAATTCAATATTTCCCGTCACAAGCAGAAATATCTAGTAGGTCGATACGATCACAAGATATGGATATGAACGACGAACTTACATAAACTGAAAGACAAGCAAACACATAAATACAAACATACGCATACAGATACGTATAAAGAAGAGGGAGAGAATTACGGACTTCCAAAGGTTTCATTGGCCATGCACAAGAAAGTGAGGCCGTCCGATCTGAGTATGTGGAATATGTATCGGTCCTGAGCGAAACATAGTCTCGAATCGGCCTCCGACGGAAGCTTCTCCAGAATCCGGCGGACGACGAAGCCGGTGTTCCCCGACACGGCGCTGAACTCCGCCAGCACCGTCGTGCTCCTCGCCACCACCGCGTATAGAATCGCCATTCCTTTGCGTTTCTGAAATTAATTTCTCTCTCTCTCTCTCTCTCTCTCTCTCTCTCTCTCTCTCTCTCTCTCTCTCTCTCTCTCTCTCTCTACCTTGATCGTCGGTGGGTACACATAGAGGGATCTTGGTTGATTTGGGGTTTCTGTTTATGCAGGGTTTTGCAGAGATGATTTTGTCGAAGTGATCGAGAAGAGAGAGAGAGAGAGAGAGGACGGCAAATGCCGCGAAATGTAACCGGAAAGTCCACGCTATTTTGGACGTTGAGGTTTTACGTGATATTTGTGTAATTTACAACCCCTTCCCCTACGATTATGATAATTTCATTACAGTCCCAAAATACTCATCTTCTCACTAAAAAAACTAGGGTAACAATTTTTGCACTCTATTTTTTTAAAAAAATGCACTCTAAATACATTCTACGGTGCTTAGAATTGTATGCAACACAAGCACTAAAAGGAATTTTTTGGGTACTGGGTAACATAAAAAAGTGGAGTGCAAAAATCATCTTTCAAAACTAATGTTTTCCTAATTAACTTGCCACTCCTTTACATTAGCAACTATTAATTCTACCTCTCTTGCATGGATTCATTGTTTAACATTTCTGGAGGAAACATAAATAGAGTACTGGTTAATTTTCTATTTTCATCTTTTCCCTCAAGCATTATAAATGACATGATTTTTTTTAAGGATAGAATTAGCATTTCATTTAACATTTGTTAACAGCACCAATCTGCTTTGTGGGCTTAGGTCATTTGTAGTGGTGTAGCTAACGCCACAAATTAGTCAAGTACTAAAGACAATGAGCTAGCTTTTCTTTTTCTTTCTTTTTTTATTTTTTTGCTCCCAATAGTGTAATTAGTGTGTAATTAACCTGTGTCAGTTAGGAGAAATTGTTACCGCAAGAGTGAACTGTCACTCCAGCAAAAGCAGTAGCCCACGTGGGGCCTAATGTTGAAAAAGTGCAAAAACTTTCAAAGGAGCCACAGCCAAGGGAGGAGAGAGAGAGAGAAGAGGGATGGGTCTAACACGGAAGAGAGAGGGAGGGAAAAAAATAGGAGAGTGAAAGGGAGAAGAAGGAATGAGAAGAGAGAAAAAGGTGATACTCACACACATTTTTTTACACTTTAATAATATCACTGCAACACTTATTAACTTAAGGAAAATTTAAGGTCGAAAAAGTTTATTGAAATGTGTGAACAATGTCTAGGGATCTGTAAAAGTGTATTGAAAATTGTAAAAGATGTATTGGAGTGTGTTATTTTTGTTTGTTTGTATGTTTATTGTGTGTCTATTGGATACACGTTAGCAAGACCCTTAACTTAAAAATACATTTTGTCATAAACAATACATAACAACACATAAATGAAACCAATTTTTTATACTTTTATATTGTATAACAATACATTTTTAACTCCACCACTGGAGATGGCCTTAGTGTCATGGAAGTCTGAACCCCAAGTTCAATACTTAAGAACTTTGGGCCTATTACAGTGCTAGTCAAAAACTTTGAGATTTTTTTTTTGGCAATTCTTTCTACCTGGGGGAGCTTATTATTTTTGTCTGAAATATTGGTGGCTGATTTGTTATTATTAGGAGCATAAGATACACTCAGCTTGATTCTGACCAAGGATACGCATGCAGTTTTGTTTTAAAATGTTGAGTTGTCTAAGTGGGATGATCTAATCTCCAGCTTGGTAATTTTTTAATCTTCTATTAGATTGGTTTCTTATGCCAGTAGTCTTAGGTTTAATGGCTCTCAATGGGCACAACTGGCTTAATTATTAAGTAACCTCACGCATTGCGTAGCCATTTTTATTTTTTTTTTCAAGAAAACAAATCAATCTTGTCAAACACTCTAGTCACGTTCCTCAATCAACCTTTGAAAATAATTCAGGTTCTAAAAAGCGCATTGTAATGCCCGAAAAATTAGGCACGTTAATAAATATTTTCAAAAGATTGTATTAAAAATGTTTTAACTTTATTTTATTAATGTAAATTGAAGTCTCAAATATAATAAAGGCAGCGGAAGCAAATTCTCTAATTTATTACAAACTGAATAAATTCTTCCGAAAAACAACATTATCTAAAATAATACTTCAAACTTTGTAATAATCTGACTATGGCCTAGTTTGGCTAAATCAAAAAACTTAGTTTTTTGGTTTTTTGGATTAATCTCTTTTAAACTTGGTTTTTTGGTGTTTTAGTTTTTTGGATTAATCCACTCATGCAAACTGGACTCCAACTGGATTAATCCAAAAAACCAAAAAACTAGTTTGGATGAATCAGTGGTTTTTTCCATTCATCCAAACGACCCCAGTTTTTTGCACTGGATTAATCCAAAAAACCAAGTTTTTTGGTTTAGCCAAACTAGGCCTAAGCCAACCAGAACCATCTAGAAATAATAAGCTACAGATAGACCCAAGAGTCCGCTGGTGCATCTTCATCAGTTTGCTCTTCCCCTTCATAATTCGTGGATGGCTCCTCGTATTCCTCATTGTCTTTAGTACCTAGCACCTAGCATAAAATGTCAGGGCCACAAAGTAGCATTGTGAGTTAAAAACACTCAACAGGGCACCCAAAGCTACCCCGTTGCAAAAGTATGCACATTTAACAGTATTTGTAACACATAACAAGTAGATTTAATATCATAAACAGTAAATGCTCAACAGAAAATACTTAATCAATTCAACACTCATGTACTCAATTTGTATTGGGACTCCCATCCATTATCAATTCTGTTGATGAACAATACGATATTATTTGCTATCTTTTGATTCATACTTTTGTTTTCCTCAATCACACACTATCCATCACTGGCTTCCACACACAGTATACATCAGGTGCTCGATCACATAGCAAACCTACTTCGGGGTATATTGTGCATGGCCCCCGACCAATCACAACATCCCCACCAATTTCTATCTGGTTTCAAGTCCCACCCACAGTATACTTCAGGCGTCTAATCACACAGCAAAGCTACCTAAAAGTATAAAACTGCACATGGCTTAATACCCAAACTGATAAGCACATCCCAACTCAAATTTCGCGATTAGATTCATTTGTCCTTACACTTCAAACAATTCAATCCAAACGTGCTAAACAATTAGATTCATACATCATGTATGTCATTGTTCACACAAGTCCAACATGACAAGAAAACTTAACATGGCATGAATAACAAACAACTTACTCAATTTACTAAAAATAGCAAATCAACTCTATAAATCACGAGTTTTAACAAAGGTATATAATTTCACATTTCAAACAAATCCCGTGTTTTACTTGAATTCTAATTCCTTCATTAAAGAGGTTAAAAATGGGTTTTAAAACAGTTCGTAAATTTGTCTCGAGTTTCACTACATTAGAAACTTTGAAAAATCATATTAAATTCTACGTAACTGAGATCGAGACAAGTTTCATATGAAAGTCGCTTAACTTTTCAAGATCTACAATTTTCCTGTTTTTGAGTTTTTCCTGAATCGACTTGAAAAGGACTAAAACTACCGAACAGAATCCAGTGCATGAGAAACACGTTGTCGTTGTTTCAATCTCATTTTATACCTTCGCTATTATAACTATTCGACTTCTTGTTGTGATAGGCCACGGAGTTAGAGAAAACAAACCAACAAGCGAAAATCAAGGACACAAAGATTTACGTGGTTTCCTCCCGAGCACGAAGTTCTAGAGGTACGTCCACGGGCAAAGAGCTAGAAAGGATTCACTATAACCAAGGAGCATGATTACAATAGAGCCAACTGTACCCGTCACTCGATAAATTGAAGCATCCTTTAATCCTAAAACAAAGAGATATCAAGAGCAATTGAGTACTAACAACTCACTAAGGACTAAAACCCTAATATTCCTGCCTAAACTCTAGGAATCATACTTATAGAATACCGCAAGGTATCCATATATAATAGCACAATCAAAGCATTACCATAGAAGTCTAAACACAATAGGAAATCCTAAACGCAATAGGAATTCTCCAATAAGGAAAATTCAAGGCACATTCCTAACAATAAGAATTCTCCAATAGATGGTTGATCATTCCTTGTTGGGAGTTTGTACAATGCATCGATCCCGTCATCGCTTCTGCTGCGCCGGCGTGCACAAGGCCCAAACTTTTGGAGAGTATCCATGGAGTCCACCACATTTGTTGGGCCCAATGTACATTAAATGACCTATATCCACTTTAAAGGCTAAGCCTTTTCAATGGTGAGTCACCCAATTGTATATTAAGGTCCTACCATTTTTATATTTTTCCAATGTGGGACTTAACCTTCACACATGTTCCGACAAATCTCCCCCTCATGTGTGAACCGTTCATTGAGCCTTGCCCTCTTTCTTTGCATCAAACTCCCCCTAGATTCTAATCTACTACTCTCTGACCCAATCTCGCAAACTAGGTTTCTTTTGCACTCACTTTATCGATTACAACACTCCAACATCGAGCCACCTTGTTACATCTGGCGTCACCTAGATATCCACTCCATCGACTCAGAGCCATCCATAATACTCCATTGAGAGCTAACGTGCCCATTCACTAGCACCATGCTCCCCAATGAGTCAATGTGCAACATGTATGTGTTCCATTTGCTTGCATCACTTTGCAACGGGCATACCCGATCACTTGCGCAATTGGATTTCCTGCTCCATACAAGCCCATTCATGGTGCGCCGAGAGCTTGCCCATAGATCGTTAGCCATTGGGTCTGATACCACTTGTTGGGAGTTTGTACGATGCATCGATCCCGCCATCGCTTCCGCTGCGTCGGCGTGCACAAGGCCCAAACGTTTGGGGAGTATCCATGGAGTCCACTACATTTGTTGGGCCCAATGTACATTAAATGACCTATATCCACTTAAAAGGCAAAGCCTTATAAGTGGTGAGTCACCCAATTGTATATTAAGGTCCAACCATCTTTATATTTTTTCAATGTGGGACTTGACCTTCACACATGTTCCAACACTTGCTACCATAGTTACAGATTATTCATCACACATATCTTTACACGTTTATGAATACAAAAATTAACACATAGATAGCAAAAACCTAAGTAAAAGTTAAGCTTTGGAAACCCTACCTCTCCTTTGATGATTTAAGCACAGTAAATGGGTTATGATCTTTGGTAATTGTCGATAAAGTGATGAACGTGTATAATCAGTGAGATAAATAGTAACAAGGGAAAGAGATACATAACGCCAAGATAGAGATATACAGAGATTTTAACGTAGAAGGCAAGCTTCCAGTCAGGGATCCCTAACTGAAGGTTTTTGGGTATTTTGAAGTTTTAAAAATTGTTTTTGCAAAATCCGAACCGTCCAATGTGTTTCAAATGTGTTTTTAAGGGTACCTGTAAGAAATCATAAAAATAAAAAATAAAAAAAAAACCGAGAAGACCTTGATCTGAGCAGTTTTTCACATTGGTGTGTGTGTGTGTGTGTGTATATGGAGCACTTCTAGTCCGGGATTCGGAATCCGGACCTTCACTTTCCCGATATTTTTTTATGATCCAAACCGTCCAATATATTTAAAACGTGTTTTTAAGGGCCCCCGCGAGAAATCATAAAGAAATACCGGGAAGGGTTTTATCTGAGCAATTTTTTGAATTTTGCAAAAACAATTTTTAAAAGCTTCAAAACATCCAAAAGCCTCCACTCAGAGATCCCTGACTGGAAAATCTACCTATATATACACACAATAGCCTTCCAGTCCAAGCGACCAGATGGAGTAAAAAATCCCAACCATTGTTCTCTGTCGTTGGATCTGATCCAATGGTTGTGGAAAGAAGCTAAGTTTACAGGTCAAAAATTCGGCTAAAATAAGTTCGCGGGTTGTAACCAAGGTTATATTACACAACCTGGTCACCCCTCCCCTCTCATTTTACATCTTCTACAAAGAGAAGAGAGAAAGGCGAAAAGAAGAGAAGCTTGAAGAAGATGATTCAACCTCGATTCAGCTGTTTGCTCAACCGGAATTTGTAGATCTTTCTCTCTCTCTCTCTCGTTTTTTTTATTAGTCTAAAAAAACCTGACCTTTTCTTTTTCAGGTCGAAACCCTAAAGGAGTCGAACGACCACGAACCACTCCAACAAGTCTCTCTCTCTCTCTCTCTCTCTCTCTCTCTCTCTCTCTCTCTCCCTCGTCCGATTGCTGTGTGTTTCGATTTCTCCAAGGTAATGAAACCCTAGTTTTTCAAAAAAGTTTGAAGTTTTTAAAAAAAAAAGGATTTCCCGATTGCTCTAAAATCGATTTCTCCGTGTTTTGTCATTCGATTTGTCTCCAGGGGCGGAGCTAGAACTAAATGGCAATGGGGTCAAATTCTTAAAGCAAAATAATAGAACGAAAAAAACACCAAAATACGAAATAGAAAGGAGTTAAAGTAGAAATCCATTAAGGCAAATTCTAAAGTCATCCCATTGGGTTGACGTTAAGGTTCAAGAAGTGTATTAAAATGTATAATAGGTATATAGAAAAGTGTGAAAGTATATTGAAATAAGTGAAAAGTGTATGAGAGTGTGTGTGTGTGTGTGTGTGTGTGTGTGTGTGCTATTTTTTGTTTTTTTTTGTCTTTATGTCTGCTTAATGGGCTGACAATAGAAAATCCCATCCATTAATAACATATAATTTCATTGACAATTGATCTCCCAAAAAGATACACTAAAATGCCAAACAAAAATTAGCTTAGATATATAACCTATAACCACATCCAGACCCGACCAACAAAAGCTATACTAGAATGCCAACAAAAAGTAGCTAAGCAGGTATCGATTTAAAACCAATAACAGGGTTTACAATTGACCCTTGCAATTTTTCATATTTTGAATTTGTAGCATAATAGCCTCATTTGTGACACTATTAAAAATCTCCCTCTCAATATACACAATCAAGCTATCATGCAACCATTGATCATCCATTCGGTTACCAAGTCGATTCTTCACAATCTTCATGACAGAAAATACTCTTTTCTACTATAGCTGTCGGAACAGATAAAATTAGAGCCAAAGTCAAAAGCCTAAAAACCAATGGATACCCTATATCTTTTTGGGTCTCAACCATATTTCGAGAAACATCACCAATTCCTTTCAAGTTTGAAAACTTGGCACTAGACCGCACATCAATGATGAAATTCTCAAATTGATCCAAAAGTGTCAAAAGCTCAGTACTGGAGAAGTCTTTGGAATAAAATTCGGTCAAGTAGTTCAAAATTTGGTTTTCGAAACATACCAATGGGTATGATGGATTTAGACATGCAACACAAAGAAGCAATTCGGTGTTTACCTCATAAAAGCGATTATTTAGCTCTTGGAGTTGCATATCTATGAAAAATATACAATAACTCGACGCAATTGGGTGTGGTAAGGAGGGCAAGTAGTGGAGAAGAGAATTAAAGAGTTACAAGGAAAATTATTTGGTGTGGTTGGTCAGTGGTAACGACAAGGGCAAATAGTTAGGCAAAAATAACATATCCAAGGGGTAAAAATACAAAATTCTACAAAATATTATACCTATCCAATTAAAATTTGACACCTCAATGGGGTCAAGTGACCCCGCTTGACCCCCCTTGGCTCCGCCCCTATTTGTCTCGCGCAGTGTTGCAGGGTAATTTCACATATTTGTTGTTTTTACCCCATCCAATAGCTAATTGTGCCTATGTTAGGGTAAGTAATTTTGTTATGTGCACACATGAAAAACATGTCAAGATATCACCATCTTTTTGGGCTAGCAAAGCATGTCCAAAGCTTGAACCGATAGCATTTGAGGTGATCTAGGACGTCACATTAGGCTGATCCCAATAAACAGCAATTCAACTTTTGCAATTGGTATACCTAAATAGTCTCGACTCTCTTATATTGTAAAGATGATGATGGTTGAGTTTTTCTTCTCTGTTAGTCCATCTTTGTTGATTGGAATACACTATATTCTAAGGGTTGAACTACCTAAGATGACGACTATAATGCAGTTGATATTTTATCGCCATTGATTGATTTTTTTTTTTTTTACGCCAAAAAGCTCCTTTGTTATGAGAAATTTGTAAATGATTGATCAGAAATTGTGTGTGAACTGTGAACAGGTGATTATTATTATTTTTTTACGCCAAAGAGCTCCTTTTTTATGCCAAACACTTTTTTTTGACATTCTCATTTGACAAGTTCTGTACCTACTAGACGATTTGGCAGGTTGGAGTTTCTATTCATTTTTTACCAATAAGTTTTCTGACTTGGTGTTACTTTTTAAGTTATGACACTTTTTAGAGGATAACAAGAACCAAAGGGGAAGAACTCTTGGAGATTTCCAAATTGCTGGTAGGAGAGCTTGGAGACTAGCCTTATTTTGTTCAGGTTTGTCAACATTGCAATGGTGCCATTTTGTAGCAGGGTTTATGCAGTGGAGACCATTAGGTTGCTTAAGGGAATGTGGGTCTGAATCATGCCCCTCAAACCATTTTTTCTTGTTGCATTATGCATAATTTGAGTCAAATTGCGAGGGAACCAGAGCTGGAGCTTCGGAAGGAGCTAAAGGAGAGCATTAGTGTTAGATTTTTTTAGTTAGTCAATTTCTGAAGTAATGTGTGTTGTAGTTCATGGGAAAATTTGGGATTTAAACCTAGAAATGAGGTAGTTTTACTTGGAGAAAGCGGGCATGCTAATACAACATTCCATGTAACCTGTGATCATGGAATTGGATGTTGATACTAATCCAACAAATGTTCTCTTTCGTTTCTGTCTCAGCTAATATTACTCCCTTCATCCCAATTTGTTGTGACTATTTCCTTTTTGGAACATCTCAAAAAATTGTCTATATCTCATAATCTATAATGTTTTTATGATTTTGAAATATTTGTATAACAAAATTAATTGAGATCTATCAAATAAGATCCATATTAAATATAAAAAATATTATAGAATAAAAGATATGGACAATTTTTAGAGACGTCCAAAAAAGAAAACAGACACAACAAATTGGGACGGATGGAGTAGAAGTTATACATGGTAGAAGAACAAATGATCCAACTCCTCATGTTTACATATCTTGCTTTACAATTATGTAAATCTCATCCCAAACAATCAGTTTCAAGTTTTGCAGGAAAAGAAATTACAATATTTACATAGTTGATTGAAAATGTAGAAAAAGGTAAAAAGGAGAAGCTTGTCAATGTAGGGCAACAAGTCTAGCTCCTGTGGGAACTCCACATGCTTGTCAATCTTCTCAACGTAGGAGCCATATATTTGCTCCATAGTTAACCTCAATATTTGATATTGAGAAAATAGAAGGAGAAGCAAAGATCACTTCAAAAAATCTGTTATTTAGCACAAAAACCACAATGGCAGATAAGCTAGTGAAAGTTCCATGAGGCTACGAAGCACACAAAGTACACAGAACCCTTCAGTTTCACCTGCAAAATTCCACTTCCAAAATTAGAATTCAACAAAGTGAAAATATAACAAACACAATATCACACCACTAATTTTTGGCATTGTAAGATCATTAAGAAAGAAAATGTTTCCTAGATTTGCAAGCCCTGCACCCTACAAAATGACAAAACATAATACATTGTGGCACTCAAATGTTAATGAAAGAACAAAACGATTCTATCCCCGCGAACATTTAAGAAAGATTAAACAATCAAATGACACAACAAAACACAAGATATATGTAGTTCAGCAATTTGGTCATTATCATCTTTGGATTTTGATACTTCTAACTCCATTGGAACATCTAGTGGAATCATCTTTTTGTGGAATGAAATTTTCTACAGTAGAAGAAAGGATCATCAAACAAACATTTTATCTTAAAATTGGCTACAAGCACAAATTATACACCAATTCAGTGTTTTCTCAAAGTAACTAAAACAAAGAGACCTCATGTAAACCCTAGTTCTGTTTTACCCAATACAAGTGGAACCACAGAAAATAGAATCATGAAGAAACCTCAAAATTTTGTTTCACGAATTCTAAATCCCTAAAAAATAGGGCTCCTCAAAGTAAATCGAAAAACACAGAGAAAGAGAGGGAGCAAGAGAGAGAGAAGAGAGACCTGGTTGTTCTCTTCGTCAGTTAGGGTTTCTACTCCTTCATTGTTTCTCTTTTCTCTACCTTTTCTTGTTCTTTGATCAGCAACCCTAATTTCAAAAAATAGTAAAAAAAAACTAGGGTTTTCCATATGAAACCAAAACATGATTGTGAGAGAGAGAGAGAGAGAGAGAGAGAGAGACCTGGTTGTTTGTCGCCGGAAAAGATGGAAGAATCGATTCAATCGCGGAGATGGTGTTCGTCACCTTCGTCTCATTCAAAATCGCCTTTCTTTCTCTTCTCTGTGAAGAAAACATAAAATGTAAGGGAAGGGTCAAGACCCATCTCTAATAGGTGACCCATTTTTGCAACCCAGTTCATTTAACCCGACTCCTATAACCCACGAGACCCTTTAACGTTCTTCCCTTACCTCAGATTTGAAGTCCAGATTTTTTGATTTTCCAGGAGCCTGGACTAGAAGCAAGCTGTATATATATACTAGGTAGATCGCTACGTGCGTTGCACGAGTGTGATGCCCGTGTGTTTGTGGAATGATGTGGTATGTAAAATTTGGGTGTGGTATGTAAAATTTGGGTTGTGGATGTGGTGGAAATTGGTTTATAAAGTTTAAGGTGGACAGAAGAAATAGATATTGATGTATGTAAAAGTGATATGATATAGCATGATTAATAGTCTAATCTTATATTATATTTATCAGTGTTGAGAAGTTCCAAAATTTAGTATAAGAGCAGTTACGAATTTATACAGATTTGAAGTAATATGTAAGGGATTAAGACCAGAAAAGAAGTTAATGTTGTAACAGAATAGAGTAGATAGTGATATGATACTACGACGTGTGTTTCCGTAAATCATAAAACAAAGCACTCACGAACGCTGAAATCATAAAACCCAAAACTATTAATCAAATCTAAATCTAGGATAAACTAAAAACCGTAAAGCATGTTATTTTTTTGTAAATAGGCAAGACTCGAAACACTCACCAATCCTCAAATTTAGAATTAAGCAAGTATCGAAGCACTTACTAGTTCTCAAATCTGGAAATCTCTCCAGCATACGATGGGAAAAGGTAGTACATTCTTTGAGATATAGAAAGAAAAAGCCTCTCGGTCAACATTGGTTCTACCATTAAGCTATGGAATTGCCAAAATCAGAACACGAACGGTTATTCGAACATACCTACAACAGTAATATCAGCCCCAAACTTCTTTGCCAAAGCAGTAGTGGTTGCTGCAACCTGTTACAGGATTCAACCATGAAATGAGCGAGGTGCAAACAAAAGCAGGAATTGAGTTACTTAATCAGCAGCAAGAAGTTGTTTATCTAAAATCATCCAACACTATGCGTAAGACAGGTTTTCAACATTGGACATTAGAATGAGTACGCTGCTCAAACGTAAAGCTTAGATCTTAATAAAATCCAAAATCTTTCCATATTTAAGGATATATGTTAGTTTGGCATTGCTTTAATTAATATACACCATTGATGTACATAGCCTCTAGGACATTTACTATCAAGCATTTTTTGTCTTGGTCCTACTGGATGCAAAATTTGACATGAGAAGTCAAATATTGTATCCAGGACAAAAATGCTTATAGCTCCAAAGGAAAACGTGCAAATGATAAAATGCTTCTCAGCAATTTCCTCAATACAAGAGTAAGACTGGATGTATGCATGAAATCTTAGCTAAAGAAACAATTGCATTTAATTAGTGTGCGACTTATAGTAGGATTCACTTCGTAACAGCACAAATGACAAAGGCCTGCTATCCTATCCCGGTTGTAAATCAAAACCCTGAGTAAGGAATAAGGAACAGAACCTAAAATAACAACTGCATAATTGATCACAATACAAGTTTTTATTATTGATACAAATAGGGTTGTAATACCTAATAAAACCACAAATACATTTGATGCTACATGATCATGAGGATCTATATTGACAGCAAGAAACCTCAACTATTCTATTGTTCACAAAAACACAATACTAAATGTGGGCTAGTCCAAACTCCAAATCCTATAGCATGCACTGCCATCACAACACACACACCCTCAGGTGGCATGTACCAATCCATCTAGTTAGTAAAGATAACATAAGTTAAGCTCCAAGAAGGATGGAAGACTTGTAATGAATTTTTTAAACATGTTAACGAAGAGCCAAATAGGTACGGTACCTAAGGGAATAATAATCTGAATGAAGGTGCATGCATAGACACAAAAATATGAGAGGCAAAGCCAGGAAAAAAAACAGTATAACATGTCTAGTTCCCTCAGACAAATATGGATTCCGATCAGTAATTGGCAGAAGCAGATGCTTGAAATGTGTGAAAGCATCAGCAGCCAAACTGAATTTTGGTTCTTTTGGCTTAGCCTTGGCTGTGGACAGTTAAAGCATATGGTTCAATCCCCAATCATAAGTTAAACAAAAGTAAAACTATTGATATCAAGATAATGCATCCTACAATATCACATAAATAAAGCAGAATGCAACAAAAGTGTGCATTGGAATTTGGTAAGCTGTGAAAGCATTAACAAAATCTATTACACATAAATATTCTTCTTCTCCTCTATTGGCACATGAGAAACTAAAAAGTATATGCCAATTATAGTGAGCAACTGACCTCTCTTTTCCCACTTAAATCAACCCCGTGAATTAGTACGATGCGACTTCGTCACCTGAAAAAATGAGAAAAGGAATAGAATAAGCAGTTACACAAGTGAATTTGGGAAATCCAGACATTGTTTAAAGCTTCTCGACAAAAGATAAACGAATCATCCAGGATAAGTCACATGAAGGGTGGAATATTGACTAAGGCAATTCAAAACGCGTGATCCAAACTATAAAATGCAGCTAAAACTCTCTAGGGAAAGACAAATCACCAACACATGAATCATTTTTACACAATAGATTAATCTTGAATCAGCTTCTTTGTATGCTAATGACAGCATATTTTGAGAGATTTGATTTAATATGCTTTGCAAAAATATCTATCATACTTGGAAGCCATGCATTTGAAACTAAAAAGGAAAAGGATGTGTAAACAGCTAAGTAGTGACATACTAATGGAAAAGGCTCAGCGCCCACAAGTTTGAAACACACAAAGATATTTACAGAAAGTTTTAGGGAAAACAAAAGCTTTGCTTTTTAAGGGCAGAAGTTCTGCTTTCTAACTTGCATTAAGTATATTAGAAACAGCACGAACGCAATAGTCAGAAACATCACGAACACAATAGGACATTTCTTTTATAAAAAAGAAGTAGAGTAATCAATAAACTATCTATATATTGCATGAATCCCGAGGATATCTAACACTTCTACCATCCACCGCAATGAGGCTTTCAATACGAAACCAAAGCAAACTGAGTCTTCTGTCCCAATCAATTGTGTCCGCTACATGAATTCTTTTTTCCAAATAGTCTTTCAATGATATCGGAAAAAGAAATACAACATTAAGAGTATTCATGGAATCCCCAATTAATGGGGGTATGACAAGTTATCTATTGCACAACATGACAATACCATGTCAAGCTATCTACACACTAATTAGCCATCTCTCAGGGGTGTGAGTTTGGCGTGGCTACTCATCTATATGCTTAAAGGTAGGGTCACTTGCATTGAAATAACAGCTTATGAATGAGTTCCACTTCTTAACTGGTCATAAGCTAAGGGGGTTGATGTTTGGCTATGACCTCAAGGCCCAAAACTCTGCTGCTATTCTAAGTTTTAAGTGGATTATGGTTTCACAGTGTCTAAATGACCAAAATCGCTTCTTTTGAATCAGAAGTACTTCCACAAAACAGAACCATTTAATATCTTAAACCTAAAAAAAATAGCATTTTAATCTCATATCATCGCATTTATAACAAAACTCCTGTCTAAACTAGGCCTTAAATCCTATATTGGGGCCGGCTATATGAATACTTTCTTCATTGAGAAACTTCAGCATGATATTGAGGTGAATTACTGATAAAGACTACTGGGCCGCCATAAGGCAATCTATATAATAGTCAGTTTGTCAGTTAAGAGAAAATATCACAAGAAGTAAGAGAGAACAAACTGAAGATTTGACCATGTCTGTGATCAATGTTTAGGTTTTTCCACAAATATTGAGGAGAAAGGATTGAATAGATCAACGCAAAATCTAAACTAACCTTTCTTGAACTAAAATTTCACCCTTCTATGATATTGTATTCCTACATCAGTTTGTTTTTCGCAGGCTAATTCAAATCTATAGTGGATGATTTCTTCTCTCCATATCACCTTAAAACTATCAATTAATTGATTCTTTTTCCCAAACCAAATAGTGTAGTTTGGAATACTGCTTCAAGTTCTTCCTTCCTCTAAACAAGCAAACCTATTACAAGTGCTTTGTTTTTTTATTGGCTAATTTCTAGATTTATAAACCAGATTGGAACATTTACAGTGAGCAAAATATGATTTGGCAAACCAAAAACCGAGAGACACCACTAATTTCACAGAAAAGGAAAAAAAAAGAATAAGGGTTTTAATTGGATCCGCGTATACCTTCTTTTTCCTGTAGAAATCTTGATTACTCCATGACTTTTCATCCATATCCTTCTCTGAGCAAATATTCTCTCTCCATATTGCTGCCGTTAGAGAAAAATTGTACACAATCTTCTGTATGCTATATGTTTGTGCACATGCCTCTACCACATTGATTGCTCCTCTCACTTCCAAATTCACCATTTTATCCTATCCATTCAAGCCCAAATTAGCAACAAATAAAACACAATCAACAGCACTTAAAATAAGAATACCCAATTCCAATTATGCAAGAAATAAAACTTACATCATACCCTTCTTGGATATCTAAACAGCAGAACAAAGCACAACAGCCCTTTAGTGCTACAAGAATGCTATGATAATCCAACACATCCACTACAAAAACCACCAATCTCTTCTCTATCCCCTCCATATCCCTTAATTATTTTCTTCACTATTTCTGTCTCTCCTAGAAACCAAAAAATACCCACAAACAAATTTCAATTTTATCAACAATTCAGTATCACAAAATTGCACATATTGAGAGAGGAAATCTTGCCATTTTCTGGATAGCAGCATGAATAGTATACCCTTTTGAAAGCAATCCTTTGAGAACCCAAAAACCCACGTAGGTTGATGCATCAATGGCACAAACAGTGGGTTTTTCTGGGTCCATGTTTGCCCTATGAGGTTCAATTTTCCTTCCTTCCATTTAGTTTTCTTTTTTCAAATTTCCTCTTCTATTTGATGATATTTATATGCCTATTTTGAAACCTATATATATATATATATATATATATATATATATATATATATATATATATATATATATATATATATATATATATATATAGAGTCGATTCGGTCGGGACTCGGACCTATCTTAGGTCGAATTTTTCACTTCGACCATTTGGCGGGATCAAAATTCGTTGGATGTTTTTAAAATGTGTTTTTAAGGTTCCACGCGAGAAATGGGAAAAAAAAAATACCGGGAAGGGCTTCATCCGAGCATTTTTCGATAAAACTGTAAAATCGCAGTTTTATCAAAAAATACTTCGGATGAAGCCCTTCCCGTTTTTTTTTTTCCATTTCTCGCGCGAACCTTAAAAACACATTTTAAAAACATCCAACAATGATCCCGCCAAATGGCCGGAAAAAATGAGGTTCGACCTATCTTAGGTCCGGAGTCCCGGACCGGATCCTCTACAGATATATATATATATATATATATATATATATATATATATATATATATATGCCATACGACTTTGAAACCCTAGACCCAATACTCGAATCCTCTCGAAAATAATTACATATGTGTCGACAAATCCAATCGACCTGCATCCTGTTGATTTTGATCGCCATCATACCTTCAAAACCCTAAACCGAGATCCCTAAACCCCTGGAAATCTCCAAACTGTGTTCGCAAACCTAAAAAACAACCTAATCGATCTACATACCTCGTTTGACAATCTCGGAATGGGTTACCTGGTTCGTGTTCATTCTTGCAAGCCTCGTTGAACTGGATTCCAGCTTGTTAGTCAGGATATCTATCCCTGGTGATCAACACCAGTGGTGGAAGCCAGTGATTTTGCACGCTGGTTCACCTCTCTCTCTCTCTCTCTCTCTTTCTCTCTCTCTTTCTCTGCGTAAAAAGTACGAAGGGGACATAGAGGGAAATAAAACAAAAGTTGGGAAGGGGTATTAGCAAAAACCGAATGACTCAATTGCCCACACTCAAAATGGCTAATTACAGCCAATTCAAAAGCACAAATTTTCAATTGAAGGGTGAAATTGTCCAAATTGGCAAATTGACCATGCCAATTTTGAGAAAACCCTCTCATATATTGCATCCTTCGGTATGAAAATATATATATGTGTGTGTGTGATAACTTCCAATAAGGGATCCCCCATTTTAAATAAAGTGATGACCAAACAATTTTTTCAATTTCGGATCTGAATTTCGACAATCCAAATCATTAGATGTGTTTAAAATGTGTTTTTAAGGTCTACCAAGAGGATTCATCCAAAAAAATACTCAAAAGGGCTTCATTTGATCAGTTTTTGTTAAAAACGCTACATATAACCAAATTAAAAGTAAATGATGATGGGGAAGGGGGGGGAGACATAGGGAAGGTGGTTGAGAAAATGTAGAAGAGTTAGAGATAAATATGGGATTTATAAGTAAATCAAATTAAAATGATTTTGCTTCCTCTTTTTTTTTTCTATGCCATTATCTATTAACCAAAACAATTATAATAAGAAAATAAATCAATTATCCCTGATTCCATATTTAATCAAATTAAATAATTTACGAAAAATCAGGATTTTACACATATATTCTTGGTCGTCGATCAATTTTGAGATTTTCGATTATTTGGAGAGAATAGATTATTCTCTACTTTAATAATTAAAGTTAGGTCAAGGGTTATTATGATTTAAAACAAAACAAGCGTAAATGTGTTTGGGACTATCCGACGCACATACGTTAGACGGTCTTCACACATCTATACGCAAGCGTTTCAGTGGCCATACTCACCTATTTCTCAAGCACATTATCAATTATTAGCGTAGTTCAACTTAATATAATAACCGCCAAGGTAGCATATATATAAATGGAAATTAACAGCCTAGTTGCACACAATGATTCTACGTACAAACAAAACCATATATAAAAGCAAGACTACTAGTCTTCTCTTCCTACTAGTACTCATCACCACACACCTTGAATACAAAAAACCACCCTCACAACATTACTAGCAAGCTTAGCCACAACAGTTAACTAATTAAGGTATTCCAATGATGGGCATGAATGGAACATAGAAGCTAGATGGAGCTAGGCCCCACTCGCTTGGCAGAGGCAGATTAACGGTCTTCGAAGAGCCGATCTGGGCGTTGCGGGCCCTACATTTGGCATCCTCCTTGTTGGACACAGGGCATGATGTGTAGAAATTCAGAGGAGTGGAGATGGTGTAGGAATCAGCAGAGTCGTCATGGGTTGGTTTCATTGTTTTGGAGAGCATGTGTTTTGCTGAGGCGTAGAGCTGGAGTGGACCCCCTAGGATTTTGGTGTGGCAATTGAGAGGAGAGGGTGGTGGTGGTGGTGTGGATGTAGAAGCAGGTGTGTCTGAGGGAAGCTCAGTCTTGAAGGCTCCATCTTCTGTTGTGGTTGCCACAACTAGCTTTTTCACTTGACTGCACTTCACGAGAACCTTGATATCTGAAACCAAGATTGTTGCGAGAGAAGAAATCAGTAGAATATCTTATTTACGGATGCGGCGCAAACTACAGGGTCCTAAATTTCAAATGAAAATCAAACGAATTAGATCAATTATGTAAAAATATCCAATGGGCCTGATTTTTTTACTTGAATAATTATTTTAAAATTATTTAACAGTTCAGATCATTTAATTTATGTAGGACCCGAAAATGGATCCCACAAGATCACATTTAGCAAACCACTTGAGTTTGCAACAAAACTGTGTCGTTTAAGTTTACACATCAGCTGTTGTGCGATAAATGCACAGCAGCATCCCCTCCATACAACAGCTGAATATGTAAGTCCCAAAGACGAGGATTTTTTTAAAAAAAATAATTCAAGAGTCTAGATTGACGTACGCGCACGTCAATTACATTCAGACATCTTAAAATATATTAGTCTTTGACTGTAGCCACACTACATTAGTGAAATTATTGTTATATGAATGAGCGCAGGCATAATTCTTTCTCAAGCATATAGTACCTTTACCTATTTATATAACATTGAATAGTAATAATACTTGGTTAAGTTATGACCATAAGTTCTGGAAAAATAATTACAAACAAAACGTGTATCCAGAAAAGTTATATAACATTGAATCGGTTGTGACATTTTTAAATGGTTGAAAATGAGAGGACCTAAGAGGCCATGGCCTTGTTCGTTAATTTTCCAGTTTCGTTTTAGTTTTAGTTTTGATAACATCATTATTTCTCTCTCTATTTCTCTTAACTCATTACACCTATTGACATCATCAAAACTAAACTAAACTATCCAATCAAACACAGCCCATATAATTCCGTGTGAAAATCTTGTGTAAAAACTTATGTTCACAGAACATTACCCTGGGCCCTCACGTAAAATGGGCAGAGAAATGAATTTTACTTGTAAAAATTCAGGCTCATTTACTCAAAAACTTGACTCAACTCGCAAAAGCTCGAAATCATTTGTAACTTTCTATATGCTCAGCTCGTTTAAAGAGGTTAGTCAAATAAATTAACTTGGTTTGACGTGTTAAGGGAAAACGGGCCAAACTCAAACTCTATAAAACTCGGCTCTCCTCGCTTTTACATCCTAAGGTGCATTAAACCAACTTGACTCAGCTCGTTAAGGAAAAATGGGCCAAACTAGAGCGCTATAAAGCTTGTCTCAACTCGTTTGCACCTACGCAGTTGCATTGGTTTTGGTTTAATAAAATCTAATTTACTTGCCAAAAGAAAGAAAAATGAGAAGAGGTAGGAGGACAAACCAGAGAGGTTGGAGAGAGAACTGCAGTCAAGGCAAGTGACAGAGCCTTTCAAGACATGGGATGTTGAGAGCTCAAAGCTTGCCAAAACCAGAAAAGCAAGCAGATGTGTCATCGCAATCTGATACTGGTGAAGAGCCATTGGATTCCAACTAAAAGCTTTTGAGTTGAGAAAAAAAGATGGCAGAGCAATGGGGTATAAATATTTGGAGATGGCAGTGGTAGTAAATACATATAGTTAATAGAAGGACCCACAAGCCTCCAATTGGTTGTTGGGTATTAAAATCGGTACAGTAAATTTTAGTTAAGCCTCTGCAAATCAGGTACATAGTTTTACATTGTAGTATTTACAAGTACCATCACATTTACTCCTAAACGTTTGGTGTCTTTTGACTGTGTATAGAGTATAGTAGTTATACAAGGGATCCCTTATTGGAAGGGATCCTATATGTATATAGTACACATATACATACGTAGGTATGTATTGATACGTGTCCTCACTATTCGTTTATGGCAATATTTAAAGGGGACAGTTGGCAGTCGCGAATTGGGTGAAACATAGGGTTGGCCAGGCACATATACTTACTGATCTGGAAGACCAAATGGCATATATATATATATATATATATATATATATATATATATATATATATATATATATATATATATATATATATATCATGCACGTAATTTTGTAATATGAACATGTCTATTAACTATTAAGGGGGTGTTCCACTAACTTGTTTTATTTTAAAACTGCCTTGGTTTTTGTGTCCATGTGATGTATTGTGAGAGGATGATCTCTCTCGATTTTTGGGAAAAACAGTTTTTTGAAAAAACTAAGTTAGTGGAACACCCCCTAAGTCAGCTCTTTTTAAAATTAAATCCCGGCTCTGCCACCGGAGAGAGTATATGATTTGTATATCTATCCCTTTTAATGTGGAATGATACATACACAATAAAAAAAAAAAAAAACCACAACTCAATTCATAACTCTTTACCTACACATGGGGCCGACACACACCACACCACAATTGTGTATGGATTCCGCTTGTATGTGAGAAGTTGTGGATTAGGCTATGGTTTTTTTAATTGTGTACCTAGACTTTTAAATCACTAGTCTATCAACCTAGCAATATATGCACACAACTACAACCAACAACAAATCAGATTTTCAGTTTAAAGTAAATACGGAATTTATTTTTGGACCTTTAGAATACATGTCTTGCCTGGTATACATGTGACAATAAAATTTTAGTGCGAAGAATGTAATTTAGTTCTTTTAAGTTGGGAATTCTATGTCCGCCACTTTCTTTCCCACGGCATTCTTCTTTTTCTACTTAAAACTAAGTTAAAAGGTTGAGAGAGTTTTCCACTAACAAAAAAACTGTTTTTCAAAAAACCAAGATAAGTTATTTTCTCATAATAAATCACATAAAAAACTGTTAAAAATTAATTTATTTTAAAAATACCCTTAGCGAAACACCCCTGAGATGCACCTTCTCTTGTGGGTCTCATTCTCACAAGTCACAAGTACTGGATTTCAACCCTTAACGTGAGTTTTAAGGAAAAACTTTATGTCACGTTCTTGAAGAGAAAATGTTTTTCCAGGTAACTTTTACTTACGGGAAATGATATCAGTTAGCGTTAGGAAGAAAACTTTGACTAAATCAAGGTTGACCTCCGAATACTGTAATGACAAGTGTCACACAACTGCGCGACATGTGGTAAAGTAGTCGGGTCAACCCACACTAATGTTATTAGCGTAGGTCTTCACAAGTAGGAGTTCACACACACCTCACTATAAAGCCCAACGAAGGAATATAGCATAAGGGCAATGGGCCATCCGAACATGAAGAAAGGCCCATAGGTGCCGCCTAGAGATATCTATACGGCGCCCGAGCAATTGAGAGGATGACCCTCGCGGTGGATGACGTCGCCCATGGGGTCATGGTGTACAGAAGGGACGCATATCCTCGTATTAATTGGAACACTTGGAGCCTGAGTACCGGCCTAAGGCGCCTATAAATATGATACATTTCCTTCACATTTCTCAAAATTGATTGATTTGACAAAACATGTCATTCTAAAGAGAGAAAGTCCTGAGTCATAGATTTAGGAATGAAAACACTCTTCTTAGTGATATCATACATTCTCTCTAGCTCATATGGATTAGGGCTAAGAGCTCATTGCCTTAGTCTCTTCTTGTGCATCTTTGCTCTTTTTTCACGCTTCTAGATCAGTGCATCTCTCTAATTTCTAATCCTTAACTATTTTCACCTCTCCAGCTCACATTATTCTCCGAAATATTAACTCATCCAAGAACCTCTCTTATAGTTGCTAATAAGTAAGAACTATTGTTGTGCACCAACAAAAGATCCACAAGGTATTTGCACTTGTATAATAGCATTTCCCAACTTTCAAAGGGGTATTCATGACAACATCCCACCGAACCTTATTGTTGAGGACATTCAATCCAATATCGAAATGGTTGGTGATTTGTTTCCTTTGTGATGGAAAAAACTCTGGAATGAGTAAAAATCAAAAACTGATCATGCCATTTCAAGGCATAAGTTGTACCAAGGATGGTGATGAAGTTACAATCAAGTCTAATGTTTAATACCAACCTCTGGACTGTGGTTAATATACGGGAGGGGGATTTATGAGTAGCAGATTAGCTCCCAACTCGTCATCCTTATCTGTACAACTATATAGTGTCAATATCCAAAACACCAATTCTCTAAGGTGTTGTCGCCGTGGTTTTTTAACTTGCCTCAATGAGACTTACCACCCCAAGATGATCGTAGGGTTAATTTTCTCGGCAGCAATTTGTCATTGAGGTCACCTCAATTCAGGGCCGGCCCAGGCCCAAGGCCCACAAGGCCTGGGCCTAGGGCACCCCAAAAATGACCACTTTTTGGGGCACCCTACCATTTTATACCAATGGGCTTGACTAGAACACTTTTTGGACCAAATAAAGGGAAAAAAATTCATTAGAAGTGACAAAAGAGCCCAACACTGTGGCCCAATATTTAAAAAAGACCCAAAAACTATTGTGGTCCAAAATTTAAAAAAAGGCCCAAAGCTAAAATTGATTTAAAAGAAAATCATTTTTTGCTTGTTACAGTTTTTATTCATGGTTTTGTAAAAAATCAAGACAGTTCTAAACGAAATGATTAAGTTTAGTTTATTATTTGCTTAAAGAAAAAGTAATTAGGTAGTAATTTTCTAATTTTCTTGTTAGAGTTTCAAGTGGATTTGTATTTTGGATTTCTAAATTGACATAAGTTATTGAGTTTTCCCAAGTAACCAAAAAATTGATCAAATTTCATTGTTTTTCTAACAAATAGAGTCATAATATTAATTCCAACAGATGAAATTTCTTACTTATTATAAGTAGCTAAATGGGCAATTTTGACCCAATTTTTTTAGAGGAAACTTGAAAAACAACAGATTTGGGTAAAACTAGGGTTTGGCATTTGCATGGCAAAGGAGTTTGACCCAAATTTTGTTTCAAAAAATGCACAAGATCTCTAGATGCTCTACATCGATGTTAAATTTAGCTTGTATCAATACCTTTTTAACGGGGATATTTTAGTAACAAAAACGTAGAAACTTTGGTTGAGGAACATGAAAATTTTTAGGGCACAATTTTTTTAATTAGGCCTAAGGCACCCAAATACCTTGGGCCGGCCCTGCCTCAATTCACACAAACAAGTGGAAAAGTTTGTAAGAGGGATTGGAGATATTAGTTTGGTTCATTAGGACACTTTTTTTTTTTTTACAACCGGGTGTCTCGTGTCCGAGCCAATTTAATGACTTATGCACATCTCAACTAATACTGAGGACCCTAAACCCACTATCCATTAGAGAGGGCCCTACTTAAAGCCGGATCAAATACTTCATATGAATTGGCCACAAAAAAATTGAGAACACCTGAGAGGTTTCGAACTTAAAAGCTTGAAAGAAAGTAAACTAATAAGTCTCATACGTTGACTCCTCAACTAATTAACCCCTTGAGATTATCGGGACACCCTGTTAAAAAAAAAACATCCGAAAGCCTAAAAACAATTGCAAAGTACATTAAATATTTATGCTTGAAGGTAGGTGACTACGTGGCCTCCTTCCCAACTCA
Source organism: Vaccinium macrocarpon (assembly GCA_022606695.1). Lineage (NCBI taxonomy): Eukaryota > Viridiplantae > Streptophyta > Magnoliopsida > Ericales > Ericaceae > Vaccinium > Vaccinium macrocarpon. The sequence goes on from CM040176.1 coordinate 24,221,402, forward strand.
GCGCACCACATTGAATGTTGCCATTATCACATGGACGCCTGTCTCCGTGATCTTCCTGCTCACAAGGATTTCAACATTTGAGCTAAAAGCAAGCATGATAAATAAATTATCACATGTAAACACGACTTCAAATTCTCACATTTGAGTTAAAAGCAAGTATGTGAGAATTTGTAAACACGACTTCAAATTCTCACATTACTCACATTCTGTGTATGGTTCGGTGTAAGCTTCCTTGTGCATTGCATTCCTGCTTATAAACAATCCAAAAACCCAAGAAAACCCCGAAACTCTTTCAAACCACCCAAGCACTCAAATTGAGTAACCTCAAGCGCTCAAGTCGCCTGAAACACTCCAAAACGTTTCAGAGCATCTTTCAGCCGACCATGATGGGATTTTCTGCATTTTTTAATGGTCCAGACCCTTTTCCCCCTCCCCAACCTTGACCTTGTGATATTTCCCTTTATTTTCAATTTCAAAACCATTTTCCCTCCAAAATCTCTCTGATAAATACTCCCTCACACTCTCTTGGCTGATCTCACCCTCCACACACTCCCACATTTACACAAGCCATATTTGCACTTACCCAACTGGATTTTTGTCCATCTCCATCTCTTACACTTACAAAAATTTCAAGTTCCCTTCAAAAATCCTAAATTATTGTTTTTATTTGCAAATCTTCAGTGATTTCTTAAATTTAAATTTTAGATTAACCAATTAATTATTTCATTTGTATAATTTATTGATTGATAAGTATTTAAAATTTAAAATTACCTAATGAATTATTTTATCTATAAATTCATGTTGATTCGTTAAATCATATCAAAGAACTTGTTTGAAATTTGAAATTGCTTAATTATGGTAATTGTATTAATGTTACACATTTCATTCAAAATCCTATACGAAAAACCAACTAATGCACGACACTTGTCACGCAGAGAGCTCTCCTCATGAAAAGTCATCCTACAATACTAAATTGAGAAAATTCTTTACAAGTAAAACCAAAAAATGGGCTAGCTTAGCTTCTCTCTCTTGCAATTTGGGCAATCATAGAAGACGATCCTATCTCTTCTACTGATGCACTAGGTTACAAGGTTGTTGACTCCAATGAAGTTAGAAAGAAGCAAGGAGGTCTCAACAGGGAACTTGATGGCCTCCATGGCCATACCACAAAGGTACTGTAGACACCCCGATTTTGACCCAGGATACTTGCCAAGCACTCTCGATGATGAGAAAAACCACTCGTGAATACCTTAAGGTTGAGAAAAAGGCTTGAACTTGCCCCAAACCACCATGAATCACCCCAAACCATTACCAGATAACCTAGACCAACCCAAATGACCAAAATACCCTTCAAAACACCGAAATAAACCAAAATCAATTGTTGTGCTCAAAGGGGTTTGAGCGCTCAAACCCCCTCTTTGAGTGCTCAAACCCCCTGTTTGAGCACTCAAGCTCTGTCTAGTCTATCGATGGCAAAGAATCTAATGATGAGATTCCAACTGAATGGCAGCCACCCAGCCATTTTTTTGTTGCTCACATGCACTTGATACACCCCAGGGTGTGCCTATATTGTCCCATTAGACCCCCCATTTCAACAAATCCATTTTCACCCCCATTTCTCTCTACAAAAGCTACCCTTCTACACCATTTACAGAGGTTAGAGACTCTTACATGCTCTGAGCCATCACTCTCTCCCCCTCAAACTACATTTCCAGCAACCACCAACCCATTTCATCCAATACTTGAACTCATCCATCAAACCCACTTAATCCTTGAAGCCTCTCGCTAGAATACACCATCATCCACTCAAAATCAGCACAAGCCAACCCACACCGAACATAATCTATCTTAAACTACCCACATTGTGCCAACTAACCCATCCAACACTCATCCATCTAGCAAAACCACAAGTTCAAGCTTAAATCAAAACTAAAAGGTAGAAATCCATGTGAAAGATACTGGTTGGTACTCCTGAGGGAGGCCAGTGGGTTCATAGAGGTACTCTATACCTCTAATGGACTCACGAGATCTTAAACATCTAAGAAAACAACTTTTCAAAGCCCCACCTTCAAACAGCTTGAGCGCTCAATGCTAGCACTATGAGCACTCAAACTGTTTGAGCACTCTTCATGTTCTGTGGTTTCTGATCATCTCTTATGTTGGTACTGTCACTATTATGGTTGTTTGTTGGGTTCAAATTTTCCCAAATCAATTTATTCTGCCTTTGATCATTGATCAATGCACCCCTAAAGCCATAAAAGTGATGTTTTATCATCATCAAGCCATGGATGATCCTATTTCATGAAGCAAATAGTGTATCTCACTCCTTTTAACTATGATCAGAAAGTTTCAAGTTTATGTCAATATCAAAGAGTGGTTAGAAATCACAGAAACTCACAGCCCTTGAATAGGGCTTGAGCACTCAAAGCAAGGACTATGAGCGCTCAAGCCTTGTTTAGTCTTGGTATTTCAATCTTGTTTACTTCAGTTCTGTATTCTGTTTTCAGTTCATGAAGTGTTTATGTGTTGATGTTTGGCTAAGCCAACCTGTTCACAAAGTGTGTGTATGTGTGTGTGTTGATGTTTGGCTAGGCCAACCTGTTCACGAAGTGCGTGTGTGTGTGTGTGTGTGTTGATGTTTGGCTAGGCCAACCTATTCATGAAGTGTGTGTGTGTGTGTGTGTGTGTGTGTGTGTGTGTTTTGATGTTTGGCTAAGCCAACCTGATCTCTTCTCCCACTCATTTCAATCATGTTAATGCATCGCCCAATGCTAACCCTCCACTTTTATGGACACCTCAAGTTTATTTTATTTATGTTGGGTGAAGTTTCTATACATTATGCATCATCATATATCATGTTGAATTGATTTGTGGTCTAGATAGGGGCAGAATGCAACAGAAACACTCAAATCCAGGGGATGGCTTGAAAGCTCAATGCATCCCTTTAGGCGCTCAAACTATCTTCTGGTCCAATCAAATCTTTCTCTCATTCCAGCTTGTTCTTGGCATGGTGAGTGTTCTGCAAAGTTTTAAAGCATTGAGTCTTCATCCCCTCTATACTGTTTGCCTCATTTTGGTCCACGGATGAGTTTTACACTCATGATCATGTGATTATGCCATTTTTTTCAATGATTTAAATGTTGCTTTGAGTAAACAACAATGTTCAAATCATGTTTTTATCAAATCAGAATCATTAGAAGCATCAGAAGCATGTTTGGGTTGAGAAGGGTTTGAGCGCTCAAACCCTCTCTTTGAGCGCTCAAATCCCTAACGAGGGATTAGATTGGTTTAGCCCTATGGTGGTTTATGGTGTCATTTCTAATTACTTTGTTATCATTCTGCATCATCTAGCACTATTACTTGCTGTTTGATGTTCTTGTTTGTTCATACTTTCTTATCATCATCATTCATGTAGATCCATAGAGCACAAGCATACACTATAGCTTATTGTTGTGTTTATCATCATTACGTGGTTCCCATCCCCCATTCTTTGTACTTGTTCAAAGTTGAGTTGCATACATTTGTGGTATAATCCCACAAAAGTCAAGTAGAGACCAGTCTTCGAACTGGGCAAGGGGGTGCTGTAAAACCCTTCCCCTCTCGTAACTGAGCTCCCGAACCTAAGATAGTATGGTGATGACGGGCCCGTAATCTTTATCCATTGAATGAGGCATGAGTCAATCGAGTTCGGCTCCTCTGGGACAATTCACTAAAACTCGGGTGGCGACTCCGAATCGATCGATGTTTCTCCGGAGCGGCGTCCACATGTACTCAGATCTAGGCCCGGAAGTCCGAGATACTCCTCTTAACGCAATAAAGCTGATGGGTGGTACCCTCACAAATAACTCCCCTAATTATTCAAATCGTGGAACTCAGATTCAAAGTAAGTTATTTTATCGAGGTACGATATACATTACTCCTACCAAATTCACCCCCTTTAAACCTCTGGATTTTCATCCTCAAGGTCAAAAACTCTCTGATGGGGGTAAAGAGGGTCTCATCCCCAAATTTACTGAACATCAAACCCTAACTCAAACTACGAGTCATTCTTACAGCCTTTCCTCAAAATCAAACCCCACATCTGGCCCTCATAGCCCGAGCCCTGGCTCTGCCTATAAACTTCAAGAAGTTTTTCAAGAAGAAGGGAAACGTATGGATAGTAAGGAAAGGATCACAACTCTTGTTCATTCCATTGAGGCAGAAATGTTAAGTCTGGGATTAGGATGGATTGCACGGAGTTGGAATCCCAGCTCAATCGCCTTAAAGACAAAGAAGTTACTTTTTGAGGTTCCTTCCTCTAGTTCTACTCCAAGTGAATACCTAAAGATTGGCTTCCAATTGTTGTGAAATTTTATTGTACTTGCAAGCGCACAAATCAGATTGATAGTATAGTTATGCAAGTGCGAGGTCAAACCCACAGAGACTTGTGAATTTTTATAGGAAACTAAATAAATTTAAACCGGTTGAACCCTAACCTAGTTCCAAAAAGTTGTGAGTTGATTTCTGAATTAAACTAAGAATGGCAAAAGAAAAATAATTAAACTTTAACAGAAAAGAAAGTGAAGATTACCAGTTGGATAAGATAACTAGAGTTTTGGAATCCACACCCATATATTCATAGTGGTTTTTTTATGATTTATTTTTCTCTAATTTTCTTCACAGTAATTTGGTGGCTAAACTCTATTACTGTGGAATATATCTTCGTTAAGCTCCTTAAGAAAAATTATGTACGCTCTTCCTCGCCTCAAAGTTCAAGACACGAAAAATCCGATGTATCCGTTAGCAAACAAATCACAACGGATATCCGATACTTGAAATCAAATCTCCAAAACTAGGCAAAATAATTAATCAGTAGTTTCAAATCATGGAAAAAATATGATTGAATCCATATCCAAAACCACTAAATCAAATTAAACAGAGGTAAGAGCAATTAATCAATGAGATCATAAATCAAGAAAAATTAACCAAGAGTTTGTATTTAACCACTACTAAATATGAGGTTTCATCCTCCAACCTAGTTTAAATGACTAGCCGCTCATGAAGTATGCAAATGAGTTCATATAATAATAAAACTCCATTGTAAAAATATTGCTTACAAAGAATAAAATTGTGCTTCTAGCTACTGCTCCAGCAGTGGCTACCTTTGTTTTTTTTCCATGATTGCTTAATCATCCCCTATGCCGTGATATCTCCTCCTTTAAATACTTGCTATGTGGAGTGCACCTCAAGGGTAATTAACTTGGAAGCACCAGAAATTCCTTTTCTTCCAAAGGAAAGAAGAATCTTCTTTGTATATATTTTTTCTCGTCCACCCTATAAGCAATCCTTGCCTTCTGTTTATAATGCACCAAAGTAATCCCATAAGGGAAGAAAGAGAACTTCTTTCCAATTAACATCCACTTATACGTTGGCAGTATGTATTATCCCAAGGAATCCTCTCAACTTTATTTCCCCTTATAGTATCCGAGGATTTGTCTTCCAAAAATCTAGATTCATTTTCTAATCACACTGTCCTTATTCAGTATTCTCATTGCCTTGTGAGTTCCAACTGGATTCAATTACTTAGATTTCCCAATTAGATATTAATGACTCTTCCAATCCCTTTGGCAACTTCAATCACGTGCACGTCACGGATCGTAGTCTTGACTACTATCTGACGCACTTGGATTAATGTCATCTTACAATTTTACACCAATTAAAATTTGGCGTTGCACTTGTCGAATCTGACGGTTGAGATATAAGCTATTATCGTCTTCTTCCTGCAAAATAATAATTTGACATGAATTACCAAAAAGCTAATAATACTACTCATTTAAATAAAATCAAGAACTAAAAACATGAGATATTGGGATTTTCTAGTGTCAATATTTTGTGCTCATCACCAATACCCCTCAAAAGCTTCAACCCTACTAACCTCTCAAAATCTCATTGATAAGGAACCCAAAATCAATCCTGCTACCCAGTCTCGTTCAAATATTCCCAAAACCACACAACAGTCCAACACTAAGGACTGGGCTTCTCTTTTCCATACTCAAGGGACCTCAAAGTTATGAAACTATGTTGTTATCCTAAACTCTAGCAAGGAACAAATGTTGTAATCGAGTTGGAAGAATTAGATCTCAACAATAAGTCATGGAACAATTGCCTAATTGGCTACTTTTTGGATGGGAGGATGCCCTTTCCTTTACTCAGTGCTACATCAAGGAAAATTTGGAAGGATTATGCCAGAATCAACATTAAGCAGATTCGGAATTGTTTTTTCTTTGAGTTCCAAGATGAAGATACTAAACTCAAGGTCATAAAGGCAGGGCCTTATTTCTTTTCTAGGAGGTATTTAGTGCTCAAAGACTGACATAAGATGTTGGTCCCTACTACTGAGCACCTTGCTTCCATCCTAGCTTGGGTTAAAATCCATAAACTACCTCGAGAATGCTGGACAGAGGAGGGACTAAGTCGCATTGCTAGTACCATAGGTAGACCCCTCCATATGGATATAGCCACTACTAAGCAACAAAGAATTGATTTTGCAAGATTGTGCATTGAAGTCTCGGCTAAGTCAGATCTCCCTAAGGATATTCAAATCACCACAGGGCACGAATCAGTCATTGTTATAGTTAAGTATCAATGGCTACCTCCTAAATGTAATGTGTGTAAAGTATTTAGGCACTCTTGCAAACCCAAAGTTGATCCCATAGCTATTATTAAAGAGGAAGCTTAGAAGCTAATAGGTGAAGCCCTTGGAGGAGGTGGAGATGCTCTAGATGTAGTCACTAAACCAGTCCTAGCTGCCCAACCTGATAAAGGACATGATGTGGACAAGAAAGTTTAGAAGGAATCAGTTGAGCTCCAAGCAAGCTCATTACCTTCTAGCAGCAAAGGTGATCCTACAGTCAGTAAAGATGGACAGGTGGGTGTAATTGAACCACAAGAAAGTCCTCTACTTTCCAGAAGCCAAGGTGATGCTACTAATAACAAGGTAATCAACCTTGGGGTTGGGGGCAAATCAAGATGCATGACAAACCTCCCATGGAACCTGATCCCAAGCCTCCAAATATCCATCCAACTCCTAGTGACATTGCTGGAAAAGGGTCAGCAGAGATGATGGATGATTTCAAGAGTACTTCAAGCAAGAAGAAGGGCACGAAGTAGCCTAGGGACACTCCACAAGCCTCTTTTAGGAAACAACAAAGAGAGGTATCCCTATTTCTTTTGATATGCAACAAGTCAATTCTTTCATTATCTACCATTTTGTTATCATATTATGTCAATGTCAATAAATCCTCTAAATTTTGGTTGCTGGAATATGGGAGGTCTTAATGATCCCATTAAACAAAAAGAGGTTAAATCTTTTGTTAACAAAAATAAATTGTCTTTTTTAGGCATTGTAGAACACAAGATAAAGGAACCTAATCTCTCTAGAATCTTTACCTCCATGATTCCCTTTCGGTCTTTTGTCCACAATTATCCTCATGCTCCCAGTGGTAGGATTATTGTTGCTTGGGATTCTTTTGTTGTTAACATCACTATGATTGGTTAATCTAGTCAAGCCATCCATAGTCAAGTTCATGTTATCTCCAGTGATATCCACTTTGATGCCACCTTTGTTTATGGTTCCAATTCCTATATGGATAGAACTAAACTATGTCAGGATCTTAGCTCTTGGAGAAGCTTTGGCCCTTGGATTGTTGTTAAAGACTTTAATGCTCTGAGGTTCCCTACTGATAAGGTGGGAGGTGATCCTCACTGGCCTCCCCACATGGAGGATTTTAATAAGTGTATCACTCAGAATGATCTTGATGATTTGAGATACAATGGTTGCCACTTCACTTGGGCCAACAAACAAGATCCCACTCATTTTGTCTCCACTAAGATTGATAAAGCTTTCGTTAATGAACATTGGATAAAGTCTTTCAACTGCTCCAATTCCCATTTCCTTGCTCCTGGTATATATGACCACTCCCCTGTGGTGGTTTATTTTGATCCTTCATCCAGGAAAGCCTATAAACCTTTTAAATTCTTTAACCTTTTGGCTGATCATCCTGATTTCCTTACCATTGTTCATGGTATTTGGAGTAGGTTTATTATTGGCAATCCTATGTTTGTGGTTTGTGAAAAACTTAAGCTCATACAATTAGAGCTCAAGAAACTTAACACTAAGGATTATAGTGATATCTCCACTAGAACCTTGGGTGTTAAGCATCAATTGGATCTTGTCCAAGATGAGCTCGGTTTTTATCCTACTAACACTCACAAGCAAATTAAAGAAAGACTTTTGTACAAATAGTACATTCAGTTGGCTTGAGATGAGGAAAGCTTTGCCAAGCAAAAGTCAATAATCCAATGGCTTAAATTGGGAGACCAATGTACTTCTTACTTCTTTAAATCCATAAATCAAAATAGGAATAGAGGTAGGATTACTAGTCTCTTACTCCTTGATGGCAGCCTTTCTCATGATCCTGAAATCATCAAGGCATCTTTTGTTGAATTTTACATTGGCCTGCTTGGCACATCCCATCGCACTCAGTATTCAGGAGCCTTTAGAGTTGACCAACTGGTTGTCTTCAAGCTTCCTGCTACTCAAAGATCTGCCATGATCTCTGATATCTCCAATCAAGAAATTAAGGACACTTTCATGTCCCTGAATCCCAATAAGGCCCCTAGTCCTGATGGTTACAATGGTAGGTTCTTCCATAAGACTTGGGATGTTGTTGGCCATGAAGTTACCTCAGTTGTGAGGAATTTCTTTAGGTCTGGTAAACTTCTCACCAAGGTTAATGCCACTAGCATTGCTCTTGTCCCTAAAATTCCCAATCCATCCAAAGTTGGGGATTATAGGCCTATCTCCTATTGCAACACATTTTACAAATTCATTGCTAAAATCCTTTCTGATAGGATCCAAGCTGCTCTTCCTCACCTTATAGATCATGTCCAATCTGGTTTTGTCAAAGGTAGGAGGATTGCTGACAACATTTTCCTTACTCAGGAAATTATGAGGGATTATCACAAGCACTATTCCACTCCTAAATGTGCTCTTAAAGTGGACATAATGAAAGCCTATGATAACGTTAGGTGAGACTTTGTGTGGAATGTGCTTCATTCCATGAATTTCCATCCTCATATGATTAATTGGATCAAGGCTTATGTCTTCAGTGCTAGTTATTCATTGAATATCAATGGTGAATCAATTGGCAAGAGCAAGGGTCAAAAAGGTCTAAGACAAGGTGATCCCTTATCCTCTCACCTCTTTGTCATTGTTATGGAAATTCTCACTCAACTACTCAGAGAACAATCTATCACCTCTAACTTCCACTTTCACTGGAGGTGCGACAAAACCAAAATCATTAATCTCTGTTTTGCTGATGATCTTATGATTTTTTTGCAAGGGTGAGTTGAGTTCCATTCAATGCATTTAGAGTGCTCTTTTTTAATTTGCCTCCCTCTCAAGTTTATCTCCTAGTCCTGGGAAGAGTAATGCTTTCTTCTCTGGTGTCCCAGTCTTAATAAAAAAAACTCAATCCTCCAAACCCTTGGTTTCAATGAAGGGACTCTTCTAGTCAAGTACTTGGGAGTCCCTCTCATTTCCACCAAACTTAAGTACATGGGCTGTAAGGTTCTCATTGATAGAATCATTAGTCGTACTAAGTCCTCGGCTAAAAAGTATCTTTCTTATGCTGGTAGAGTTCAACTGGTCAAGTCTGTGTTGTTTTCAATGCAAACATATTGGTCATCTATCTTCATTCTGCCCAAGAAAGTTCTTAAGGAAGTTGAATCAATTCTCAGAGCCTTTTTCTGGACTGGCCCTAATCTCAAGCATTCTGGTGCTAAGATTTCATGGGACCACTTGTGCTCTCCTAGAAAGAGGGGGGCGGCTTGGCTTCAAATACCTCTCAATTTGGAATAAGCTGCTATGGCAAAGCATATTTGGTATGTTGTTTCTGGAGGTGAGCAATCTATGTGGTGTCAGTGGGTAAAGTCTTAGTTACTTAAAGGGAGAAGTTTTTGGAAAATCAAAATGCCTAGTAGCCCCTCTTGGACCTGGAGGAAGCTACTACAATAGCGTACTCTCATTAAACCTTTAATCCACTATCAAATAGGGGATGGAAGTTCCACTTTTTTGTGGCATGACAATTGGCATCCCTTCGGTCTTTTGGCTGAGAGATTTGGTAATCGTACCATATATGATTCTGGCTTATCCCAAGACGCCAAAGTTTCTATTATTTTGACTAGCTCTAATCAATGGAACTTTCCAGTCACCCAAATATGGGAACTTAATGAGATCAGAGCTGTCCTCCCAGTCATTACTAATCCCACCCCTTTACAAGATGTCTGTAAATGGACCCTTAGCAATAATGGTTTGTTTACAGTCTCCTCCTTTTAGGATCAGCCAAGAACCCACTATCCTAATGTTGGTTGGAGCCATATTGTTTGGTTTCCTTCCCATATCCCCAAATGCAGCTTGATAAGCTGGCTTGCCATACAAAACAGACTATATATGGGGGACAGATTGGTCCTTTTTGGTATTAAAGTCACTTCTTGTTGTAGCTTCTGTTCTGGAGAGGACCATAACCACCTCTTCTTTAACTACCCATTTACTCAAAAAGGTTTGGTATGAAGTATCTCTTAAGTCCCATCTCAATTGGCAGCCTTAATCTCTTCAGAATTTGGTTTCTCCTTCCCATCCATAAAGGGAGAGGTCTTAGGAGTACAATCATCAAGTTATATTTCACTGTCACTCTTTATCACATATGGATAGAGAGAAACCTTAGAAAATTTCAGAATTTGCAACACAATTTCATCTCTTGTGAGCAAGGTATGTGCTGATATTAGATGCAAATTGTTGTCATTTAATAAGATTCCTAAAGGGCCTTTATACTTGTGTGAAGCATGGAATATTAGACAAGGTGGAAGATAATTAAGCTTCTTGCTCAATTTGTTTTGATTATTCCATTGCTCCCTTATGTTACTTACTATTTTCCAATGCAGGAATGCAAGATGTATCATGCTTATTCTTTCACTAATGGCCCATTTGGGTAGTGTGTGTCTACAGATCTAAGTTAAAATAGGTGATCGTGCATCTAAGAATCTCAATTGTGGTGTGTGTCTGTAGCTTATGGTCCAGGATCTCTAACCATTTATATCTCCTTCACATTTATTGAGTGCTCCCTGTGAGTTATGTGTTTTTTTAGCCTTTTTCTTGAGAGAGGTAATATCTAGGGTATGGAGGTGTGAGATCCTGAGGGAGTTAGGACTCACAGGCTCTAGTGATGTGAAAAGTAGAAAGGGAGAGTGAGGATCTCAAGGGAGTCAAGTGTGTGAGCACAGTTAGCCAAAGTCTGTTGTTTTGCCTGGTTATTGTTATTCTGTCTATGCCTTAGCTTCATCGTTTGCCTTATTTTGGGGATGTTTTATTGCTCAGATATCATGCCATAATCCCTTATATCTTATAGCAGAATAATCAGGGTCTGTTAGTCTTATGTTCTCTGATGGCCTTTTGTTTAATGAGTTGTCTATACTGCTACTGTGGTATCTGTTTTACTACCCATTGGCCATTCCCAATTTCTATGCAAATTCCATTTTTTGTGCATGTTTTTTGTGAACCAATAGCTATTGTATGAGCATGGCATTTTATTCCTTTAGCACTTGGATTCATATTACTCTGTGTCTTTTGTTGGTACTTGCTAGTGTTGCTTCTAGTGTTGGATACCTGCTAGTGTTGATATTGCTGCAAGTGTTAATGTTGGTATTGCTCAACAGATTGTGTTTGCTGCTCTGTGTCTGTTGTGCTTCTGCTAGTGTGGCTACTAGTATTGGCAATTGCTGCATATGTTCCGTTTGGTGTATATGTTCGTTTTGGTTCCATGGCCTAGCCTTGAGGGGTTGTCCCTTGGCAATGTGTGATTCCCTTCTGGGAGGGGGTTGTCCTCCCATGCAATCCCTATAGTAGTTTGTGTTGATTGCAGTAGTCATGTCATCTGCCCCTAGCTTGCTCGTAGCTCCCTATTGCAAGTGCTAACATCCCATGCTAGTGCTAGCTCCCTGGAAGGATCAAAGCTCACCAGTCTTTAGACTAGTGGGCCGAAGTTGTATGGCTTTCAAGCCCTGGCCACAATAGTCCTAACTTATTAGAAACCTATATTTTGTCAGTTGTTTCTTATCCTTCTTATTTTAGATGGCTAGGAAACAATTACTTCATTTCCTTTTGTTTTGTTTTGTTGTTTGTTGCATATATGGCCATCTTTCTCGCACAGTTTTTCCTTTCTTTTTCTTTTTCTTTTTCTTTTTCTTTTTCTTTGTCCTCCCTGGGGTATGCCCCTTGTAAGCTGTATATTTTGTTGCCTTCTTTTTATTTCAAGCTTATTTACCAAAAAAAAAAAGAAGATAAGTGTAATTATTGTTCGGAAAAAAAGAGGTTGTAATTTGTGAGAATAACCCTTGAATTCCACACATCAAACAAATGCACGCCTAAAATATTCACAATACATGCATCCACTTAAAAATTGACTTAAGACAAATGAAACAACCAAGTCCGATCACATTTATTAGTTTTGAGTCATTTTTTTTGAATTATTGGTTTAGCTCAACAAGAGTAATCTAAAATGTAAAAAATTATAAACCAAAGATTTTTTAGAATAAAGAAAAAAGTAATCAAAAAAATTTGTCTGTGTTGATTATTTTTTATCGTTCACCCACTTTTAAAAAAATTTAATCATAATTTTTTAGTTTTAAAATTTTGAGTAATGTAAGTTGGTCCCGGTATTGAATACACTGAATAAGCATTTTTTCTATAATCACTTAATTTTATAATAAAATGTTCCAATCTGCTACCCTATTCTTTCACTTCCAAAATTAGTACCTTAGACTTTTATATATGATAACTATTATCTTATTCCTATAATTACAATACACTAAATATACATAGCTTGAGCTTAGTTAATTGATTTTTTAAGTTTTTTTTCTTAAACTAACACTCCTTCATGTACTAGTTAGTAACACTTCGATTTTAGTAGTTCCAGTGAATTTTATCGAACTAGTTTTAATATAAATTTTGGTTTAACTAATGTATGCACTTGTTAAGACTTTAAATTAAATAGTTTATGAAACTCAATTTCAGACAAATCATGGTTCAAAATCGAAATCAAACTGTTTTTTAAGGGTTTGAATTGGTTTTGTTAGGTGAATTTTTCGGATTTATTAGTTCTCCAATTACATACCAAAAAAAATCCGTAGTGGTTTAATTATTGAAAACAGACCAATCCAGCCACTTACTGTTCCCTAGTGTCTCTCTCCATCCCGCACAATAAGCGCGTAATTATCCCCGTAACCCATGGGGAAAAAGGTCAAATGGAGCTGGACCACCGTCCTCGTCGGAGCGGCGTCCGCCGCCGCCGCAGCGGCGATAATCTCGATCAAGCCGAGAGACCCAACTTTCCACCTAGTATCAATCCGTCTCAACTCCCTCAAACTAAACCTCCCCGTCATCGACGCCGACCTAATCTTGACCGTCCACGTCACCAACCCCAACATCGTCCCCGTCCACTACTCCTCCACCGAGATGTCCATCTTCTACTCCGGCTCCCTCCTCGGCTCCGCCCACATCGACGCCGGTTACCAGCGGCCCAAATCCTGCCGGCTACTCCGGCTCCCGGCGCGGCTCAGCGGGCTGGAGCTGGCCCACCACGCCGTGAAGTTTGTCGCCGATCTTAGGCGGCGGGAGATGGTTCTGGATGCGGCTGTGGATATTGAGGGGGCGGCGAAGGTGATGTGGTGGGCTCACAAGTTTAAGGTTCACGTGGATAGTCACGTGGTCGTTGATCCTGTGTTCCTCGATGTTGTTGATCAGGAATATAAGGCAGAGATGGAAGTGTTCGTGGCTTAAAAATCCGTTGGAGTATAATTTTATTTACCTTTATGAATTGTCAGAAGTCATCTTTTCTGATCATTGATTAATGTATCGATTGTTGCCCTGTGTGAATGCCGAAGGTACTGCAAAATGATTGAACTTCAAACTAAACCTTGCTTATGCACGAGAAGTGTTCGATGAAATGTGTCAGTGGAACTTTTGTTGTTCATTTCATCTTGCAGAAGGATTTCAACGTGGAAATGGACAACACGTAGAGGAAATACCGGTAACTAATGTAAAAATCTCTTGAATGTCTAAAATTCAAAAACTGATGGTGCGATTTTGTTTCAAGTATAATGTCGAACACCAAACTGCGGTTGATGTATCGAGGGAGAGGGAGAGATTTATGAGAGGGAGATTAGCACTTTAGCAGCCAACCACAAGGTCTACTCGTCGGTATTTGATTAACAAGATTTTAAACCACACTTTGAATTTTCCGCGAACTATTACAATTTGACAAACTACTCCTCTTTTCAAACTATTTGTAAAACTACTACTTAATGTGATTTGGAATTACGCTAACTACAAAACGCGAATTGGAATTGCACTAACAGTACCCATGTGGCACCCGAAGTCCACGTAGGTGTTTAGCGCCTTTGCAAATTGCGCTACAGTAGGTGTTCAGCGCGTTGTGAAATTGTGCTACCCAACTCTTAAAAAAACAAGGCTGGATTCTCTGAATCTACTCCCAGAGAGAAGACAATAAAATTCCTTAACCCCAACAAGAGTGATGATACCTAGCAATTGAAGGTGTCATGGCAGCGCTAGACAATCCGTTCGACAATTTTGAAGAAGTGCCTGATGACTTCGGAGTAGAGTCCGGCATCAAGGGCAGCAATGGCGGTTGTCTTGCGGGGGAGGAGGAGCTTGATGTTCTTTAAAGCCTTGGAGTCAAGCTTCCCACTCATCGAATCATGGCTTTTGGAATTGTCACTTCTACTTCCTTCTTTTCTATAGGTCATGTTCCTAAACGACAAAGCCAAGCACTACTCTCACCGCAAAGAACGCTTCTCTCTCCACTCCGACAAGTCCGTTCAGTTTTTATGAAGCCTTGGGTAACGCAATTTGCAATCGCGCTAAAGAACTACGTGGATTTCGGGTGCCACATGGACACTGTTAGCGCAATTCCAGTTTGCGTTTTGTAGTTAGCACAATTCCAAATTGCGTTAAGCAATATTTTTACAAATATTTTCAAAATAGGAGTAGTTTGCCAATATGTTTGCCAAATTGTAGTACTTCACTGAAAATTTCCCACACTTGTTTATCTCAACGAAATATAAAATATAGATGGAACCGATAATTGAAAGCTCCAGCAAGTAGCCGGAAAAATGCAACTGCAGGGGTGCAGCTGTAAATCTTTCTAGTCTACTTTAAACAAACTCCAGAAGTTTATGTAACGTCTTCTTTCGAGAAGGAAAAAAAAAAGAGTTATATGATGTTCGCAAAGAGGCTTCACCAGGGATAGGGTGAGCATGGATTGGATCAGTCCAGTTTTATAGGAAATGGAGAACAGAAGAACCACCTATCAACAGAGATAAATTTGGATAACTAAATCCACCCATAAACTTCATATAACCAGACTATTAAAATACGGCTCGTTTTCGATTTTGAACCAGTAAATTGAGATTTCATATTTATAAACTATTTAAAGTATTTACAATGGCTTAAAGCTGAGTTTTTCTAATTGTCTAAGGTATCACTCTCTTTACTCAGGATAATCTCTTTACTCGTCACACACGGCATCGGATTCTTGTTAATGGTGTCCCCAAAGGTAGGACGCTGGTCATGTCCTTCATAGCTGCCACCGATCCAAATCGATAAGGGATTTGCTTTGTTGTCCTCTACTTTATAACTAATTGTTTTGAGAACCGGACTATCATTTCAAGACAATGAGAGTAATATGTTTATAGACAATGCACAGTGCATCACACTGTCCGTTGCGAAAATGCACAGTGCCATGCATTTTCGAAACGAAATGAAATCATTATCAATCAGAGCGCTAATTGAATCAATTAACGAGTTGACTATGAACACGGTTTTTATTGATCAGAAATCAAAGCTTTCCAAAATTTTTAATTGATCAGAAGTCAAAGCTTTCCAAAATAAAAAGAATAAAAAGATTTTTCGGTTTTGACTTTGAAAAAAAGTTTCTGAATTGAGCAAAAATGTGGGTTTTCCTTACAAGCATGCGAGGCTCAAATTGGCAGATGCACCCCCCCTGCATGTGAGGTATGTAATGCGCACCCGATTAATTGGTTTCCGGAGCAGCGGATTCTCCAAATTGGCTTGAACCTCGGCCCATTTCGTGTGCGCATAAGGCCTCCCTTGGGTCTATCCACACATTGGCAAGTCCATTCAAGTGTTGTGTTATATAAAGCCTTTTAAGTTCTTCTAATTGTCCAATGTGGGACAAAAGCTTTTGTTTTTTAAATACACAACTCAACTTTTAACAGTACTATAGGTTAAAAAAACTCCTAACATCACTCATATGCGGCGAGACTTTTGTTTTGGTTCTAACATATGTGTGGTATGGTCCCTTACAAATAATGATGTGGTGTACCAATGGGGCAATATTTCTTCTCAACTAGTTCCGTCCTTGTCCTCGATGATCTTTGAGATGCAAACAATTTCAATGAAAATAAGTCCGAAAAAACTCGTAAAAAGTTAAAATCAAGACCATCCAATAACTTGGAAATGATTCTATTCCTTCTGGTTTTTTGTATACGAGAACGTGAAAAAAAGTGGAAAACATAAAATTACCTTACCAAACACGACGAGTCGAATTGAAAATAAGTTATAGTAACATGTCTCGTAAATAATGAAAAGACAGTAAAAACACATTTTATTAAAGAAAATAATTTTATGGAACAATGCCTAAGACCACGCACTTTGAGATATTAATGAAACAGAACTTAAAGGGACGTGCTTTGTGTGTTACAGTATTTTTTATTCTAGAGGTTTATGAGCGCAGATCTATGCGTGACAAATTATTTGTAGAGTTCAATTTGGAGTCCCACACAAATTGTCCAAACCGTTCATTAATTATAAATAAGTTTTTTTAATGAGTCCGCAAAAAATCAATTCAATTGGATAACTCTAAATACTTGATCCAAACATCTAATTTTTGATTTACGAATCTGTGCTCATAATTTTTGCATTTCATCTACATACACTTTTTTTTTTTTCATCTCTATTCATGTGAAATCACCGATTGCCCTTCACGAGGGAAGAACTTAATTAAAATGTAAGAGCAATTTTATAATTTCACACATAAAAAAATGTGAATAAAATAACATCGAGTCATCATGCCATGCCCTGGGCGACAACACATGTACTACAATGGCCGGTACAAAGGGTTGCATCCCGCGAGGGTCAGCTAACTCCAAATACTCGTCCTCACGTTTCGTAATAATTTTTAAAATTATTTTTCCATTAACAATTGCAAGTTACTCTCCCTCCCGACATTATAAGAAGTCTAGTCCAACTTGTGTCCTATAGGCTACAGCTGACTAATGGAAAAATATTCTATACTTAACAAAAGTTACAATCCACTCTCTTTTTACCGAAACAAATATATAAATCTCTCTCTCTCTCTCTCTCTCTAGCTCTCTCCCGTGACTGTTCTTGAGCTTCAGTGACTCCCAGTATGCTTCTCCGGCGACATTGCATCCAAATCTGAACTGCCGCAGTTGATGGTTTGATCAAAGAAGAAGAAGATGATGAGGTTGATTCTTTGGCCGTCTATGAGCTGATGATGACGGGCTTCGGTCTTCTGAAGCAACAGTTTTTACTGGGTCGATAAGTATTGGATTGTTCAGGATGCATGTGCCCAACATTAGGGAGGTGATAATTATCAACTCGACCCATAAACCCATTCAAATTTACCTACTATTTTTTTTTGGTACATAAATTTATCTACTTATAACTCGACCCAACTCGCTCATATTAAAAATATGAATTTATATGGATCAATTCCCATCAAATTAGTTTGTATAGTAGTAGTAATTTCTAAGGTGTAAGCTTCACTCCTTTATTTTTTTAAATAGGACAAAGATGTCCATATTAAATTACAACTAATAATCTCTCCCCACTATATCATCGCCGGCGCCGGAAAGTTCGACGTAAAAATCGACAGCGCCGAAAAGTTACCCAAAACAGTCAGCAATGCCGGCGACTATAGTCGAACATGGTGACCAGAGATAAAGGAGAAGATGTTGATCGACAAAGATATTGACCGACAAAGATGTTGACTATGTGTTTACATATAAATTAACCAATCCAATGATTAATTGACACGTAATCAAAAGTGCCAAACATTGGCAATTACTCGTCAATGAAAATACACTGGATTAATAAGATATAACGCACCAAATACGATGTCGTATTGCTTCTTAATTTAGAAAGGTAGTTATTGGCAGTTACAAGCCATTACTAAAATAGAGATTGGCCTCGAAGCCATGATATCAACTGCTGAACGCACAAGCTCCACGTGTAAACTTAAGAAACAAGGCGATTTGGCAGTTAGAACACGTGGAATACTTCTGGAAAGCAGTTATTTCTCTAAATGCATTATCAGTTGAGTTTATTAAGCCAACGTGCAGATTCAAAGCTTCCGAGAGAAGGGAGAATTCAAATTCAGACGTGGAAGGAAAATAACTGCCAACTATCAGAGTGGAGGTTGGAGTTCGAAGCAAGCTAGATGGAGCGGAAAATTCGAACTACAAGCAACATCTATAAATAGAAGAAATTGAAGAGTTAAAAACCCCGGACAAATCTTCAACAAACAGTTATCAAAAAACTGATGCTTGGTTTGTTCATTGGCAAAGTAGTTTAGGATTTCGAACTCAGTTCAAAATAGATTAGGATTTAGACTAGGATTTATCTCGATTGTTCTTGTAACAATCACCCCTATCCCGATTGTTCTTGCAACAATCACTTGTTCGAAGTTCTGTTACTCTGTATTTGAAGTTGGAGACAATTTTGAAGTAAGTTTATCTTTGATTTATTAATCGAAGTGTCTTGTTTCTTTGTTGTTCTTTGATTTCCTAAGTTTATTGGTTTGCATTTCTTCACTTATTAAGAAAAATCCTCTTAATTGAGGTAATTGAACCAACAAAACACAATCGCCTGATTAGGTTTGGTTTTTCAAAGTTAATCTGAGGGAGGAGATTGAAACTCTCTCTGGCACGCCCGCACACAATTATTTTCCATTACAAAGAAGTAAAAAGAACCAAACACTATGTAATACTAGTGAAGGGAGCATGCGTGCAATGCACAGGAACTCGTGCCCAATCCATGCGTATGCTTGCTATTAGAATTTTAATCCGTTACAAAAACAAAAGATCCCAATCACATAACATATTCAATCTAAACGAAAGTTATGAAATTTAAAACCAAGAATATTAATTGCATCAATTCATACATGTTATGGTTGAATTCCTTTATTTCTTTGTACACTTAACTACTCATCTAGTTTGGAACAATTGTTCGAAGAAAGAGAAAAGAATAGAAATTTAAAACATATCTTCGATCTCTTTATAATTAAATTCCTAACTTGGAAAGAAAAGGGGAATTTTTTTCCTCCTCTTTGTTTGATCCCTCCTATTTTCCTCACCCTATTTTCTCCTCTTTTCCCTTTATAAAAGAGGAAAGCCTCAGATAAAAGAGGGGGAATGGAAAAAGAGAAAAATCATTATTTTTCGTATCCATTCAAGTTTAAATACCTTTTACATCAATGCTTAATAAAGAATGGAAACAGAAGCAATTGAAATCGGAACCAATTTTGAATAAAAAGCAACTGCAAAGGTATATAAGCAAATCGTAGGCCATGTTTTGTTAGGCATTTTGAGACCCCAAAGTAAAAATCGGAGATGTTCAATTTATTTCAGGGCACTTGTAAAAAGTCAGCCTATTCGGATACCGATAAAAGATTGACCTATATCCAAATGAGTTGATTTTTTTTATAGACTCTTAAACACATGTTTTAAATAAATTGGACGACTGATCATTTGCTTGAGACTCCATAGTGTATCCCCACACATTTGGTGCACACAAAATATACTTGTAGTTTTTTTTTGTCACGGATGGTGATGTTGGAAAGAGAGAATGGAAATCTGTAGAGGGAGAGAATAAATCGTGGGGACAAAACCTATCTTGTCCTTGGACCTCAAGACAATCACCAAAATCTTCCTGCAAAGAAGGAAAACCAAATTAGTACTGGTGGGTCATGTTTCACACCAAAAATAATTAATTAAACTGAACAATTACTACTATTCTTTCGAATAGTGGCAAATTGTAGACACCCCGATTTTGAACCTAGTGCACACTCGAGCATTCCCAATGATGAGAACGAACCAATCATAACTACCCGGAACTTGTGAAGATAGTTTGAATGTGATCAAAATCAACCAAACACCTCCAAATAACCCAAGAAAAACCAAGCCTTATTGAACCAAATAGTCTGCCACCAAGCACCTTGAGCGCTCAAGCCTTAGACCTTGAGCGCTCAATCTGTAAGGAGCACCTTGAGCGCTCAAGCCCACGGCTTTGGCTCAAACTGAACGATCCGGGGGAATGCAGAGTATCTCATCATGAGATTTCATGCGAGTGGAGGCGTCTAACAACCTCTATACACGTATAATACCCTCCACTACACCTAAAACTACACCTAAGCTACACCTAAACTACAAACCCACTTCCTCTCTCTCTACTGCCTTTCCTCCACCCACTCTATATATACCCTCCACTACCCCTTATTGAGGGGTTCACCAGTTCAGTTCCAGAGCTCTCCCCAATTTCGTCCAATCTCTCTCTCTCTACAAACCCATTTCTCTCCCATGGAAAACCACCTGAAAAATTATCTGTGAACACCAAATTCAACCTGTGTTCAACAATCAACCTTATACTCTACACAATCCAGTCCATAAATTGACCAAAATCTCAACAATCTTTCACTTCCAAACCCACAATCCAGTTCAAGCTTTCAGTCAAGTGCAAAAAGGTAGTAAAACAAGCTATTTTTGCTGTTTTGGTTCATCTGAGGGTGACCAGTGAGTTCAATCAAGTTCTTTATACTTGAATTGAACTCACAAAAGTCTAAAAGTTGTTTTAAAACACTGTCAAAATTTGCAGTTGTAGCAGGGATTGAGCGCTCAAGCCTCGGGCCTTGGCCAATCGCAATCTGAGACGATTTCTATTTTATCGAATTTTGAACTTTATCTGGGATTTTGATCATCATTTCACAGTTAATTTATGTTCATATAATCTTTAAATAGTTTCTTTTTACCTTAAAACCTCTTGCATGAGCTCAAATTAACTATCTTATGACAATCAAGTTCTAAAATCTTTAAAAAATCTCATGTTCAAGTATAGAATAGTGGCTGTGATACTTATTGAATTTTTATACCATGCATTTGTAGTCCTGAGAATCATCCAGAGTCCTTCTTTCTTAATGAAAATCAGAAAATCACGTGATGGCTTGAGCGCTCAAAGCCAACCAATTGAGCGCTCAAGCTGTTCTTGAGCAATTTGCGGATTCTTGGTTGTCTCAATGATGGATCATGATTTATTTAAGTTCAGATATGTGATGGGTTTTATTACTGTGATTATAATCTGGATTCCTTTCTCGCAAATGTTTTCTTTGTTAAAATAAGGTGATTTTCTTCTTTTTATCATTATTTGTAAGATCAATCTAGTTATTGTCATCTGAATTTCTATGAAAAACACTCTTTTAACGTTTGATCTTATAGGTAGTGATTAAAGAAGTGATGGATGAGTCAAAAATCACAGTATCCAGAAATGGGTTTGAGCGCTCAATCTATGGTCTTTGAGCGCTCAAACTGATTCTGAGAGATTGAGCGCTCAAGCCACAGCCATTGAGCGCTCAACCCTTGTGTTGAAATCCAAATTATAAGTCAGTTTAATAAGTCTCATGTTCGTGATTTCTGAAATTGTGGTACAATTTCTGTTCTGGTTAATTTCTGTAAATATTTGTTGTAATTTTTCTTTATTTATTCCCCTTTTCATGTAAATCATGTGCACAAGCATCCACGTTAAATTTGCATTATTCATTATGTTTTATTGTTTACATGGTTCCCATCCCTAATTCCCATTTTCGTGATTAAATTGAACTTCAAAACATTTGCAAAATCCCACAAAATGTTGAGTAGAGACCGGTTCATGGACCGGGCGAGAGGGGTGCCGTAAAACCCTTCCCCTCTCGTAACCAAACCCCCGAATCCGAGAAATTTTTGGTTCCGCCATGATCAGTGAAATCTTTTTCAAACGGGCAAACGAGTCATATATTTACCGGTTTCTCGGGTTCGGACCTCAAATCCGGGTGGCGACTCTAACAAATCACAATCTTTTTCGTGCGCGATGCAGCACAATTTCGGTGGGCCGTCCACACAAATATTCCGAGTATCGTCATCAGGGACTAAAGGCTAAGTCGCAATTCTTCCAATTGATTTCTATCTTAAATCGAGAAAAAGTGATTTGAGTTTGGTTTTTTTTTTTATTATCTAAATAATGAAAAGTAAGAAAGATGATAAATTAAATAATTTAGAAAAGGTCTTAGGGTTTCAAATCCACCCTAACTTCGCAACTGAGTAATTATATTAATTTAGGAAAATCAATTACTGAAACGACAATCACTCGCTAAAAGCAACAAGCCCTAGCGAGTTCAACAAGAAAATAACATGTAATTGAAAACCGGGCATAACCTATGTTCGGTACTTCGGTTGGCACGAATCGTCTTCGATTCTAAAACTAATTAATCTAGGCACGACTCGTCTTCACTTGGCATAGACTATCCTAATTCGCAATTTCGCGTGCCAAGAAAACCGTTGCGTAACTATGTATTTGTAATCATAGAAAACGAACACATAACTCTAGATGGGAAAAATAAGATCGATTCATAAACATAAATTTCAAAGTTATACTACCGTCGTTTCGATAATTTCAATTCGAAATTAATATAAAAACAAAGTTACTTGGTTAGGGCTTCATCTACACCCTAAGAGAGATGTTTAGCCGGCCATTGGAGTGAGAAACACAAAGCTTTTGTTGAACGGAAACATAGACCGTGCTAGCTGTATTTTTCTTTCCTCGGTTCTGCTCTCTGTCTCTGTTTCTAATACGAGATATCTGTGTGTCCCCCCTTTTCCAAGGCTTATGCCTTGGTATTTATATATTCAAATATCGGCCGTACCACGTTTCTCCATTCCCAAGTCGGTTGCATGCTGTGGATACCCTTCCGATAGCCCTAGCCAACTTGCTATAGTACCCAGCCCACCAATCACCAATTGAATTATGAAAGCAGCCCAATGTTCTCCCATGTCTGCCGCCAAGTCTTTTCCATGGTATAACACCAATCACGTTGATGGGCCCACTTTCTTCTTGGAAATTCCATAACCACGTGCAATAATGTAGCAGAAATTACTGTCCAGTAAAAAAAAGTGGTACACTTTTCCCGCTAAGGTAGAGTGACGTTTTAAATTACCGTTAGGTCTAGTTTGAAGTTAAGTTTACAATTTTGCCCCTACAGTTTGAACGGAAGATATATTAGCGTTAGGCCTGTTAGGGTTCTTTGTCTCTGTTTCTCTCTTCGTGTCACATTGTAGTAGTTGTGTGTTTCTCTCTCTATCTCTCTCTTCTCACTATCTCTCAGAGTAATTGAAAGATTCATCAGGTATGACGATTTTTATCGTACTTTTTTTCGATTATATTAAGTGGATTGTACGATTTTTGATCGTACATTTTTTCAATTAGATTGAGTGGTGTATTTTTTTCGATTATTTGACTGAATTCGAATGTAGTACATACAGGATCTTTTCTATACTAAGAGATAGTGCTGCGACTTTGTTGACGCAGCAAGCAAATCACTGTGAATTTGGTTTATGTGTTTTTTCACTTGATTTCTCTGTTCGTTTAGACTTGCTAAGAGGTTTCAATCTATGGAATTTGGTTTATGTGTTTTTTCACTTGATTTTGTTGTTCGTTTAGACTTTTAGTTTAGCTTGGCTATGCAAATTGATTGCGTATTTTGAAAATTATAAAAGATATGCAATTTTTCGAATTTTGCATGGCAGAGAGTATTGCGTATTTGTTTAGTGAATATCTTTCATTGTTTTTTTGTAGTAATTCTTAGATCTTTCAACTTTCCGAAAGGAGCAACTGTTTCCTCACTTATTTTCCTCTTTCCATAAACAATATCCTTATATTTTTGAAAATCATGCTTTACCCGTGTAGTTAAATCATGGATCTGGGATTCAGTATAGCTTTCTTCTTTTTCATTCTCTGTTTGATGCACCTCTGATTCATTAAGCGATGATTCTTTTTAAGTCTTCTTCAAGTCATCTTCATGTTTGTACGCCTTCAACAGAGCTGTCAATGTGAGACATATACTTTCTAAAGCTTTATTTGTGCTCTTGAGCATTTCAATTTCTTCATATTTCTCCTTGAGCATCTCATCCCTCTGCATCTGCATCCGAATCAATGCTACATTCAAGCATTTGTTGAGCTGAACAAGGTGATCAATATTGTGTTGGTGGACAAGATTTTTGTTTTTCTTTTGTTGACTTTCACTTTCAATCTCCGCACAACATTTTTGCAAGTCTTTGACAACATCTTCAACCTGTATAGGGCTATTTTGACTTCCATTATTCTTCTTGTTGTGAGATGGAGTCTCCAAATTTTGGGCGCGACTTGGACCACCTTGGTCATTATGCAGTGGATCATGTTGCTGTATAACAGGATTTGAAATTTGCGTCTCTGGTACCACGGTTGAACCTGATTGACTTTTTTGAGCTTCATAGTTACAAGATGGGGCAAATAAACACTGCCACAGCCTTTCTTCGTCGGCATCCATACTCTGATCAAGTTGTTTTTCATTTGCTGCCTTGTCTTCTCTTTGATCATTTTGATCGTCTTGTTCTTTCTCTTCTCTATCTTCTTGGTCTTCTCGGTCCTTCTCTTCGTCTTGCTCTTCACCAATCTTCGTTTCTTCCATATGCTTGTCATATATCCTCTTCTCCTCACTATCAACCTTCGTGCACAGTTCTTCTTCCAATTGCTTCTTAAGTAAAAGATTTATCACTAGCCAAAAAGAGGCTTCTTTCAACAGTACTTCAATATGTGGTCCCCTCAAGTTGCACTCAGCAATAAATCTTACACAAGTTTCCAAATTAGATCTGTACGGTGACATATTCCTCCGTTGACTGACACGTACATGCAGCCTTTTTTTCTGATATTCTTCAATTCCTTCTTCTTCTTCTGATCATGACAATATTTCTTGGTAATGTGATGATGATGGGGTGTGCATTCGATACGAAGACAAGTGTGGTGACGGTGGTGATAATGACAGATCTTCTTGTTGTTCTGATGAAGATACATAAGGTATGACTGGTGATTGCGATAAATGTACTTCTTCTGTTTTACGCGGTAAAACTGCATAAATAGGTTGCAGAAGCGAAGAATTATGACCGTACAAAAAGGAAATGGCTACAATACACACCCCCTATTTGAGTGTGTATCATATGCACCCCTATAAAAGTTACGAATCGATTAACAAAAGTTACGAAGTTTAATAAAAGTTACGAATTCTTTGTACAAAAGTTACGAGACGCACCAAATGTTACGAATCGTAGAAAATGTTACGAATCATACTTCTGAAAAGTTATGAAACACTAAAAAATGTTACGATTGCCAGTGAGGTGGCACAATATGGAGCACACAATGAGTGCATATTGTACACACCTTTAAGGGGTGTGTATTGTAGAATTTTCCATACAAAAAATATTCATATTATCTACACATTAGTGCTACAGTTTTGTTTTTAAAAATGTAACAATATATGCACTGTACGATCTTATTTTGTATTTAAAACTAGAAAAATTGTTAACATTTACTAGCACCCAATTATCAAATCTATTTGAGTATGAGTCATGAAACAAGTTCCCCGTACTTTTGTACAACCATAGAGCTGCGAATTTTTTAACATATAGAGTTTTCAACACGTTCAATTGGTAAAATTGATTCAATTAACGTTAAAGATACACGGGGTATGTCTAAACAAATTTTGTCCAGACTGATATGCAAAATTGTAAACATCAACAAATTCACATATGGCCGCCAAGATATATGCAGAAAACAAACGACAAAAACCTAAATGTGAACAAATATTATCTACAGTTTAGGACAAATATTTTCTGTACAAGCCAAATGTGAATTTTCTGGAGAGCCAGATGCGAATTTCTAAACATGAGCAACTTAGAAAATATTAGTCAATATATAATCAATACTACTATAACTATATGCACAAAATCAAGGACAAAACGCTAATTTTATATAGAGCAAACGAAATGCGAATTTTCGAAGACCTAGTTGCGAATTTGTAAATATCAACAGCTTTCAATATAGTAGTCACTAAATGATGCATAGAACTATATGCACAAAAACGCTGAACAATTTTAGAAGGGTTTATGTAAAGACATTGAAGTTTATAATCAACGATTTTAGACAATTGCTCTATCTATATGAACAATTTCCACATACAATAAAGAGACGATTGAATGAGAAACGAACAAACCGAATGCGCACTTTTCTTACATCTCCGACTCATTTCCGACAGCGATGGAGACGATTGAATGTCGGTGATTTTCCGACGGCGATGGAGACGATTGAATGTCGGAGATTTTCCGACGGCGGTGGAGACGGTGGCCAGAAAGACGTATTTGATGTAAGGTAACGCCGTGTTTTATATAGGCGGGGTATTTTCGGTATTACAGTTTGTTTTTACCTGCGCGGTGCAAATGAATCTTTTGTTGGGCTTCGTGGTAATGGTGTCGCGTCTGGGAGACCGGCCGGTAAATAGCTCATAATGTAGGCATGTTTTCTACTCCAATTTTGATACTCCAATTTTGATCATGTGGGAATTAAATTGGGTGCTTCTCTATCCTTCCAAGGTTGGGCCTATCACTTGAATTAATTTGATCGCGGGCTTTAATTTGGAAACAAGTAAAATCCAACTTTGTGCTCTTTATATCAAAGCCTACAAAAACATGCAAACAAAGCATTATACTCCAATTAACAAAATAATAGACTTAGGAAGGATAAATTAGGAGGAACTAATGTGAACAATTGCGCACCTATCAAGTACTGTATGATTTCCGTCAGAATTCGAAACTGATTTCCATAGAACTCAAAGTGATCTGAATCGACATACCTGGGGAGGAGAAGAGAAGAATCGGAGCTGGCCTTTCTATTTGAATTTGAGAGAGTTGGCTGACAGATTTGGTAGAGAGAGTTCGGCAGAGTGAGGGATCAATCCTAGCTCTTGATCATGGCTATAGGGTTTACTTTACGTCTCAAACACAGAGACAGATACACAGAGCGAAGCGAGAAGGTCAAGGCTCAGTTCTCAGGAATATATCTTCGTAGTTTAGTTTAGTTTTTGTGATGTAAGCAGGTATAATGAGTGGAGCGAGATAGAGAGAGAAATGGGGGAAATGATGATATCAACAAAACTAAAATCTCAAACCGAACAGGGCCATCGTTAGTGGGCCGCTCTAGTCTTCTTAAGTCAGTAACAGAGACGGTTAAGCTTACACTATGCAAACAGTTAAATTGCCGATGGGGTTTTCAATGAGATTGATAAGAGTAACCAACGTTTTCTATAGGGTGGATCTGATAAAAAAACAACGATTGTCGATGGCGACCTGGAACGAAATATGCAAACCCAAAGTAATGGGTGGGCTAGGCTTACACAACCTATATTATTTTAATCTTGCAATGCTTGCAAAAATGGGATGGAGAATGCTACATGAAAAGGATGCTTTATGAATCAAGGTTTTTCGAAGTAAGTATTGTACTTCAGTTAGAGGTTGTAATACCACTACTCTGCGGACTCGTACGTCAACTTGGAAAGGAATATGCAAAGGTATAAGCTGCAGTTCAAGATGGCTAGAAAAACTGTAATCTGATGAATTTGGTTGGTTGTTGCTTTCTAATCGCCAGATCATTTGAGAATTTTGTGATGGTATTAGTGAGACCTCTCTAGTTTAAAAAAACTAAGTGAGACGTGACTAATTAGTTGAATACATGTTTGAGGCAATTAAATTAGAGAATGAAAAAAGAGTTATTCTGTGGCAATAAGAAAGACCTTTTGAAGCATTGGAACGAATTGAAATTCATGAAGATTAAAAGACTGATATCATAGAAAATAAGTTGTACAATCAAGATAATGCCATTTAATTTATTTTAGCCTGAAAGTCTATAAAACTATTTGAGGCCTGATTTGGCTAAATTAAAAAAACTAGTTTTTTGGTTTTTTTTCGTTTTGTCCTTATTCAATTTATTTTTTTCATTTGTCAGTTTTGCGTCAAGATTTTGTAGTGTCTAAATTTATCTCGTCAAGACGAATCCAAAGAGTATAAAATTATGGTGAAAAGTAATCGTTTTTTAAATAAAGCCGAAAATTAACAAAAATAAACCATTTGTTTAGATTATTTTTTGTTTTTGTTCACAAATTTTAAGTTTAGCTAACAATTTTATACTTTTTAGATTCCTCTCATCAAGACAAGCCAAGAAACCAAAAAAATCAACCGAAAACTAACAAATGCAAAAAAAAAAAAAAAAAGAATAACGACAAAAACGAAAAAAACCAAAAAAACTACTTTTTTTCAAATTAGCCAAACGAGGCCTGAATCTGTCAACAAGCAAAAGAGAAGCAACTTTGTGGTTTTTAGTGACGGACAATTCTATGGGTACAGAACAAAGTGGACAGAAAATGTACCGATCGAACCGTCCGATTGAGCTGAAATTTGGTGGGGTCTCTCGGGAAAATGTTCTAAGAACAATGAACGGTTCGGATCACTTGCGTGAGACCCAAAAGTGAGTCCTCGAACGCGATCAGTGCGTTTTCTGTCCCCTTTGTTGGGCCGCTCGGAAAAATGTTCTAAGAATAATGAACAGTTCGGATCACTCGTATGGAACCCATCGCGATCAGTGCATTTTCTATCCCCTTTGTTCTGTACCCGTATCTTTATCGTTTATGGACAGTCTAAAGAGAAGGTACTTTTTCTTTTAGGGTATAGGACAAGAGGACTTCATGCCTTTCTCTCCCTACACAGATGAACAGACAGCATGCACAATGCATGATGCAGTTTTACTTTTTCAGAAAATTAATTAAGATGACAGAATTCTTTCTCAGAAAATTATTAAGATGAGGGAGAATATTTAAAATACTTTTATCGTGTATAAAACAAAACATGAAGCAAAACTTTAACATGTTGATAGAACAAAGTTGACCACATTCACCTGTCATAGGAGTCATTATCTGGCGTTGTCTTATTTTTTTAATCCCTTGGGCTGAATAATTAGGGAAGTATATATTAGTGGTTTGGGTGCTTGGTTGTATGATCTGTTTTTATTCTTTGTGTATCTTTTATGATGTGGGTAATGTCTCTTTTCATTAAAATCTGGAATAAGATGTAGGAAATTGATCTATGTGTGTCAAGAAATTCAACACTTCTACAATTCTACAATTAGTGAGACCTCTCTATCTAATCTTAGAAAAACTAGTGAGACTGAGACCTCACTTGGAAAAAAAAAAAAAAAGACCTTAGTTCTTCTAATTGAATTCTTGTTTCATTTGTGCTTTCATTTGCTTATTGTTGCCAGCTCATCAATCAATCCAGGTGAGGATATTAGTTAGGCTTGCCAGATCATTTGAGAATTTTGTGATGGTATTAGTGAGACCTCTCTAGTTAAAAAAAACTTAGTGACTAATTAGTTGAATCCTCTGTTTAAAAAAACTTAGTGACTAATTAGTTGAATCCTCTCTGTTTAAAAAAACTAACATCCCACGTCTCCCATTCCCCCCTCTCAAACGCCATATCTACCCAAAGGCCATTATTACTTATTGCAGCATTCCAGCATACTCTAGCGGCTCGTTTGGATGGGGTCTTAGGGGGTTATAAATATGGGGGGTCTTATTTATGTTCGGGCCCACGGCTATGGAATGATTTGCCAAAAATAAGTGCAGGGGTGTTATTTATCACCCGGACTAAATATCACCCCTTCAGAGGTGTTATTTATGGACACCCCAGGGGGTGTCCATATTTATAACCCCCTAATACCTCCTGAAAAATGACCATTGTACCCCTTTTAATACCTCATCCCAATACCCCTCCCAAGACATTGGCATGTGCTGTGTTTTCTTTTTTTATTATTTGAAAATGTACTAAAAAATTAGGAGCATTATTTACCCAAAAATAATAAAACATTAATTAGTTTTTATAATAAAATAATTATAAAACCCAAAAATCTCGTTAGTATATATTCTTTACCCAAAAATCTCGTTAGTTTTTTGACATACTTTTTGAAAACTCCTAAAAGATGATCCGATTCAATAATTTTTATAATAAAAAGTAAACATATAAATTAATTTTTATAATAAAACAATTAATAGAAAATTTAATTACAATTAAATCTTATAGCTTAATTAGTTATTGAATTTCAATAATAAATAAATAAATTATTAGATTTGTCTAATTAAAAAAACACATAACTAATACGAATATTCACACAAGGGCAAAAAAGTCTTTTGACAGTTTTTTACATCATCCACCCAAATTTAATCCCCCTTCTCACAAAATCATCCACCAAGTACTACTTAATCCCCCCTCCATAAATGTCACATCACTGTGGGACCACCCTCCATATATATTACCCCCTACTATCTTATACCCCCTCCATATTTAATACCCCTAAAACTAATCTGGCATCCAATCGGGCCGTAGAAGAGAATACAGTTTTACTACTCAATCACTAGTGACTTTTCCTCTCTCACTTTTTTCACTCATCAAATTGTTTTTGCTACAGTACCAAATTTGGTGCGGTACTGTTCACACGCCAAACATTGTTTTATTGTTTTCTTTTCCAGTTACTGTTGCTGCATCAAACAGAGAAGTGGGGCGGGTGGGACACGTGGCGAAGCCTGGGTGGTGGGAGAAGTTACCGGCTGAAGGGGTGGGCGGGGGGGATAGACACGTGGGTTGTTTGTTCACTTTTTGTACCGAAATGTTATAAAAATGGTTAGGAGAGTTAAATGGCTGGGAGTTTTTTTTTTAATAGATTTGAGGGGAATAGTTTAATATAATAAAGTTAAAATAGAGAGTCTGATTTTGTGTGTTTTTGATAAAGTGATTTGCTAATTTATAAAAGATGTTTTTGAAGTTAAATTTGGTGAAAATTTTGGTTCTCCTGATGAGGATGCTCTAACAAAGCCAAAATCGACACCCACATAACAAGAAATGACTCAGAGTTTAGTTATTTTTTAAAAAATTAATGAAAAATCTAACTTTATATACATATATGTGCATGTATACGTACATGTGTATTCATTATTACAGGTTATGGATTGGAAATCTAACAAGCCATCAATGTAAAATACTTTTATACATAAATTTTCTCAAATTTTTTTGCATTGAATTAAAGGTCTCTATTATTATGTAGTAGTTTAATTTGGTTAAAGAAATAAAAAATTATGCCTAGAAATACTTTATTTTTTTATCCGAAGAAAATTACAAATGTATAAAATGTTAATATCTAACAGAGTGAATGAGGGGAGCGTAGTTTCGTAAAATTGCCGAACACAATGTTTCAAATTTTTTTGCATCAATTTAAAGATCTTTATTAGTAGTTTATTTTGGTCCAAAAATATATAAATAATTATGCGCAAAAATAGTTTATTTTTTTATCCCAAGAACGCAAGGAAGTCCTACTGACGGAGGTTTCATGAATCAAATTCTTTAGCATTTTTTATGTTGGCACGTGGCCACCTATGTACACAAGGACTGGGGATGGGACACAAAATTTTTTGGCGCCATCTCTACTCTCTCATTTTCTTCCCTTTTTTCTAGACTTTTCTTCTTCAAATTCCACTACATTTTCCCCTCCTCTCCCTAACCTAGGATCCAAACAGCCAAGACAGAAAAATTCTACTTTTCACTTCCTTTCTCCCGTTTTCTTCGAGTTCCAAACAGGCTCTTAGTTATCACAAATTAGAGAAAGAGTCTTCTTCACCCTCTGTGCCTAGCAGTCCTGACGCCCAGCAAGAGGAGGTTGTAACTCTCTCGCCCTCTCTCTCTCTCTCTCATTCATTTTTTTGTTATCACATTTTCACTGGCACCACCGTCTTTCTGTAATAGGATGAATCCGAATGAAGGAGTCCCATCTCACCAAAATCACAAAACAATGCTTCAAGAAGTAACGGAGAAACGTGGCTGGGGGA
Source organism: Vaccinium macrocarpon (assembly GCA_022606695.1). Lineage (NCBI taxonomy): Eukaryota > Viridiplantae > Streptophyta > Magnoliopsida > Ericales > Ericaceae > Vaccinium > Vaccinium macrocarpon. The sequence goes on from CM040176.1 coordinate 24,253,594, forward strand.
AACCGGCTTATCAGTCTACACTTGTGCCCCTACAGTCTATGCCGGGCAAGTTCAAATTTAGAGCACAAGTGTCATTTGCTGGATGACAGTTCGAATCCACCGAAGGATTTTACCGCAAAAAGGATGCGGAACAAGATGCAGCACACAATGCACTGAAGGGTATTGCAAAAGGTGACCAAATATCCTATGTTCTTCCTCGGGTCTGTGTTTAATTTTTCTCATAAAACAACTTAGAGCATCTCCAGCCCTATACCCTTTTTTTTCCTCAAATTTGAGTGGAAATCTGAGTAAAAGCTCTATTTGACACCACCTACCTGGAAAATCACGTGCGCCGCCGTCCTGTGTTCGACTGTGGTGGATCGACTCGAGATCTGGAAAATCGACGACCGTGGTGACGACGACGACGGTGGTGGAAGGTGGTCCGACGAAGACGAGGACAGTGGTGGAAGGTGGTCCGACGGTGGTGGAAATTTGGTTCAAACCCTTTTTTCTACCCAAATTTGAGGAAAAATTTGAGTAAAGTTTGATTTGGTATGGGTTTGGTTCAAATAGTGGAGTGAGTTTTGGCGGGTTTTGACTCAGATTTTGGTTTTGGGTTTGAGTTTGAGTCTGGGGTGGAGTTGCTCTTAGGTATCAGTTTAAATTGCTTGACAATCATCCATCTTTAGGCTATTGTTTGGAAGCTCTTTGTTTTGCTATTTTATGTGTGGCCCACATCCTCCCTCTAGCTTGATTCGATGAGGCCCTTATGTAGATTAAAGCATCTAATTCCACTATATAAATTTATTGGGACACATTTATTTGTTTGGAACTTTTATGTATAGGACCCATTATAGATAATATTCTCCTAAACATGAACATGAGGTATAGAACATCCTACAAAAAAATATGATGTCTTGTTGTGCTTTGTCTCAACAACCCTTCCAACCCACCCCCGGATACAAAATAATGTAATATTTTGACCAGGCAGACATTTTGTGTGTAGGGCTGGTACTAAGGTTTATATTTTGGTTTATAATTTGGAACTTAAGTGATGTGTTTTTAGTGAGGTGTTTTCTAAACTAAGTGAGCTCTCGCTCTCACTTAGTGAGGTCTCTCTTTAAAACTAGTGAGGTCTGAGGTCTTGGCCCATATCTTCCCTCTAGGTTGATCCCCATTTGCTTATCTAGATTAAACCATCTGAGAAGTTGGCGGCCATACCACCATCAAGTCACTCTTTAGTACTATTCAAAAAACACCCACTTTAGTTACAATCTATTGTCTGTGTATATTGGCATGCTCAATCAATTAATTTGGACAATGTCTCGAGGATCTCAGAACCTTGATTATCATCTAACATACATCAATAAATTTGAGGCATCAATGCGAAAAGGTTTGATCTTTAGTTGTTGGTGAAGGTGCATTTGTTGAATTTTGTGTTGGAGACTAATAGCTTTAAATCCATTACTTCATTTCAGGAATTAGGAACCTTGAAGAGGGCACCCCCCAGTCAAATTGCCTGATGTCTAAAGAGGAAGTAAGTATTATTAGCCCCTCCAAGTTTCCACAGGGATATATATTTCGATTTCCAGCTCTTTATTACTAGAAAATTACCAATGTATGCTATAAAAGTGACTATCACAAATTATGATTTATGATAAGCTGGTGTATTGACATGCCAGTGTACTCTTAGTGTATTCCTGTTGCTGATTTCTCCCCCGGTGGGAGGGGAGAGAGCCATATCATTGATTATTCAGTTCGCATCTTTAGATGGCATGAATGGTTGCAGCTTTGTGAGCTGAGATCATGAGCACCCTCTCCACTCCCACCACAACCACCTCCAATTTAGGACTCCTTTTGTGTTCCTTTACCATTCAAGGCTTACATACAAGTTCTCTTTTCCAGTCCCCGTTATAAGTTCTAAGCATCTTCATATTAGAGTTCATGTGTATTATATGCCTGCTGTGCATCACACTTATCTTAATTTCACTGTCCCTTTTATATGCTGTAATAGACCTGGTTTGTTAGAGGCTTGCTATTATTGCCACATTTGTTTCAGTCCAGTTTAACTTCACTTCAAATTGTTTTGTATAATTCATTCTTGTTGTTATGGGGTTCTTGCCTACTTGTGTAAATATGCTGTTGAGGATCAGTGACTACCCATTTTGTAGATATCATAGCTGTTGAGGGTCAGTGACTACCCATTTTGTTTAGCTGTTTATTAACTATTTTCATCATGCCTTGTTTGAGCCAAGTGCTAAAAGTACTTTCTGGGTTGGCCTTAAAAGTGCTAAAAGTAAATTTTCCTGTAAAGCATGAAAAGAGGGAAAAAAACTCGAGTTCCTATATGCAAAGTCATTATTAACATTTAATGCTATTGATTGATTCTACACTTGCACTCTCTTTTCTAGTTTTATTTGTTCCCGTGAGTGCTGGCCTGTCTTTCAAATGAGAGTTACTGGAGGACGCAAAGGTTTTTGTAGTTGCTTTATGTTTGATTGGCCATCAATGCTTGCTTTTAGGATTGAGTAGTAATTTGCTAAAGTAATAGGGGTGTGTATCTCAGGTTTCGGATTTATGGCAGTAAGGTGTCAATATATTTATGAACACCAAACTACGGTTGATGTATCGAGGGAGAGGGAGAGAGATTTATGAGAGGGAGATTAGCACTTTAGCAGCCAACCACAACGTCTCCTCGTCGGTATTTGATTAACAAGATTTTAAACCACACTTTGAATTTTCCGCGAACTATTACAATTTGGCAAACTACTCCACTTTTCAAACTATTTGTAAAAATACTACTTAATGCGATTTGGAATTGCGCTAACTGCAAAACGCGAATTGGAATTGCACTAACAGTAACCATGTGGCACCCGAAGTCTACATAGGTGTTTAGCGCGTTTGCAAATTGCGTTGCAATAGGTGTTCAGTGCGTTGTGAAATTGTGCTACCCAACTCTAAAAAAAACAAGGCTGGATTCTCTGAATCTACTCCCAGAGAGAAGACAATAAAATTCCTTAACCCCAACAAGAGTGATGATACCTAGCAATTGAAGGTGTCATGGCAGTGCTAAACAATCGATTCGACAATTTTGAAGAAATGCCTGATGACTTCGGAGTAGAGTCCGGCATCAAGGGCGGCAATGGCGGTTGTCTTGCGGGGGAGGAGGAGCTTGATGTTCTTTAAAGCCTTGGAGTCAAGCTTCCCACTCATCGAATCATGGCTTTTGGAATTGTCACTTCCACTTCCTTCTTTTCTATAGGTCATGTTCCTAAACGACAAAGCCAAGCACTACTCTCACCGCAAAGAACGCTTCTCTCTCCACTCCGACGAGTCCGTTCAGTTTTTATGAAGCCTTGGGTAACGCAATTTGCAATCGCGCTAAAGAACTACGTGGATTTCGGGTGCCACATGGGCACTGTTAGCGCAATTTCAGTTTGCGTTTTGTTGTTAGCACAATTCCAAATCGCGTTAAAGCAGTATTTTTACAAATATTTTCAAAAGAGGAGTAGTTTGCCAATATGTTTGCCAAATTGTAGTACTTCACTGAAAATTTCCCACACTTGTTTATCTCAACGAAATATAAAATATAGATGGAACCGATAATTGAAAGCTCCAGCAAGTAGCCGGAAAAATGCAACTGCAGGGGTGCAGCTGTAAATCTTTCTAGTCTACTTTAAACAAACTCCAGAAGTTTATGTAAAGTCTTCTTTCGAGAAGGAAAAAAAAAGAGTTATATGATGTTCGCAAAGAGGCTTCACCAGGAATAGGGTGAGCATGGATTGGATCGGTCCAGTTTTATAGGAAATGAAGAACAGAAGAACCACCTATCAACAGAGATAAATTTGGACAACTAAATCCACCCATAAACTTCATATAACCGGACTATTAAAATACGGCTCGGTTTTGATTTTGAACCAGTAAATTGAGATTTCATATTTATAAACTATTTAAAGTATTTACAATGGCTTAAAGCTGAGTTTTTCTAATTGTCTAAGGTATCACTCTCTTTACTCAAGATAATCTCTTTACTCGTCACACACGGCATCGGATTCTTGTTAATGGTGTCCCCAAAGGTAGGACGCTGGTCATGTCCTTCATAGCTGCCACCGATCCAAATCGATAAGAGATTTACTTTGTTGTCCTCTATTTTATAACTAATCATTTTGAGAACAGGACTATCATTTCAAGAAGATGAGAGTAATATGTTTGCAGACAAAGGGTCTCTATTGTGCACTAAGTACATCACACTGTCCATTGCGAAAATGCACAGTGCCATGCACCTAGTGTACGGCAGGGTCCCCAAATGATAGCTTTTTTTGTTATGGCTATGAATATTGAGTGTTTATACTCTCAAATGTTTGAAATGACTATTTTACGGAAATTTGTTTTTTGTTATTAGTATTTTTTACCGTTTAAAGTATATTAAGATTTGAAGGCTCCATTTAAAAACTTCGCTTTAAGTCTCAGAAATCTCAGAGCCGACCTTGTAGTTACAGGTTAAGCCTCCTTTCCTCCCTTTTTTCCCCTCCTCCCTTAGATCTCCCCCGATGGTGTGTTCTTTCTCTCCCATCGACCTCTTTTTCACACGTTGCTCTTTTGATACTCTCGATTTGGCTTTGATCCCTTCTAGTGGTCTCCGGAGGAAGAGTATTTTCGGCAATTTAAGCCTAGGGTGGCAAAATTGTAATTATGCTGCTGTGGAATTTTGTGTTAGGCCCACTTCGGTCAGACTCGAAACAGCCCAACAATCAAGACACATAGCCTATGGCTATGGCGTACGTCATTTTTTGGGCTCCGAATGGCCAAATTTGCCGTTTAAGAAAAGATTTGACTTGCCAATTACTTAGGCAAGGAAAATCCGAATTAAACATTTTAGAATTTTCTCTAGTTTTTTTATTTCGCTATTATTTTCGGATTTTATATTTTTGGTAATTTTGCATTCTTTACTGATTTGGCTTCCTTTTCGGAGCAAATCAATTAGAGTTCCCGATTTCTTATATAATAAGTTTAAGCCTTAAGGGCATGACAGTTTTTGAGTATTATTGAATGATAAAAGAGTCTAGAGAGCGTTTTCTTTAAACTTTCTTGTTTGTGTTCAATTGTTGCACATCTTTTCTGTAATTCATAAGCCACCCTGCATCAGGTTCAAACTGGCAAGGTGGAGATGTAACGTGGTAGTCCGGTGAAGAGCAGCTAGTGGTATGACAAATAATAGGTGAGGTTGAAAGATTGAGATTTTTTCTTTTAGTCTGTTGTTCTTTTTGTGTCCTCTACCCCAGCTGGGTCTCCCCCAATCCAGTGGTTCCTAGTCCAGGTAAAACTGGCTCCCCAGATCTGGTGGATTGTGGTGGTGGGTAAATAACTTTCTTAGGTGTTTTGTGTTTTTAGGGACCTCGATGGTTTAGTTCAAGATTTCAACTAGGTTGTTATGTTGTATGATTTGAACTGGTTTATCCATTAGGATTCTCTAATATGAGATCTAGGTCGATCTCTTTGCCAGCACCTAGTGTTGGTCTGCTATATTAGAAGTGCCCGGAGCCGGTCACCTAATGTGTGCATTATGCCGTGCTAATGTCCAGAGTTTAGTAGTTTTGGTTTATTTCAACCTTTGTGATGAAATCTTGTAAGTGTTGGATGGAATTGTGACTTCCGTACTGAAATTGTGACTTTTGTACCATATTTGGAAAAGTGGCTTTGGTCATTTTAAAATGATTCTTGGGTTCGAAGCTAGGTTACGAGAAGGAAAGGGTTTTACAGCACCCCCTCTCACCCGATATAAGATCGGTCTCTACTTTAACATTTGTGGGATTTTTACAAAAACATTTTATCATGAAATTTTATTCACATATTAAATAAACAATATGCATGAAATTAAAATGATGATACTGGACAACAAAATGTAACGAAATAACATAACATCATAATTAACTAAATATTAATTTCAATCTACAGAAAAGTTAGGCGCCCCAAATAATAGGGAATTTGGGCGCCTTAGTTCAATTTAATTATTAAAATTTATTTTCCCCATTTTGGTTCTGATGATGTCTTTTCAAAAATCATTTCGAATGATTTTAAAATAGTTTTTAATTTAAAAATTCATGATTTGAAAAAAGGGAGGTTATTACTTCTTCGAAAAAGGGAAAATATTTAAAAGTAATTACCTAAAATTGGGAAAATAAATTAGAGTAACTATGAAATTATTTACATAACAGAAAATAATAAATTTGATCATGTCTTGACTTGAGACATGATTTAGTTATTGAAAATAAGAAAAATAATGAAAATTAGGAACCTGGGCACCCCAATTTACACATAACTTGGGCACCCAAATTGTTTAAAATAAGAAAACAAATTGTAATTTTTTTATAAAAACTGATTTTTTTTCCTCTTAAGTCACATTTCCAGTATGTAGTGCTGGGATGTGTACTTGAGAAACTTTTCCCTCAGGATCCAACTTTAACTTGAAATTGTTCTTGAAAATGCACCCTTTAGACTTCTAACTTGCAAATGATTGGAATATTATGGTTTATTGGGTTCTGGACACATTTAGAGTATGGAATAGCTTAGTTTCATAGTGGCTTAGAGCTTTGGGAACATTTTCTTGGCATGATAGCAGGAAGGATAGAGGGAATTAGCAGGGGAAATAGTGTATCACATTTTTTAGCATCGCGGAGACTATTGGGGGGTAGGACATTAGTCTTGTACTGGACCTGAAAAAAGGGGAAATCGCCCTTTCTATCCTAAGCCATACCAATGAGGAAGGATTGATCATGTATGTGTCTAAAGCACTTGATTGATCCAAAAAAAGGATGTACCGCGCCTTGGGATCACCATGAATGGGAACATAGTTTTGAACGTCGGCCCAAAAAACGTCATTCTTGGGCCTGAGGAATGGAGCCTTCATCCACTCACTGGCAGAGGGCAAAAAGGTCTTTGCAAAGAGAGCATCAGTATTGGGTTCTGATTTCCTCGTTTTGGCCATAACGGATTCTTAGAAAAAGCTAGGGTTTGGAAGAAAACTCAAGTGATGAAAGAACGAGAGACTTGGAAATTTTCTGAGATAGCATGAAGAGGTTTTTGGGAGAGTAAAGAGTTTATACTCTCTCTCAAACGATACCAATAGGCATATCCTCATTGTCATCATGAGAACGAACGGTTGAAGCGGTGTTAAGAGTCCAATCGGCCTACAACTTCGAAATTGGGAATAACCACCTTTTGGAGGGAAATGCTAAAACAACGAACTTCGCTGATGTAGCACGCATGCGGTATAGCGCGTTAACCAACGCGCGCCGCGGAATCACTCTCGCGCGATGGGCATATGTAGGAAAAGTCAGCACATCAGTTGACTGGACAATTGACCAACCTATAATTACTCACCACATGGAAAGAAGAACCACAACAGACACGTAACACATTGGCTAAAGTCAATAACTGGGGTGAAATCCCACCACGAAAGGGATGCCCTCGCGGAGGAACATAGCAAAATCATAAATACCCTAAGTAAAGGATACCCTGAGCAAGGGAACCCTATTTGGTGGGAATTCACTTGTCGCGACACCTTCAAAGGGAGTTGGCACAACGGGAAGAAGTTATTCACAGTAACGCAGGAATAAGGGAGATACAAATGACTTGGTGGCTTTAAGGGATTAGGTTTCGCCGCAAGGGAATAGCGTGCATTGGATAAGCCAGAGGAATCTTCCTAACGACCAGTGATGTCACCTATGTTGCCCAAGTATACGGAGAGAGCATGTTTCATCATACTATAAGAGGAATATCTGCAGCCCAATGATTGGGTGCAGATCCCTATAAATATGAGACATTTATTCACAAATTCCGATAGAGATTGATTCATCCCCAAGGCATAGAAATTCTAGAAAGAGAGTAACTCTGAGCTCCAAAATTAAGGACTTTGTTCTTGTTGGTGCTCGCGAGCTCATCCTTTCCTTAGAACTGTGACTTAAGGATGATGATGGCCTAAGGGAAGTGAACTGAGTATTGTTGCCTTCTCTTTTTATGTATTTGGCCTAATTCTTCACCCTTTTATAGACTCTCTTATTCTTGCTCAATTAGTAGCCATCATTTGCCTCTCCAAATTAAGTTTATTTGACTAAACCAAGAACCTATCGTACAGATTCAGAGAAAACTCAAAACAGTGAAACACAAGATAGATTATAAACTATTTTTTTAAACCCATTTTCAAACTCTTTAATGAAGAAATTAGAACTTGAGTAAAACACGAAATCCGCTCGTAATGTGAAATTTAATATTGCTGCAAAAACTCATGATTTTATAGATTTACTTTGCTATTTTTAGTAAATCAAGAAAGTTACTCGTTCTACACTCTATGTTAAGTTTTCCTTTAATCTTGTGATTGTTTTATTTTTCTTGTTATGTTTAGACTTATGTAAACGATGACCCACATAATGTATGAATCTAATTGATAAGCACGTTTTGATCGAAAGTTTTATGTTTAATGTATGGTATTCCAAAAGTAAATATTCCAGATGCTATAGTAAGTTTTCTAGATTCAGTGACAAGTATTCCAAGCGCAGAAAATCGGGGGCAAAAAATGAATTAGTTTCACATAAAATAAGATTGTTTAGCTATGTTTTGCCGTGTTTTATGTTTTACTATAACATCTGGAATATTTACCACAGCATATCAAATTTTTATTAGAGCATCTAGAATACTTGCTTTTGAGATAACATACACCAATACCACTTTGGTGTACCATAAACGAACACAAGTAGATGGGCCCAGTGACGAGGAGAAAGAGACCAAGACTTTTGTAGTGCACAATCTTAGCCATCCGTTCGACAATTAGTAGTTCAAATTATTTTACATAAAAGATATCTATCGTACATATAGAATAGAATAATGATAGTGACACAAATTTTATGCCACAACCAACCACAACCCCACTCACATGGAGGGTGAGTCCCACATGGCTTTATGCCACAACCAACCATAATCCCACTCACATGGAGTGTGGTCCCCGCCCATGTGGGACCCACACTCCATGTGAATGGATTTGTGGTTGGTTGTGACATAAAATTTGTGTTACAATCATTTTTGTATAGAATCAGGGCCGGCCCAGGCCCAAGGCCCACAAGGCTTGGGCCTAGGGCACCTAAAAAATGACCACTTTTTGGGGCACCCTATCATTTTATACTAATGGGCTTGACTAGAACACTTTTTGGACCAAAATAAAAGGAAAAAAATCCATTAGAATGACAAAAGAGCCCAACATTGTGGCCCAATATTTAAAAAAGGCCCAAAAACTATTGTGGCCCAAAATTAAAAAAAAAGCTCAAAGCTAAAATTGATTTAAAAGAAAATCATTTTCTGCTTGTTACAGTTTTTATTAATGGTTTTGTAAAAAATCAAGACAGTTTTAAACGAAATGATTAAGTTTAGTTTATTATTTGCTTAAAGAAAAAGTAATTAGGTAGTAATTTTCTAATTTTCTTGTAAGAGTTTCGAGTGAGTTTGTATTTGGGATATCTAAATTGACACAAGTTCTTGAGTTTTTCCAAATAACCAAAAGGTTGATCAAATTTAATTATTTTTACAACAAATAAAGTCATAATATTAATTCCAACAAATCAATTTTTTTACTTATTATAACAAGTTAAATGGGTCATTTTGACCCAAATTTTCTAGAGAAAACTTGATAAACAACAGATTTGGGTAAAACTAGGGTTTGACATTTGCATGACAAAGGAGTTTTGACCCAAATTCTGTTTCAAAAAATGCACAAGATCTCTAGATGCTCTAAATTGTTGTTAAATTTAGCTTGCATTAATACCTTTTAGACGGGAATGTTGTAGCAACAAAAACGTAGAAAGTTTGGTTGAGGAACACGAAAATTTTTAAGGTACAATTTTTTTAATTAGGCCTAGGGTACCCAAATACCTTGGGCCGGCCCTGTATAGAATAAGTTCTAAATCTAGACTTGAAAATATTTTTAAACCACTGACGGCTCTGATCGGGGTGTAATGACTACAGAGAGAGCCTTGCAGACACATTGAGGTTGGATTTGGTTTGAGTTTTCGTAATGATTTGAAAGGGAAATATGAATAATAACTAAAAATAGAAGTTAATAATTAGAGAGAGATAAAAAAAAATGAGAATAATAATTGATAAAATCGGTTCTTGAAACCCAAATCGAACAAAACCGGAATCATATTAAACCGGAAAGGCCGGATAAGGAAAAAATCCGGAAAGGACAGATGGAAGCAGATTTCGGTCTGTTAAGTTAACACGTGTATAGGTATGCCTTCAGTTCAAAAAAAGTATAGGTATGCCTTGCTTTTATTCCACGTAGCCCTTTTTTTTATTGGACCACGTGACGGATCGTTTCCACTTCACAAATTTGGACATCCCCAAAACGGATCCCCCTTCCTCATCGCTCGCTCTCTCGCACAATAATCTCGTAGTCCATGGCCTGGACCACCGCCCTCGTCGGAGTAGCCTCCGTTGCGGCGGTGATAATCTCGGTCAAGCCAAAAGACCCAAGTTTCCAACTAATCTCCATCACTCTCAACTCCCTCAAACTCAGCCTCCCAGTCGTCGACGTCGAGCTAATCCTCACCGTCCGGGTCACCAACCCCAACGTCGTCCCCATCCAGTACTCCTCCACCGAGCTGTCCATCTTCTACGACGGATCCCTACTCGGCACGGCACACATCGATGCCGGCTCCCAGCCGGCCATGTCGACCCGGCTACTCCAGCTCCCGGCGCGGCTCAGTGGGATAGAGCTGGCCCAACACGCCGCGAAGTTCGTCGGGGATCTTAGGCGACGGGAGATGGTTCTTGACGCGGCTGTCGATATGGAGGGGACGGCTAAGGTGCTGTGGTGGGACCACAAGTTTAAGGTGCACATGGATAGTCATGTGGTGGTTGATCCTGTGTCTCTCGACGTGGTTGATCAGGAAAACAATGCGGAGATGGAATTGTTCGTGACTTAAGAATGTATTGGACTCTAACTTAATGGATTCGTTATATACTAGTATTATAAGTTTTGAAACAGTCTTCTTTTCTCTCATCTCATCTATCGATTGTTGCTCTGCTTGGGCTAAGGTACCGCAAATGATTGAACTTCAAGGTAAACCTTTTTTACACTAGTCTCAAAAGTAAACCTGCAGGAGAAGTGTTCGATGAAATGTGTTGGTGGAACTGTAGTTGGGTTGTTCATTTCATTTTTGCGTAAGGATTTCAACATGAAAATGGAGGACATGTAGAGGAAATAATAAATGTACTAGGAAAGATTCCTCATTTTATTTAGGCTCTGTATTACTGTATATTGATTGGAGGCTTCAGTTTTTTTCTGAACAAGTCTCGAGCTATTCGGGCTTTAGCTAATCTTTGGATCGATCCATTCATCCGTCGTCTGCTAACAACAGGTTCGATTAAATTTGGGACAAACCATGAATTATATTGTAGAAATTCAGTCTAAAAAAATGAAGCAAATAAGAAGGGAATTGAAGAAGGGGGAAAGGATCTGCTATACCAATTTTCAGTACACGATCAGCTGAAGTTTTGGAGGCTTTGGGACTTAGATGGGCAGTGACGACGGATGGCCAAGGAGAAAGGGCTGATTAACCGATTTACGGTTTTTTTTAAACTTTATTAAATAAAACGCGTGTTTTTCAACTTAATTCCCAGACTACGTGAAGTCGGGCTCAGCAACCACGTTTTCTTGAAAACGTGTTTGGAAAACACGCTTTCTCGATAGGTTAAGCTTGATTAACCGAAAAATTAAGTTGATCGTAATCCGGTTTGAAAGCGTGGTTAGCAAACACGCCTTCTAAAAGCGGGTTTTCCAAACCCACCTTTTGAAAGCGGGTTTTCTAAACACGCCTTCTAAAAGCGTGGTTAGCAAACACGCCTTTAGAAGGTGGGTTTGGTAACAACACCTTCATATGCTGCTGTCTTTTTCCGAACAAAATTGGTTATTTAATAAAGTTAAAAAATCGTAAATCGGGTTAATCAAATTTCATTTGCAAAATGAGTTGCCTTCTAGCCCCTTATAACATTTGATGATTGATATCGAGCATGATGCACCTTCAAACTAGCAGCAAAAAAACACCCGCAGCATCCATCCAATGAGACAAGAGCAACCGACTTGTAACCAATATTAACTCTTTTTTTCTACTTTTTTTTGGCTTGCGATAAGTTTGTAACTGATATTAACTCGAAAGACATGTCAGCGGCGTTCAACGAAACAATACTCTCGTTAATGCTTAGATAAGTCTTTTCTTTTTTGTGTGCCATATGATGATTATATACTATCAAGACAAATAAATGAGGAACTGCTTTTTTCCGAATATTCTTGTGAATGATGTGATGATAAATAAGATTTAAGGTATATATGGTGCTACATATCTATAGTTAGAGCCTTTTTTCACTCATATAATGCATACATAAATGTTTTTAACAACGACAACAACAACAATCATTGCCTAAGAAGTTCGTACAAACATTGAGGCAAGAAATAAACTTTCTATATAAGTATATATTGCAAGTGCGATATTTTACATTTGAAGATATTGCAAGAAAATATGAACACGATGTTACCGAAAAGCAAAGTGAATCTCCCCATTTTTAATGTGGTTAGGGAATATGAGGGATTTAATCAAAGTGAATCTCCCCATTTTTTTTCCTATGGTTATGAATAAGTCTATGGTTAGAAAAGCAAACAATTTTTTTTTTCTATGGTAAGTATAAATTTTTGATGTTTTTGTTGTCCACAACCATTTTTAATTTCATTCGTGATAAAAATAAATATTAAAAAAAACAATTTTGGTTAGGTTAAAAAAGACAACTGTCCAGAACAGCATATGAAGGCGGGTTTGCTAACCACGCCTTCTAAAGGCGTGTTTGCTAATCACGCTTTTAGAAGGTGTGTTTAGTAAACCCGCTTTCAGAAGGTGGGTTTGGAAAACCCGCTTTCAGAAGGTGGGTTTGGAAAACCCGCTTTTAGAAGGCGTGTTTGCTAACCACGCTTTCAAACCGGATTACGATCAACTTAATTTTTCGGTTAATCAAGCTTAACCTATCGAAAAAGCGTGTTTTCCAAACACGTTTTCAAGAAAACGTGGTTGCTAACCCCGACTTCACGTAATCTGGGAATTAAGTTGAAAAACATGCGTTTTATTTAATAAAGTTTAAAAAAAACCGTAAATCGGTTAATCAGCCAGGAGAAAGGGGTGGGCACTTTTCTTTTGAAGGGCTCATGTTGTAGTCAAATACGCCCGTTGACTCATCTGTTGAGCTACCCCCATTTGTTGAGCTACCTACAACCTGGGAGGGGAATTATCCGGACTGAGTGTGTAGGGAAGCTCTTTCATATCTCACATTTATCATAATCAAATATGGCTACCGATTGAGAAAAAAAAGAGGTTCAATACAATACAGGAAGTAGCCAAAGGCCGAGATTCACTCGATACACTACTCAGAATAGTGTACCGAGTGAATATTAGTCGTCGACTGCCTTTTCATGTATCATTTCATGTTTTTCTTTCATGGACCAAACACTTTTCGTAATTTTTTGTTTTCGATGAAGTGCAATTAGACGTGTGTTCAAGCATGAAATTCCCCGGGCAAGTGAGAAGAAAACGGTAAATTGTTCCCCAACTATGAAATGTGAACTTGAATGGAACCATGTTTTTTTTCCCTCCACCATAAGGGAGTTTGAGTTAGCTCACTCGTATCTTGATTATTTCCCTCTCTGGTTTGGTCAAAGGTAGATCATCTATGCCTGGATTTGGGGATTCATTTGTGTGAATTCCATTTGTGAAACTTACCTGTTGTGTGTTGAGAATTTGTCCAATAGAGTGTTTGAGAAAAAGGGAAATCCACAAATGAATACACAATTTCTCTTCACAAATCACAAAATGTCAAATGTATAAATAAGGGGCTGCAAATGAATCGACTCAACAATTTGCAATAAATGTCAAAACGTGTATTATGGACACATACCTTTTACTTATTCATGAAACTAAAAAAAATACAGTAATCAATAAATAAAAGAGTCGTGCTGCTGCTAGTGAACTCAATAATTTGCACAACATTATTCTTAACATATCAATGTGACATTTCTTAACATGTCATGTCATTGTGAGTTTACTTTGTTGGATATTGGAAAAATATCAACCTAACCAATTACCAATGAAACAGTGTCGTATTTGCATATTGTGCACAATATTGGAGAAGAAGTTGTGGTTTTACATTTCCCCTAGATAAGATTAAGCAAGGTTAGTGTGTAAGTTATAGATCACCACCACTTTCTTTTGTTTGGTACAGATTACTCAGAAATTTGTAAGTTTCCAATTGTTTTTAAGGCAATACTGTGAGAGAATGACTTATATCGTAAAACGCAATAATTCAGCCTTATGTTTAAGTCAGGATTTGAAACAAGGCCAGTACTATTGTATATCTTTGATACTTGTGGACAATAATAATAATAATAATAATAATAATAATAATAATAATAATAATAATAATTCATCTCAAAAGCCACGTAGAGCCGTAGAGGTGATAAAGGATTTTTAAATATGTAAGCAACAAAATAGTACTCCCTTTGGCCCACAAAAAATTGTGCATTTCATTTTTCACACCTCTCAAAAAAAATTATATGTATTTTTACTTTTATAAGAGATGTGAATAGTGAAAGTTAATTCTCTATGGGACGGAGATAGTAAATTTTCTTTTAGGCTGTAAAAATAACTACATAAGCACCCTTAAATGTTGCACCAAACGGGCCAGATATCAATGGGCCAATTCGTAGCCCACCTTGACACACATTCGAGCCCGACTTGCAAACCCATCTTACGGATTTGGTTTGAACCTATTATTTCACCGCTGCATCTGGTCCACAGAATCAACCCGTTTCTCAAATCCGACGGTTATTAGCTTCCTTCTCTACACTCTTTGCTCGCAACAAGAGTTCAGAGCATTTTCAACGAAGCAACAATTTTCTCTCTCTACCATTCTCTCTCTACTCAAAAACCACCAATTAATCGGTAAGAACGTTCACTGAATTGCAAATTTTTTATTGATTTCACTTTTACATATAGTTACATACTTACTTGTATAACGCATATGATTTTGGTTATCAGGTGGTTCTGTTTAGGGCATATTTGCATTAATAGCGTTATATCATACGCTCTTATGCTCTTGATGATCGGTTGAAGATGCTACCATTATGTTGAAGCAATCTTACTGTTCTTTATTAACTGTTTGTGCTAGTAGATTCATTCGTAAAATGTACTTATTCCAGTTTATCCCTTTCTTCTTGTTCTTTTTTTGGGCTACTCGTAAAATGTACTTATTCCAGTTTATCCCTTTCTTCTTGTTCTTTTTTTGGGTTACTAACTTTGTTGTTGTTGTTGATGTTGTTGTTGTTGTTGTTAGCATGTTTCACTAGATCGTGATCATAGTAGTTCATAATTTGTTTTTCTTCTTGTTATAAACGTCTGTAGAATATTTTTATACGATCCTTATCGGTTAATTTGCTTATTAGACGGACCCAATGATTTAAATAATGCTATCGGAACGGTAATAGTCGTTGTGTAACGGTATTGGGAGTGTCGTACTATACTAGGGTCTTGAGTTTTTGAAAATCATTTTTGGAAAAAAGATTTAGAGTGCCTAAATCATCCGGTCGAGTATCAACCTTAATGGCTCGGAATCGAAACTGTATTGATATATAACGGGAACTGGCTGATACACATTTGATTTTCATTTCACTGATACGTCGGGGTGGAATGGTATCTGAAGGCTGAAGAATCTTTACGTTACGTAACAGCCGATATTTAAAACCTTGAGATGGACCTGCCATATTATTTTATGCATATCTGTATTCATATTTGTGTGTGTGTGTGTTTCCTACTTTCCTTGACTGCATAGGTATTTGTGTATTTGCAAGGTATTGTGTGCGTCTGCAAACTTAGATGAACCTCCGTGTGATTTTGTAGTACTTCCTGGGAAGATTTACTTGCTAGACTCCTAGAATAATCACTCTTGGAAGTTTTTACCATGGTTTTAGAGCTGAAACCTGCAAAACAATGTGGTGTTGTAATTCTAGAAATCAAAGCAAAGAAATGAAAGCTTACACACAGTAGTACATTCCTTCGATTTTATTTTCTTGGTTATTTGAATGGGGCATATATAAAAGAAAACTAGAAAGGATTAATTGAATTAGAGAGTTATATGTTCTTACTGGTACCCCACGTGAAATTCATGTGACTATTTTTTTCAGGATCTTGTTCCATTTGGATCTGAAATGTTATTGGATAGTACAGTTTTCTGGTTCCCATTGTATCTGACATTGAATCGAATTTTAGTATTTTACATTTTTCTTGTATTAAAAATTGATTTGTCATTGTAGCTTCCACCAAGAACCTTAATATAAGGGTTGATCCAAATTTTGAAGCATTATGTTTAAGCTATGGGATATAGGAGAGACCTTGTTAAACTTCCTGTCCATATTTTAGTAGCTTGGTTCTTGAACGAACCACTGTTCTTATGTAACTGGACATTTTGTATTCATAATTGTTATTGGTATCAAAGTGTGAGAAAGGAATGTTGTTAGCCACTTCAGGCAGCTTTTGATCAACATATTGTTAGATATTCACATTCTGTCTCTTTACAGGAAAATTACTGTATCTGATTAACAGCTGCAATGGCAACCAGGGTTGCTGCAAGATATATACCTCGCAGGCTCTTGAGCAGTGGTAGAGTTCTTGGTGAGGAGGAAAAGGCTGCCGAAAATGTCTACATTAAGGTATGCTGCTTCTCTGTTCATATCCTCTTTTATTGTGAATCTGCGTTGTGCGTTCTTATTTTATCTTGGTGAAATGGCACTATAAGTCTGTAACCATACCCAACAGCCAATGGGTCACCGGACTCACCACTGTCACCATTCCTATCTAACGTGTGAGGTTGGCAATCCATTTGGTGAGAGAGATAGGTGATTGTAGCAAAACTCCTTTCCTTTTAATCTTTTTTTCTTAACTTTTTCTGCTTTGGATATGTGATGTGTACATTTATCTGCTTTCTTAGTTGCTAATAAGGTTGGCTCATTATTTTACCATCCTATGCACAGGGAGAGGAAATCCCACATGAGTATATAATTTTTTCCCCTTTCTATTTCAAACGTGGAATTTGTATAATTTAGCATGGACTAATTTCCTATCCATAGAGAGTGCCTAACTAATTTCTTCAAGCAATTTGCAGTTGATATTTGCATTTGCTTGATCATATGTCACTGCCATGATTATTCATATCTGTTTCCCTGACAAATTGCATCTTTGCAAGTGATTGTTGAACATTAGTATGCTGAACTTTCTCCATGCTAGCAGTAGTGAATTGGGCGGAAAAGGACCAGATTCCTCATACATTTTACCTGCATTTACGAAGCATGGTTGTTACTCATTTCCATGGTGCAATGATGATGAACATTAGATTCGAGTGACTTTCATTGGCGGTTTTCTTTCACACGTCTCTGATTTTAACCAGCATTCTGCCGTTAAGTTTGGGATGGATATGCAGACTATGGGAAGTACATCTGCTTATTAAGTGTATTGTCCTATATGTTATGACATCTTCACAACTATGTGTGCTTTTCCAGAAAATCGAGCGAGAGAAGATGGAGAAGCTTGCTCGCAAGGTACAATCAAGTTGCGCACTTTCTTTCACTTGGTTTGATCAATAGAATGTAGAAAGACTTAAAATAAAGAAAAATAAGTTTGTGGTTGTTCTTTTACTTGACCTTTTGTGACATGGTACGTAAGATGCAATTTTTGTACTAACATTCAATGGCTTGATTCCATAAATGTAAGGGTTTCCTTCAATATTACACTTCCCATACATACTACAATATCTCTGCAGATTTGCTTAGGCAAGTGCATCTGGACCCCGTAAAAGTATGAAACTGTTTAGGTCTGAAGAGTGAAGACTTTGAATGTTGTTGCATTCTGAGCTTGCTATAATGTGTCACCACCAATTTCTATAACAAGTGAACACTGGTGCTGTAAACAAGTATTAGTTCTTATACTCACGATATGTTCATGTGTTCAATAGAAACATATACACCAACAGTTGTATGTTACATATTGATGTTGGCTTTGGGCACCTAGGTTTCCAGCTTTACTTCGTGAGGCTTGTTTTGATACAGTGTAATCCTTGTTGTTAGTAGTTTTTCAGTCCAAATCAGTTTGATCCTATTTGATTCAAATCTAGAGGCCAATGTCTTGTCTTGTTAGTAATCGCATGCTTCTGAGTTAGAATGCTATTCATTTGGTTTGGTTGCTGACTTTCAAAGATGAAAAATCTCCAGTTTTTAGTTTTTACAATTTTTTCCTTCTTTAAATTAGCATCAAAGTCATTCTGAGGTGTTTAAGTTTGAATCTGTAGTCCAGCTTCCCCCTACACTATTGTATTGGAGTTCTATGACTGAAACACAAATAAAGAGTGTCTTTTCACAAAACCCAACATGCAAATAAATCCTTTAGCTTTTATATACTGTAATTACCTTGAATGGTTCTATGAGTTCTATCCTCTACTTTCCAGTCATGTAATTCAGAATTGTGTTCTTGTAAGTAGATTAATGCTCATAGTCACATGTAATTCACAATTTCACAAAGCTCTGGTATGCATCTTTTGACATGAAGGAAACATCTGTCTTCTTGGCCTCATGTCACCCGTCTACTTGGCAAATTCAGTGTTAATATACGTCTGATTATCCAGATCTACAATTAGATCTTTTATGTTTCATTACCTGTTCTACATGGTGTTACCGGATCTTATGATGCATGATTGGATTCAAAATTCCCATATTGATTTGACAACTTGGGTTAAATGGTATCAGGGGCCTAAACCAGAGGAGAAACCACCAACAAGCTCAGGAGGGTCAGCATCCGATGTTAAGACAAGCGATCCAGCCTCCTCAACATCTGGGGTTTCAACCGATAAGTACAGAAACTATGCAGTTGCAGCTGCCTTGGTGACTGGCTTTGGTTCTCTAGGGTGGTACCTGGCATCCAGGAAGAAGAAGACCGAAGAAGTGCACGACTAGTGTTGATACTGCTCACGTGGTCAATTAATCAACTTTTTGGGGTAACAGTTTTGGGTTTGCTTTTAAAATCCTAGGTTCCTACATAAATAAATCATCGACATATGTTGGAAAGACTGACTTTCTCCCCTTGTTACACCATCGAAAAGTTTATCCACTGTTTGATAAGAGAGAAAACAAACCTGTTTCTACTTTCTATCTTAACTCACGGTAGGATGAAAATTCTTCTCGTTACTCTCTCTCTCTCTCTCTCTCTCTCTCTCTCTCTCTCTGTGCGTGTGTGTGCGGGCACGCACCTGCATTTTTTAGGATTTGGAAAACTTCTAATTTAGTGGTTAATGTACTTATTCAGTTCAAAAAATGGTGTGGAGGGGAATGCCATGTTTGTAAGCAGAGAGGAGAATCTAAATAGCAGGTTACTCGACAAATCAAGTTTGAAGATCCTGTTTGGGTAATATTCTCAAAACCAAAAGTTCCTAGTTAGCTTTTGAAGCCTGCAAGGACAAAACTTGGTTTGCTAAGGCCCCGTTCCTCTTATCTTATCGGCTTTTTTTGGGGGCTTTTTTCCGTCTTTTTACTCAATGTCTTAAAAGTCTCTTCTTACATAAAAAAGTCCCGAAAGTCCAAAAAATCACAATAATGTAAACAACTTTATTTTTGTCTATAATTTAAAGACAGACAAAAAAACTAAAACCACACCCTTAAGTATGCCTTACGAAAATAAGACCCACGAAGGGATTACCTGACCCTTTTAAAAGAAAATAAGACCCATGAAGGGATTACCTGATCCTTTTAAAATAAAAACGAAAAAAAAAAAAGAGAGAGAGAGAAGGGTGGTATGTGGCACTATTAGGATGTGATCGGTTTAGTTCGATCCGGTTTTTGGAATTTTGGTTGACTAAACTGAACATTTCGGTTTCTGTTTGCTCTTGTTTGGTGCTGTTCAGTTCAGCAATTTGTTTCGGCTTATTCAGTTTGGATTGAAAATTTTAATTGGAGGATCAATAGATTTTTCCCCCCCTTCATTGGGCAAAAAATTCACAATTTTGTATTAAAACTCCATCTTAAGTGTATACAATAGTCCAAACAATAATTTTAGCACAACAATAATTAGGCCCAACAATAATTGTAACCTAAATAACCAAACCGAACAACAATTGTATCCCAAAAATCCATCTCCGATAGTAGTTTAATGAGGGAATTACCGGCCGCTCCACAATTTGGAGCTGATGCACGGCAAACTCCAACTGCTTTTCCAAAAGTACCGCGTGCTCCAAACTCTTCTGACAAAAGAGGTGGAAAAGTCAAGCCCCATGAAAGTGTTCTATAAAAATGTCTAAACTTAAATTTTAGATTACTCTATGAAAGTGCCTAAAATCTTAAGTTATCCTATAAAAGTGTTTAAATCACTAAAAACTTTATACTTGGAAAGTGCACCCTAAATCTAAACCCTAGGCTGCCCTATGAAAGTGTCTAAAATCCTAGGATACTTTATGAAGGTGCTTAAACCACAGACTTGGGGGAGGTGTTGTGCACAGCCGTGCTATGCACCCCTTGGCCGTTGGATCAAGTTTTGGACAGCTTGGATGCGTTTGGCAATTATCCTTTAATTTTGATTTTTTTTACGGTAAAAAATCAAAACACATCCGAGTCGTCCAAAACACAATCCAACGGCCGAGGGGATGCACAATATCATGCATAGCACGAGTGTGCACAACATCCCCATTTCCGCAAAACCACTAAAACCCTATAATAGAAAAGTGCACCCTAAGTGTCTAAGCCTCAAAAAAAAGTGATTGACCGTAATGGAGTTAGTGGTAATTAAAAATAATGATTGGAGTTAGTGGTAATAAATATTTATTTTTTGTACCAACCCGTAATAAATTCTAGTTTAATGGTGACAAAGCCCTCAAACGCCTTAAGAAAGCTCTTCACTACTACGTTTTTTTTTAATGGTAGTAAGGCTAAGGAGACCAAAGGATATGAACTGTTTCAGTTTACAGTTTCATGGAAAATTGCTCAGATCAAGCCTTTTCTCGGTATTTTTTTTGTTGATTTCTCTAAAGAACTCTTAAAAATACCTTTTAAACACGCTGGACGGTTCGGATCTTTGAAATTCAATCGGAATTTATGAGGTATTGACGAAGTCCGAATTTTAAGAATTTGGATAGGAAATTTAGTGTCGCACATCCTTACCTGATTGGTGGACTTAGTAACAAGGGGGTACCACATAACATTACCAAATTGGTGTCCTTGTTAACAAGCGGAAAAACTAAAGGCACTGATCAAATATGTACAAATTGTTTACAGACCAGCTTGGGGACTCATTTTTGGATCTCACACGAATAATTCGAGCCATTCATTGATCTTTGAAATGAAACAAGGAGATATTGGATCAAACATTTATACACGTCCGATTGAGTTGATTTTTCGTAGACTCTTGAAAATTTATTTTAAGATCAATGAATAAGTCGGATCATTTGTATGAGACCAAAAGTGAGCCCACAATCTGTTATGTACACAGTCTGTACATATAGAAAGGTTCGTTAACAAGTGGGGTGGGGTGGACTTGGATCCGGGTGGAACCTAAACAAGTGCGGTTACCTGCGGTTGTAATTTCTTATCCGACAAAGGTCTATTACCTTCCCCGGTCTCCTCCTCCCTCTGTTTCAAGGTTAACTTTTATGCACACTGGGAAGAGAGAGAGAGAGAGAGAGAGAGAGAGAGAGAGAGAGAGGAACATGGAGGGAAAGAGAGTGGTGGTTTCAGCCCTGCAATTTGCTTGCACCGACGACGTGTCCACTAACCTCAACACTGCCGAAAGGTCTCTCCTCTTCCTACTCATACGTCATTTTTAACATTCTAGGTCATCAAACTCAGATAAAGCAGCACTAGATTGTCATTCCTTCACCATTCATCTCCATTTCCAACTAGGGTTTCAATCAATACGTAAAATCATAATTTTCAATGTCATTTCCGAATTTTGACTGATCTTTTCTTGTGTAGGCTGGTTAGAGCTGCTCATGGAAAGGGTGCCAACATCATTCTTATCCAGGTAACTCTACTCTCTTTTCTTGGATATGGAGCTCTGTTTATTTGATTAGGCTGTATTCAGATCATGGATTACTGGTTGGGTAAAGGCTTCGTTTGATGTAAATCGCTTCACTACTAAATATGAGTAGAACAAAAAGTGTCTCCTTTAATTTTTGAGAGAGAGAGAGAGAGAGAGACATTTTGATACGAATTTGAGGGGAGGGGTGTAGAGGGTTTTGGATGGTTCTTTGCTCGAACTTAAGATTGGGCCAAGGATGTACCCAAGCGAAGAGAATAAGCTATATTTGTTCCTTTTTATGCTCTTTTTTTTTAAAAAAAAAACCCACAATAATCCATTTTCTTTTTAAGAATCTAAAACACATAATTAATTTTTGTTTGAACAATTTCTTCAAGATCCTTGTTTAGAAAAAGTTTTTAACTTCCACATTATCTTAAAGTTGCTACGAAGATAAAAAAAAAATCCAAATACCTATATGTTTCAAAAAAAAAAAAAATCTAATTTCCATAACCATTTTCACGTGTAAAATTAGTAAATTTTGGTTTGTAAGTTATTGATAATAAATTTAAGAAGAGTAAGTAAGAGAGAGAGGGAAAACGTGAAAATAGCCCGACTTGACTTACATTTTGAGACGAGATAGTAATGATGATTACGTAAACATGCAATAGTTTGGAGGATAAAATTGAATGAATGAAGGCTTGGTCATGAATAGTAGTAATTATTTAGTGGTCTTGTAGCACTGTTAACGCGGTGCCCTAACATCGTTCATCACATATCTAGGTGGAAATCGTACATCTAGAATTGAGCCTCACATGAATATGTGATGAAAAAGGGTATTCATGGCACTATGCAACGGTGTCCTAGAATTGTACAATTATTTCCCTTTTGTGAAGTTGCTACCGACGATATTACTTGCACCTGTAAAAAAATAAATTACGCCAAAAATCTGCCCACACTGTTGACGAACTACCTCCGTTAAAAAAAAAAGTTGATGAACTACTTCCGCCACTGCCTCCTCCGATCCACAATCTGAAGAAATTTTGGAATGTTCAAAAACAAAAGAAATGACTCACGATCCTAAAGTTGTGTTTGGATCAAAGATTCATAACGGATTCCTCTCTGAAAATTCAGGGAGTTTTCCTCCTCACCTTAGACCAGATGTAAAAACTGAAATTAGGTTCATTTATATAATTATATGTATTGTTGCACGTAATTTTATCAGATTCCAAGCACTTGGCACCAAGAATCATGAAGGTTCCTAAGATACTCTATTCATTATAATGCCTACGTACCTTGCAATCTGCTAAAGTTCTAATTTCTCTCTTCGTCGAGGAAAATCTCGGGATGAACTGCTGCAGTTGTTAAATTGAGAGCCCTTTGGAGCTTCCTATGGTTAAAAACTTCAACTTCAACCACGAAAACTGAACTGACAGGTCTATGATCCGATAATCATATCTCTGCTCTCCTATAGGAAAGCTGCTTTATGCCTTTCCCCATCCATAGTATTCGATCACACCTGCACAAAATACCCAGGTACATAACAAACTAGTAACACAGCACCCACAGGAAGTAGGATAAATACTTTGCATACTTAATCCAAAGTCCATTGCTTGTTCTGTTAACTAGAAAAAAGAAAAAAAAAAAAGTACTTAGTTCATAATTGTTGATCCCGTTTTGTGAAGTAACTTAGACTCTGCATGATATAAGTCATTTCTTCCAATTTCAATCTCTCTCCCACAATTCCAGTGTTCTTAACTGATGAATTCCAAGCAATTGGAACTTACCATGCAGGGGACCTCCTCTTCTCCCCTTCTTTTGGATTTTCACTGACGTATCTGTCTGAGTTGAATTCATACTTGTGAGTGGGTGAGAAGGTTATGGTGCCCTCTTTCTATCCCTCAAACACATGCCCGCTTTGGAGTTGTTTGCTCAGCTGCCATATTTACATATTAAAATTTATCCTCATCAGAAAAATAAAAGATTGGTATTGAAAACTATTGATCAACCTAGATAACAATAAGTCATGACAAAAGGCTAGAACACTTCGAATCCACTGATGACATTTGATTCTTGAAGATAAGTGCCAAGGCCTTAGCAATTTAATTATCGTAAGCTGTAAACATTCAATTGAAGATTACTTCTTGTCCTTGAATTCTAATGAACTGCAGAGTTTAGAATGTAGGGAACCCTTAGTTTCGACTGTCGAGTAATATTTTTCTCTTTCAGCAATCTCAAAAATTCATCTTGACAGGTTATGTCCAATTGATTTTTCAATAAGGTTATTGATTAAGAAAATAAGTAACCTTAACCAAAATCAGGCCAAACAATGTCGCTCACCTGGTCGCTATTCATAAGTTTGTCCCATTGGTTCTTGTCCACAAGGTTCCTTACCTCTGCGTCCAACATATTGAGACGGTAATTCAAATCCCCAAACCAGAATATCTTGCTGTTTAAAGAAACATTGAATTACAAATTGATGTTCCAAAAAGATCTCCACAACACAATAGCACAAAACATGAATAAATCTGCTGTTGCTAACAAAGGATAACAAGATAAGTTGTCTATATCTCTGTCTCGTTGTTAATTTTCCAGATCCTACACAGAGCACCTCAGGATTAAAACCTTGATTTCTTTAATTCAAGCAAGGTCACGAGATGAATCCCATTATAGTGCTATTCTCTGGCCGCTGAATATATTGTTATATGTGTTCGCATCATCAAATCTTATCTAATTGTGAGCAACTTGCAAGAATAGCAAAGCCAAATGCTACACTCTACAGAGTCGCCACTTGGCTCAGACTAACCAATCAAGCAAGAACACCGCTTTCATTAGCAGCAGTATATTTGATTGGTCAAAAGATTTTACAGTATCTTTGGGTCTGAGGAAACTGGAATTCACTGTTGGTTGATTTACTGGAATTCACTGTTGGTTGATTTACTGTCTTTTGATGGACCAGCTAGTAAAGAATGAGACCTGTAAATCATGACCACTGGCTGCTATGAAATATTTACTCATGGCCCATGGATGGGGCAAACTCTTCAATTATGGTTCATGCTTTTTCTTGGTGAGAGAGTTATAAGCCAATTAATCAGGTCGTAACATACCGCATATAGCATTACTCTTCTAAATTTTTAGCTGAAACTCTGACCTATAGGTGGTCCAGTTGAACTTTGCAAGGCAAGATTCATTTTACATTTCATGTTTTTGCCTTGTAAATAGGTGTAATGGGAATTTAATCCAAACAGTTCATATATGTGCATAATGATGCTCATATTAATAAGATTAGGAACTCACGACATACCTTTAAGATCTCTCTCTCTCTCATTTTTAAACTTTGATAGCTAGACCCCCTTCTTTCTCTATCTTTATCACCTTGGAGATTCTGTCTTAATGTGTCTGAGTTCAGTTTCATGATTGTGTGTATGCATCCAGGAACTATTTGAAGGTTATTACTTCTGTCAAGCACAAAGGGAGGATTTCTTTCAGCGAGCTAAGCCTTATAAGGGCCACCCCACGATTCTAAGGTAAATAACTGAAGTTGCGGTTGGTTATGAAATTAATGTTTTGTGATATTAAGGCCCTTGAAATGCCATATAAAAAAGCTTCAAGCCATTCTCAGCTTCCACATGCATAGAACTTCTAATTCAATTGATCTTCTATGACACTGGCATATGGCGTGCCATGTAGGATGCAAAAACTCGCAAAAGAGTTGGGGGTTTGTTGTGAATTTCGGGTCACGCACGCACTCAAATACACACAAGAAATCTGAGGAAAACTCTGTTGTATATATTCACACAATATACAAGTTGAAAAACCTCTTTGGGGAGTAATAACCGGCTCCCACTCCGGCGGGGGGAGGCCACAACTGGCTCCCCCTCACACTTTCAACCTGTCCTGCTCGCATTGTGCTACACACTCAATAAACAAGGCTACAATGAGTATTTATAGAGATACAAGATAAAACCCTAGCCCCCTCCCATCCAAGCCTAAGCCCAACGGCCCACATGGGGTAGAATCCCAACAATCACCCCCTCTAACCCAAGTGGCAAAGTCGTCTATAACACCCCCATGTCGCCTCCTCTAATCAGCTACCTCTGGCAAGCGCTTATGTCACTAACCAGTCGAGCATCCATGCACCACCAAAGAGAGTACAAAAACCCAAAAGAGGGTATCCTTGCAAGCTAGAATCCGCAGCCAATCAGAAAAACCGAGTACCGCATCCCCTAAAAAAGAATGCCTCCACTTGTCTGAGTACCGCACCTCCTCAACTAGGATGCCTCCACTTGCACACCTTAAACCCGAGATGTATGCGCTCACCAACAGAAGCGCCCGCGCTCACCAACAAAAGCGCCCGTATCCAGCATCCAAAACTGGATGCTCGTGCCCAATCACAGGAGATAATCCGTGACTCCATGTCTCCACACCATGCGGTCGCATATCCCGGAGTGAATCCAATCACAAATCACGAAAGAAAGAGAATATCCCGATAATGCATCATCTGATCTCCATCTCAATCCCGCTGTCTAGGGCTCCCGTGAACATATCCTGAGCAACCAGTTGCATCATCGTTGTTGGCCAGCATCCTGCACACTCCTAATTCGAAACCCAACGAATCCAGTGCCATCCAGTCATGACTCCTAAGTACATTCCTGTGCCTATCCTGTATACATCCGCAACTGTCGCCATCCCTGCTCACATCACAAAACACTCATACTGCCTGACCATGCCTGACATCAGCTCCATCTGTCACTGCACTCCCACAAGCTTGCATGGTGGCCCATCATCCAATCCAATGCAGCTTGAATCACAACTGCAAATCCTGATAATAGGTCTTTGAATCCGATTGGACCAGACTGCCTTTGATCACTGCTGACCAACTCCGATCTGTCACCCTAGTTAGCGTCTGTGCCATTAACCAATCAAGTGTATCCGTACCCACCAAACAGAGATGCAACACTTGAAAAAATGTATCTTTGCTCACTAGCTCCTTTGACTGATCTCCATGGCTCAACCGCCGCGAATCCGCAATCACCTGATTGCTCCGGTCAACCTCCTATCTCTGCAAAGTCTGCCCAATATTCCTGGTGTGTAGCTTTTCAAATCCGCTCTCCTTTCTGTCACCTATCCCCTACTCAGGTTCATCCACGTTCCATTCCCAGCCTTCCTAACACCCCTTAGACTCACATCGGATCTCCCATGGTCTGCCTCCGACTCAAAATCATCCCATCTGATTGACTTGACCGTGTCGGATCCTCCTCAATCTCTCTGGACGTGTCTACAAAATCTGGCTTGAATCACACAAAACAAGCCCACCACTGAATTCGAAACCATCCAATCAGCTAAGAACAAGCCTCCTCACAGCTCAAAACCGGCTCAATCCAGCAATAACACCTGCTTCCAAACCTCTTCATGAAAAACAAAGCGCATGGTTGGATCCAGAACGTCGAACTAAGTTGGGATCTAGTTTGAACTGGTCAAAATCCTCCTGAACTGGCCAAAAAACACTTTCTGGGCACCTCCGGACCGTTATTTGGTCTGAACACGGTCTGCAAAACCTCTAAACCGGTTTGACCCCTTTGACCTAATCTCTGATCTCTTTGATCTGGACATTGACCCCTTTGACCTTTTTGACCTATTCGATTGACCCTTTTGAACCTTAGTCGTGACCTGCCGGACGCCCTGACCTCGCTGACGTCAGCCCTAGTGGTCGTTGACATCAGCCCTAGCTCATGTTCCTCTGCTGCCGTGCGTGCAGCACACCCGTGCGCATAGATCTAACGCAGTTTGCACGCGTCGCCTTTGACCAGTGCATATGGTGTCCCTGGGTCGTTTCAGTGTCGTGATTGGTACCACCATGATCGTCTTGAAAAACCCCACACAACCGTGCACTCAAACTTTGAATCCGATCACTTTTTATCCGGCCCCAACGCAAAACACCCCTTGCCTTCGTCCATAGGTGTTCAAACCATAGTTTTAAATATCGGTATCGGTTGCGTATCGGTATCAGGGTGTATTGGGGCGTATCGGAGATATCGTCTGTAGGTGTATCAGTATTGGGGCGTATCGGCGATACATCACAGGAATTGGCTGTCTCGGCCGTGAATTTTTTAAAATCATTACCAATATGTAGAAAACTTGATTGTACACTCTTTTTTGTCCAAAAGTGTTTTCAATCATCTGGATTTATAAAAAAAAAAAAAAAAAAACACTCTTCTTTTTTAAATCTAGTTGAAAATATTTTTAGACAGTTGCGTTGCACGGTGTAGTGCAAGTCCCTGATCCAGAGAAGGTCTGGTTATCTAGAACCATTTAGATATTGAACTGTATCATAATCATAATTGATGATTTTGCATCATGACTACAAATGATTGGCACTTAATATGTATACAAAACAAAAGCTTAATAATTATATAAAGAGAGTAATTGACTAGCACCAAGTCAATTCAAATTAATCCATATGGAAATGGATACATGCCGTGCAAACAACAAATTATACCCCACTACCTTTTTTTTGAAGGCTAATTTGCAAGAACACCCCCTAAACTATCACTTTGTTGCAACATGACCCCCTAAACTACAAAACGTGCCAACATGAGCCCCCCAACTTTCAAAAACAAGCAACAACACCCCTTGACCCAAAAACAGTTAAATTCTTGGATGGCAACGTGTGAAAAGGCCATAATACCCTCCTTCATTAATTAGGGTTTCAGTGGACACACTTATCAAAACTTTGTTTCCTCTCCTTCTCCTTTCCTCGTTTCTCTCTCTCTCTCTCTCTCTCTCTCTCTCTCTCTCTCTCTCTCTCTCCGTAAGGAATTTCGATCCCAACAAAGCAACTAATCCAGATCGAGAAAAACTGGAAACTGCAAAGCAACTCTTCGGAAAAAACATTCGATTTGTTTGAATTTGAGCCTGTAAGATCTTCCCTCTATCCTATTTGTACATGGTTCCGTAAGTTCTTCTCTCTAAGATTTTTTTGTCCTTTTGAAATCTAGAAAATCCAAGAGCATTAAAAATCCCAAAATCTGGGTTGGGAACATTCAAAACCCGAGTATTTGAGCTTTCAAAATCTGGGTTTTTCAAGTTCGAAATTTGGGTTTGGAACTTTGGAAAATCATGGTTTTGAGGTTCGAATCTGGTTTGGAACTTTCAAAAATCTGGGTTTGGGATTCGAAATTTAGGTTCCATAAAATTTTCGATTTGAAATTTTAGGTTTGGTTTAGAATCTGAAACAACAAATTTGGGTTTCAAAAAACCAAGTAATCTGGGTGGGTTTCAAAAAAATTGAATTCTGTGTGAGAGAGAGAGAGAGAGATAGAGAGAGAGATAACCTGGAATGGGATTTGGGATTTGTCAAACTGGAATGGGGGAATGGGATTGTGGGGAATGAAATTATTCTTATTTTCCAGTCTACCCAAAGGGCATTTTGAGGCTTCAAAATATATTTTCTGTTAACTTTTCCATTTTCTGTCCAAATTCTCTTCTTTTTTTTAACGGATTTGGCCGGAAGGGGTGTTGTTGCTCGTTTTGTAGTTTAGGGGGTCATGTTGCAACAAAGTGATAGTTTATGGGTGTTCTTGCAAATTAGCCCTTTATTATTATTTTAATGAGCACTAATAAATATTAGTACCAGTGAATCACAGTTTCACTTTTCCAAATCCCTTGACCCATTCTTCTTCCTAAGAAAACCAAGCTTCAATGAGAGTCAGAGACCCCCAAAGCGACGTTGACCGTCTTGAGTGCCGACTCCCAGTGTTCCTCTCTCTCTCTCTCTCTCTCTCTCTCTCTCTCTCTCAGGAAGAGGGAGGTCTGGTGGTGCTGTTATGGAGTTGAATCAAAACAAATCACAAGGGGCCAGATCTATAGACATCGATTTTTGGAACAAACCTTTGGTAGAAGATTGAACACTGTTGCCTGGTAAGGCTACCATTTCTTCAATGCTTCTCCCCTCTCTCCCCTTCCTATTTCTTGATAAATGTTGCTGATTTTGTGAGAAAATGGGGAAGATAGAATAAGGGAAAGGATCCGGCAAACACCTCTGTTTTTTCTTAATCATCTCGGCTGATTATGTCTGTATTAGATTTTGTCTCGACCGATACACCGATACGTATCGGGAATCAGCCGGTTCATATGCGATTTTTTACTCACACCGCTATATCGGTGCGTTTCCGTATCGGAGGCCTAGAGTACCAATACCAACCGACCGATATAGTTCGTATCGGCCGATATTTAAAAGTATGGTTCAAACCAATCGTGTTCCTTCCTCTGGTGACAAAAATCAACCACCAACATACTGTTGTGATCGTCTCCGAGGGTAGCACTTTTACCTCTAATCAAAAACAAGTTTCGTCACCTGTTTTGTCCGACCAAAGCTTCAACAGTGCTCCAATTGCCTCCGAGTGATTTTCCAACTGCTTTGCGCTCTCTGGTGCTTCAACCAAAGTTCTGATACTAGTTTGTTGTGCCTAAACACGCACCTCTCACATAGAAGCAGTATAATCAAGAGAAAAACATGACACACAATATACGTGGTTCGGCCAAATCAAACCTACTTCCACGGGGAGGGGGTTTTCACTATAATCCGGAGAAAATCCGTGTCTTTTGTGTTACACACTCTAACACTCACTCTCTATCTCACAATAGATGAAACCTCACAGTTCTCTCATGTATCTCTCTCCCACACTCTCTGCCTCTCTCTTCTTTACATTGTGCTCCCACACTCAATAAACAAGGCTACAATGAGTATTTATAGAGATACAAGATAAAACCCTAGCCCCCTCCCATCCAGGCCTAATGATATAAACCAAAGTGGAGAGAAACAAACCAAGGCATTATTACTGAAATATTGAATGTATATTTTTGAATATATAAACCTACGTTATTACAAGTGTTTAAATAGGAGATGACAAATACGGAAATAACAAAACAAGGAAACCCTAAGATTCTATTAAATCACAAAACAAGGAAACCCTAAGATTCTACTAAATCATAAAACAATGAAACCCTAAGATTCTGCTAAATCATTCTTTATTCCTAAGATTCTACTAAATCATTCTTTGTTGCTCAAATTCTGCTAATCATTCCTTATTCTTCACACCCCCCTCAAACTCATGATGCGAGCCCAGATAGCATCGTAAGTTTGCCAAGAATGTAAGCCAATTCCAACCAAAGTGCTTTCATTGATGCTAAAAATGCTGAACATTGAACCGATGCAAATAAGAACTAGAACAAAACAGATGCAAATAAGAACCGATGCCAAATGGCTGCAGATGGGAGGAGAAACCGATGCCGAAAGATTTCGGCTACAGATAGGAGCAAGGAACAGATGTCGAATAGAAATCGGCTTCATATTTCAGGAAAAAAAAAAACACTACAGACTGGGTAGGGAGGGAGAGAACAGACCCAGTGTTTAGAGAAGAGAGGACAACTACAGAATGAGTGGGGAGGGAGTGAACAAACCCAATGTTCAGAGAAAAAATATTTAGATTTTTTTTTTTTCAGAGGGAGACCGAAGAACAAATTTCAAAGGTTGTTGGAGGCTGCCGAAGCTCCGGCGAAGCTCCGACGAGGTTGCCGGAGTCAGAGGGGTGCCCAAAAGAACAAAACAGAGGTTCAAAGTCGGAATCTAGGCAAGAACTACTCAAAAAAGAATCATTGGAAGCTGTCGGAGCTCAGGCGAGCGTCGCCAGAGTCAGACAAACCTCCGGTGAGGGTCGCCAGAGTCAGACGAAGGTCCGTCAGTAGTTGGGGTGGTTGGAACATTGTCGGGGACATAAGTTGCTGCTATTGATGCCGAAGTTGTTGGCTACTGGTTGCTACTACTGATGTCTTATTGCTGCTTGCTGCCATTGGAGAGGAAGAGAGACGACTGAGGATCTGCCAGAGATGCAAAAAGAGGTTGATGCCGAAAACAGAGGGAGAAGAATTGATATCGGATTGAAACCCACCCTGATACCATGATAGAAACCAAAGGGGAGAGAAACAAACCAAGACATTATTACTGAAATACTGAGTGTATATTTTTTAATATATAAACCTACGTTATTACAATTGTTTAAATAGGAGATGACAAATACGGAAATAACAAAACAAGGAAACCATAAGATTCTACTAAATCATAAAACAAGGAATCCCTAAGATTCTACTAAATCATTCTTTATTCCTAAGATTCTGCTAAATCATTCTTTATTCCCAAGATTCTGCCAAATCATTTATACATCAGATTCTGCTAATCATTCCTTATTCTTCACACCTAAGCCCAATGGTCCACACGGGGTGAAATCCCAACAATTAAGGCCCTCGCTATGCCATATAAAAAAGTTTCAAGCCATTCTCAACTTCCACATGCATAGAACTTCTAATTCAGTTGATCTTCTATGACACTGGCATCTGGCGTGCCATGTAGGATGCAAAAACTCGCAAAAGAGTTGGGGGTAGTTATACCAGTTAGCTTTTTTGAAGAGGCAAATAATGCTCATTACAATTCAATAGCCATAATTGATGCTGATGGGGCAGATCTTGGACTATACAGAAAGTCCCATATTCCAGATGGACCAGGTTTGTGAATTTGGGTTACTAACTCACCTAGACTCTGATATGTTGTTGTTTTCATATTTTTTGCTGAAATGAATAGTCCTCTCATCAGGATACCAGGAGAAGTTCTATTTTAATCCAGGAGACACTGGCTTTAAGGTGGGCGTTTTAATATAGTTGAAATGTAGGTGTGTTTACACTAAGTTCGGTGATGGCTTGATATCCTAATGAAACTTCTTTTTGCTGGTATGGTGTTTGTTTACAGGTTTTCCAAACTAAATTTGCAAAAATTGGAGTTGGTGAGAACTTTTTCTTTTTCCGTTCACTGTTTTGGCTTGCACTTTGTTAGATATTTAGTGGCACTTTATGCATGGTCTTAAACTTGTTCAGATAAGGCTTTTAAATATTTTATTCACAAATTTGAGAAGCTCAAAAAGTAGTATGATCTCTAATTGAGCTTGTGTTTGTCAGCAATTTGCTGGGATCAGTGGTTTCCAGAGGCAGCTCGAGCTATGGTTCTCCAAGGTGCAGAAATATTATTTTACCCTACTGCTATTGGTTCTGAACCTCAAGATACTGGACTTGATTCTCGTGATCACTGGAAGCGAGTCATGCAAGGGCATGCTGGAGCCAATTTGGTTAGTTCCATATTCTGGCAAGTCGGTACTTATTAGGCTATGATATGCATCTTTATCCTGTTTGCTTGCACTTTCTAGTTCCTAAACGTATTCAAAAGTACTGCCTTCATTCCATACTTTCGGTGATTTTTGGAAATTTCAAAATTTTAAGGAGAGATTATACGTTCTCATTATACTCAAATTGGAAGGCATTATTTTGCCAAAAGCCCAACATTGCCCTTCAATGCTAAACCTTTAAATAGAATCATAGCCGCTCTTAAAAAAAAGTCATAGGATTACAAAAGGGAGAGTTTTGGAATACTAATAACTCTATACTTCGTCTTTCAAAAAGGACTACCAATTTGAGACATAATGGAAAGATGGACCAGCAATACAGGGACTTTTCCCCCATTGTGAATATACTCCTTTGTGTGACTAGAACCAACACACTTGCTTTGACATTTCCATTTTGTGGTGTTGCATCATGAAATGCTACCACTGACGCAGGAGTGATTTGTTTCGACAAATTCAGGTACCTCTAGTTGCTTCAAACCGCATTGGAAAGGAGATAATCAAGACTGAGCATGGAAAGAGTGAGATCACATTCTATGGTAACTCTTTTATAGCAGGTAAGTACACCATGGTTGCCACCTTTTTATTTATTGATTGATTTATGCCAATTTCAGTGGCCAAAGTATGATGTCACCGAATTTTGGGGTTTTATATTTGATAGATGGTTGAATACTTGTTATAAACAGGACCCGCTGGAGAAATCATTGCATCTGCTGATGATAAAGAGGAAGCTGTTCTCGTAGCCCATTTTGATCTCGACAAGATAAAGGCCAAACGACACAGTTGGGGAGTATTTCGCGATCGACGTCCGGAGTTATACAAGGTGCTTCTGACATTGGATGGCAGCAAACCCCAACTTTGAATTTAACACATGGTGCTGTTATATTAATGGTTTCTTGTTTGTAGTGCTCAATATCCAAGCTATTATTCTGCCTTTCCTGGGGCATGTTATTGCACGGAACCAGGGTCTCTGTAATGCCTTTCGGGGAAAACACTTTTAACTACTCCTACTTGTTTTTCTCAGCTGGTTTGGCAGATACTGCTGATGTATTATACTTTAACCGTTTCGTGAAATTTGAACTGAACAAATAGGAGAATTAATGTTTTTCAGACCTTCAATAGAATCAATACGATGCGGGAAATCATTTTGAATTTAAATGCGTTTTACTAATAGTGTTTTGCCACGTGTCTGGTTTGGTGAAGGGATATAGGAAAAGAAGTACAAGGGAAGTATCTGTTGTCGTTCTGTGCGGAAGAATTTTCTGAGCTAGTCCTTCACATCGAACGCTTCTATAGGTACTGACCGTGGTGCACCGACCACATAGTGACGGGGTCCCAACAGATCGATCTGAGCCGTTCATTATTTTCAAAATCAAATTCTGAGTGGGCCCACTCGTGGAATGAAATGGGGTGATTTTGGATCAAGCTCATATAACCGTCCGATTGCCTCGATTCTTGCATGGGCTCACTCGGAATTTGATTTTGAGAATGATGAATGGCTCGGATCGATCGGTTGGGATCCACAACGGTGTTCCCGACACCGTCTATAAGTGGTCGGTGCACCATGGTCGGTCCCCTTTGTTTTACCGCTTAACATCTGTTATAGGTTCATGGTGTTTGGTTCTTTTACTTCTTTGCAATGGAAAATAATTGTGTGCGAGCGTGCCAGAGAGAGTTTCAATCTCCTCCCTCTGATTAACTTTGGAAAAACCAAATCTAATCAGGCGATTGTGTTTTATTGGTTCAATTACCTCAATTAAGAGGATTTTTTCAACAAGTGAAGAAATGTAAACCAACAAACTTAGGAAATCGAAGAACAACAAAGAAACAAGACACTTCGATTAATGAATCAAAGATAAACTTACTTCGAAATTGTCTCCAACTTCAAATACAAGAACTTGAATCGGTTGATTCTTCTGAAAACAATCGAGATAGGGGTGATTATTCTGCGAACAATCGAAATTAATCCTAACTACTTCCTAATCTACTTCGAACTGTGTTCGAGATCCTAAACTAATTTGCCAATGAACAAACCAAGCATCAGTTTTTTGATAGTTGTTTGTTGAAGATTTGTCCGGGACTTTTCACTCTTTGATTTCTTCTATTTATAGATGCTGCTTGCAATTCGAACTTCCCGCTCAATAAATTTGAACATCGGCTTGCTTCGAACTCTAACTTCCACTCTTCGAGTTGGCAGTTGCTCCTTCCTCCACGTCTGAATTTGAATTCTTCTAAATCTTCCTCTAAAAGCTTTGATTTTGAATCTGTACCGTTGTTTAAACAAACTCAAATGATTAAGCGTTAAGATGAATAACTGCCTTTCTATAAGTATTCCACGTGTTATAACTGCCAATTTGCCTTGCTTTCCAAGTTCACACGTGGAACTTATATATTTAGCAGTTAATCCCATAGCTTTGAGGTCAATTCTTTCCAATAACAATAGTTCGTAACTGCCAATAACTGTTTTTATATTTGAACACGATACGACATCGTATTCACTCAAATATGTTCTTTTAATCCAGTGTGTCTGTATTGACGAGTAGTTGCCAACGTTTGGCACTCTTGATTACGTGTCAATTAATCATTGGATTGATTAATTTTAGATGTAAACACATGGGTATTTTTTGTGATATAGCTAGACTAGGAGTACTACTTTTTCTTGATATTAATAGGTGGTGTGGGTTTGGACTTTAATTTACCCCTTAAATAATTCTTGAAAATTGGGGTTTTTTTTTCCCTTTCAATTCTGCTACTCCCTCCGTCCGGACATGTTAGTTCATTTTGAAACATGTTCATTTGGAGAATTCGTGTTACTTTTCAAATAATTAAATCTTATAATTTATGGGAAATGATAATGGCAAAATTATTTTTGTTTGTGCCAAAATTGTAGTGCATAAAAGGCTTATACGTTGTACATAGTACAAGGTTTTTAAGCACTACAATTTTGGCACAAACAAAAACTATTTTGGCATTAGCATCACTCTAATTTATAACATTTTATGTAATTTTAAAAATATTGTCTTATAGAACTAATCGAGATTTACTATCAAATAAGATCTATATTGGACATATAATTATTTTACCAATTTAAATGTCACTAATTTTTTTATCCGATTAAATAGAATGAGAGACAAACAAATTTAGACGGAAAGAGTAATATGGTACCAGTATGCGGTGCACATAACGTTCGCAAAATGGTCTTACCTTGAGATTGAGGGGTTTGGTCTCACCTAAGGTCTTAAGTTTAATTTACTTTGCTAGCAAACTCTTGGGGCTTGGGGGTTAATGTCCAGATGTTACCTCCAAAGCCCCGAAATTAGTCGAGATACATACATACTGACTTGTACATCCAGTTATTAAAAAAAAAAGTGTGGCATTTATTTTAAAATTAACAAATGGTTTGAATCATTTGCTGGTACCCATAGAATTATTGGATTTCTTTGAAATTTGTGATGCTGATTGCAGGGTGACTAAGAACGGGTATACGAGGACAACCCATACGTGGAGGTCAAAAAATCATTACATGTGTCAACCAACGTCAAACTTGGGTGGGGTTTCGGGGTCACATGTCATGGAAAAAATCACCATTTTGTATGCTGATTTTGTCATCTATAAAGGTGCCAGGGTGTTGGATTTGCCGTTTGCGCAACAAGATTTTTTGCATTTCCATTACTAATGTTTCCCCTATTGTATCTGTCTTCACGAGAAGTTATTCTCAAGAAAATTTGTATGTGCGTGGTTCACTCCAAAATGTGTAGACTCCGTCTAAATATGTGATTTAGATTCGTGTGCAACCTTTCTCAAATGACATATCGGGTGTGTTTGAGAGTTTACTTTTCAATTTTTCATTTTTAACTTTTAGAATTATAGTCAGAATGAGTTTTGAATATAGAAAAGTGTTTTGGAAAGAAATGTGTAAAATGCATTTTAAAGAAGAGGGGGAAATGAAAAGGAGAAGTAAAAATAAAAAAGGAGGTCTGGACCTATTTTTGGCTTTTGGCTTGGAACGTGAAAAATGGTGAATATGTTTTCAGAGAATGAGTTTTGAGACTTACTGTTTGTTCTCGTATAGATTTTAGGTGTATTTTATGAAAATCTCATAAAATGAACATTTTATGGAGGGGTGATAAAATAAAGATGTTTTTCCAAGTGAAAAAATACAATGGTTTTCCTATAGATTTTAGGATGATTTTATGAAAATCTCATAAAATCACTTTTACATTTGATGTGTTGAGATTGGAGTGTTATAAAATGTGAGATGTTATGTCTCAAAAATTTGTTGAAGAACCCACTCTTAGGCGCCTAAATAGGAAGAAAGCGAAATGAGAATCTGAAAAGCCAAAAACTCAGCGCCCAAACACCCCCGAATAACTTCTCGTCTTCAACTTGATGGAATCTTTTAGGGTGTGTTCCACTAACCCAGTTTTTCAAAAAAATTGATTTTTCACGATTTTTTTATGTGATATGTTGTAAGAGAATGACCAATTTTGGTGTTTGAAAAAAATAATTTTTTGTTAGTGGAACACCCCTTAGTGTCTTGACAAAAAATGGTTTTCATGAAAAAACACACTCCTCTCCTTGATTCCATTAGTGGCTTGATACTAAGGCACTAACCCAATTTTTTGAAAAAATTGATTTTTCATGATTTTTTATATGATGTATTGTAAGAGAATGACCTGTTTTTGTGTTTAGAAAAAATAATTTTTTGTTAGTAAAACACCCCTTGAGAATGACCTGTCTTGGAGATTTAGACTTTGTGATTGTGAGTGCTTTCGGCGTTACCTTCATGATGATGATGATCATCAATAATTTTGTCCACATAAACTAGGAAAAAATTGGCAGACACTTTTCGAAGACGCTATTCTATTTTCACCTAAAATTTTCTTGGGAATAAGGAAACACTTTTCGAAGGCAAGTTTGTTTTTTTTTTTTTTTTTTGGAACTCAAGAAAATGCCCTCAGCTTTTTCAAAAACAATTTGGCAGATGGTTTTCGAAACTTGTTTTATGACAATCTTATTACCAGACCCATTTGGAGAAACATTCCAATGTTGCAAATTCGTACAATATGAAAACGACGAGCATTTTAATTCCTACAAATAATGTCCGACTCTTTCCACAAAATCAATTCCTCTAGACCAAATGCTATGTATAAGTACCATTCTTTCGGAGACAGTACCATCCCATGTATCTTGTTTTTCATTACTTAAAATATCGTGCGGGTGCCTTAGGCTTAGTTTGCCAAAAGATTTTAGTAATTCATTTGCTAAAATCAACCAAGATTTTAGCAAATGAATTGAGTTGCTAAATTCATGAAAATTTCAAATCACAAAATTAAGTGGTTCCATTTATTATTTTTTGATTTTTTTTTTCACACCAAGTTAAAGTGCTCGAGGAATACTTTAATTTGGTGCGAAAAAAATTGAAAAACGATAAAATGAACCACTTAATTTTGTGATTTGAAATTTCTATGATTTTAGCAACTCAATTCATTTGCTAAAATCATGGTTGATTTTAGCAAATGAGTTGCTAAAATCTTTTAGCAAACGAAGCCTTAACATCTTTCACTATAAAAAACTAACAATTTTTTCCTAGTTTATGTGGAGAAAATTATTGATGATCATCATCATCATGAAGGTAACGCCGAAAGCACTCACAATCACAAAGTCTAAATCTCCGAGACAGGTCATTCTCTTACAATAAAATTTTAGGTGAAAATAGAATAGTGTGGCGTTAGAGCACATATCTTGGCTGTCATCTCTCACCCTCTCTCCTCTTCCTCTCCCCTTCTCTCTTTATATATCTAAAATCTAAATCGTTCAAAATACTTTTAGATGACCGAGATGTGTATTGGGTCTGCCATGTGGTACCCGGTCATGTTTATGTACCTTTCAGCATCTCCAGAAAGTAAAATGTCATCACATTCCATAAGCAAATAACTCAGTGGAAAAAACTTGAGAAAAAAAAAAGGAACTGCATCCAAGAACAGGGTCTAAAACAAAAAAAACAGATTCACCCTCTCATCGATTTTTCTTATTTTCACCTTCTCATGGATATGGAGAGTCTGAGGCCATAAACCTGAAAACCTTTGAACCTTGTCATAAACAAAAACAAAAACAAAATCAATTTCAAACCTTGATCTTGATCCTTCCATGCCTATTAACACTCTCCTCCACCACCATTCTTTTTATCACCAGCATCTTCTTCTTCTTCTTCTTCTTCTTCTTCTTCTTCACCATCGTCAAATACTTCCTCATCAGACATACAAAGCTGTAGCTTCAACCGACCATCTTCTCTCCTCGCACGGAGAAATTCCTGGGTTGGCTTTCTAATCTCCTTTAACACAAACCTTCCTTCGTTCCGGTAAGATTTGAAACACACCCAAGGCTTTCCACTCTTTCCGATGCTTGAAATCGGTGGAGGAAATGTTCTTCCAGTTGACCTTGATCTCCTGAACTCCCCTTTTGTTTGCCTCGTAGTGCTTATCTTGTTTTGCCAATCCGAACGCATTTCATCATTCAATTCCTCAACCTCGTCGGAGCTTTCGAACCCGAGACCCTCAGTGCATAATTGTAGGCTTTCTGAATTCATAGATGAGAAGCTATCACTGTTCTTATGACAACCCACGTATTCTTTTCTGTGGAAATAATCCGAGTTGTACGATTTTTCCTTGTCGTTTTTTTCAAAACTAGGTTGTGGGTTCTGATACATCTGTGGTGGTGATGATAATGAGGAGGAGGAGGAGGAGAGAGGAAGAGGGGATTCTTGATTTTCTTTGAAATGTAATTCCCCGAAGATTTCGGTGGAGGGAGAACCTTCAATGGGTCTGGGGGATTTAATCTGATTCCATGGTGTGAGGGATTCGAGGAGTGTTGGATTTTCAGGCAATGGCTTCTTGAAGATGTGTTGAAGGCTTTCACAGGCAGCCATGGTTTGGTTCTCCGTTGCTTTCTTTTCTCTCTTCCTTTCTCTTTTGGTGCTCTGTTGGATGATGATGATTAGAGACCAGAGATTAACTACGTGTGGTTTGTGTGTGTATGTGTGTGTGTGTGTGTGTGTGAGAGAGAGAGAGAGAGAGAGAGAGAGAGAGAGAGAGAGAGAGAGATGCACGAGATAGACATGGGTTGTGGGTGAACTCAAGTCAAGAGGAAGTTGAGATTTATTAGGGATGCTGTTGTGTTTTTTTGGGGTATGTCTGATCATTTGGGGAGTGGAATAAGGATGGGTGGTTGTGGTTATGGAGCCCTGTGAATCCATTGGGTGGTCTTAAATTGTTTGTAGATTGTGAACGTATATGTATAAAAATACGGCCCATCATTAATCAGTTAGAAGGGTGAGAAAAACAGATTCCAATTTTCAAAACTGCATGAGATGTATCCATGGATCAAATTTCAAACCAAGGTTTTGAATACCGTATAGGCGTAGGTATCAATTTTTCTGCTGGTACGGTACTCGTCAATACGGACTACCGTTTTGAACTTAACGCTAATATACAGATATAGTTAAAAATCAATAATTTTTTACATACCATCTAATTTATCCTATTCAAAATTATGAATTTAACTCTCATAATTATCAAAGTTGAGATTTTTTTTTAATATCAATAACAATAAGTTTTAACCAATTCTTGAGAGTTCACTATTAAAGCTCCCCTTTCCAAAAACAATTGAGAAAATGAAGCTCACATGAGAGATAAAAGGACAATTTAGTCATTTAGAGATATTAGGGCTTTCATGATAAAGGGTACTTAGCCTCACTTCTAAAAGACAAATTTGAAACACTTTTTTCTTTCTACTGGATCTATTGCGGCGCAGCTCTCTGATTCCATTTTCTGCCATTTCTGATTCCATTTTCTGCCATTTTCAATGGAAACTGCTCTTTCAAGCTCCCCATCCGATCTCTCTCTGAGCAATGTAATATTCAGTACGGCTACTCTCCCCGTCTGCTTCTCTCCCTCTCACGCTCTCTCAGGTCCTAGTCACCGGAAAATGTGTGTATTTTACGTACCAAGAAGTGCAAACCGGACGATATTCTCGTTTTCGCCGATATGGCCGATACATGGCTGGTATATACCGGTACTGTACACGGTACATTATTGAGAGTACTTGGTACCATTTTTTTTTTTGTAAAAACAGTATGTACCGACCAGTACAGCACCTTAATGATAACCTTGGTTCAAACCACATCATAGTGGGTTGTTTACATTTCGTTTAAATGTATAATAATAAGGCTTTACTACATATTTAAAAAATCGTGTTTCGAAATCAAGATTGACTGAAGCGGGACCCAGGGACAACGCACTTAATGTGTTGCATCGTGCAGCAGAGCATTCCAGCCATTCAAAAGTGTTTTCAATGGCTAGAACTTTAAAAAAGACTTTTGAACAGTTCAAATATACGATGCACGGTGCAGCACATTAAGTGTATTGTATCATCCCTGCTTTGGACTCGAGCGGGTCTTAAACAAGTTTAACCACGGCTAAACCGAGCTTTAAGTAACTTGAATGGAGACGAATTTGAACGCAGCTCCAAAAAAGATACCAAGCCCTAGAGTTATAAAAGCTTAGTTCCTTGATGATAAGTCGTTCTGAAACTAGCTATTAGCAAACTATCCATAGAGTCCCAACGATTAACTTGGGTTGGTTTTGGAGCGTAGAGGCTTGAAAAGTCTAATTTTTTCTGATCTCCAGCTGGATATGAAAGCAAACAGTCGAGAAATAAAGATTGCTGGAAAGTAAGCAAGTCAAACACGTTCGATTTAGCTCAATTGGTGAGCACCAAAGAGGTCCCAAACAGATGGTTCTGATTATTCAAACTGATTCGATACACATTTAGTAGAGATCAGTCTCTTTGTGAGTGTGAATGACACAATCTGAGGTAGGGTATGCAATGCAAGTGAGCAAATAACCCTGCTTGATTTGGTTGTCATCGAGGAACGACCCGTCGGACTGATCCACCGAGCCCGACACCAATTGGCCTGCGCAGGTGGAGCAAGCGCCTGCCCTGCATGAATACGGCAACTCAATTCCAGCATTTTCTGCGGAGTCCAAGACGTACGTGTCATCGGGGGCTTCAAACTCGTGTTCTCCGCCTTCTGGGCTAATTAGCTTGACCTTGTACATTGCATTTGTTCTAAAACTCGAAGAACATTTCAAACCCAAGGTGTTTTTGGAGTCGCTCTTTAGTACCACAGAGGATGGGGTCTTGACAAAGGCATCGGGAATTTGGGGATGGGGTGCAAATGCGAACAAGCACTGAGAGGCGAGTCCCGTGGCTGACATGTTTACCTGGACTAAAGAAGCAAGATTCAGATAGGTTGGAAATGAAATCGTTCAGAAGAAAGAGATGAAACAACATGAAAGGAAAATGGAGTGAAGCGGTGAGAAATTAAAGAACCAGATGGAAAGCATCACGCATTAGATGAACATGGGATATTGTTAACATGAATCATTCCATGATTCCGCTTGGATCGGGGATCTGGGTAAGGAAAAGGAAATGGAAAATTTGAAGGATCTAACAGCTCACAACAGTAAAATCCTCCAACTTTCCCTTTTCTTCATCCAAACACTGTTTCAAACTACAGCCTAACTGGGCGTCACATGGAAAGGTCCCCAAAATTGGACACTAGAATAAGCAGAAAATGCAAGACCTATGGTCGTACACTACTCTATGCCCTTTCAATCGATCATTATTGTTATCAGCTCTGATTGAAGATGGTTCTGTATACAGACAATCAAAGTTTACACGCAACCACATTTATCTAAGTGACAAAACAAGCCCCCATCATCCCAGAATGATGACATAAATCTACGTAATGATTCCCATTAGAAAGAAGGTTTCTGCTGTTCAAGCTTGAGCTGTCTCCTAGCACCTTAAAGCAATAGCACTTGGAGCACATTAAGAAGAAGCAAGCAAGTAGCCCTTCAATGAAGATTCCAAGCATTCTAAGCAATGGAATCAACTATTCTCAAGATTCCAAAAGGTTGAAGGTTAATTTCTTTCACTGTCACCATTGGAGAACCAAGTCTTCTACGGACAAAACAAAACAGAACTTCTTGCTTGAAATGCTAAGTAATAACAAAAAGTGCACTTTCTGATTGAACACAGTTTAGGTATAGTTTTGCTGGGATGTATAGTAAACTAATGAACTAGACTTATCAGAATTCAGAAC
Source organism: Vaccinium macrocarpon (assembly GCA_022606695.1). Taxonomy (NCBI): domain Eukaryota; kingdom Viridiplantae; phylum Streptophyta; class Magnoliopsida; order Ericales; family Ericaceae; genus Vaccinium; species Vaccinium macrocarpon. The sequence goes on from CM040176.1 coordinate 24,297,096, forward strand.
TCTCCAAAATCAAATCATAAACTCAATGAGGGACAAAACCTCCAGAAACCTCTTTCATTAACAAGGATCTCAAATAGGAATTTTAAAACTTTACAGGAAACTTCAGGGTCATAAATTAGTTGATAGGAGTGGGAAATGGGAATCAAGAGTTTCAGAGTACCCAAAGAGAATATAAACAGGATGAAATCTACAACCCATCAATCAATTCTATTTATATTTGTCTATTTCATTCTAGTCCTCATCTAATCTAGAAAGGGACGTATTCATTGGGGGAGCAACTCAAGTATTCAATACAGATGGTACCTACTTCTCTTTCAAGTTGCAACTATATCACTAGTAACTTGGCAAGTTCAAGAGCCATTCAATACACAATCTTCTCTTCTCTACAACTATAATTAGCAAGAGTAAAGAAAAAGGATGCTACCAAGCACATTAATATGTTGCCTTGTTAGAATTTGTAAAGAAATGAAACTCAAGCATCCATTTCTGCCACCACAAGGTCATAGCTGTAGGAGAACTGTGAGAAGAAGCAAAGCGCAAGGCTCCCTGCTCTTCAATCTAGGCTCCATCTCATCCCCACTGAGAGAAACAATCTTAAGAACAAACTTAAAGTTTACCCATGCCTATGAAGTTTTCGTTCTTTCGAGTGGCATGCCTAGGAAAATTTTCAAACTGCGCAAGCGACGCATACAAATATAGAATATGATCCAATTGCTATTTTTCATCAATATCAGAAAACATATGACTACTCTTATTGCCCTGACATTGAACCTTTCAATAGAAGTTTACTTTCAAAGAAGAAACCAAACTAACAGGAAACTGATCAGATTATGCCTAAAAAACTAAATTCCAAAGTCAGCTGCCACAACCTCCTGTATCGGGCGATAATACCACCTCGGACTTCTTCTTCCTCTGGGACATGACGAGTCATGGACAAAACTCCTCACAACAAAGTCCAGTAACTTAATCCAAGGCAAATGCGAGTCTTGTTAAAGGTCTGACCAGTGACGACCATTAGAAAGTACAAAGAAAATCCAACCAAAGACATTTTGAATTATTTTCTGATATTATGTGTGACAAATGTTGAATTTTGGGGGGATTGCCGGCTTCCTCACCTTCTGTTCTTTTCTTTGGCATCCATTCCCGATACCGTTGCAATATTACTTGTAAAAAAATTATTCGTGAAAAGATTGGTGATGGGAGAAGTTACCCAGTAACTTTTCAATTCTTGCATGTTTCCAAATATAGCTTGATAGCAGTAAATTCTAGTAAGCAAAATAACACACTAACTTTTCAATTCTTGCATGTTTCCGAATATAGCTTGATAGCAGTAAATTCTAGTAAGAAAAAGAAAACCAGATGTTTTTCAATTTTCCTTTTTGATCTTCAGCGTTTTTCAATTTCAGAGACCAAAAATAAATAAATCCCTCTCTCTCTCTCTCTCTCTCTCTCTCTCTCTCTCTCTCTCTCTCTCTCTCTCTCTCTCTCTCGGACACACACACACTGATTAGCATCGAAATACCCCAAAAGTTTAAGTAAGCCAAAAATAAAAGGAAACCAAAAGAAGAGGAAAATCAATAGAAACATCTTTAATCCTTCCACCAAATAACAAACAACAGTCCACCACGAGCAATCACTAGATTTAATTATTCACGATTACATGAATACACAGAAATTTAAAAGAAGCATGTTGAACATAAACAGAATAAACACGAAGCATACCAAAAAACAGAATGAACGAGTAAAAAAACCAGAACAGATTGCAAAAAAGAAGAAAGAAAAAGAACTAGTGCGTTATATAGATCGGAGGAGTGAAGATCTTACAGAGAGTGTTCACGGAGATTGCAATGTAGGGCAGGTCTCCACAGGAGAGAGAGAGAGAGAGAGAGAGAGAGAGGGGTTGGCAACAGTGGAGAATGGACAAGTATTTAAGAGAGAGAGAGAGAGAGAGAGAGAGGATGCCCTAATTAACCAACCAGTGACAAAACCACCTACCCACTTTCCCCTGTGGGCCGCCCCTTGGTTTAATGGAGTATTTTCTTTCTTTATTCGGATCTAGGTATGGCAATTCTTCAAGATTATGCACTCGGGCCGCCCCTTGGTTTCTGTCAGCCAAAAAAAGGGTTCTCAACAAATTGACTAGAAAATGTGTCTTATATTTAGGGGTGTGCATCGTGTCGGGTCAGGTCGGATTCATATCGTGTTCATTCGGGTTTGGGTTAATACTTTTCAACCCGAAAAGACTAGTTTACCGAAACGTGTCGAAAATACCAACTCTAATTCGACCTGAAATTACTCGTGTCAACCTGAACTTGACCTATTATGACACGATTAATGTGACGTGTCAATTCAGGTTCGGGTTATGCAGGTTAATACATGTGTGTTTTCAGGTTATGCGGGTTAGAAATGCAAGTTAATTTGTGTCATTCTCGGGTTAAGCAGGTTTAAACCTGTCGGGTTCGGGTTAACGTGTCGACACGGATAAATGAACAAGTTAATCTGTGTTGTTCTCGGGTTAGGCAGGTTGACCCGATTCTGACCCATTTAATAATTGTGTTTTTGTGTCGTGTTATATACATGTTTCGTGTCCAAAATAGTCAACTCTAACCCGCTAACTTCATGTCGTGTTCGAGATGTGTTATCGTGTCGTGTCATAAATTTTCACCCCTACTTATATTGATATAGTTAGCCAAAAAATATCACCATTACCTAATAATCTAACCATTTGGCTAAAAAAAAAAAAAAAAACTCGAAATCGTCCTCCACTTGTCTGGCATGTGAGAAACACATGCGAGAGTAGATCTAACTCTCTGGCATGCGCCACCTTTGACTGGTGCATGCGCAGTCACCGAAGCTTCGTCGTTGACGGATCTTGCACTAATCGAGTCATCGCGATGAGGGCTATATTGTGGGTGTCTTAAAACAATTATTAGTGTGATTATTTCGACGACCAATTTTTTCTTGCGAGCGAGCGCGCGCGCAAGAGAGAGAGAGAGAGAGAGAGAGAGAGAGAGAGAGGGGTTGGCGATCTCACCAGACCTTGTCATACCTCGCCTGTTGTGGCAAGGTACTGTAGCAGCTCAAGATTTGCCGAGGTTGCTGGGTGCTGTTTTCAGGGGGAAACCTCGCCACTTGGGTCTCACCAGAGCAATAGCGAGACCATTGGAGATGCTCTAGGTTTACTAACTTTAAAATAATTATTCAACTAGTAAAAAAAAAAAAACAAATCGAATATTTGTATCGTAATTGATTTAATTCATTTAAACTTTCATTCAAAATTCATCACCCTATAATTTGAAAGAATCTTGAAAAAAAGTTAGACAATTGTGCGCTCAGTATCCTTTCAATCCGAGCCGCACATATCGTAGGGTTTGTTAAGAAGAGTATTGAATAAAAAATTATCTTGATTGGACATCGACATGTATCTAAATGCACAAAAAGTCAACTATTGTGATACCTATAGACATCGAATAAAAATAATTGTTTCACTTATTGCTCTTCTCAACAAGCCATATGTATATACGGTTCGGATCGAAGGGATACCAAGCACACAATTGTCTAGCTTTTCTTCAAGATTCTTTCAGATTATAGGGTTCTGAATTTTGAATGAAAATTTAAGCGAGCTAAATCAATTACTTACAAATTTTCGATTTGGTTGATTTTTTCCCAAACTACTTGAACAATTATTTTTAAATTATTAAAAAGTTGGGATCATTTGTATAAAATTCTGAAATAGGCCCCACACCACCATGTGTAACTTACCCTCCTTACTCGTGCAGCGACAAAAGCTCACTACTGGCACCCGTAATCCCTCTTTCCATCACCCATTTGAGTACTCACCCATCTGCGTAGACTCCTTGTACTTGGGGATGCAAACCATACCTATGTGTGGTGGAAATGGGAGTTGGAGCATTGTATGTCCTAGTTTCTGGGACGATGAATGATTTTTCCCAACCCACACCTAGTATTTTGAAGAGTAGTCAATTGTCAAGAAAAGGTTTTCTTTCCATCACCGTCATCGTCATAAAAATTACTCCAACCCACAAATAGAGGAAGATCATAAAAATTGTAGTGTCTTTCTCTCAAACTCACACTTGAAATGGTGGGTTCCATTAGCTGGGATCATGTAGTTTGACATTCGAGTTGTTGATCGCAAATCAGTGGTCCTGATTTCATCTCAGTAATTGCATGATCCGAATTGTCCATCGCCGAGATAAAACCCGAGCCATTGATTACCGAAATCAACGGCTTAGATATCACATTATAAGATTGTAGTGCAACTCCGCACTACAGGATCCGTGGATCACCCTTAAGCAATTTAATTTATTATCCATTAAAGGATTTTCAAACATATCAAAAATCAAATAAATAATAAAAACTATTAAAAATTTTAAGGGTGTGTTGGAGTCGCAAATTTACAAACTAAAAAAATGGGTCTTTAGTGATACTCTTTAAGGGGATGAGTCCATCCATATGTTATATCATACATTAATATAGGAGTGTAACATTTATACATTCATTATAATAGTTTGTAAATAATTTAATATTCGTAGTGAGGAGCTTCTGCAATCTCAAATTGCCAAAAAAATTAATAAAAAAACCCCACTTGTAGTCTTGTACACGCACGTAAGCAAAGAAAAATGCAATATTTCTTGTCATTTTAAGCATAATTGAACCAATGAAATTCGTTTGCTTGACTTATTGGAGTTTGTTGGTAGCAAAAATTTAATTCAACTTTTGCCATCACTTCTTCTTTTTTTTTTTTGGGACCAAACACATTATTAAATGCACACGCGAAGTTTTTGCACCACTAAAATAAACTGAAATGCTTAGCCATGGATCAAGGGTAGTCCGATTGGCTGGTGAATTTATTTTCTACACAATTAATCATTTCTTCTTGTCATCATGCTACAACTTATATAAAAGTAATTTCTTATGAATCTCATAAAGTCCAATCATTTGACCAGGTCATGAGAGAGGGAATTGGTCAATGTACGTGTAAATTATCCAGACACACCTTTACAATTGAAAAAGGGTAGCTTAAATATTAGTCCTGTCCTTTGGTCTTCCTTACAATGTCAGCCTAGCTTCCAAATTTTATCTGTCCTAATCTTCTCTCTATAATTCTCTCACCTAAAATGTCAAATCAACATTTAAAACACATATAATACCTAAAACAATCAAATGATCCAAAAAACTTAGGGTAAATTACATTGACCTCCCCTGAGGTTTCTGACTTGTACACTGACCACTCCTACTTTATCTGAAATAGCACTAACATCCCCTGAATTTTATATTTTAGTGTCAAAAGCACCCTTCAACAGTATCGATGGGTACCGACGGTGCCGGGGACCCCCTTTTGGGTCCCCAACGGTCGATCCGAGTAGTCCGTTTATTTCAAAATTGAATTCCGAGTGGGTCTATGCATGAATCACCTCAATCGGACAGTCCTAAGTGCTCGATCCAAAATTTTTGAACGAAATGGGGTGATTTTGGATCAAGCATTTAGGACCGTCCGATTGAGGTGATTCTTGCGTAGACCCACTCAGAATTCGATTCTGGAATGAACGAACGGCTCGGATCGACCGTTAAGGATCCACAAGGGGTCTTCCGGAGCCATCGGTACCCGTCAGTACAGTTGAAGGGTGTTTTTGATGCTAAAATATAAAATCCAGGGGAGGTTAGTGCTATTTCAGATAAAATAGGGGTGGTCAGTGTACAAGTCAGAAACCCCAAGGGAGGTCAGTGTAATTAACCCAAAACTTATCACACATATGAAATTTTTTGAAAATCTATCATAAATTCGTGAAACATCATGCTACGTCATTTTTGTTTTATCATACTGAGCAATTTTACCATATTGTACTCCGAATTTATCATAAGATTTTTTAGATTAGTTTACCACATGCATCCCATATCAAACTTAGATATTATTATCATCATAAAATCAGAATTAGACATGATTTCAATGTTATGCTAACCAAAGACAATATTTGATAACATTTTCTGCAACATATATTTCCATATGATTAGCAATAAAGAGTAAAGACATATGGATAATTTATCAATAAAGAACAAGAATAAAAAAAATTAACCATAACAGTATGGATGATCAATGCATGGAATGTGATAAATTTTTGACATTCATATATTGAAAATTTTCGATAGACGTGATAAATTGGTTAACTCATGAGTCATAACTATTCAACAACGTAACTCCAAGAACACGATAAAATGTTTAACATTTATGTACTGAGCTAGCATTAAAAAACTACGAGACATTTGTTACATTCTTATATTTAACCTTTTGAGTGAACAAAATGAAAGGCAAAACAAATTGCCTACATGATTTCGATATAAAACTACGTCAAAAACATCAACGGCAAAACAACGACGGGGGAAATTTCATTCAAAAGATTGAAAACAACAATTCCGACATAAGCATGATGTCAAAAAATTATGTTACATATAAATGTAATGGACCTTTTAAACAACAATGTTAGGAACACATTAAAATGTATCTATTTTGCCTATCACAAGTGATGATAGGGCCCACTATACTATTTAGAGGGGCTCACATCACCTTTGAGCGAGGATATAGAAGCGAATATACATTTAGATGTGCCCCAAGCATTTTTTTATGAAAAAAGGGTCTTTTTAGATTCGAGCATATCTGAAAATGACTGTTTTTAAAAAGGAAAAAATAGGCATAACTACACTATATTTTTAGCCTTTTTAAAGAGGGACAAGAAATTTTTGCAATAAACAAAAAGACATTGTTTTTAATATTGATTTAACAAAAGGACAAAACACACCCACTCTCTTTAAAAAGGCAAAAACATAGTGGTTGTATTTGGTTTTTAATTTAGTTTAGTTTTAATGATGTAAACAGATGTAATAAGTGGAGAGAGATAGAGAAAGAAATAAGAGAAATGATGATGTTAACAAAACCAAAACTAAAACAAAACTCTAAACCGAACAGGGCCAGTGTATTTATGCCTAATTTTTCCTGCTAATAAATTCAATATGCCATCTAGCTTTATTGGCAACGTTAGCCCATTAGCAAATTCCCATTTTACAATTGTTCAAATCAACATTTTCAAAATCAGTCTCCCATGCCTTCATTGTTTTTCTCAAACGGTACTAGTCTATGAATCAGGGTTTTTTCTTTTCTTTTTTTCTTTTCAAATGACGTTAGGAAAATATACTATAGCCACTTAAATGCTATGAATTATTTTGATTCGGGGGAGTTCGAAAGTTGTGAATGCGTGGAATGGAGACATAATTTTTCAGTCTGTGATGAATACTTGGTTTTTTAATGCATTTTATGATGATTAGTGAGGTTTCACTAACTACGAAATTTTATCTATTATCTCACATTTTAAGATGATTAGTGAGCTTTCACTAGTTCACGAGTTGATAGTTGACTAGTTGGTTGATTTTTTGTACGAAATTATAACTGTTTTTAAATATTAGTGAAATCTCAGTAATTTTTTGGATCGTCATAAGTGGTCAGCGGGAGGTATGAGTTGATTTTTTAAAAAAATTTTCTATACAAAATTAGAATTTTAAAAAATTAGTGAAATGTCACTAATTTTTTTGGGTCACTGGAAGTAGTCGGCGGAGGTGGGGTGGTGTTCGTCTAGGAGGTAGGAGTTGATTTTTTTGAATTTTTCTATATGAAATTAGAACTAAAAGTTAGTAAAATGTCACTAATTTTTTGGGTCGTGGAAAGTGGTGAGCGAGAGATGGTGTGGTGGTCGACCAGGAGGGAGGAGTTGATTTTTTTGAATTTTTTTTACGAAATTATAATTTTTAAAAACTTAGTGACATGTCACTAATTTTCAATTGCACGAGTTCCTTTTATCAATTTTTTCCCCTTTTATGTTCGATTACAAAAATTCCTTCTTCCTGTTAAAAATATCAAATGTTTTAAATTTTTTGCTAAGAGACCCTTTAAAAAATTGAAACAATTTGGCGTTGACTGATTTAGGCCCAAGCCTAAAAAAGAAACCTTTACATAAATGGGTTTTGCTACCGGACTTCCAATAAGTACAGAAGACAAAAAAGCTCTTTAATTTTTTTTTTTTATAGCAGGCTAAAACTAAAATTATTTAGACCTAAATATATGTATTAGGCTTACATATATGGAGACCTCATTTTTACTATTTTTTTTCAGGGCCCAAAACTTGGGCTTTAGCTTCTGCCATGAGCCAGTTCTCCCTATATCTCTGATTAATATTGCAGCAAAAGTGACCTTTTCATTTCTCCCTGTTTAACCAAATTAAAGAACTCAGTATTTAAATGCAGTTCAACCATTTAACTATCAAAGGTGAAGATGTTTAACTGTCACGAATAGATGATTCAAGATTTTTCGCCATCAAAAAATATACTAGAAAACAAAGCATTACAAAGTTTTGATGGTATTCAAGAAGAATCCAAACTGGAGAACAAAAAAGAAAAGAAGAACCCAAACTGGAGATTGATACAGGAATAACTTCTTGAATTTGATCAAACAAAATTCCTCAGTAGAACAGCTCAAATAATTGCCTCCTTAGAAGATGCGGATTGGCTTCCCCATGGTACTCTTGAGATACAAGCACCTAACCTGATATCCAACAAAAAATAGAACATTGTGAGAGACATTGTAGGAGAAATGATAATCAAAAGCGAGAAATCCCGAGCCGCCAACAACCTTTTCTGTTCTAAAAACAAAGTAAAGAATTCCTTGACATCCATTCATAGGCTCATAGACAACAGTAAGCCGGTCAATCATGACAAAAATCATTGGCGACCCTAATGCATTGGAAAAAATGTACCAGAACTAAACATGTCACAAAAACAAGGATAATTGCCTTTTTGCTTCCTATTTGGGAAATTATATACTGTCCTTGTTGTTTGAAATTGAAAAAGGTATCAAACATGTTTGTTTCCAGATTTCATATTTCCTGAACACAAGCACTGTCACCGGAAAATAAACATGGTATGGGAGAAGCCCCTAAGTTTACCTCCCACACAAGAGGCACAAGAAACCATAAAGATTTGTGAATTACCATGGGAACTACGGGTCAGCATAGCTATTTCATGAATACACAAATTCCTTCCCTCCACATTTTCATCCAAGCACATAGCCAGAAAACAAAAATGTTACCAGGCCCTTTAGTGCAACACACAGAACAGGAGTCCCGCACACGAGCCACAGAGAAAGGCATTAAGTTTAGACAACTATCACACTGTATTAGCCGAACAAAAGAAACAAACTGTCACACAGTATTGAATACTAAGTATTATCTACCAGCAATAATCACTACATTTTAATTACCCAAAAAATAATCACTACATTTTGAATTTACTCTTTCCTTTTGTACTTGTTCTGGGCAGAGGGGTGCATAGAAGAGGTTCTGAAATTCACAAACACTGCATGTCTAGAATGCAATGTATCACAGAATTGACTCTAGTTGTCAACTCTTCTTAAGCGTTCAATGATGGAAGAAGGGCAACCACTGATGGTAATCCGAAAGAACCAAGCCAAGAAAATGAATGAGTAGAATATGCCAGGAGAGAAAAATAGCTGCAGAGCTAGATATGCACGATAACCCTAGCCTACATACGCTTTTGCGTAACACAAAGTCCATGTGAGGTAGAACAAACTCACATTTTGCCAGTTCTTCTTCAACAACGAAACTAGAAAGTTCACGCTCATTTGAACATTTTGAAAGATCTGCTTATCCTCCATACTGCAGTTGCCAACAGCTACCCCCATGCAGAGAACCTTCTTCAGTTGAAACTTCACTGTGGCTTTAGTCTCGTTGACTTTAGACTCGAGGGACTCTTGGTGAGAGACAAGGGTGGGAAACTTCCCTGAATAGGCAGAATAGAACTAGTCAGACACAAGAAAGGAAAGATCAATAGCTGTCACACCCAAATAAAGCAACTGCAAAAATCATATCTAGACTGCCCAGAAAGCCAGTCAGAAAAGAACAATCAATACATAATGTATGCAGAACAATTAAGCAAATGACACTGGGTTTCAATGAAATCCCAGATCAAGTAGGAAATCATTTTCCCTCTAATGGAAAGCTGTGTTGGATCAAGCTCGTGTTCCATTAACTTAAAATAAAGCAAATGAAATTGCCCAAATAGTGGAACAGCTATGTACTGACCCAGCATCATAAATGCACACACTTCATACTGAAATTAAGCCATTGGAAACCAAGTACAGCGTGGGAAACTATGAACCTACTCAAATGAAGAAAAAAGATGCATAGATTGTTCATACATAGGTATCAAGTACAACACACCACCCCAAAAAAAAAAAACTTATACTTACACAATACACAAGAATGTTTCTAAAAGCAGCCAAAATATATGTATATTATTTGTCACCTGGAAAGAGAAGAAATCTAAAAAAGTGAAAAAAATACAATGGTTGCATTACTTGAAGACAATAACATTGGCACTGATTGTGTGTGTGTGTGTGAGAGAGAGAGAGAGTAGCACCACCAATGAAACTGTTTTTAGATGCACAATTACTAAACCAGAATGCAAAAAAAGGAATATGATGTCAAATGACAAGGAAACAGTGTAACAAGACTACAAATGTTTCATTTTTCAAACACACTTGCCTGCCTTGTTGAGACCAGGTCCTAATAGACGGGGAATCTGCTTGATGACAGCTTCTGAAGCTAAGAAGGCATGGTATTTCTTAGCAAGTTTCTTAACCAGTTTCTTGTTTTTGTTAAGCTTTTTCAGCCCTTCCACATCCATATACTCCAAGCCTATCTTTTCAGCCTGCAGTTCAAGAGAACATGATCAGCTCAAGATAAAGGACAACAGATCCTGATTAATGACCCAGGCCCAAAATAACCATAGAAAAAAAACATTCTCTCTAGTATCTGAGCAATTGGGAACATTAGTCCTACTCTTACAAATAAGGACGTGGATAAAAACAATTGCAGCACTACGCTGTTTCGCTTAAGAGTTTATCATTCACAACACATGTAATCCAAGAGAAACATCCGAAGAAGTTTACACAGCTCTTGCATGCTTTTGCCCTGTTACATCCCGACCATAGCGCAACAATTAGCCAAAACAGATAATTAAAGAATGGTCAATCCCAATTCACAACCAAAAGATACGATGAAGATATGATTCCACACCCCCAAAAGTATAACTCTAGTCTGTGGCTCTAAAATTTTTCCCAATTTGGTCATCAAATTACTACTGTTCTGTCAATGGGGTCCACTTCGCAACATCCGTAAAGTTCTCTCTAATGGAAACGGTAAAATGGCACCAGCTAGAAGGGCCAAAGTTGGATAAGTGAAAACAACCAAAGAGGGAAGATATAACACTTCAAGGGGCCGCCCACTTCGTGTCTTTGGGTGGAAAGTGGACGGAAGTTGCAAAATGGACCAAATTGATAATAATTACTCCTTACAAGGACGAAACTGGAAAAGTTGAAAGTTGAGGAACATATGACACTTCAGCAAAGTGTAACTTTAGGTGCATGATTAATGTTTTCTTGCAGCTGTTTGCGTGACAACAATCATGCTCAATCTTTTTCCATTGGAGAACAGTTCAAGAATACAAAAAAAAATCACTGTTGAGGAAATGACAGATTCCATTCTAAACAATGTACACTAGTTGAAAGTTCTAGATTCATTAGTTTGTTGATGTAGGATCACCTCTTCCACGTGCTGAGCATCACCAAGCATGCAAACCTTCATTTTGGGACGAGGAATGTGAGGCAACTTAACAGAACCACTGAAACGCTTATCCTTCTGAGGATCATAATTTTTCAGCCCAATCTGGAGCTCAATGGTTTCAGTAAAGTTGCGTTTTTTCTCCTTGACATCATTGCCAATCTGAGTGATTGCTTCCCTCAAGACTTCGCTCTGAAGCTTACTATGAATTAGAAAGACAGAATAAAACTATATGGTTAGGGAGGATAAAAAGGAGATTGCCACCCATGGAAAGGGCAAGACAGTTGCACTTCAAAAACACAGAAAGAGCATTCATGGATGACCATAATATGCAAGTACTAAATTAATAATAGTCACCAGATCAGGGAAAAAAGGTCAGAAGAACTTAAAAACAACATGGGAAACAAAAACTACATTGAAACAACTTTGTTGTTTGGTTCTTACCATTCGAGAGAGATTTCCAAATAGCAAATAATGCCTAAATTGGCTGCTTTAGTCTCTCACATGCCCCATACCCAACATATTAATTCAAAAATTAAGCAACTAAGAGCATCTTCAGCTATGGGTTAAGATTTGGAGATCCCACACTATTTTGAAAGCTTGTGGGGAGATCCCCTTTTTCCTGAAGGTCTATGCGGCAATTTGGCATCTCTCAATTGAAAGATCCCTCATTCCCAACAAAGTGCCAAATCTATATTTCATTGTTACTTGTTTAAACTTTAAACATTCATCCTTTTTAACATTATGAGCATTTCTCTACTGCAAAATTCATTTTCACTCTTTTGGCTCCAAATTTGACCTAGAAGCCTCAATGCCAATTGGCAAGAGAGATTTGGCATGTGTGCTATTCATTGAAGTTAGGAGAAGGGACCATTCGTTGTTAACTTTCCACAGTACTATTCCTTGGAACTTGGAAGGCCGGCAGCTGCTATAGCTACTCAGACAAAAAAGCCAAATGCATAGTGGTATCTCCACTAGCCATTAACATTCCCAACTGGACATGTTACACCAAGGCCAACCGAGATTCAACATCATGGTATCTCCACCAGCCATTAACATTTCCAACCGGACTTGTTACACCAAGGTCAACCGAGATTCAACATCTTATTGCCAGAAAATATTATTGCCAGAAAATATTTGTTGCACTAGAATTATCTTCACATTCATATTAATTGCATCCAAAAACCTCAGGCCACCAAAACAGTAAAATAAACATTCTAAATTACAAAAACAGGAGGCACTATCCACGAATCATAATTCCGCATACCTCATAGCTGAAAAATTTCCCTTCTTCAAACTTACTAACTGTAACCAAAACAGAAAAAGAGAAGAAAAAAAAATCAAGACTTCAACAAGTTATCCATAAAGCTAAGTTATCGTTTTTCACCAAAAGGCCCCATTTAGATGATTAGAAAACTGAAAATCAAGCAGGAAAAAAAAAAAACCCCATTTCTGTTAGTTTTCCTCAGATTTCATCAGCATCCAACGGAACTTATGGTGAAAAGGCGAATGTAAACTTCAAACGTAAAATTCTAGTAATTCGAGGTTTAGAGAGAGAGAGAGAGAGAGAGAGAGAGAGAGAGTGTTTGTGTACCTAAGGAGAAAACCCTAGATTAGGGTTTGTAATGGCCGACGAGTGAGCACGCACTACGCGGTTCGTTGGGAGCTAAATAACTTCCGACGGCGCGAACCCTAAACATGTGAGAGTGGATTTCTAATATGTGTGTTCTGGGCTGGGTTGGGTTTACCTGTAGTGAGGCCTCCATGAAAATCGTATTGGGCCCTTTATTAGTAATAACTTTCAGATTAGTAAGGTCCGGCAAGTGACAAACCGGCCCAATTTTGTCAGGGGCTTCCCATCCAAGCCCACGCTATGTCAAACACATTTCACCCAAGTCTTTCTCATGTGCGCGGATGATAATTTCTCTGTTCAGTGATCGCATCATTACTCTCTCTCTCTTCCCCTTTTCGACAAATGACTTGCTTTTAGGGGTGAACAAAAAAAAAATGTTGAACCGAACCAAGTACGAGAACCGGTTTATTTTTTTCGATCTTTTTCATTTCGTGGTTCGATTCGGTTAGCAGGAGTAAAATTTTTTTGAATCCAATTCGATTCCCGGTTCTTACAATTTTTTAGGCGAACCCAACCAAACCAGTTATATATATAATACATATTATGTATACTGTTATGACTAAAAAAAATGAGGGGGGTGGGATTGAACCCCGACCATCCGCATGTAAACGTATGCACTCACCCACTTGGCTAGCCAATTCTTATGCCAAAACGGAGGAAAATAATAATACTTAACATTACCGATTACTCTATGTTTTGTGTGTGTGTGTGTAGATATATACACATATATACAATTCGCTTCTAATAAGGACTCCCTCAAATGAGGAGATATGCGGACGAAGCACCACAAGCCCTTGGATGAGATCTAAGGGCTTAGATTTAATAACACAATTTGCAGGTCAAAACCACACAATTCGTTGGTCAAAACCCATATCACGGGTCAACAAACCCCATCCGGGTTAAATCAAAACCCACAATTTACTTTTCCCCTCCATTATTCGACTGACCTTAGAGAGAGAGAGAGAGAGAGAGAGAGAGAGAGAGGTAGAGGAGAAAATTCATACGACTGAAGGATCTGGAAATCGAAACAAGGATTAGACGACCACTAGGGTTTCGATCGCTCTCTCTTGATCTCGTTTTCTCTCTATGTGTTTGTTTGGCTCTTAAAAAACTAGGGTTTTGATCACGATTTTGAAGAAATTGGCAATGAAGAAAACAACTGAAGGATCTGGAAATCAAAAAAGGAGAAGAAGACCACCAAGGTATTTTGATTTCTAGGGTTTTGATTTCTTATTTTCCCGTTTTCATGCTCGAAAAGCATTGTTAGGTTGAGTTTGTTGAACTTTGGGGTAGATTGTCTATGAAAATGTGAGTCAATGATTGAAGATTTTTTGTACAAAATGATTATTTAGTGGTTTTGTGACCTGATTTTTCAACCATCAGTCCAATGTTATGTGTAAACAAAGATTTAGAACGTGTTTGACATGATGGCATTGCCGGTACTAAGTACAAAAGGTTGGATCGAACAAAACTTACTCTAACAGAATTTTTTTCCTTCTACTTGATATACAGACTTTTGAGAAATTCGATAAACTTTTTTACCAGTTGAAGAAAACAATGGGTTTTGCTATTGTTGAGAGCACATGGCATATGCATTAGACATTATTACTTCAATTGGCTATGTTATGCTATGATTTGGTCAAATTATTTGTGTTGCTAATGGCTATCTTGTTTTACCTTCAACAATGTACCAAATTCTTTTTTTTTTTTTGCAGTCTCTACGAGATGCACTTTACTCATCGTTACCATTACAACCATGTGCATCCTTTGGAGCTTCTTCTGAAATTATTTATATTTCTCAAGTGAAGAACGAGTTGATACTAAAGATTGATTAAATGTTTGACAATTTGGAAGACGTTCACAAGTTTTACATATGCTAAATAAGCTGAATTTGGGATTCGAGCTCATTCTAGCAAGTTGGGTAAGGACGGTCAAACCATTAGAAAGGAATCTGTTTGTCACAAACAAAGGGTGAGAGAAAAATATATATACTCAAAATGTTTCGGAGAACACTATATGGTTCCGGGGGTTGACTAGAGAGAATTGTGGTGCAAAATTGACAGTTGTGAAACGGGGTGCGGGGTTTGTTGTCACCATATTTATTGACAGTCATAACCACACTCTTGCCACGCCAAGGAAGGTGCATCTCCTCCAATCTCATCGTAAAGTGACACTTGCTCAATGAGCTTTGACAGAACAACTAGGCATTGCAAATGTGTCGACACACCAAGTTATGAGTATTTTGGAGATGCAATCTGAAGGTCTTGAAAATGTTGGATGTTCACAACAAGAAATTTATAATGCTCAAAGGGATAAGAGGAAAATGGTAGAGGGACATGATGCGGAGTTGTTGCTTGAGTATTTTGAGGCCCAACAACAAAAGAATCCCGCTTTTACGTTTTCAATCTAGTCAAATGATGATAGGAGTTTGATTCATTGTTTTTGAGCCGATGCAACCTCTAAAAAGTTATACAAATATTTTGGGGATGTGGTCGTGTTTGATACAACATACCAGACAAACAAATATGATTTCATCTTTGCACCTATAGTAGGGGTTAATCACCATGGGCAAACAACTCTTTTTGCATGTGCATTGTTGAGTGGCACCAATGCCTTTGAATGGCTTTTCAAGCAGTGGTTAGAAGCGATGCCAGTTGACCCACCTAAAATGATCATAACTGATCAGGATTCGGCAATGACAAAACCAATAGCTACTCTTCTTCCAAATAGGCTCCACAGGTATTGCATTTGGCACATTTTAAGTAAATTTTTTGAAAAAATAAGTGTAGTATCATGTAAAGAACATTACGATGAGTTTCGTGATTGTATATGGAACTCTGAGAGCCCTGAAGAGTTTGAAGGTAGATTGGTATAGGCTGTAGCAAAAGCTAAATTGTCCACCAATGAATGGCTACATGCCATGTACGAAATTCGTGAAAGATGGGTCCCCGCATATACGAGACACATTTTTTCCACCCACATGACTAGTAGTCAAAGAGCGGAAGGCTCTCATGCAATCTTCAAGCGATACGTGTCTCCAAATAATACTTTATTTGAATTTGTGACGCGGTTTGCTAGGGCACTTTCACTTATAAGGTATAATGAATTAGTTGCAGATCATAAAGATGTCAATGAGAAGCCACTCCTCATAACGAAAACACTCATGGAGTCGACAATGCGTGAATTGTACACACATGGTGCTTTTTACAAGTTCCAACAAGAACTCTTGGATAGTGGAATGTATGCGGTAAAGAGTACATTTAAAGATGAACACTGGTCTAAGTACAATGTTATGAGGGCAAATCAGAGTGATTCAAAGGGTCATGATGATAAGCCCCAAAAATTGTATATATGCGGTCTTATCTCACTCCTTGTGATCACACACACGTGCATTTTGTGCCTTTATACGATTGATTTTGCGCGAGTTGTGTTTTTGATAAGTTTCAGAAAATCGGAGCTAAAAGGCTTGTCCAAAGCTCCAAATAATCCCCGGTTGTATCCGGAAGTATCCAAGACCTCGCAATGCCATGGAGGACAATCGCCGAAGCTTGAAAGTCGATTCAAAGAGCTTTGGAAGGTTCAAGGAAGGCCCGGAACAAAGGAACAAGAAGTGTAGAGTTATGAGGCTCAAGGAAATCCGACCAATTGATAGAAAAAGGCTCATATCTCTCATTCTACAAAGGCCATGAAGATGAGGTCAATTGGGTTTGAAATTAGACTCATAGAGCTTTCCAACGGTTCAAGAATCGCCTCATTCCGAGTTCGGACGAAACCGGGGCGTACCCGCAAAGTTAGGGCAAAAAATCTGTCTGAACAGACGCTGATGGATCGATCCATCACTTTCCATGGATCGATCCAAGCTTCAAAATTTCCCAACAGAAGCCCTTGGATCGATCCAAGGTGAGTGATGGATCTATCCAATGAAGAAAAATGGCCAAAAATTTGACCTTGGATCGATCCAAGGTGTTGATGGATCGATCCAAACACATTCGGGACAACATTTTGAGCAACTTTTTGACTTTCCTTTTATGGAAATTTTTCCATTAATAGTATGTTTTGGATATTTTGAGAGAGAAAGAGGATTTTGTGTATAAGTATCACTCTCCCTCTCTTCTCCTACCTCACCTCAAATTCCCTTAAGTAGTTTTACTTGAAGTCATTTTTATTTTTCATAGCTTTTCAAGGTTTATCACTCTACAAAACTCAAGTAAGTGTTGTTTGTATTTTATTTTGTTGTTTATTATTAGTTCTTGTAATCGTTGGATCCTTATATAAATCGAGTTTATTTACGTTTCTATCGGTTTAATCTTATTTTCGTTTTCCAATCTTGTTCCTTCTTAAACTCAAGTTTACCATGGTTGTTTGTTAATTTTCCAAGTATTAAAGTGTTAGGCTAGCATAGGATCTTTGTTAAAAACCAAGTTTCAAAGTTTAATCATGAATTTTATTTCCTTCAAATTTCTAATTAGGATTAGCTTAAGCATAATTAGTGAGTAGTTAAATGGGCTCGGTCATGGAGTGATTAGCACTCCATGACTTAGGTTTAATTCGTTCTTCTCGCCAAATTGCAAACACTTCTTGTTTAATAAAGTCACGGGGTTCATATTTATGTATCGAAATTCGGGTCTGTAAACCCTTTTGATCGCACGTCGCCCGGGGCATGACCACTTGGTACGTGCGATGCTTAGGGATAGGGTGACTCAAATGTTTGTCTAATTGACACAAGAATCCTAAACTTTATCGAACATCATTTATAGTTCAAAGAGTTAGGATCGAATTTTATGTATCAAAGTCTAGGTTTGTTAATCTTTTTGATCTCTCGTAGTTAAGGGTTGATTCTCCTTTTCACGTGTGATGCTTGGAGCGATGTCAACTTAGATGTTTGCCAAATGGTTACAAGAATCCTAATCTCAACAAGAGAGGAACGAATTAGCCTAAGTTTTGGTTGTTAAAATCCCTTAGACTTTGCCTTAGTTTAATTTGTCATTTTTAATCTTCTGAGTCATTCTAGAAGTAGGAAGAGAACCACCAAACAAAACCACCTCGTAAGTTGGCCGTCTTAACGCCAAAACTCTCATCGCAAGTTAAACTCTCACGCTGGGTGCGTTCGGTCCCTGTGGATTCGACCCGGTCTTACCGGTTATTATGCTACCTCCGACCTAGCCCTACGCTTGGGGCAACACTTTCTACGACACAATCAAAGGTCACAAGCATTTCTGGCTATACGTTGCCGGGGATCAAGCATTTTTGGCGCCGTTGCCGGGGATCAAGCACATGAGATTTCATTAGACAAGGTATCAAACTTTGTTAGATGCAGTTGTAAAAAGTTTGAATGTGACGGAATTCCATGTCGGCAAATGTTGGACTACTTCTCTAAAAAACAAATTGTGTAATTACCTGATCAATACATCTTGTGGAGGTAGCCTAAATCAGCAAATGTTAGTAGACTTAAGGATGACTTGGGTGGGATCGTGTCCGAAATATGTGACTCCTATGTTATTGAAGCGAAATAGGCTCTTCCAATTAGCTGGTAGAGTTATTGATGTATGTCTATTAATTGGTGAAAATGAGTCTGAAGATTTGGAAGAATATTTGTTATTAACTGAAAAGAGGGTTGCAACAAAGATCAATGCAATGGATGATGGCGCAGGGAGTAGTATCCAAAAACCTTTGTCTCTTGGAAAGAAGTGGCGTCTCAAAGAACCACAACCAGGTAGGACAAAGAGTTGTGGTAAATGGATCAAGGGAGGAAAAGAGAAGGCTATGAAGAGGGCTAGGTGTTGCCATGGTCGTGGGAAAATGGCGACACATGATAAAGGGAATTGTCTAGTTCTTCTTGGAATGTAGGTTTATGCATCTAAATATGTTCATTTACAATTTAAATTTTTAATTTGTTTAAATTTAATTGTTGCCTTTTTGTAGCACTTCGGAAGATGGTAGGTTGAATGACGATGATGATGAGGACGACGACAACAACGACATGGATTATGACTCAGCATGTAAGTGTTTGAAAATATAAATGGGCTACATGTTTAAAAAAAGTGTTCTACTTACTTTAGAAACAACTTATATAGCTGTTGTAATTCAATTGTTAAGAGCTGACTGGAAACTGACCTTATTTGCTGGAACTATTGGCTAGAAAAATTTGTATATGTGCTACTGAAAATTGACCTTATTTGTTGTAACAACTTGTTTAAGTAATGTCATTTAGATCCAAGTACAACAAAAGGTTCTATTCTACTGAAAGCAAGAAAAGGTTCTACTGTTAGGAAAGAATAAGGTTCTATTGTCTTTTTTTTTTTTTGGAAGTAACTACTAATATGTGTGGTTGATGTGCTTTGATATAAAAAGTTTCTAACTGTAGTTTTGGGATTCCTACTTGCAAAATCTGAAGAGTGCACAAAGAGAAGGATGCTTGCATTTGGAACTATTTGTCTATTTGTTTTTTAGACTTGTGCTATGAAGTTGGAGACATTTGGATGTATTTGGCTTTTAAACTAGTGCTAGGAATTTGGAGACATTTGGTTTTTAGACTTGTGCTATGAAAAACACATGACATTTGGATGTATTTCATTTTTAGACTGAACCATTGGGGTTTTCTACTTGATTGTTAGTTCTATGAAGTTACACTTAATAGCAGTTGCAATTTGTTTTAGAAGTTACACTATCTACTTGTTAGTTCTATGAAGTTACACTTAATGGCAGTTTCTACATGACATTTGATTGTTAGTTCTATGAAGGTGCACTTAATGGCAGTTGCAATTTTTTAGGATATGTGTATAGTCTATGAAGATATACTAGATATGTGTAAAGTTGAATCATTGTGGCGTGTGGTACTCTCTCCATATCTAGCTCCTCCTTTTGTGAGGAGTTTTCTTTTCATTCAAGTAGCCTTATTTAGTCAGAGTCTTTAAGGGCAATTTTGTGATCATGGATAGTACACATCCTGTTGAAAATTCAAGTTGTATTAGTAACCAAAAACCATTGTCTCAGTGTAGACAAAACATGAGAAAACATGTTTTCAGATTCTACCTTGGACAAACCACACCAATGAAAACCATAGAAATCAAAATACATAGGAGATAAAATAAGAAAACACAGAGATAGTTCGAACACAGAGGTAATCGAAACCCTAAACACTATTAATCTACCTACAAAATGAAAACCATAGAAATCAAAATACATAGGAGATAAAATAAGAAAACGAGAGAGAGTGGGAGAGGGATAGAGAGAGAGACCTACGACTATTCTGGAAAACCTCTGTAGTTCTTTTATCCAGACTTCTACTTCACCGATTTCTTCAAAATCGAGATCAAAACCCTAGTTTTTTTAGAGCCAGCCAAACACACACAGAGAAAATGAGAGCAAGAGAGAGCGATCGAAACTCTGGTGGTCATCTTGTCATTGTTTCGATTTCCAGATCCTTCAATCGTACGATTTTTCTCCTCTTCTCCTCTCTCTCTCTCCCTCTAAAGACCCGGGAAATTTAATTATTATTATTATTTTATATAAAAGTTAGGTGTGATGTAGGGACTTGTACAAAAAATTGCATTTTGGAGAAGTTTCGTTGTGGCCTATAAAAAGTCCTGGTAATTGTTACCTGGATTTTTCTAATCAAAATAGTGTAATCTGAAGTTATTTTTGAGTAATGCAAAGTCATCTTTTGCCCAATTCATTCGGAGAAAAATGTGCCCATTTCGATTTTGTACTAAAAGTGGGGGGATGAGATTTTGATGTGATTAGAATTTCAAAATTTTGTAAATACCATTGTTTTCAAATGTGGGATACTTCCTTATTTTCTTAAATAAATTAAAGTCTTTACTTAAGTTTGGTTTATGAAAATAAGTATTGTGGTCACATATTATATACACAAGTCACATTTGGGTGTGTTGTGTAATAAATGAATTATATTAGTAGTGTGTGGGGAAAGATTTGCAAAAATTAAAAACGTTTCACTCTTTCTTCCCTCCCCAACCCGATCGGCCCCCTATCTCTCCTCTCTCTCTTCCATTGTTGCACCTCATAAGCTCAAGTTAACCCCTCCTCACTCAACCACTTCAAAAACCTATGTCATTTTCACGTTCTACGCTCCGTGGGGAGCTTGGGTCACCTTGGATTCGCCTCGAGAGGTCACATTTCGGTTTGAGAGTTTTTAAACCTAGGGTTTTCTTTTGTCTTCACATTTGAAGTTTAACCCATGAGATAGGGAAATAATTACTACCTCCTCTAGTTATCTACTTGTGATTTGTAGCATGTATCTTGTTTTTGCTTCAATTTCCTTTGAAATTCATGTTTTTCCCTCTTTGTGTGGGTTTTTCTCACTTTAATTTTGTGATCTACAACATTGATTGTGGATTGATGAAATTGGGAGTGGAATTGACCTCCATCCATGTTTAATTGTTGCATAGCATCTCTACTTTGAGCTTAAACTATCCCATTTGTGTTTTCGTTTGAAATTCCACACCTTAGAGGTGAAAATATGCCATTTTCTGGATAAGCCAGCTGCTGCCCCTGTTTCTATGTTGTTGCTCTTTATTTCTTAGTGGTTTTCGGCTACCCTTTGACGTCTGTTTGACCCCTGATTGCCCATTACTTCTCGTATTTGACTTTTGGTATCATTTGATTCATGTTTTGACTCAAGAATTATAAAATCATACCTAAATATGTCACTTAATGATGTGTGAAAGGTTATTGGATTTTAAATGTGTGTGTGAGTGTGTGTGTAACTCATTTTATCAAAAAGGGTATGCTTTGGTGAAATAAAATGGAGAAATGGATTTGTTATGAAAATTTTAATGAAATATTTGTGATAATGAGCTGTTTTTAACCAATGCCATCATTTGGTAAATTTTTTGACAAAGGCACGTGGTGCCTATGGAACCCGGCTGAGGCAAGCGAGGCCTACAAATACCCAGCAAAGGCGCATGGGGCCTATGGAACCCTACAGAGGGATTAAATCCCTAGTTTTAATAAAAATGATGGTTTTCTTCAATGAAAGAAACGGGAAATGAGATTTTAGACTATCTATGGTGTTTGGTCAAAACTCGACTTGTGGACTTGGTTTTAAACTTGCGTGAGTAACTTGGGTAGTTTTGGTCAAACAAAGATGGAAACTTAGGTGGTGTTGAGTACTTGGAAATGAAAATGTTTTGAGGTACATATGGCATTTTGGTAACAATGGATACTTGGACACGGTTTTGGACACGTGTGATAGTTGTTGATGATTTTGACAAACTCAATGAACTAATGGGTACTCTGGGACACCTTGAAATCTTTTTAGACGCTTGATATCACTTTGGACATGTGGGTATTTCTTGGACACGTATTCCTTGTTTTAGCTTCCGTTGTGTTCCTTTGAGCATCTCTCATTTTGACAAACCACATTATATGCACTCATCATATTTATATGCCTAGCGGTTGTAGTATGGTTTTCCTTCGAGCTAGTGACCTCACCCTATCTTTTTCAGGTACACGGCATGGAGCATGAGATCGGATGCTTGTGGAGTGATGCATTATGTGAAGCTCTGCATGCATGAAGATATTTTTGCATTTCAAGTTTTGTATTTTGATAAATGACAATGTAACTTTTGGTTATTCAATCTTCTAACAACTTGGACTTATGCAATAACTCTAAAATTGTATTTTGGGTATTCATGCATCCGTGTACGATGTAGTGCCCCTTAGAGAATTGTTGACTTGGATTAAGTATGTAAGGGAACTTGGACTTAGACTTTCCAATGAAGAGTTGTTGACTTTTGACTTGTGCCACGTGGATATTTATGATATTTGATTTGTTAAAAAGTAGGGCATGACACACACTCTCTCTCTAAGGTTGGTGGAATAATGGAGGGGAAGAGTAAAGCGTGGCTTTTGATTTAACCCGAATGGGGTTTGTTGACTCGTGATATGGGTTTTGACCTGCGAATTGTGTGGTTTTGACCCGCAAATTATGTTATTAAATCTGAGCCCTTGGATCTCATCCAAGGGTTGTGGTGCTTGGTCCGCATATCTCCTCATTTGAGAGAGTCCTCATTAGAAATATATATATATATATATATAGAGAGAGAGAGAGAGAGAGAGAGAGAGAGAGTCCCGATCTAGTCTGGGACTCATAGTTCCGGACCAAATTTTCATGATCCGAACTATCCAATGTGTTTGAAATGTGTTTTCAAGGGTCACCGCGAGAAATCATCCAAAAAAAAATACTGGGAAGGGTTTGATCTGAACAGTTTTTCATAAAACTCTGTGCGTACAATTTTTGTGAAAAATGGCTCGAATCAAGCCCTTCCCGATAATTTTTTTTATGATTTCTCGCGGAGACCCTTGAAAACATGTTTTTAAACACATTGGACTGTTTGGATTATGCAAAAATAATTTTTAAAACCTTCACAACACCCAAAAACCTTCAATCCGGGATCCTTGACTGGATCATCGGTGTAAATATACAGTTTTCGAAAAAGTGCTTGGATCAAGCCCTTTCCAGTATTTTTTTCGGAGATTTCCTACATAGACCCTTGAAAACACCTTTTGTAGACATTGGATGGTTCGGATTTTCCAAAAATAATTTTTTAAGTGAAAAATTGGGATTTTCCTTCAATCCGGGAGTCCAAATAGGAAAATCCATGTATGGGCCGGTTCCGTTAATGCAATGAATAACACAATATTTGACACAAATTTTTTTGTGTGAACCCCACGCGAATGATCAGTGCAGTTTAATTTATTAAAATATGTTTATAAGATTATCTATAAAAAAAATCAACTCATTTGAATATTAGTAAGGGCTTGATCAGTTCATTTAGTTGATTCATGTCAGATTTTACTAGATAAATTTGAATGAATCGATCAAGCATTTACTGATATCCAAATGAGTTTATTTTTCATAGGTAATCTTAAAAATATATTTTAAACAACTTGAACCGGTCCAATTGTAAGCATGGAGCTCTGATTATTGTTGTGTTATTCGTTGTTTTTGCAAAATCCAAATAGTCCATGTGTTTTAAAAGGTATTTTTAAGGGTCCCCGCGAGAAATCATCAAAATAAATACCGGGAAGACCTTGATCTGAGTAGTTTTTCACAAAACTGTATATGCTCGGATCAAGCCCTTACTAGTATTTTTTTTATTGATTTCTCGTGAGGACCCTTAAAAACACCTTTTAAACACATTGGATACTTCGGATCGTCAAAAAAATATCGGGAACGTGGAGGTCCGGATGTCCGGACTAGAAGCGGAGCCTATATATGTGTGTGTGCGTGTGCGCGCGCTGTTAAGTTGTTTACACACCCAGCTCACCAGAAGGCAGAAACCCTAACTTCTCTCTTTAAGTCTGTGTGTAGTGCCCCTTTCTCTCTCTCTCTCTCTCTATCTCTCTGAGAACGAGATTGTAGCACAATCCACATATGATGAAGTTGGACGACGATGTGTGCATCTATATCGAGATCGAGTCTGTGTTGGACGACAATGGTGATGATTGAGTATAAAGTTCGATGATCGATGTGGTGGAGATCGATTCGTGTATCTCAATCGATCGTGTATGTATATCTCGATCGGTTCTTGTATGTATATACATGCATGTATATGCGTATATGTATATCTTGCTATATATAACTTGTAAAAATTGAAATCTGTTTTGCCATGTATCATAATATTTGATGTAAGACTTTGGAACTTATAAAAATCAATTTGTAAAAGTCGAGATTCAGTATGTGTGGGTATGTATACATAGCTTGTATTTATATATATACAATATGTGCTAAAAAATTAAAAATTGAGATTTGGAACATGTTTTCTAATTGAGATTTCTACCTCTCCCCCTCTAAACTAAACCGACCTCCGAACTAATACGAACCGGGATGAACCGAACTGGAACTGATCCGATCTCTAGAAATCTGGTTTTGGTTTCGTGGTTCCTCTGAACTGGTTTTCCTCGGTTCACTCAAAATTCCCTCAGAACCAGACCGAACCAAATTGGAAATAAAATAAAATAAAATAAAATAATTTTTGTTATACACAATTATTTTTTATAAAAATTATATATTTGAAATCTACTTGATGAGATCTTTCAAATAAGATCCTATTTGAATATTAAATTGTGTACTTGTAAAAAAAAATTATTTTATACCCATTAATTAATGTTAATTTACACCCCTTCTAAACAATTCATACCCTGTAAAATGAAAGAATTCATAGACTAAAATGCAGAATTCACACACATCACAACTCACTCTCCAAAATACATAATTCACACTCTAAAAAGAAAGAATTCACACCCCTTAAATGCAGAATTCACACTCATTCTAAATAATTCACAACTCTCAAATGTACACAATTCACACCTCCAAAAAACACACAATTCACACTATTTGTAACAATTCACACCACCAATAGCACACCCCTGCAACAATTCACACTCTTAATACCACACTTTCTTTTTGGGTGTGAATTTTGTATTTTGGAGAGTGAGTTATGATGTGTGAATTATGCATTTCAAGAATGTGAATTCTTTCTTTTGGGTTGTGGATTCTGTATTTTGGAGAGTGAGTGTGATGTGTGAATTCTGCATTTGAAGGATGTGAGTTTTTTATTTTTATTTTGGAGGATGTGAATTATTTAGAAGGCTATGAATTCTTAATTAATGGGTATAAAAAACATTTTTTTTTCATGTATAGAATTTCATATTAACAATAGATCTTGTTTGAAAGATCTCATTGAGTGGATGACAAATATATAATTTTTATAAAAAATAAATGTGTATAACAAAAGTTATTTTATTTTAAATCTAAAATAAAAAAAGGAGAGAGAGAGAGAGAGAGAGAGAGAGAGAGAGAGAGAGAGAGAAGATAAATGCAATTTGTCAGGAAACACATGTCGTGTAGAGATGGAGAGGAGAGAGAGAGAGAGAGAGAGAGAGTCAACATGTGACACATGGTTATATTGAATGGAAAAACCTTCCCATGCGTGTACTTATATAGGAGTGAATGACAAAATGGGATTTGGACGAAAACCCCCACAAAAATTAGAAGCGGCTTGGAATTTCCCGAAAGAAAATTGGTGTTCTACAACCATTTATATTTTGCTAACGACAATGTGTACACATGTAAATCAAAGTAATATTAATAACATTTGGTTGTATGTTAACGATAAAATGTAGGGGTGCACACGACTAGATAGCCTGCTTAGCTTGGTTTTTTTTTAAGGTTTGGGAAAAATCTTTTGGCTCATAGGGCCGGGTTGAGATTTTAAGCCCATTTACAAATTGGGTCGCGTTTGGAAAATTCCTTTAAGGCCCAGCCCTGCCCCGACCCGATTAAAATAATATCTTTATTTTAATACTATATGTATATTTGTATATGTTATAGTTCGTTAGAACCAAACTGCTTAGGATTTGTATATCTTGATGACAGTGACATTGATGGAAATGAATTCCATGCACTACCTATGTAGAGAATACCTTTGAAGTAATAGCAATTTGTTAAGAAAACACTGAAGTTTTGTGGAAAGTAGGAAATATACAATTCACACCCCCTTTGATAATATTATTTTGCTGAAATTCAGTAGAAAGTAGGAAAATATAAATTATAAAATTCATCTTTAGGGACATAATTTTGCTCTACAAGCCGAGTTCTATGGTGCTCGGACTTGGCTAGCTAAAATAATACTTGAGCTCGAGCTCGAAATGATATACCAAAATTGATCAAGTTGTGAAAAAACTATGACAATGGGGAGAAGAAAATCTCATTGGATTGTGTTAGATTCCATAAGATAGATTGTTATTTCGGAAAGTTTAGCAATAGATAATATGCAGGGGTTAAAAGAAATTACGACGTTGACCGTTGTAACAATCTCTTTGGATAGTGTTGGGCTCGATTCGCACAAGATCGAGAGGTTGTTGGATGCACATTTGTGTAAGAGGTCGTGAGGAAGGCTGTACATAAATAAGATTCTCTCAAAAAGTTTTCAAAAAATTGTGATGTGGGACTTACTCAAGACCATTGTGGGAGCTCTCCTATGTATCTACTTGTGAGTTTCACTAGTCCCACATTGAAAAATTAGTGAATCAACAACCATTCCTTTTTCCAATAAAGCTACCACCACTCCACTTCCTTTCATGCCAGCCCCTAAATGTAGAATCTTTTTTACTGGGTTGTCTCATAAATTATTTGTTTGGGCTAACCTTGAAAAAGACTTCTACTTAAGCCTAACACTAAAATTTATGGAAGTGCTCCTAATTTTGAAAGTTTTTGAAATACCCTAGGCTCAGACCTTGTGGGCTTTAGGCCTAAGTCGGCCTTGGTAACAATAAAGAAAATCAAACGGTAGAACGTCAATTTAGGAATAAGCAGTACTTACACGCAGTTTTCACTTTCTTCTTCAACAGAACAATGTAAATTAGCAATCACAAAAAACAAACATATGATTCTCTGTCTTTAACGACTCGTTTGGATGCCAGATTTGATTTTGAATGGATTTGTAATGAGGGTGGATTTAAAGGTGCATTTGTAATGAGGGTGGATTTATAATGAAGGTGGGCCTACCTCCCAAGAATGGTGGATTTGCATATGAGATGTTTGGATCGTTTTTTGAGGAGGGAGATTTGGAGGGTGGATATGATAGGATAAGAGGGCAAATGACTGAATTGCTCCTCAATTTATTAATTTAATAAACAAAATATATGATTTCAATATAATTAGAATAAATACATAATAAATAAAATAAATACACAATATATCTTTTGTCCCTCCTTGTATTTTTGTGTATGCATGTAAATTTGTCTGTAGTATGTGCTATAAGGCTTCCAACATCTGAATCCCTTTACGGCTGGAAAGGTCAACTATCAAAAATTGACCTGAAATAGGGAATTACGGAGTACTTTTTGTTACTTTGTTCTAGTAATGTGAAAACGATTGCCACCTATTTTTTCTATACCTTTACTTGGCAAAAGTAGGATTCCTCTTCTTCAAAGCATTTGTGGAAATTTCAGTGTGGGGAAGTAATTATGATGTTTAGCCTTTTTGTTGCTGCAAGAAGAGTCAACAAGGCAAATTAACACTTCCTTGTGCTTGTTTAGCATTTTAATCCGAGTTTGAATTCTCTCTACGCATTTTTGTCTGTATTGGTGTTCCGGTGCATTTGCGGTCGTTCGATCACGGTGTGAATCCTCTCATCTGTCAAGAGTTTCACATGCATGATCCCATGATAAAAAAGTGGAGCACTGATACAAGCAAAATTAGGTAAAGAGGATTCCGAAGGATTTTAATCCAGTAGTTGTGTCATAAAGACATGAACTAACCTTTAGCTGTAAACTGTAGTTTAATTGTACTCTGTTGTTGTAGGGGTGCACAAAACCGGGCCGAGCCAGGGTTATACTAGATAATAATGAGATTTTTGCATTTCCAAGCCCTACTATTCATAATCGGGCTTCATTTAATATGTCTAAGCCTGACTCATTTATAATTTTAATAGCCCAAGCCCGTCCAACAATTCCATTTATTTTTTTAACGTATGGTATCACAAACATAAATTAATGAACCATAAGACCTACAACCGAAAGATTAAGGAGATTCAACAATAAAAATAGTAAAAAACTGTTAAAAAGTAAAGAGGAGATATTGAAGAGCAGATAAAGATGATCATACACTTGAATAAGAGATGAAGAGATCTTACTAGGTAACAGATGAGTAGATGCGTCTCTTCATCATGATAAACAAATCCTAATTAGCTAGGTTCTAGTGGTATATATCTATAGAACATTAAAATAAAAATATTATTTAAATCGGGTCAGGCTAGGCCGGACTGGGCCTCAAAAGAATTTTCCTAATTTAGCCCAATTAGTAAATGGGCTTAAAATGTCAACCCAATTCGACCCTATGAGCCTAAGTATTTTTTCCAAACCCTAAAAAAATTGGGCTGAGTTGGGCGGGCTACTGGGCCGGTGTGGACCCTACTATGTTGGCTTGTTTATAATTGTTATTATTAGTAGTTGATATCTATATTTCAATTCTCTTGTGGTATGGTATTTTGGGGACGTAGGTTTTTCAGGTTGAACATACAGTGTGTAACTTATTAGTAGGTGACTAGGTGAGCTGAGATAGGATTTACAAATTCTAAACAAAAGAGGAAGGATAAGATAGTAGCGCAAGGGGTGGCGATTATACCATGATAACTTTTGTCAGGGACATGACTTCTATTTTTGTGGGACACACTTTGTAATGATCTGCCCCAGCTTTGAACAATATTATCCGCTTTGGATGTCCAAACTCCATGGATTTCCATGTTGGTCACCCATCCTTGGATTGCTCTAAGGTGAGCACGTTTAACTGTGAAGTTTCAAATTTTTTTTACACCCGCACGATTTTAAAAGGCCTTGTACAAGTTAGTCTATGATCTATTCTCTTATAATATCATAGAACTTTGTTGCATCCAGGGCCAAATCTAATGCCGCTAGGAGAGATATAGAGAGGAACTGTATGTAGAGGGAAGAAGACGAGAGCATTGAAGGGGTAAAAAAGGAACACAAATGTAATGAATACTCTTCTAAATCATTAGGATACCAAACACAATTATCAAACTTTCTTCAAAATTCATTCAGTACTCTGGATGCTAAATTCTAAATAAAAAATTGGAAGGTTCAATCAAGTATTTATAACTATCCGATTGAGTTGATTTTTAAGACAAATCAACAAATTATTTTAAGGTCATTGAATTTTTTTACAAAACCCAAAAAAAAAAAAAATTGTGGAATTTCAGGGGGGACACCGGACACGTAACCCCCTGTGGCTGTGGTGGATCCGCCACTAGATATTGCATAATCTCATGCAGTTTTCCCTTTATATGTGCAGGAAGTAAACGATTATAGACAATGTTTCAATAATTAAGGGGCATTGACCTATTTTCCCACGTGTTTAACGAGATAGAATTTGGTTGTGTTCCTTGCATGCGAAAATTTTAGCCGCGTTGCTACATACACAAAGATAATTGAATCGGGCCATTCATCGGAGTTTTCTGGGTACATCTTTTGTGGGCATTTAGCATTTCTCAAATTTTCGATTAATTTTTTCCCCTTTTTCTTTTCTAAGCGCTAGAGCAACAGGTACCTACAAACAGATACTCCCTCCGTCCCAATTTTATAGTCCCTTATGGAAGTTCGTGTAACTTTTCAAAGTGTTATATATCTTATAATCTACAATGTTTTAGGTGATTTTGAACACTTTGTTTATTAGATTAAATCAAGATCTATCAAACAAGATCCATATTGCATATAAAATGTATTACCGATTGAAAGATATAATCGTTTTTTTATCCGGTTAGGATAGAACGATGGAGTATAAAATTGGAACGGAAGTAGTATGAGAGTACTATGTTGGTGCATGGTTCGGTTGGAAATTTTGGTTGAGGAGATGGTGGACCACTTGGCAATATGTTTTGACTTGGCGATATTGTATCCTGGGTTGAGAGCTAGCTGGAGAGCATCCCAGAAAGTCACCATAATTCCGCGGCCAGGCTTGTACTGTGACCATTATTTTTGCGAAATCCCAAGACCCATTGGCTGGTTTTTTTTAGCAAACTGCCCGCTGCAGCCATTTCCGAGTTTTTTTTCCCTTGGCTGCTCCATCTGCATGTGTTGAGTTTGAAATAGGATTCCTTGGGCATTTCCAACCTGCAAAGATACATTGTCCCACTTTCCTTTCTTGGCCCAGTGTTGGCTATCCATTCCACTCACAAGTCTTGGCTATGATATCGTATATCTCTATTGTATTTTGCACATTTGAACACACAAATATTAGCGAATTGCTCCAAAAACCTATTAAAGCTACAATATTTGTCATTTATCATTGTCAAACGAAACTCACTTGCAACGGAATGTGTGGATTTTAGGTATTTTACTTCGCTATTCATAAATCCCGGCTTAGCTCCTTGTTACATAGGACTATAGGAGTAATTACACAAAGGGAGGGCAAACAATAAAGGAATGAGCACAACAACAAAAAAAAAGTGAAGTGTAAAGTTCCACATGCTTAAGTGACAAGTTAAGTCTAAACCTAAATTGACCATAATGGATAGGATTTTAAAAGCATACTTTTGATATAGTAAGATCCAGACCAATTAGCAAGATCCAAGGGATCCCCTCAAAGTAAAATCCCCTCATCTCTAAAATCTATCAAAATTTCCCCACAAGAAGAACATGTTGGTAGTTGCAATCAATAATAAATGTAAGAGCATGGGAATGCCAAGATATATACCTAATCCATGAGCAACTTTCTCTTTCCTTTTCCAAGACAATCATCCAATCATTTGTTTTAGTGAAGAATAATGGAGCCATTTTACCTGCTATAGAGTGGTAGATGAACCAAACATAAAATATTTGCATCCCTCTCTTCATGGGGAAGATATATATGTCCATTACCTAAAGTAAAGTCCCACTCTCCTCTTTATATATATGTATTTGTATAACTTATCTGCATATAATGCACATATAAGTACACATCTATATATAGTGGTGGTCGTGGGTATCTAGCTAGAAGATTAGAAACCTTAAGAGTGGAAATTAACCAAATCCTAAATCTTTTTCTAGGGATTATATGCGGGTAGTTTTTGTCACTTGTGTTCCACAAAACTGACTTATTACGTTCTACAAGACATATCATTCTCTTACAATACATCAACCCAAAAAACTGACTTAAATCAATTTCCGACTTAAGTCAGTTTATGGAACAGGGCACCCTATTGGTCTTTCTCACAAAAAATTGACTGTTTAAAAACAAAAGTCAAAAGTATTAAATTGCAGCTTTCGAATCGTGAGTTATTCGAGCTAATTTCCGGAAAAAATGTCGCGTAAACATAAAAATAGCACCGAACAAGTTGATACATATTTTGAAATTTTAAAACAGGTAAAAAAAAAGAAAAAAAGAGGACCTCAAAACCTAGCACCCAAGAAGTTGTTGGATTATGTCTAAACATGGGCGTATCAGGGAAATCAAATTTTCTTTTAGTGGAAAAATATCTTAGGGTGAGTTCTTGAATGGATTTTATCTAGATTTTATTAAGATTTGATAAAATCAAGTCTTGATTTTATCCATTCGTGGAGAGAGTTGCTAAAATCTTAGATTTTTGCGTTAAAAAATTTAAAATTTTATCAACTCTCTCAAAAAATGGATAAAATCGAAACCTTGATTTTATTAAATTTTAATAAAATTCATTCAAGAACTCACCCTTAATGTGGTATGGTTTTAGGTGATGACAGGGAATGGATGTTGACCCATCAACAAGGGGATAATACCAAACTAATCCATCCTCTTGATCTTGGATTAAAAATACAAGGGGGTGTTTTCTTATGTGATTATTGTAATGTCTTGGTAGGAATGATACATACATTGTCCACATATGTATAATAATATGTATATATGGCAGGTAAAATGTAATTAATGAGGAATTCTAAAACCACAGCCTTCGTTGTTTGTGTTTATTGGCAATCCAAATGAATTAAAACATTTACTATTTTTCAACAACCGATGAGATAGCGACACGTTAGGATGGTTTGGAAAATACTGTACTTATTTTTGTGGTTATAGTCTCCCTCAACAAACTAACTTTAATTCTTTTCTTCTGGTAGTTTTTTTTTTTGCTGCTTTTACCTTTTTTAATGGAAGAAGAAGTTGTCTCTCATCTACAACTGGAGGCTGAATTACTTTTTTTTTTTTATTCATTCAATCTTCTTAATGGTACTTCAGCTTATTGAAGGGCCAATGGAAAAGCCCAGGAAGTTAGAGAGAGAGAGAGAGAGAGAGAGAGTGGAGTAGGAGTCAGTAGTGATTCTAGTGGGTTCAGAAGACCCCACCCTTTCTTCGTGTAAATATTTGTTCCTTGGGTGGAGTTTTCGGTTTTTTCTGAAAGTGTTTGGAGTGTAAGGGTTGGTTTGGGTGAATTGAGAAAATTGGTTTTTTGAGTTTTGTCCTTATTAAATTTTTTTTGTATTTGTTATTTTTCGGTTGATTTTTTGCGATTTCTTGGCTTGTCTCGACGAGAGTAATCTAAAAAGTATAAAATTATTAGTCAAACTTAAAGTTTTGTGAATAAAGATGAAAAATAATCCAAAGTTGTGAATAAAGACAAAAAAATAATCCAAACTTTAGATTATTTTTTCGTCTTTATTCACAAAACTTTAAATTTGGCTAATAATTTTATACTTTTTAGATTCTTCTCGTTTAGACAAGCCAAGAAATTACAAAAAATCGATCAAAAACCAACAAATGCAAAAAAAAAAATTTGAATAAGGACAAAATAAAAAAACCAATTTTCCCAATTCACCCAAACCAACCCTAAGTATAACAAAAAAATAATTTTTTCAAAAATCAAGATAGGCCGTTCTTAATTTCTTATACAATTCATCACATAATTGTTTTTTGAAAAACCAGTTTGTTTAGTGGAACACCCCTAAATGTGCTAATAGTGGTACGTACGAATTTCGACAAACATCAAGTCTTTATATACATCAACCATTTTTAGTTTATTTATTTATTTATTCTGTTTAGAACTTTTTAGCACTTTTGGGGCGTTGGATTCTTTAATAAAAAAATTGGCATTTTTTAAATTTTTGCGTCATTCTTTTTTGTGAATTATTGGTTTCTCTCGACTAGATAATCTAAAGAGTAAACTTTTATTAACTAAACTAATTTTTTTTGTGAAATACTACAAAAATAATTTAATAATCCAAAAAAATTGAATTATTTTGTCGTCAATTAAATTTTTAAGAAATTTAATAATATTTTTTTAATATTTGAATTTTTTTCGTCAAAATAAAGTAATAATTCATAAAAAAATTCACACAAAATTAACAAATTATAGCAATTTCTTTTTTCTTTTTTCTTTTTTTAAATAAGACACCCTTGGGGAAAACGGAACATAATGCCCCCTTTCTTTAAGTAATTTTTTCTGTTTTGATATATTGGACCCCACAAAGGCCAGAGGCCCTGAGACAGATTTGCAAGGACAAGATTTTCTGTACCAAGGTATGAATTTCAAATCTGACAAGTAATAATTACTGCTAAAGAAGGCAGATAAAGCACAAACCCAAACTGAACAATCAAACAGAGTCTGTTTCTTCATAGGCAAGGAGAGAAGAAACAAAGATAGAGATAGACCCAAGAAAAAAGATCATCAAAAGTTTCATTGCTAGGAGAGAGAAAAAAGGGGAAGAGTGAGAGAAAAACCTTTGTGCGGAGAAAAAGACTGGATATATATTTCGACAAGAAAGGTTCGATCTTTTTACACTTCTTCCTGTGCTTCGTCTCCGTTGAGTTTTGCTCCACGAGTAGACTTCTAACACCCAAGAATTCGACAGGAAAATAGAGGTAAACTGGTGCAAAAAATTCAAATCCAGTGTTCTTGTTTTTCCCATTCCCCTGTTTTTAAAGTAAAATCCTTCCTTGTTTCTTTGAACTGCAATTTGATTTTCGTCCTTTCTCTATTGAAGTTTTTGAAGATTTACAATAATGATTTGAAGATTGGGGAATTTCTGAATGGCTAGTCATAGAATTGGAGGAACAGCTGGTTTGTCAGACACAGGGCCTTCAAACTACCATCTCCCATATGCAGTTTTCCATGGGATTACTAATAATCCTCCCACAAGCTTCTTGTATTCCTATGTTTTAATTTCTCCATTTGATTGGGTTTACTGTATTTTTTATTCTCTTCTTTTTTTCTGAAATGGGTTATTGATAAAATTGTTCCTGTGTCTGTAGCAATCAAGAAAGATCTGCTTTTGATTTTGGTGAGCTAGAGGAAGCTATTGTGCTGCAAGGAGTTAAGTTCAAGAATGATGAAACCAACAACAAATCATGTAGGCTTCTCTCCCTCTCCTTTTCTGAAACCTACTCCTAAAAGCGCACAGAGAGAGAGAGAGAGAGAGAGAGAGAGAGAGAGAGAGAGAGAGAGAGAGAGAGAGAGAGAGAGAGAGATGGATTTGGGGGGTTTCCATTCTGATACGGTAATCATTTTGGAAGGTGGAAGTTGAAATGGCGTGGGGTACCAAACAAGGAAAATTTTTACTAACTCCATAACTGGACAAGGAAAAAAGAGAGAGATGTATTATTTAGGTTCCTTTTTCATTTTATGAGCTCTGAAAAAATCTGAGAACTCTTTTTAGTTTTTACTCGATCCTATCCTTTAAGAGATTTTTCTTGGTTCTGTGCAGCTTTATTTGCAGCAGCAACAAGGCCTGCTGAGGCAGCTACTCTGGAAATGTTTCCTTCTTGGCCTCTGAGATTCCATCAAACCCCAACACCAGTAGTATTTTCCCCTCTCTCTCTCTCTCCTTTATCTTTGACTTTTTTTCATGGTTTCTGAATAAAAAATGCTATGATTACCCAAAAATACACCCCAAATGCACAGTAAGTGTGTTGTATGGTGGAGAGAAGTTCATCGTGAAGTCTACCAAAAATTATAAATGACTCCTCATTCGCAACATCACCTGGTATTGGGTACCCATAGCATTGTTTGTTTCTGAATAAAACAAGAACCAGTTCTCCTTTCACTTTCCTGGTTTTTTGAGAGAATCTGGAAATACCCACTTGATAGAAGACTTCTGCTTTTGCTGTTTTCCTGGATTTTCTTGAATACCCATTTGGAATTTTTTGTTTTTGGGATTTTATGAGGTGTAAAAACTCTCTTTGGCTTTCATTTTCTGGGGATTTTGTGAGAAACTCTACAAAATTCTCTCTATGTTTTTGTAAATTATGGCTTGAATATCCATTTGAAGAATGAGATCTTTGAATTGATTATGTCAAATCTTTTGGATGATTTTTCAAAAGACCCACTTGGGGTTATTTTAATGGGTTTTTTTTTTTTAAATTTTTTTTTTGGGGGGTTATTAAATTTAGGGGAGTTCAAAATCAGGAGGAGGAGGGGAGAGTCAGAGTACTGACTCAGGATCAGCAGTGAACACTCTTTCTTCAAGTAAAGCCAACAAGGGCCATATTGAGCCAGAATCTCCTATGAGTAGAACTCAGGCATCTTCTGATCATCTTCAAGCATTTGAGCATCATCCCCAGTTACCACACCAATACCAACAACAACTTGAGATGGTAAGTGATGGCTCTGGAACAGGTTTGCTATCACAGACTCAAGTCTCTCATCAACATGCTGCCAAACACGCCCTAGAAAAGGTGCTTCATCCTCTCCTTTAATATTCTTTCCATCCTACTAGTAGGAGTAATATTTTTTACCCAGTGCCAAAGTTCTAGCATCCGGTGCCGGGTTGTTTAAAATATGATCGGACGGTCGAGAAGTGCACAACACTCCCGGGTTTCAAAGTTCTAGTAGAGTGTTGGGCAGGATTAAATTACATCCTAAATCAAAATTTGGTCAATAAATTTAATTTTTGACTGATTTTCTGAGCGACTTATTTATCGTCGAGAGGAATTTAGAAATCATAAAATCTTGACGCAAAATCAACAAATGCAATTTTTTTTTAATAAAGACAAAATAAATAATCCAATAATTCATTATTCGGATTATTAACGAAAGGAGACCTTAGTATTATAAATTGATATTGAGGTCTGACATGGAGGAAAATAAGAGCAATAATAAGAGTGGTTTGCAACTGTTTTTTGTTTTTTTTAATCTGGTTGTCATAATTGCATCCTTTACTCATTCCCAAGGCCAAAACTGGAGTTTCAGCTCCTCATCCATATCTATCTTGGAATTACAAAATCATCAAATCCTATGGAATCCGAAAATCAAATGAGGAAAACTGTGTCCTTCTGGTGGTTTTTTTTTTGTCTTTAATTGGCTATATATAAAAATGAGGTTATTTCTCTTACGGCCTTTCGAGGAGGGACATTTTTTAAATTTTGAAACTTTTTGAGCAAAGAATCGAAAAGTTAGATACGATAAACGGGGCCTAATGTTGTACGCTAACCCTATCTCTATAAATTATTACTGTTATTCTCTTTTCTCGAAATCTGCACTAACATCAGCATCATATTATAGTTTATGCATACCTTTATTTCTGAAAAATGCTAAACATGTGCCCAGTGAGCTTATGCAAAGGTCTAAAAAATGTTTTGAAATCTGTAAAAAGTGTTTAAAAGTATGTGTAAATATATTAGAAAGTGTAGAAAGTGCGTTTTTTTTTTTTTTGTCTATGCGCTATAGCAAGACCTTTCTTTCTAATCATTGTGCATTCTTTTGCTGAGAATGATTAAAATCATTACCACTTTCAAACCTCAAGAACAGCAGCAACAACAAAAAAAACCTCAAGGAAACTTTTTATTTTTATTTTTATCATGTACAACAAGGCGTAGGTAATTTATGGAAAAGCTATGCACACAGATCGCGCCATAGGGTCCACTTCAAGATCCAACATACACAATCCAAGCCGTTCATTGTTTTTAAATACGTTCGAGTGGTTTTCAAAACATCAGCTCAATCGAATAATTCTAAAGTGGTTGATGTCCAATTTTTGATAACTCAAACCATTGAATTTGAAATTAAATGTTTGGATCAGGCATTTAGAGTTATCTGATTGGGTTGATTTTTCTCTAGGCCATTCGAAAATTTATTTTAAAATTAATGAACGGCTCGGATGGTTCGTGTGGAACCCGACGTAAGCCCCATAGAACGATATGTGCGCATAACAAAAATGGTCAGTATTTCACATTGAAATAAAAAAAAAAAATTCCTAAAGGGTTTTTTTTGTAAATAAAAGAAATATTAACTGTTATCACCTTTTGGTGTTGCAGAGGAAAGGAGCTGGTTCATCTTCAGAGAAAGGACAGGATCCCAAGGTAATGAAATATTTTGTGAACCATAATTTCAAGTGACACATAAACACTTACAAACACTTGGGGACCCACACAACATATATGATCTGAAGGTAATGGTATACTATTTGTGACCAATAATGCTCGTCTCACACACAAATTCACACCTTCGTAAACACTCAGGCCCGCAACATTGCATTGTAGCATTTGCGGGCCCGAAGTGTAATTGTATTCTTTGGCCAAACGAAAGTAGTCGAACATTAGATCTCTCGCTCCAAAGTTAGAATATATATTTTTGTTATTTCAATTAATGCATTAAGATTCCAAGGCTAATTAGATTGAATATGTGTTTATTGGGTTACAGACATTAAGACGTTTGGCACAGAACAGAGAAGCAGCAAAGAAGAGCAGAATCAGGAAAAAGGTATCTGGATCAGTTGCCAGCTACAGAAACTGGCCGGGAAAATGCATTTATTCTTCAAGTTAAACAAAAAAAAAAAAATATATGTTTACGCTCGAAGTTAAAGAAAATACATTTACTCTCTAAGTCAAAAATAAAATACTCAATTATTGTTTCAATTTCAATTCCTAGCCTAAAATTTGAAAGCCTCACCCCCCTCTCTCTCAGGCCTATGTGCAGCAGCTAGAGACAAGTAGGATGAAGCTGGCTCAGTTAGAACAGGACCTTCAGCGAGCTCGGTCTCAGGTTAATTCTTAAACTTTGTCGAAAGTTGTGTGTGTGTATATATAGTAATTTAATAAAACATTTCGATCTCATTTATGAGAAAGTTTATGGTAATCATAAAAAAAAAAAATTGCATTTTTTTTTCTTTTTCCCCTGGCTTCTTGTATGGAAATGCCAATGCTGTCCTTTTACAAATGGAATTCATAATTGAAAGCATGATGTTGTAACCATTAAGTGGGTATAAATCTTTTTTTATTTTTGGTGGGGTTCTCAGGGATTGTTTGTGGGAGGAGGTGGTGGTGCCTGTGGAAATATCAGTTCAGGTGAGTTTTTCCTCTTTGGCAGTGACATTTCTGTAAATAATAGATTTTTTGATGTTATTATTAGTTAATAGACCCACAATTCATTTTCAGGATATAAAAAAACCAAAAAATTAGTCATATCTGTCATCAAATAATATAATTTAGATTGCTACAAACAACAACAATATAATTTAGATTGCTATTACACCTAATAAAAAAAAGTCTCCATCGTGGGGATTAATTGTTTGTGATTTAGGACAAAATGAAGGCCCTTATTCCTCTTCATGTATTTAATGATCTTGGAGCCTACAAATTTGTGGCAGCCTTAATATTCTTAGACGGTGACTAGGTGCAAGCATTGACACAACAGGCCGTCCATATCATAATTGGGGTTTCAGGATCGGCCCTGACTATTATAAGGGTAATCAGAGTAGGAGGGACCCTAAAATTGTAAATTCTCGAAGGTTTGAAGCAGCCACACCCAGGGACGGATCTAGAAATTCTTCACAGCGGGGGCACCAATGCTAAAATCAAGAGCAATTAAATGATACTTCAAAATTTAGGAAGCTGATTTTGGGACTCTCTTTTTCTATGCAAACACTCCAAAATTTAACAGTCTTCAACAAGTCACCGGCAATGTCTTCAACAGCTCGATTTTTGAGGAAATCGATCCCCATTATTGGTAAATTGATTCGTAACATTTTGGCCTTGTTCTCTTCCTTTTTCTCCTCATTTTTAAAAATTCTTTTCAAAAAGATTCATTTTTTTCAAAAAAAATCTCTCTACTCATTATCTTA
The DNA here is from genome assembly GCA_022606695.1 of Vaccinium macrocarpon. Classification (NCBI taxonomy): domain Eukaryota; kingdom Viridiplantae; phylum Streptophyta; class Magnoliopsida; order Ericales; family Ericaceae; genus Vaccinium; species Vaccinium macrocarpon. The sequence goes on from CM040176.1 coordinate 24,336,972, forward strand.
TTATTTTATTTCTCTCTCTATCTCTCTCTAATCATTATCTCATTATTCTCATTTTCAAAAACCTAACCAAACACTATCTCAAAAATCCTTCTCAAAAATTTCTTTTCAAAACCAATTCAAACATAGCCTTTGATTCTTGAGGAAATTTCTTCCTCTTAAGCACATTTTTGCTCGTTCTTGACCAAGATGAGATTTTCGAAATAAAGTTCAAAACTGTAAATGGCCTCCCCGCATGAGTGGCATGATCATGACCTCCTGGGCCACGCCAATACAACGACCAAGCCTCTAAATGGCCTCCCCTCGGACCCTGTCAAGTCAGCCAAGGGTGGACTCATTGTCCAGGTCGGATCATCTTCAAAGGGCCGACGTCTGTCATCGTCGTCTTCCAATATCTTAGGGAATCATAATCGATTCCTTCATCATCGTCTCTCATCTGAGACTCGAATGGTATCGATTGTGTCACCATCGGGTCACCTCTTGATTGAGGCACCCCTGTCTGTTACTCGAAAATCTGGCTAAGTATGGAAAAATATCTTTTTTAGGAAAGTTTTGATTTGGCCAATAAAAAGTCCCGGTATTTGTTCTTTGAATTTTTCTAAGCATAATGGTATAATCGGATGATCTTTTCAAGTACGGGAAGGTTGTCTTTTGCTCATTTTCTTCGGAGAAAAACGTGTTCTTTTTCGCCTTTGTACTAAAAGTGGAGGATAAGATTTTGATAAGATTGGAATAACAAAATTCTGGAAATGTCATTGTTTCCGAAAGTGGAGTACTTTCTTATTTTCATAAATAAATTAAAGTAAAGAAAACTCAAAATTGTTTTCTTTACTTAACTTTGGTTTATGAAAATAAGTGTTCCTAAAGGAGTACTTCCTTATTTGTTTTCCCTTATTTGTAAAAAAAAAATAAAAAATCCAGGGGGTGCACGTGACCCCAGGCCCCTGTGGGGATCCGTCCCTGGCCACACCTCTTGCTTTACCTGATGACGGACTCTGTGCGGCCGATGGAGGATAATGAGGGTTTTTGAGTTTGGAGGATAAGTAAATGAGTCATTGTGTGACTAGAAGAGTAGCCAGACGGCAGCTTCAAATCTTGGAAGATTATAAAGATAAACTCCTACTTCTTCTTGTTATTGTTGATGCTTCTCTATTATTGGAGGCAGTGGCGGACCTACCTCGAGGCCAGCCTTGGCCCTATTCCTGTCTTTATGAATTTTGTTGATATTTAAATCCTCATTATATATTTCTCAACATGAGAAAAACTTGGGTGCGGACGGATACCACGTGGTGGTACCCGTCGCACATTTCGGTCATCTAAAAGTGTTTTGTACCCATCGCACATTTCGGTCATCTAAAAGTGTTTTGGACGGTCTAAATCTTAAAGAGACAGAGAGTAGAGAGAAATAGGAGAGAAAAGGGGGAAGGGATGGGAGAAATCTCTTTTTGACGGCCGAGATGCGCGCTCAGCACCATGTGTACCCTTACCTGCTCGGCATCCAAGTTTTTCTCTCTAAACATAAGTGCAAATGTATCACGACAATATTTATTCACTGACTTTACTAAGTTAATGAGTACGGAAATATGAAATGTGTTGCAACTGTGATTTCATATAATCATTGATGGCTTGATATAATTAATTATTCTCTGATTTTACAGCGAGTCTATGAAGACTTGAAGTAACATAAACCATCTTTCTAACATTCAAACTCTCTCTTAATCGACTTCAAATCTGGATTCTGGTCCTGATTTGCAGGTGCTGCAATATTTGATATGGAATATGCAAGGTGGTTAGACGATGATCACCGGCACATGTCAGAGCTCCGGACGGGGTTGCAAGCACATTTATCAGATAGCAATCTTAGAGTAATAGTAGATGGATACATTGCTCATTACGATGAAATTTTCCAACTAAAGGGAGTCGCTGCCAAATCCGATGTCTTCCACCTCATCACCGGAATGTGGGCCACTCCGGCCGAACGTTGCTTCCTCTGGATGGGTGGTTTCCGGCCATCTGAGCTCATTAAGGTTTGAAATACTTGAGCTCTCATTATTGTTTCTTAAAACACCACTTTTGCAACGAACACTGACTGCAAAAGTAAGTCTTCTAGGGATATTACAGTTGGAAGTCATTTTTGCCACTAAGTTCAATTTTTAGGAGTTCCTTTATCTTCCACATTCCAAAATGGACCATGATCAGAAAAATAAACAAAAAAAGAGCCTGAAACCAGCAAAGGGTCCTTTTCAAGAGTTAAAGAAAATCCCATGGCCGGAATATATCTTTTCGGTTCCTACTCTTGCCGCGTCATTGATTTAACCACCCGCCAACCACTCCGAAATACTGGGGTGGTTCTTTTTTCATCACCAAACGGCTCCTTTGATAAAATATCACATGCCAGATCAGGAAAAACTGGCAGAGTGACACTTACGTCACGTAATTCGAAATGCCATTGCAAAGTGCACTCTTTCTTCGCTTCTTTGCGTCCCAGTCTAATGCGCGTATGAAAAAGTCTGAATACTTGTGTAGAAAAATCAATGGGTGGATCATAGTCATTTGTTGTGGACCCCACGACGCTGTGTGGCCGCCCATTGATTCTTCTGCACAAAAGTTTTTATCTTCAAAAGTTTCCACTTTGTATAATTTCTTTGCTGTTAACAGTCTAACTAATTTTTAGTTTCTTTCGATATTGGACAGATGTTAATGACCCAATTGGACCCATTAACAGAGCAGCAAGTGATGGGGATTTACAGCCTGCAGCAATCCTCACAGCAGGCAGAGGAAGCCCTTTCCCAGGGATTGGAGCAGCTCCAACAGTCTCTGGTTGACACCATTGCCGGTGGGTCTGTCTCCGATGGCATGCACCATATGGCTGTTGCTTTGGGCAAAATTACCAATCTTGAAGGCTTCGTTCGCCAGGTGAAAACTCTACTACTCGACTAAAATTTTTGGGTTTCTATAGGCATTGCTGTAAAACTTCTATCTTCCCTTGAAATTTGATCATATAGCTCTCCAAGTTAAAGATTTACCATGTTCATTTTTGAAATCCGATTTTGAGGAAAAAACCTCAAAAAACCCAAAACAAACAAACCCGAGACTATGTTCATTTAAAGATTTCGAGAACCAATTGTTCATTTAAAGATTTTGAGAACTGATTTTCGAAAAACTTCTAAAATTCAAAGCAAACAAAGCATTCTTCCTCAAGGAGAAGACGTCGTCTCATGGTTAGGGGCCCCCATTATGTCTTTAAATGGAGTAGTAGGAGAATACTTCTGCCTCAAGAAATTCCTTTTCACAATGCTTTATTAAATGATATATTATGACTCTGAAAACTTTTTTAAAAGTTTGAAAAAAAAGGCAAGAATGACAAAAAAGATCACTTAATCGTCAAAGCTGTTAAAACTTTTTTTGGTGTCCCATTAAAACCACAACAATTGACCAGCCAAATAGAGAGATGGAATTTTCCCAATTGACTCGAAAGGTTAAGTGTGATTTGCTTATATTGCCTAATTTGGTGGAGAAACTTCTATTCTAGTCTTCCATTCATTTCATCTCTCCTTTGTTTGCGCCGCAATTCTACCACAAACCCAATGCTTAGAAGCTCCATTTCTCACTTAGGGTTTTTTTTTTTTGGGTACTGTATTCCTAACCCAATTCTTAACGGTAACAACTATTAAGTGCAGTTACGCAATCGTTGGACCAACTGTGTCGGCTATCACGCTCTCTTACGAAAGCTTGATTTAAACATCTCAGTTGACTTTTTTAAACAATTTTAATGCAATATGTTGATAAAAAAAATCCTCGTTGCCCCAGGAAAATATCGAGCAATCGCTATCACTTTTATTTAGGTCAAATATAGGGGATGAGCCATTATTTATACAAACCATGCCTATGTGAAATAGATATATAGTATCTTGTGGTGCATATACCGTTGCCTCTTTCCTAAGAAGTCCATGTTACATTTTTTAATGTTAGTCTTTGATTTTAACTTTAAAATCTCAAGTTGTTGCTTTCAAAAGTAGGTTTGAAAAAGACATCTTTTGAAATAAAAAAGCATTGCCAGACCCATCAACGTAGTTTTATAATAATTTGGCCCAGTATTATTGAAGAACTATACAAATGCTCCAATTTTCTATGTTTTGGTTGGAATAGTCCAAATTCCATTGATAAAGACAAGTTTAATTGGTTTCAACCCCTTGGAAATTCTGTCTTAACTCAATTTTCTAACGATCTGTTGTTGATTGCACTAGGGCCTCGTCTCAGAATGTATATTATTGTTGTGGTTTGATGTTAATATATAGTATTTGATCATCATCCTTTACCTTATTGTGCATTGATATCTTTTTGGAACTCCTTTTTTCTCCTATTTTGATTTAGCTGTTTGTTTGAAAATTAACGATCAATTGTAGGCTGATAACTTAAGACAACAAACTCTGCATCAACTGTGCCGGATATTAACTGTTCGTCAAGTGGCGCGATGTTTTTTGGTGATTGGAGAGTACTATGGTCGGCTACGAGCCCTAAGTTCCCTTTGGGCATCGCGCCCAAGAGAGTAAGAATTTTGACCCGTTTAAAACTGTTTTAATTGTTTACCTTTTTTGGAATTAATTTTAAATATTAGGTTTTCCATTTTTTTTCTTGAGCCTAAAATAGGGCGCGGGAGAGAATCAAGTATTAAAAGAAATAGCAAACCAAAGTAGGGACAATTTTTAGTTGTACATCTATATTTATGCATACTAGTCCAATTTATTTCACATGGCTTGTACCCCGGTACATAATTTTTAATCCACAAATATGTTAATTTATGAAATGTCAAGCCAACAATACCCTTTAATGTGATAAAAAAAAAACTCTTTAATTATAATCGAGTCGTTGATAGAAATATGTCTGATTTATTGGTCATCGTTTATATTTTGATTGTATAGTGTTACATAGCATGTATATCAATTATCTTATCCCTATTTTTTTTAGGACGTTGATTAGCGACGATAATTCGTGCCAGACAACCACGAATTTGCAAATGGTCCAATCTTCACAAAACCACTTTTCCAACTTTTGATCCACACCGTCCACATCCAGAAAGCTGTAATGTTGTTGGCAATGGTAGCTTTTGGCGGTCTTGAATTTATTTGATTTCTTCAAGCTTACTATAACTTTAGAGGAGATATATGATTTTTCGTTGATTTTCTTCTCTCTTTTCTCCTTTAGATTAGTAATATCTTTTATACTCGTAAGCCAGCTTGTAAATGTAAATCAATTTTATGTGAAATGAGGAAGCTACTACTTGAGTAAACAAAGAAAGAAAACACTGATTATCTTCTAGAGGAAATTTTTTTGGGTACCAAATGGGTATCACCTGTCCATGCTGAGCATAATCTCAGCTGTCCAAAAGTTTTTTTGGACTATTTAGATTGATTCTCTCTCTCCTCTTTTTCTTTCTACTTTTCCGGATTGTCGGATCATGCTTTAGATGGTTGAGATTGTCGAGTGGGTACCACGTGGACAATACCCTCTTGGCACTAAAAAATTTCTCATTCTAGAGGGAGTGCATTGTCTTCTTCCAATGGAGAGCGGATCTGCTATTCCAAACTCCCTGTCCCAACTCTCTATTCTGTCCATCCATGCAATCAACGGCTTGGATTCCATCTCATCCTAAACAAATTTGAGCCAAACATGTTCATCTGCAAATGTGATTGATCGACTGCTGGATGACTCAAATGGACAGAACACGGAGTTTGGATAGGATTTTCGGGACAGCAGATCCGCAACCCTTCCAATGCGTGTTGCAGAATAATGAACGGGTACATAAAAATAGGAGGGAGATACGGAAGATGGATGGATTATTTCTCTTTGAATTGGTTAGAGAGAGAGAGAGAGTTGAATTGTCTTGTAATGAGTAATGATGAATACATTTGTACGGTAGTATGGGGCCAAGAATCATTATCGGGTGAAGGGGTGGTGTTATTTGCTTCATATTAATGAGTTGTTGGTGGTTGTACGTTCTATTAATTCACAAAGGACACAAGATATTAGATATTGAAAGAGGGAAAATTATTCTTTGTTTTGGTCCACGGGTTTCAGAAACGGAGCGAAGATTTGAACTTGGAGACGAAACTCAAAATAATTACTAGTACGTTATCTCTATCTTAAAAAGAATTTCCGATCTCTCAAAAAGAGAACTCAGAGTGTGACATATGTTTTTATTCAACTCTTTGTTCCGGCCCATCTAAGCCAACTCTTTGTTCCATCCATTTGAGCTGTCCATCCTTGTAATCAATGGCTTGGATTTCATCTCACCCCAAATAAATTTGAGCCAAACATGTTCATTTGCAAATGTGATTCATCGATTCTTTCCGGATGGATGGCATTTTATTCGGATTTTGGGCCGGATATGGTATTGAGGCAATTTTAGGGACAAGTAGATTCAAGAACCCTTCCAATGCATGTTGCATAATAATGAACGGGTACATAAAAATAGGAGGGAGATACAGAAGATGGATGGATTATTGCTCTTTGAATTGGTTAGAGAGAGAGAGAGAGAGAGAGAGAGAGAGAGAGAGAGAGAGTTGAATTGTCTTGTAATGAATAATGATGAATACATTTGTACGGTAGTATGGGGCCAAGAATCATTATCGGGTGAAGGGGTGGTGTTATACACTTTATACTCTCTCTGTCTCAATTTATTTGTTCACTACGAAATTACGTTTAATTTTCAAACTAAAAAATAATTTATTTATCAAAATAATTTTTAAATTTTTTTTGCACCGTATTAAAGTTCTCAATGAGATCTATTAAACAAGATTCATATTGATGAAAAAATTATTTTTGTAAGTACATTACTTTTTAGTTTGAAAATTGTATGTAGTTTCGTATTGAGCAAACAAATTTAGACGGATAAAGTATTAATGAGTTGTTGGTGGTTGTGCGTTCTATTAATTCAGGCTTTGTTCTCCAATACATTTTATGCCATAAAATGAGAATTCTCATTTTAGTTGGGATTTTATGGAATGATCATAAAATGACATTGTTTTCCCAATACATTTTATGTAATTTTTCCAATACATTTTATGGAATGGTAATAAAATGACATGTCATTTTATGCATTGAGAAAACAATGCCATAAAATCTCCCATTTTATGTCATAAAATGGGTTGAAGAACAAGGCCTCACAAAGGACACAAGATATTGAAAGAGGGAAAATCATTCTTTCTTTTGCTCCACGGGTTTCGGAGACGGAGCCAAGATCTGAACTTGGAGACGGAACTCAAAATAATTACTAGTATGTTATCTCCATCTTAAAAAGAATGTCCGATCTCTCAAAAATAGCACTAAGAGTGTGACATACGTTTTTATTCGAACATATTCAATCTTCTTTTGAAAATTAATAAGAACTCGTCGATATTTAGGATCTTGCAAAAATAAGTTTGAATTTTGATGAACTAAGTGCATTTTTTTTAAGTTCTCGTTTTACAAATCGGACAATATTTTTAGCAAAAATGGAGTTTTTAACACAAAAAAAGTACACATATTCTAAGATTGATCATACGTAATACTGAAAAAAAAACAATATGTTTTTATTATTCATCCATCAACAATAGTGAAAAATAGCAATGCATTGAAATTTGAGTGAGGTTGTGAAGCAAAGAATAATTTTTTTAAAGCCCGTGCCACCAACCCCTCTTAAAGTCTACTACAATATAACGGCTCGTTTGGATGGGGCGTTAATGGGTTTTAAATATGGAAGGTGTTATTTATGTCCGGATCCATACATATGAAATGGTTTGCCAACAAAAAGTACAGATGTGTTGTTTATCACACGGACTAAATATAATATCACCCCTGCAGGGGTGTCATTTATGGATAGCCCAGAAGGTGTCCGTGTTTAATCCTTCTTCTTATAAAATCATCCAAACTAAACTTAAACCCCTCTTTTTACAAAATCATCAAAACCAAGTACTACTTTAATCCTCTCTTTATAAATGTCACATTATTGTGGGCTACCCTCCAAATGTATTATCCCCTACTATCTTATACCTCCTCCATATATAATACCCCTAAAACTAATCCAACATCCAATCGGGCCATAAGGGGCTTATTTTATTGCACAGTTTTTTTTTATAGTTCCAACACCAAATATGTGGCTCCCATTCAAAGGCCCTTGGAGCACTGAATAATCTCTCGGGGAGAGGATCGTCTTCTTCCACTGGGACTAAATGGTGCTTATTTATTAGCTAGCGGCAAGAAAAATGTGAAGGACAGGACAAATTATTGCATGAATGCCAGACAGGGAGGCATGAAAGTGGAGAACATAGCAACCAAACAAGGTCAGGTCTGGTCTTAGAAAATGAAACCCTTCTATCCGTGCAGGCTGGAGGGCACCGACCACGCACAGACAACGCCGAAAACTCCTTTGTATTTTCCTCTTTATGCATGGGCGTGCAGGAATCACTTGTCGGGTATTCTATTTTCCTAAAAATATTCAAAAACGAAAATACTCCCACTATTTACAAGCGAAACAGATGAATAGGGTTTTGACAAAGTCAACCGAAGATTTAGTAAATTGGTAAGAGAAAAAAAATTGTTATAGTTTCAGATTTTAATGCACGTATATGGTTTCTGACCTTAAAAATGATTGCGGCTTAGAACACAGTTAATTGTGAAAAAAAAAAAAAAAATCTCAGTTAATTTATTTTTAGAAATTTGTGGGAAGGGTGTTTTATTAAAACGTTATTGTGCGAACCATGAAATGAATCAAAACAGAAATTGAAATGGTGGGCAACACAGATTGATCAAGGGTCCTGCTGTGCTCTCAGTTTGGGCCTTGCCTTGAGGTCAAAAACATTTCCGAACCGTTGACTTTGTGGAGCTAGCTAGATGTGAACCCCATAAAAAATCAAGTCGTTCCGGCGTTAATTAGTAGCTTATTAATTGAATCACATAATCTTGTTGTGTAATCTTGAATTTGTATTTGTTGTTATTTTATTGAGGCCTTGTTCTCCTATAGATTTTAGGTGCATTTTATGAAAATCTCATAGAATGAACTTTTATGGAGGGGTGATAAAATGAAGTTGTTTTCCCAACTGATAAAATATAGTGGTTTTCCTATAAATTTTAGGAGAATTTTATGAAAATCTCATAAAATCACTTTTACATTTTATGTGTTAAGATTGGAGTGTCATAAGAAAATGTGAGATTTTATGAAACAAAAATTTGAAGCCAAAATTTGATTCCTTTATTGGGTTAACAAAAAGGTTGTTTGACCACTCATTTTTTGCATTTTCCATTTCTACTTTTCACATTTTGGAAGTTTGGGAGCTATCCCCCAAAACACATTTTTGGAGAATGAGTTATTGGTTTTTCATTTTAGAGAAGAAAAGTAAAAAAGAGGTGTTGAGCTACTTTTCACATTCTCCACTTTCAAAATGCATTCTGCACATTTCTCCAAAACACTCCTCTCAAATTCAAAACACATTCTGATTATAATCCAAAAAGCAAATAACAAAAAATTGAAAATAAAAAGTAGGCTTCCAAACACCCCCAAAGTCCAATTGACTTAATTTTTTTTTTTTTTTTTTACGGAATTCGTGTGTATTTCTAGCTCTAAATAGTGAATGGTTCAGATTGTGTTTCCTATCTTAGGACAAGGCCCGAACTGAGAGTTTGGTCCCTACACACCTCTGTCCTGATACCCGCTGATAGTAATAGCAAAACAACTGGTTTGGGTGAATTCAAAAAACTAGTATTTTTGGTTTTTTGGTTGTCCTTATTCAATTTTATTTGCATTTGTTGATTTTCAGTCGATTCTTTATGGTTTCTTGACTTGTTTCGACGAGAGGAATCTAAAAAGTATAAAATTATTAGCCAAACTTAAAATTTTGTGAATAAAGACGAAAAATAATCCAAAAAACCGGTTTTTTGGTTCATTTTTCGTCTTTATTCACAAAACTTTAAGTTTGGCTAATAATTTTATACTTTTTAGATTCCTCTCGTCGAGACAAGCCAAGAAACCACAAAAAATTGACCGAAAGTCAACAAATGCAAATTTTTTTTGAATAAGGACGAAACAAAAAAAAAATCAAAAAACTAGTTTTTTGAAATCACCCAAACCTAACTTGTCACAATTGATCTTCGTTAACCATGTCATTGAAACCCAGCTAGCTTTCTTCTTCACATCTCCAATCATGACTAAAAAACCAGTATTCCATATGCAATATATATATAGCCAGATTTTCTAGTCCACACCTCACGTAAATAAGGAAATAATGGTTTTTTTCGTGTTGCAAATTATTTTGAAAAATCCGAGCTGTCCAATGTGTTCAGAAGGTGTTTTCAAGGGTCCTTGAAAGAAATCATCGAAAAAAATACCGGGAAGGATTTGATCCAAGCAGTTTTCACAAAAACTGTAAACATAAAAATTTTGAAAATTGCTTGGATCAAGCTCTTCCTAGTATTTTTTTTAAAGATTTCTCGCGAGTACCCTTGAAAACACTTTCTGAACACATTGAACGGATTGGATCGTCAAAAAAATATTTGGATCATGAGGTCTGGAAACGGGAAGACCGGACTAGAAGTGCTCCTTATATATATATATATATATATATATATATATATGTACAGTTTTGTGAAACTACTCGGATCAAGCCCTTCCCGATATTTTATTTTATAATTTCTCACGGATACTCTGGAAAACACCTTTTTAAACACATTAGACAGTTCGGATCATTGAAATTCAATCGGAAAAGTGGAGGTTTAAAATCCGAGCTCCCTGACCGAAATTGGATTATATATATAGAGTCCCGATCTAGTCCGGGATCCCTAAGTCTGGAACTCATAGTTCCGAATCAAAATTTCATGATCTGAACAGTCCAATGTGTTCAAAAAGTATTTTCAAGGGTTTCTAGCGGGAAATCATAAAAAAAAAAAAATACCAGGAAGGGCTTGATCCAAACAGTTTTTCGCAAAACTATAACTACACAATTTTTGCAAAAAACTGCTTGGATCAAGCCCTTCATGGTATTCTTTTTTGCAGATTTCTTTTGTGGACCTTGAAAAACACCTTTTGAACACATTTGACGACTCGGGTCATGCAAAAATATCTTTTAAAACCTTCAAAACACCCAAAAATCTTCAATTTAGGATCCTTGACTGGATTACCGGTGTATATATATAGGATAAACTTCTAATAAGGGTCTCTTATTAACGTTAAAATGCGGACCTCACATTTCCGAGCCAAATTTTGACGATCCGAACCGTTCATTGTTTTTAAAATGCATTTTTAAGGGCTTTTCTGTGAGAATTCGTCCAAAAAAAATACTCTAAAGGGCTTCATCTGATCAGTTTTGGTTTGAAAACGTATATCATTTTAAAAATATTGAACGGTTCGGATCGTGAAAATTATATATATAGAAAACTTCACATCCACACCTTCCGAAATAAGAAAAAAATTGGCATTTTTGTGTTGGAAATTATTTTTGGAAAATCCAGTCCGTCCAATGTGTTCAAAAGGTGCTTTCAAGAGTCCACGCGTAAATCTTAAAAAAAAATACCGGGAATGGCTTGATCCAAACAGTTTTCGCAAAAATTATATTTATATATTTTTGCGAAAACTGATTGGATCAAGCCTTTCTCGGTAATTTTTTTGATGATTTTTCGCGAGGACCCTTGAAAATACCTTCTGAACACATTGGATAGCTGGATCGTCAAAAAAAAAAAAATTGAATCAAAAGTCTGGATAATAAGTGTTACCTCTCTCTCTCTCTCTCTCTCTCTCTCTCTATATATATATATATATATATATATATATATATATATATATATAGAGAGAGAGAGAGAGAGAGAGAGAGAGTATATATATATATATATATATATATATATATATATATATATAGAGAGAGAGAGAGAGAGAGAGAGAGAGAGAGAGGAGAGACCGGTTCCGGTCAGGACTCCCGGACCTATCTTAGGTCCGGAATTTTCACTTCCCGGTCATTTGGTCGGGATCCGAACTGTTGGATGTTTTTAAAACATGTTTTTAAGGTTCCACGCGGTAAATGGACAAAAAAAATACCGTGAAGGGCTTCATCCAAGCATTTTTCGATAAAACTGCGATTTTACAGTTTTATCGAAAAATGCTCGGATGAAGCCCTTCCCGGTATTTTTTTTTGCCCATTTCTCGTGTGGAACCTGAAAAACACATTTTAAAAACATCCAACGGTTCGGATCCCGCCAAATGGTCGGAAAAGTGGGAGGTCCGGACCTAAGATAGGTCTGGGAGTCCTGACCGGATCCTTCTTGTGTATATATATATATATATATATATATATATTGCGATTGGTTTGGTAATACGATGTAAGATTTTTCGGCATGTTTATGAAGCAGAAGATAACGATCGACATCAACTAATATAGCCTTGTAGTTTGTTTAATCTCACTTTTTCGATGTTAATTTCACTTTTAAAAAATCCTAAACCTGTACTATATTGCATTTTTAATTAGAAAAACTTTAAGGCCTTAGCTTATAGCCTTTTGGTTCCATGATGAGAATTGTAATAAAACAAATTAAAAAGTTTATCATTATCACACTACTGCTTTTGCTAACCCTAGCACCATTATATTTTTGGATATATCAATGATTAGATGACCTTATCTTCCTTTATTTGTTAATGCATACGTCTTTTTACAAATTAGGTTTTGGTTCAATCAAGAGAAAAATACTGCTTTTGCCATACTAGGCACAAAAGGCCTTGAAATTCTTCCTAAATTGGGACCCATTATCCGAGATGATGGAATATGGGACGCCAAACCTTATTATAATCTTATTTCGCACAAATTTTTCCACCATGGCCTTCGTGATTTTGGCTAGTGCCTCACATTCTATCCACTTTGTGAAGTAGTTTGTGCCAAAAAGGTGGATTTTTTGTTTCCCTGTTGCCATTGGGAGAGGACTTATGATGTCCAATCCCTACTGTGCAAATGGCCATGGACTTGTTAAAGGTAGGAGATCTTCCGCTGGTGCTTGAATTAGAGGTGAATACCTCTGACATTTTTCACAAGTCTAGACAAAAGACTTAGCATCTTCCTGGATATAGGGCCACTATTATCCCTGGGATATTGCTCGGTGGGCAATGGAGCATGCTCCTGTATGTCCTCCACATGTCCTAGCACGAATCTCGTGCATGAACTTTTGCACCAAAGCTGGATGTACACAATAAATATGGACTAAAAAAGAACTTTCCATAAAGTTTACCTTTTGGGGAGAGAAAAAAACGTACAGCTTTGGTTTTGATTTTGTTTGTTTCCCTCTTGTCCTCTGGCAATGTCCCATCTTGTAGGTATGCCACTATTGGATCCATCCAGCTCGGCCTAAGGTCTATTTCCATCACCCCTTTATTGTTCGGCCAATGCTAGACTCATTCAAGTAGTCCGCAACCACTGTTCGACGAAATTCTGTATTGACTCCTGAGAGTTGATTAACAACCAACTGTAAATCACAAAATGCCCTTAGTTTACTCACCTTGAGGTCCAGGGCACTCCTTAATCTTGCAAGTAAAGCTTCATACTCTGCCACATTGTTAGTCGCACTAAATCCCAATCTTAGTGCTTGTTCGAGCACCAAACCTTCAGGAAAGAAGATCATTACTCCTGTCCCTAATCCTTTATTGCAAGCTGACCCATCAAATACAATCTCCATTCTTCTAGATCTAGCTCGACCACTCTCTTTGGCTACTCAGGAACGACACCCTGCTCCTTCTTGTGGAGAGCTGATGGAGGTGGTGCTACAGTTCGTGTCAACTCAGCCACAAGATCAGCCCAATTTTGCCCCTTTATTGCCATCCTGGGTTAATAGTGCAAATCATACAGACTTAACTCAATTGACCACTTTGATTTTTTTTGGAGAAGTCTACCTTTCATAGCAAGGCCCTCAATGGGTACTCAGTGAACACCGTGATGGGATGCGACAAAAAGTAATGTGGCAACTTTCTCAAGGTCGTAACCAAGGAATATACTAGTTTCTCCAAAGGTAAATAGCGTGTCTCAGTAACCAACAAGGTTTTACTCACAAAATAGACTGGAGCCTACTTAGTCCCCCTTATTCGCAAAAGGACCGAGTTGATAGCATGCCCAGATACGACTAAGTATAGGATCAACTGCTCCCTAGCTTCTGGAGTAGAGAGTAGGGGTGGTGAAGGTAAGTAAGTTTTTAGCTCCTGAAATGTTTGCTCTTGCTTGGCTCCCCACTCATACCCTTCCTTTTTTTTAGAAATTGGAAGAACGGTTTGCACCGGTTTAAGGACTTGTTGATGAAACGATTCAGCGTTGCTGCCATTCCTGTTAGCCTTTGGACTTCTTTCGTAGTCCTAGGGCTTTGAAGATTCTAAAGAGCAGTGATTTGATCTGGATTGGTCTCAATTCCCCTCTTGGTCACCAAGTGACCCAATGATTTGCCCGGGTTGACTCCAAATGCACATTTTGAAGCGTTTAGCTTCAATTTGTATGTCTGTAAGATGTCAAAAATTGTCTTAAGATCTGCCAAATGACCTGGCTTTAATTTAATTTTTACCACTATGTCGTCGATGTACACCTCCATGGTCTTGCTGAGCTGATCCGTGAACATCTTTGTAGCGAATCTCTAGTTCAGTTCTTCAAGCCGATCAGCATGGCCTTCTAACAGTACAGTCTTCTTAGCGAGATAAAGGACATCTTCTCCTGGTCCAGTTCATACATGGCTATCTGATGGTATCCTCGATATGCATCAAGGAAGCTCATCCTTTCATAGCCTGTTGTGGCGTCCACCAGTTGGTCAATCCTGGGGAGTGGAAAGCTGTCGTTGGGACATGCCTTGTTTAGGCTAGTGAAATCGACACAAATCCTCAATTTCCCATTCTTCTTCTTGACCATAATCGTGTTTGCCATCCATTCCGGATAACTCACCCCTCGTATAACATCCGCTTCAAGCAACCGCTCCATTTTTTCAATCATAGCATCTGCGTGCTGTTGTGCTGACCTTCTTCTCTTTTGTATGACTAGTTTATGCTATGGATCAACATTCAGATGATGGCAAATTACCTCAAAATCTATTCCAGGCATCTCTTGAGGTGTCCATGCAAAGACATCTATATGATCCTTCAAAAAAGCAACTAATTCCTTCTCCTTTTGTTCGGCAAAGGTTTCGCCGACCAGGAAGTACCACTCAGGGTCATCCAATTTTATTTGAATCTTCTTCAAACCTTCTACCATCTTGTTAGTAGGGTCAACTCCAACATCTTCCAAGGTCGGTTAATCTGGTACCTCCATCAGTTTCCACAAGCTTGGCCCTTGGAGATTTCTTCAAAATCAGATTAAAGCATTGGTTGACAACCTTCTGGTTTCCCTTAATGCACTCAATGCCGTCTGGCCTTGGATACTTAATCATTTGATGATATGTTGAGGGGATGGCCTTCATCTTGTACATCCATGTTCTTCCTATAGTCACATTATAGGAAGATGGGAGATCCACCACCAAGAAATCAGTTTTAAGAACAACTGATCCTGCTCGGACAGGCAGTGCGACCTTTCCTATAGGCCATATTGTCTGTGCACAAAAGCTGACCAGTGGTACAAGACAATTCTGCAAGGAGCTCGGTAGAAGTTCCATCTTCCTAAAAGTGTGATAATACAAAATCTTCATGCTGGCCCCTTGGTCTACCAAGATTTTCTCCACATCATATTCCTTTATTTGTAGGGTAATAACCAGTGCATCATTATGCGGAATAGTTACCCCTTCCAAATCCTCGTCCGAGAAGGTTATGGGGATTTCCATAACCCCCTTAGTCATTGGCCTCTTTTGGTCGAGCTTTAGGATCTGCTTTGCTTGTTTGTTAACTCTCTGAATATGTCTTAATTCATTGTGGGTGTATGGGGCAACTAACCCATGTATCATATGAATTGTGTCCTTTGGACCTTTCTCGGTGTTCATCTCTTCTACCTGCTCAACATCTTTCTGCTCATCCACTATAAACTCCTTCAGGTGGCCTTCTACCACTTTCTCATCGAGAAACTTCTTATGTTCCAGACAGTCTTCCGTCATGTGGCCCAGTCTCTGTGATAGCTACAATGTTGATAAGTAGCCCTCCTTTTGATTGGGTTGCCCGTCATCTTTGGAGGCCTCCTAGACCATGGTTGATCTTTTATCCTATACAACATTTTGTAAATTGGGATGTCAAAAGTTACCATGATGCTGAAGTAGGATTTAGGATCTGGGTCAGTTTTATCTTTCTTTTGTTGCGTATAGTCATTCTTTCCCATCGTGTACTCCTTCTTGTACGCCTTGGAATCTGCTGCTTTTTTCTTGGGGAGCTGGGGTTGTCCTGCTACAATCTTCTCTATTACTTGTAGGATATCATGCTCCACCCGAGCATGCTCCTGGATCCTTTCCATAAGTTTGGCTACAGTTTTAACCAGGTGCATAGTGAGCGATTCTTGTAGCTTACTATGCATGGGCAAGCTTGTTTTAAAGGTGGCCAAGGCATACTCCTCACTGCCTTAACGCTTCGTTGTCCCTCTTCCACATGGATGTGAGTGTATCAAACACTTTAGGAGTTGTTTGGCTAGTCAAGAATTGAGCTGTAAACTTTTCGGTCAGCTGAGCCCAACAAAAAATTGACCCCTCAGGGAGTTTGTGATACCAACTCAGGGTCACTTTTTCCCAAACCAGATGGGAACATCTTGCACAGTAAGGCATCATCCTGCTTGTGCATGAACACGGCCTCCTGGTAATTCTGGATGTGGGCCACTAGATCTGTGTTTGTCTCATGAAGTATGAATGTGGAGTGCTTTACCCTGCTCTGGGTCTTCTCGGCTCGGATCCAGTGTGCTAGAGGAGACTTAGAGATTTGGCCCAGGGCTTCCTTTGTTGCTTCTCGTGCAATTTTGGAACCTCCCTTTATTCAGCCCATCTCGTGCCTTCTTGCATACTGCTGATGGGGCTGTTCATTGGAACTAGATCTCTCATATCTGTCTCGTGCATGTTTTCTTTTTTCTCTCCTTTCTACAGAGTTACTTCTTTCTCTCCTTCTTCGTGGAGAGACCACCATTCCAGTGGAAACATCATGATGATGATGGATCTTTCTTTCTTTCTCACGCTGCACGAAACGTGTCCGTAAGTGCAAATCCTTCTCCTTCTCTTGGAGTTATTTTTTCAAGTCATGAATCTCTCGTTCACGTCGATTGACTTCTCGTGCCAGTTCTTCTGCCCCCTATTCTCTTCAATCAAGACTGCCTTCATGCTTATGTTCCTTTCTTCGCCCATGGTTTTCCCTCCTCGAGGGGCTCCTTGTTCTTTGACCCCTTTCATGACGGGGAGAGGCTTGCCTAACTTTTGGAGGTGATATTAAGCGTCTTTGTTGCTCTCTGGTTCTCAGAACTTCTGGGTAATCATGGATCACCGAGCACCTCTCTTTATATCTTGGTATCTCTCAGATATGACCTATGTCAAACTTTTTGGCAGTAGGCTTCTTTTTAAGAGTTGTCGGAGTCTTTTCTGTCCTTGCACCCTTTTTCGTAGTGTGCACATGAGTTGTTTCAATGTCATCTTCCACTACTTCATGTCGTGGAGTGTGAAGGACGGGTTTGAGGCCACCATTGTTAATTGTTTTCTTCTGGCAAAAGCTTTTTGTAAGTTTTCCCACAGACATCGCCAATTGTACGGCAATAAAATCCATGTAAGGTCTTGATCACGTGTTTTCTCGCCGAAACCCTAGATCTGCTAGATAGACAAGGGTTAGAGCACCTTTGCCTGTCATCGGTAAAGGCCCTTTGATGCTTAAGTTAGTACTGGATTTTTAATCAAGCAAAGAACACAATGGTATAATAGTTCATTATAGCGTATCTTTCTTCTTAGGTTTGATGCTTTATTTATAGTTGATGACGTCTCATGGGTATTAGCACTTCGTGGCCTAGTTTTCTAATCACATTAAGGCACCTTTCCTAATAGGACTCTTCCTATTAGGTGCAGCGGGGTCAAATTGTGCAAGATCTCTTCTCGTATTAGATCTCCTTTTCATATAAGTTTCTTTCCTATATGGGGTGTATTCCTAATATCATTAGAAATGCTCATGCTAATCCCATAGAACCCGGGATTGTCCTTATCTCATAAGTGACCGACTTAGAATCTTTTGGAATGTCTCACTGCCATATATATTAAAGCGGTGTCATGTTGGGGAACCTTTACATAGCAGTCTCGAGCTAACAACCATCATGTGGTTGTTATTCCGGCACGTGTGTTATTACTTTCAAGGGTAATTGGATTTTACCCACTCCACCACTCCCCGCTTTCCCATACAACCAATGGAAAACCACATTACAAACCCATTTATTGATTGCATCTCCAAATCCAAAATCCAATAGCAAACCCATGAACAAGAACTACCACTACAGGATGCATATTGGCATTGCCTACATCATGCATATCATATCACTCACCACCCTTCACATAACTGTAAAGCAGAGTCATTAACTTCGTTAATATTCTATTAAGTCCGTTGAAGTGTTTTAGTTTTCTGTTAAGTCATTTTTCCTTTTATAGTTGTTTTTTGTTAAGTCTGTAAGTTGGTTATGAAGTCAGTTTGTATAAAAGGGACCTGAGGTCTCACTTGTGGGTATTGAACAAGTAATGAAATCAAAATGAAATTCAGAGAGAAATATCTTCTTCTTCGTTATTACTCGATCATCATTTCATGAAACTCTTTATGGTATCAGAGCGATTAGACGAAAATCAATTGATCCTAAAGTAATCATCTGTCCCGTTTCATGTATTCTTGTTAATCGTTTCAACAATCGATTCTAGTTTCTTCAGTTTGTGAAAGTTTGGGTTTTGAGTATTTCAAGTTGTTTGATTGAAAATGGTGAATACAGTTGCAACTAAGGTTAGTTTTCTTCATCATTGGCATTTCTTGTTTCCAATTTTCACTCACTTGTCACGATTAGGCTGGATTCTTCGAATTACTTCTTGTGGCATATTTAAGTGGAGAATGTGATACGAGCAAATGGATATTCTGAGTATCTCCATGGTATAGTTGAATGTCCTTCTCCACAGATCAAAGATACAAGAGGAAATCTTGTTGTTAATCCTGATTATACATAGTGGAAACTCATTGATACACAACTGCTCTCTTGCTTAACTGCTTCCTTGTCCCAATCAACGCTGCCATATGTGTTAGGACTATCTCACACTCATGAATTGTGGACATCCTTGTCAAATCGATATAATTCTTTGACCAAAAATCATATTCAAGAGTTGAAATGTAATATGTATAACATCAAGAAGACATCAACAATGGAAGCATATGTTGATCTTGTAAAGGAGTTTTCTCAAAAGTTAGCCGCAGTTGGTAGTCCTACGAGTGATGATGATATTATCTTTCATCTTTTGAGGGGATTACCTATCACGCCCTCATTTTTAGTAACCGAAATTCATATAAAATCCACGTAGGATAGATCAAAGTCGTCGTTGAAAAGTCAAGTCAATAGTACAAATTCAAATAAAAATTTCTCATTTCTATCTTTAAAGGGTACCCAAACCCAAATACACAAGTACCAAAAAGATTTAAAGTTATTACATACATTGAATATTGTCCAATGATTGAGAAAACTAAAGTTACATAATCGTCTCCCAATAATATACTAAAGATGGGAAGATAAAATAACTTCATGATCAAAAATCTTCATGCTATGCATCCACATTCCAAAGCATCCAACATATGTTCCTTGAGCATGTACTTGAAAATGATAGGTTGAGCTACACTAGCCCAGTAGAGAAACGTCTACCAAAACTAAACATAAAGAAATGCAGATGCGAGATGAGACATGAGGATGAAAGCTAAACAAGATAACCAAGATTTTACAAGAGTCCAACGAATCACATATAAGTTTATAAATCCCCTGTTATCACCCAAGTGTACCCGATGTATTCCCGATATGCGTCCTCTCTCATAAGTGTCAAATTCGCCCGTTGTGTCGCGTCAACGATTGTATTTAAATTGGATCTTTAGAAATTCCTCGCGACACGTCCATAGGACGGCCCAAGTATCATTCCGGGCTATCTTTCGACCCCGTATAATCTTCACCTTGGCCATGGCATAATTCCTCGTGACACGCCCATAGAGCGGCCCGAGTATCATTCCGGGCTACCTTTTGGCCCCGTATCAAGAGTTTCAAGTTTTCATTTCAATTCACGTTCATTGATTTCGCACAAGTGTCATCATATCACTCATACCTCGGATCGTCACCCAAGTTCACGCATTTCGTCAAAAAACTTCAATTCATATATAACAAGTGTATGACCACGTAGGTGTCGTGCAAAAATCAAACCGAGTCACCAATTATACTAGGATAGGCTAGGGACGAGTTATTCAACGAGTTTTGAGGTATAAGATATGATTATGCCAAGTAATAACACGAACAAGCGACCGAAATCGACGAAAACAAGTTTCGATGAAGTGAAGGGGGGAGTGGATTGATCCATTGTGAGAGTGGATCGATCCAGAAAGAGAGTGGATCGATCCACCTTGGTCCGGAGCAAAACAGAAGGTTGTGGATCGATCCGGGTGATGAGTGGATCGATCTAGAATGAGAGTGGATCGATCCACTATGATCCGTAACTCCATCAGAAGGTTCTGGATCGATCTAACCCCAAAGTGGATCGATCCAAAAACCTCACGAACAAATATGACAACAACAAGGGGATTTCCATGGCTTCCAAAACCAACCCAACCAAGGCCAAATATCAACTTCAAATATTTCATGAGAGCATTGTTTCAACTAAATTACATAGAACATCAACCACAACATACATCAAACTATAATCAACTTAAAACTAGGAAATATATGGATTTTCAATGGTTTTCAAGAAATCATGGAGGATTGATCAAATAATGGGTATCATCTACACACCACACACTTCAAAACACTTAGTAATGGAAGAAATCCCCCTACCTCAAGGTTTAGAAGCTTGAAAAACCCCCCAATGAGCAAAACCCACACTCTAGCTTCAAAATCCAACGAAAATTCTTCAAACACCGGTGGGAAATAAGCATATCAATGCGTAGAGCACAAGATTTGGAGAAGTTTTTGTGAAGGGGCTAAGTTTGGAGCTTGGGATTTGGCTTGATTGGTGAAGAGAGAAGTGGGAGAAGCCATGGAGGAGAGAGAGGGAGAGGGACGGCTGTAGAGGAAGAGAGAGAGAGAGAGAGAGAGAGAGAGAGAGAGAGAGAGAGAGTGAGGTGTGTGTGTGTGTTATAAAAAAAAATCAGCCATATGGGTGTATATACACCCCATTAGATGCACTACACCCCCCCTAAATTTCAAATGCATTTTAAAAACGCCCCCAAGCATAAACTACCATCAAATTGGCACTTTAATCTAATTTCAAATCCTCACAATTCCTCAACTCTTTTTTTTTAAATAATAGCTAAATTAATTAAAATCTACGGGTCTCTTCATTACCTCTAGTGTTCAATGGATTTAAATCTGCAGTTAGAACAAGTGGCAGTTCTATCACTTTTGATGAAGTCATAACCATGTTAAATGGTGAGGAATTACAACTTCTGCAAGATTTTGGTTCAAAACCTGTATGTTACTTCAATTCTTGTGGCTACACATGGTAATAATCCTAGTTTTAAAGAGGTTCATCCATCAAGGATTCAAAACTCTTTGTAGAACTTGAATGTTCTTGTGAGTGTACCAATGGTTAGATAGTTAGATGGTTCTTCTCAAAGTAGCCAATCTTAGCAAAGTTTTCTACCACAACAAATAGCTTCATTTCAGTATTAGAGAATTTTATCTAGAGATAGAGGATTTAGAGGTGGCAGGAATAATAGGCAGTCGTGTGCCATTTGTGGAAGATCCATATCACCTCATACTGTTACTAAAAAGGTCAAGTTCAACCTAATGATTAGATCAATGGTCAATGGAGAACATGATTTTCTCCAACCTATCCTTGGATGCCATCAAATGGTTTTGTTATTCAACCTCGGTATCATGGACAATTTGGTTAATATCAACTTCCTCTACAACAACAGATTCAAGGCTCTGTCATTCCTAATTCTCAAGGGTTTCAAGGACAGTTTGCTCAGCCACAATTTGTTCAGTCTCAGTTTACTTAACCTTAGTTTGTTCAACCTCAATTTGCTCAGTCACAATATCCTCAAAACCAGCAATAGTTTTCACAATAGACGTTTACTGAACCTCGAGCCCATTTTACTGGGGCTTACAATGTGTAGAATATGATACCAAGTTCTTCTGGGGTGTCACAGAACTTTCAGTTCACACCATCTCTTATAAATGCTGGTGGAATGCCACAATCGCAACCTTGGTATTTTGATTCTGGAGCTACTCATCACATCACAAACAATCTACAAAACATGGATATTGCTCAGCTTGCAACTTCTGGTAATGGAATTATGGTTGGTAATGGGAATAACATCCCTATTGCTCATATAGAAAAAGGTCTGCTTCCTACTCTTTCATCTTTATTTTGCTTGTTTCATGTTCTACGCTTTCCACAAATCACACACAATCTTCTTTCTATTTATCAATTTGCTAAAGACAATGAATGTTTACTTACTTTTGATTCATCTGGTCTTGTAATACAGGACAAGACCTCTCATCAAATTCTGTTCAAGGGTTTTTTTCACAGGGGACTTTATCCAATTCTGAGCTGTTGTAATCATACATCTTTTGTCTATTCATCTACACCAACATCTTCACTTACTGCTCTAGTTAGTACTTTTACTTCTGGAATAGATCGGCATAAGAAATTAGGACATCCTAGTAATGTCTTGTTTAATACCTTAATAAGCCAGCATGATCTACCTATTTCTAAACCTTTTGTCAGTAGTTGTTCTTGCTGTAATATGGCTAAAAGCCATAAGCTTTCATTTCCAGTATATCATACTGTTAGTGCTGCACCTTTTAAACTTGTTCACGTGGATGTATGGGGACCTTCCCCTGTGGCTTCTAATAAAGGCTTCAAATATTATCTTTTAGTTGTTGATGACTACTCTAGATATTCTTGGATGTTTCCACTTCATTACAAATCTGAAGTCAAATATGCTATTTCTAATTTTAAAGCATATGTTCTTTCTCAATTTCATACACAAATTCAGACGGTTCAAAGTGATAATGGGGGTGAGTTTGTTAATCATTTTCTTCTTCACTTGTTTCTCAATTCTAGTGTGATACACCAAACATCATGTCCTCATACTCCTGAACAAAATGGAGTAATGGAAAGAAACATAGACATCTCATTGAAATGACTATAACTCCTCTTCTTTAGAGTAAATTGCCAATTAAATTCTGGCTTGAGGATTTGACAACTGCAGTTTATTTAGCAAATAGACTACCTCATTCATCACTTCAATTTCAAATCCCTTATAGTTTGTTGTTTCATGAAGATCCTGATTATAACTACTTGAAACCTTTTGGATGTAGCTGCTTTCCATGGTTCCAACCCTATAGAGCTAACAAACTCACACCCAAGTCTCTTCATTGTATCTTTTTAGGCTATTATCCTGCTACTAAAGGATACAAATGCTTTGATCCCAAGACATCCAAGGTGTACTTTTCCAGACATGTGAAGTTTGTTGAGTCTGAATTTCCTTACACTAGTTTACTTCATTGTATTGATACATCCTCTGAAATAGTTAAGTTCAACACTGTTCTTACTTCTTTTGATGATACAAAAGTTCCTATTTCTATGCTATCTTTTCATCCTTTGAATTCTAACTCAACCTCTAGTACTTCTTCTGATCATTGTGTTGTTGCTTTCCCTACTGAATCTGATCATTCCTCTATTGTTTCACCTAGAATTGTTTCTCCTGAGCATTGTTCTCCACCCTTTGCAGTTCCAGTTTCAAGAAATGTTCAGTCATCTCCTCTTGTTTCAGTTCCTTCTTCTAACATTCATTCCATGACCACTAGATTAAAGAGTGGGATTTCAAAACCCAATCCTTTGTATGATTTTTTTGTTTAATCATCTTTAACTCCCACTCCTCCTCCTGATTTGTTTGAGGCAGAACCAACTCATTTTTCCACAGCCATTAAGTCTATAGCTTGGCAACAAAGTACAAGGCTTTGGTTGATCAAAATACCTGGTCATTAGTCCCTCCTCCTTCTCATGGGAACATAATTGGGTGTTAATGGATATTTAAAATCAAGCATAATTTAGATGGCAGCTTTGCCAGATACAGGGCATGTTTGGTAGCAAATTGTAATAAGCAGCATAAGGGTCTAGATTATGGTGAAACCTTCAGTCCAGTAGTCAAACAACCTACATTTAGAGTCATTTTAAGTTTAGTTGTTCACCATTAGTGGAGTGTTGGACAACTTGATGTTACAAATGCATTTTTACATGGAATGTTGGATGAGGAAGTTTATATGAGACAACCTCTTCGGTATCAACATTCTTCCTATCCTCATTATGTGTGTAAGCTTTATAAAGCTTTGTATGGATTGAAACAAGCTCCTAGAGCTTGGTTTACTGTCTTTTCTAGATTTCTACTTAATCAAGGTTTCACCAGTAGCAAGGCCAATACATCTCTGTTTGTTCGTATCATTTCATCTTAGGTTACTTATGTCGTGGTGTACGTTGATAATATATTGATCATTGGGAATGATACTTCATATATTTCTAAGCTCATTGAGACTCTTAGTTCACGATTTGTGATGAAAGACTTGGGCAATCTTAGCTACTTTCTTGGGATTGAGGTCGTATCTCATGGTTCTAGTGTTATTTTATCTCAAGCAAAATATGCATCAGATTTGTTGTTGAAGCCTGGTATGGGGGACTGTAAATCTAGTGGGTCTCCGGCTTCTATTAAACCAACACTTATTGATCCTGATTCTCTGTTCTCCGATCTTACTTGATATAGGACTGTTGTGGGTTCTTTACAGTACTTGACTATTATGTGACCAAAAATCTTTTTTGCTGTCAATCATGCATGTCAGCACATGCACTCACCTAAATAGAGTAATTTTGTGGCTGTGAAATGGATTCTGAGATATCCAAAAGGAACTGTTCATCAAGGTCTTGTTTTTAGACTAGGTCCTTTGCTTGTTTCTACATTTTCAGATGTCGGGCAGGTGATCAAATGGATAAACGATCAACAATAGAATTTTGTGTTTTTCTTGGATCAAACTTGGTGTCTTGGTGTGCTAAGAAGCAGCACATAGTTGCTCGCTCCTCAATTGAAGCAGAATATAGATCACTGACTTTGGCTGTAGTTGATATTTCTTGGCGTCAACAACTTCTTCAAGATGTAAGGGTGTTTACATATAAAATTAACAAATCCAATAATTAATTGACACGTAGTCAAAAAGGCCAAATGTTGGCGAAAGCTTGTTAATAAAAATACACTGGATTATTGGAATACAAACGGTGTCCTTTTCTTTCTCTAAGAGAAAAGTAGTTATTGGCAGTTACAAGTCGTTACTACTATAAAGATAGACCTCGAAGCCATGATTCTAACTGCCAAATGCTTTTAGTCCACGTGTAAACTCGTGAAACAAGAATATTAGCGGTTAGAACACGTGGAGTGCAACTCAAAAGGCAGTTATTTCCTTAACATGTAATCATTTGAGTTAGTTTGAGTAACCGTGTAGATTCAAGTTAAAACTTTTGGAAGAAGATTAAAAGAATTCAAATTCAGATGTGGAGGGAAGAAACTGCCAAGTCAAAAGGCATAGATAGAGTTCAAAGCAAGCCAAGTTCAAATTCATTGAGCGGGAATTTCAAACTACAAGCAACATCTATAAATATGAGAAGTTGAAGAGGGAAGAAGCCCCGGACAAATCTTCAACAAACAGCTATCAAACAAATGATGCTTGGTTTGTTCATTGGCAAGTAGTTTTAGGATTTCGAACCCAGTTCGAAGTAGTGTAGGAAGTAAATTCAGAAGTAGTTAGGACTAATTTCGGTTGTTCTTGTACCAATCATTTGTTCGAAGTTCTCAGTACCTTGTATTTGAAGTTGAAGGCAATTTCGAAGTAAGTTTACCTTTGATTTGTTAATCGAAGTATCTTGTTTCTTTGTTTGTTCTTTAATTTCCTAAGTAGATTGGTTTGCATTTCTTCATTTTTGAAAGAAAAATCCTCTTAATTGAGGTAATTGAACCATTAAAACACAATCGTCTGATTATATTTGGTTTAAGTTTCCAAAGTTAATCTAAGGGAGGAGATTGAAACTCTCTCTGATACACTCACACTTGATTATTTTGTTATAAAGAAGTAAAAGAAGGTGTGACTGTTGTTCTTTCCAATCTTATTTGGTGCAATAATTTGTCAACCATATCTTTGGCTTCTAATCCAGTATTTCACGCTCGCACAAAGCATGTAGAGGTCAATTATCATTTTATACGTGAAAAGGTCTTGAGTAATCAAATCAAAGTTCTTCATATTGGTTCTCAAGATTAGGTTGCTGACATCTTCACCAAACCTCTTGTAGTTGACAAATTTCAGTTTCTTCGCTCCAAACTAATGGTGACGGATACCCCCATTAGTTTGTAGGGAGGTGTAAAGCAGAGTCATTAACTTCATTAACTCCATTAATGTTTTGTTAAGTCCGTTGAAGTGTTTTAGTTTTCTGTTTAGTCATTTTTCCTTTTATAAGTTTGTAAGTCAGTTATAAAGTGTTAAAATGCAAAATTTCACATTAAGTGAAGTGGGAAGATCAAGAAATCGGTACTTCATAAAAAAAAGATGTGTGGTTTCACATGTGTTTAATTTGTGGGGTCAAGTTATATCTTCTGAAATTCAAACAAATTCAAAGGTGAATTTTAGAAGACAAAAAAAGATAAATAAATAAAGAATAAATTATTGCACTACGTGCAAATGCTGAAGTAAAGAAAAAGGGATGCAAAGTTCTATTCTCATGTTGAGAAAGAAATGACTAAATGACAAAATACAAAATTCAAAAGTCTTGGTGGTTATTCATAACACCTGTCAAATAAAGAGTAAGTTTTGCTTGCTAGGTTCATCCACATGCAACGTGGGAGATTGTTTGAAATCTAACTACCCCACTTTTCAACATGGGTTCATGGAGTAATGGAGATAACTTCTATCTTTTCTCCCTATATATACATGTTGTAGGATAGGTCAACGCGTCGGGTGATGTGGCGGTTGTCTAGCCTATAATAGATAGCCATGTGGCTCAAAAAGTCTCGGCGGACACGTCATTAGCCAACGATGGATAATAACTAAAATGAGTCCCCACCGCAGAGGAAATGACCTTGCGGAGAAAAACCAGCAGAATTAAAGATGCCCTGCATAAGGGAAACAGAAGTAAAATGAGGTTCACCCCTCACGAGACCCTTAGCGAGGAAGATTGACGCGACGGGGAAGGAATGAATGCTCATGCGAATACGCGAATTAGGCTCGCGACAGCACCTGACCAAAAGGCAGAGGTAGGGAAGTCGATACGAGCTCGAGTTAGGTCTTGGCACGAGCCAAATGGCTTGCGGCCATGACCAGCACCGTGGGAATAGGGGAGATACAAGTGGCTTGGTGGCTTTAATGGATTAAGGGTCGCTGCGAGGGAAAACGATGCACTGGAATGACCTAATGGAATATTCCTAACGGCCAGTGACATCACCCACGTCACCTGGGTATGGGGAAAGAGCACGTGTCACCATGTTATTGGGGAAACGACTGCAGCCCAATGATTGGGCTCAGATCCTTATAAATATGGGACATTCCTTCACAAGTTCCAAGAGAGATTTTTTCTGATTCATCCTTGGAGCACGGAAATTCTAGAAAGAGAGAAAGTGACTCTGAGCCCTGGAACCAAGAGCATTGCTCTTGCTAGTGCTCGCGAGCCCCCCTTTCTTCTAGAACTATGATTCGGGGATGATGATTGTCACGCCCTCAATTTTGATAAGCCAAAATACAAAGAAAATCCACATAGGATCGATTAAAGTCAACAATTTTCCCATAGAAAGCCAAAGTCAAATACAATAAGTTCCTGCTCAAGGGTACCCATACCCATAAAAAAAAATAACAATGCCTTTAATGTTATTACATAAGTTGAAATAGTCAAAGCTTAGAGGAATTAAAGTTACAAGAATTTCTTTCAAAAAAACGTACTTAGTATACGGATGAGAAAATAGCTTCATGATCATACAATCTTCATGTCATGCATTCACACTCCAAGCATTCGATCTCATGCTCCATGCCGTGTACCTGGGAAAGATAGGGTGAGCTCACTAGCTCGTAGGAAATGTCTATCAAATCTAAATATGATGAAATGCTAATGGAGTGCATGCAACAAAAAGGAGATTTCACAATATACTCACGGAAGCCCCAATTTTAGATGTAAACAATTGGAATCCCATATGCTCGACCAAGATTAACCGGTGTGCCGTTGTGTCCGATACGTACCCGATATTCCGTAAGTGTCCAACTCACTCACACACCCCTTGCTTCATTTAATTTCATCATTTACTAAGATTCCGGGCATGCCATATAGGCCCCGTGTCATTCCGGGCATACCCTTACATAGGGCCCCGTGTCATTCCGGGCATATCCTTTCGTAGGACCCCGTGTCATTCCGGGCATACCCCTTGTGAGGGCCCCGTGTCATTCCGGGCATACCCCTTGTGAGGGCCCCGTGTCACATCTTCCATTCTTTCATTTACACCTCACGTTCATTCCATGTGGTTCATTTAGTTCGAAAGTTCGTAGTGTGTCGGTTATGGCGAAGTTAATATGTGTCCAAGAACTTGTGAAATCGTGACAATAATATCATTCATACCACGATAGATTACCAAAGCTTAAAAGTCAAGTTGAGAAGCTTAGAAAAGACCAATAAAGGCCCGGAGCCTAGGAACATAAGAATGGAGTTACGAACCTCGAGAAAACCTAACACCTTGATAGGAAAAAGCACATTTCTCTCAGAATACAAAGGCTATGAATATGATATCAATTGGGTTTGAAAGTAGACTCATAGAGCTTTCCAACGGTTCAAGAATCACCTCAATGGGAGTTCGACGGCCGGGGGCGTGCCAGCGAAGTTGGGTCAAAATCTGCCTTCTGACGGCGGTGGGTATTGATACCCATGAAAGTTGTATCAATACCAGATCACCAAAGAAATAGACAGAACGCTGGGTATTGATACCCATGGAAGGGGTATTGATACAGAGCACCAAACAATGGACAGAACGCTGGGTATTGACACCCATGGAAGGGGTATTGATACAGAGCACCAAACAATGGACAGAACGCTGGGTATTGATACCCATGAAAGGGGTATTGATACCGAAAGTGTTCTGGCAGAATTCAAACCGGTTTTTTCTCACTTAGATCACAATGGGGCTCAACCCAATCACTTCCAAGGCAAAAATTAGACTCAAAGGCATTCAAGGTAATGAAACAACAACACAATTAACTTAGCACAACATCAAAAACGTGAATCAAACCCAACCAAAACAAGAAACATGAAAAATGGGTTTTTCTTGCAAGAATTGAAGAAAATGATCAAATGTGGTTACACCACTCACATTAAACATCTCAAAACACTTAGAGAAGATAGAAATCCCCTACCTCCACAATGATTTAGCTCCAAAAATGAGATCCCAAAACCGAATTCCTAGATCCCCAATTTGAGAAATCCCGTATTTGGCCCTCCCGGTGCGAAAAGATGGTACTCCGGGCTCCCAAACACGCGTAGATGATGAATATGCGGTTGAATCTTGAGTTTGAGAAGTGTGGGAGGTGGATTTGTGGTGGAATTTGAAGAGAAAATGGGGAGGAAGAAGAGGGAGGGGGCTGCTGCCCTGTAGAGAGAGAGAGGTGTGTTATTTTGCCCCAAAAATCAGATCCAATGGTCTATATATACACCCACACACTTGCATTTAAGTCCCTCATGTTTCTAATGTGTTATAAAGACGCCCTCAAGCATATATGCATATCATATTGACCTCGTTTTGCATTTTAAAATATTTCTCACATTTCCCCAACATCATTTTTGAAAAATGATTAAAAATCATGGGTCCTTACAATGATGATGACTCAAAGGGGAATGAACTGAACTCTGCTACCTTCTCTTTCTGTATACTTGGCTTAATCCTTCACCCCTACACATACTCTCTTATTCCTGATTCAATCATTAGTTATTGTTTGCCTCTCCAAGTTGATTTTATTTTAAATTAAGAAAAAAACCTATCCTACACACGTCCAGTGCATAGACGAAGGGGGGGAATTCTGGAGAAGTCAGGAAGGAGGAAAAAAAAACAGAGAGAAAAAAAGTAAAGTTTGAAGAAGCACAAAGCAATTGAAGCACTTTCAAGTGAGGGTTTCAAATCCCTTCTACACTTTCTCTCACTCTCAATCTTCACAATCCTTCTCCGAAAGGCAATGATAAATTGTGCTCATTGGCATGTGTTTGGTTCATAAAATGCTCGTTCATTACATCCCTTGTGGTCATATAGTGGACATCATTTGATGGCCTAAAACACAGCAAATGACTCCACCAATGGAATCGAAAGAATTCAAACTAATCACCACTTGTTTAGCCCACAAAATTCTTGTTCATTACTCCTCTCACGGACATATGATGAACAGTGTTTTGTGGTCTAAAACAAAAGAAGAGATTTCATTCATTATGCCCCTTGTGGCCCTATAATGAATGGAATGTTATGACTTGAAGAAAAACCTGTTCATTACGCCCCTTAAGGCCATATAATGAATGGTGTTTTTGTGGTTAAAAAAAAAACCGCCCTCACAGCCTTAATTATGACTCCCCTCGTGGACTCAAAAATTGTCTTCATTATACTCGTTCATTACACCTCATGTGGCCATATAATGAACAGTATTTACAGCTTCAAGATCCGTTCATTATGCCCCTTGTGGCCATTACACCCCATGTGGCCATATAATGAACATTATTTACAACTTCAAGATCCGTTCATTATGCCCCTTGTGGCCATGTAATGGACGGAGTTTTGGCAGCCTCCAAAACTGCCCTTTACGGTATCAAAAATGCCTCCGTGGTCTCAAAATTAACCCCTCACAGTTTCAAGAAAATCTAGCTGTAATGCCCTCCGTGGCCATATAATGAACACTTTCATACCTTGAAAGAAAATTAATGCTGTCGAGACCAAATTCGAAATGGACAGTCCATATGGATCCTCCAAAACAAAGCCACTGTTAGGGATAATTTAGAAAGTTTCCAACAGTGGTTCTATAAGCCAGTTGATCAGTTTGAGTTTATGGCTCTACACCACTTTGGCCTTTTCTTTGTATTACGTGAGTGCATGACACTCATGGCCAAAAAAACAAATGGTTATAAGAAAGATTAAGAAGCTGACATATTTTGTGTCCAACCCAAATCAGTTTTCAAGTTGAAAGACCATATTATTTTAGAACAAAATCTAAATGCTGCAAAAGCCCGTGTTCTTAATTGTGGGTATTGAACAAGTAATGAAATCAGAACGAAATTCAGAGAGAAATATCTTCTTCTTCATTGCTACTCGATCATCATTTCATGAAATTCTTTAATAATGACCTTACTAATTACTTTCATGCCTATACAATAACAACGGAAAATGCTACAATATACACCCCTTATTTGGGTGTGTATATACACTCCTACGAAAGTTATGGTTTTTTTAAAAATGTTACGAGACGCACCAAAATGTTATGAATCATATTGCTAAAAAGTTGTGAAAAACTAAAAAATACTACGATTACCAATGAGGTGACACAATCTGGACCATACAATAGGCGTGTATGGTATGTTGGGATTTTTCCCAAGTTAAATGGTCTTGAAAAAAAGAAAAACAAATAAATCAAATAGAATTTTTTGGCATTGGAATTGTGAAGTTCGGTGGAACTAATAAATGGGTTTGGTGGTTTTTTCAAGTGCATGGGTAATTAGTTGCCAGCCTAATTTTGGAGTCCCAAGGGAATTTGGTTGCTGCCTCCTAATGATTTTGGGAAGTCCACAAGTCTCCTTTAATGTTTTTTTGTTCTTCCATGTGTTGTATCTAAAAGGGATGGGAAGCATGTGCTGAATATATAAAAAAGGAAAAAGAGAAGAAAAGGTGAGCCAGTGTGTGTGTGTCGTGTATGTGTGTTGAGAGAGCAGTGAAAGAGTGGAGAAATTGTGAGAGAGTTGTGTGAGTGTGAGAGTGTATCTCCTCCATTGTAATCTCTTGCTTATAGTGAAAAGTGTTCTCTCTCCCGTGGACGTACCCGATTTTGGGGAACCACATAAATTGTTTGTGTTTTTTGTTTCGGTTTATTTGTGTAGGTGTGTATTGTTTGTTTGGTCGATTCATAACATGGTACACTTTTAATGGGTGTGTATTGTTGCTATTTCCATATACATATATCCCTGTGTGATCCACAAGCCCCAAATTGAAACCGTCATTACCCAATTGTTGATTTTGTGAATCGCACAAACAAGTAATGGACACCTCTCTCTTTCGTTTATATGCACCAAAAACATGGACAGACAATTGTATGTAAATAAAGAAAGGGGCAATTCCACAGTACCTCCAACGAAATTCCAGTGTCTCTCTCAGCAAAATGTTTATTCTTTAATGCCCCGTTTGTTAACGGGATATATATATGAGGGGAGAATGATGATATAATAAGAGGGTGATATAAAGGTGGATATGGTTAGAGGGGGATTATTTTAGGAGGGAGGATAAAGTGAGGCTTGTTTGTTGAGAAATTTTATGAGGATACGAGGGATTGGATAATGTAAAATTGTATGAAATTTCTATTTTGCCCGCTCTTAAATTTCTGTCTCTCACAAATCTCACTTAACCTCAATTATTTCTCTCTCTCTCTCTCTCTCTCTCTCTCTCTCTCTCTCTCCCAATTACTATACAATCCAAACACCCACTGATCAAAAGAGAAAAATAGAAAATCAATGCCCATCTAGACCATTTCTCAGATTAGGACTTGCGCATGCTCGCTTTTTGTTTTTGTTTGCGGTCAAAGAATGGTTTTTTTTTTCTCCTCAATTTTTCTACTTTCCCATTTCTGTTTTTGTTTCAAAAGAGAACTCAGTTCTTCGTCGTCCAGTTTATTTTTGTTCTTTGTTCGCCGGCCGATGAACGGGATACCACTGCTCTGGTTGTCTCTTGAAGATGCACAATGGGTTTCAATTTTGGTCACATGGAGGAGAAAAATGGGTTTCGATTTTGGTCAAACCAAGTCGATTTGTCTTCATCTTCTTCCCTTCTCAAACGCATCTCTCTCTACTGAACAAACAAACAGTGAGCCCAAGAGCTGACAATGTGATGGGGCCAAAGGGGTATCTGGGTAATTGAGAGGCCGAATTATATTTAGACAGGGGAAGGGGTACCTAAAATTAAGAACCCTGCAGGGTGATATAGATATCCCTGCATAATTATATCTTGGAGACAGAGAAGCACCAAACATCGGATATGACCAAGTTGGATATATATATAGGATAAACTTTCAATAAAGGTCCCTTATTGAAGTTACCATACGGACCTCACCTTTCCGAGTCAAATTTTGACAATCTGAACCGTTCAATGTTTTTAAAATGCATTTTTAAGGGCCTTCGCGAGTATTCGTCCAAAAAAAATACCCGTAAGGGCTTCATCTGATCAGTTTTGGTTAAAAACGTTATATATAGCGTTTTTAACCAAAACTGATCGGATGAAGCCCTTACAGGTATTTTTTATATAACGTTTTTAACCAAAATTGATCGGATGAAGCCCTTACGGGTATTTTTTGGACAAATCCTCTCGCAGAGGCCCTTAAAAATGAATTTTAAAAACATTGAACGGTTCGGATCGTCAAAATTTGGTCCAGAAACACAAAAAATGGCTAGGTCCGCATGGTAACTTCAATAAGGGATCCTTATTGGAAGCTTATCCTGTATATATATATATATATATATATATATATATATATATATATATATATATATATATATATATATATATATATATATATATATATCCGGCTTCTCCACATATCCCCCTCCCATTTCCCTCTAACAAACAGGCCGTAAGGGCCTGCCCCCCGGTCTCTCCATTCCAGTCGCGTACTTCAACTCCAGTATTGGGGTCATATTCTACTCCATTAGATTTGAATTTGGATGCATTGGATGGAAATAAAACGGCACAGAAAAAATAAGGATACTTAAATATTGGTCCCAATGCTACCTTATGCTTTCATCCTGATCATCTTGAATGTTTTCATCCTTACTTTTAAGTAAATGCAATATTGCCCTTATATAGTAATATCATATATACTTGATTACCCTACGTAGTGACGTTTTTCGTGATGGAATCATAAAATTTGGGGTCCTAACCATGATTATGGCACATAATTTCTAGGGTACAAAATTGAAAATCTCGTCATATGCTCTTGCCTAATTATACCACAACCCATTCGAAGAAAACACCAATTAATCGGCAACAAATTAATCCACCGACGACAGGCCGTGGAGAGGTGAGATGGATTGATAGCTGCAGAAAGACCCACGGATGACTAGGAGGAAAAAATAATTTCCCTTGAAGACAGTAGTAAAAACAGGTCATTTGTGTCAACTAGCAACATTGAACGCTAACACTTGAATGGCGAAGGGCGGACCCGAGAATGAAGATTGTAGATGAGCCAATAGGTGGGATTTGCAGGTGAACCCACAATAACCAGGTGAACCTACAATAACAAAATGCCGAACACAAGGGATGCTTGATCGCAGATATAGAGGGGATTCAAGACAGAAAGTGGAGTGATGTATTTTTTTTTTCACGGAAAGATAGAAGATTTTATTCAAAAGAAATAACATGGTTCGAAGACCTAACATTTGAAATGGCAAGATTATATAAGAAATGAGGGAAAGGACCCCCCAAGTCTTAGATTTTGCACCCAATAGGATTGCTTAGGCAACGAATGGGATACCCTATTACAAGAACGCTTAACATATTTTGAAAGAACAAGAGGAAAACAAAGGTAGAAGCTCTAAGCAGTCTGAGAGAATAGAGCCACAATCAAAGAATGTTTTTCCATCTTGGGTAAGAGCAAGAAAGACCTCGAGCGGATCGCCTTCCACTAGGGGTGAAAATCGGTCGGTTCGGTTTTCGGGGTGTCCCGGACCGAACTGATCAGTTCGGGGTGGTTTGGGTAGGAACCGATCCCAACCGAAAAAAATAATGGACCGATCGGTTCGGTTTTTTCAGTTTTTTTCGGTTTTTTCGGTTTTTTCGGTCCATCGTTAAAATTAAGATGGACGGCTAGGATTTGTTATTTTTGGGGGGTTAAGATTGTTTTTTTCGGTTTTCGGTCCAAATAGGGGTGGTTTCGGGGTATTTTGGTCCAAATTTGCATGGTTTCGGTTTGGTTCAATCCGGTCCAAACCGATTTCCAGGAAACCGAAACCGAACCGGTAATTTTTCGGTTCGGTTCGGTTTCAACCGACACTGCTTTCCGCCGACAGAAAACCGAACCGATCAGTCGGTTTTTTTTCGGTTTTTCGATTTTTCTTTCACCCCTACCTTCCACAGAGAAACCTTTGTTAGCAGCAAGAACAAGAGCTTCCCTAAATGCCAAAGCCTCGGCAGATCTTGGGGAGAGCAAACTTGGGAAAGGGATGGATGCCATCCCCAAAATGATTCCAGAATAATCACGAGCCACAATCCCAACCCCAACAAGGCCATTCTGTCTCCTAACTGCACCATCAACGTTGAATTTGATTCAACCCATAGGAGGCAAAAGCCACCTAGAATGTCGAGTAAAATCAGAGGTAATGGGATAGCAATGCCTTGAGTTGTTTGCTTCCTCGAATTCAGAATAGAGGGCTAAAGCTTTCTCCAAAATGCTAGAGTTATATATCCCACCGCAAACCATCGAAATGTGATTTATGAGCTTTCCACAAGAACCAACAAATAGAGGCAAATAAAGCCCCCATATCGGCAGCATCCTCAATAGTCTGAGAGGTATGGGGGAATGAGAACCACCATTCCAAAAATTGAATCGAATTCCATGACCCAGAAACAACAGACCCAAATGGAGAACGACACCATACTTCACGTGATAATTTGCATTGAAAGAGCATGTGTTCTAAGGTTTCATGCTTAGAGTGAATCCTTGGGCAGTAAGGAGAGATGTTGATATTCTTCCGATACAAATTAAAGAGCACCGCAATACCATTACGGGAACAACGCCACAAAAACATTTTAACATTGCTTGGAATAGAAAGAGACCATAAATATTTCCACAAAGAATTTGAGGGAGCACCTGAACTAGATTCACCTCACTCATGAGAACGCCATGGCAAGACACTTGATCTAGCCAAATGATATGCTCACTTCACCGAAAAATTGCCATTACTATTATAATGCCCTAAACACTTTAAAAGAGAGAGAGCACAAGGAAGCCATGGGTCGCTCCTAATGTCAATAGAAGAACCGTTTCCTACATTCCATCGCCAAACCTTCTTAAGGATAACCCTACCGGCAATAATGTTCTTCCACGCCCATGATGATGAACTGGGGCAGCTTGCCTCCCAAAAAGATGAATTATGGAAGTTTGCCTTTAAAGAGTTGCTGGAATAAAGAGTGAGGGCCTTGTATGAGCCTCCAACCTTGTTTAGCAAGGAAAGCAAGATTAAACGTGTGAAGATCACGGAACCCAAGACCCCCTTCAGATTTTCGATCTTAGAGTTTATTCCAACTAACCCAATTAATTTTATTTTCTCCTTCTTTAGAACCCCACCAGAACTTACGAACAACGTGACAAATGTCTTCGCAAACCTGCTTGGAAGTAAAAAACATTGCATGATGAGATTTGGCTGCTGTGCGCGCTCCTGCGCGATGAAAACTACGTAGTTTTGATGGTATTTTGGCTTAAAACACTTGGCAGGGAAGGGCTGTGTATGGTCCTCCCCTTTTTTGCCGTTCAATTACCCACCCAAGCCTCTGTTTTGATTTTTCATCATCCAAATCCGTTTCCCCTTATTGTTTTTCCCGATCCAAATCTGTTTCCATGCCTTTGAAGAAATCGAATCACATGGGTGTCTGATCCTCTTTCATGATTACTATGGAGGAGACGATGCAATATTGTCAGACAACATTGTGAATCGAAAAAACTGGGAAGTCGGGCAAGGAATTACATGTTCACCTTATAAAGCAAAACTTGCTTTGAAGCAAGAACTGCAATTTTGTATTTGGGATCAAGAGCAGGCGGGGGGTGTATTTTGATGTGGTAACACTTGGCAGGGAAGGGCTGTGTTTGGAACCCCAAAAACCCATTTTTCGTTCTGCAGCTGATACGACATTGCAGTTGAGTCTGTGATGAAAGGTGTCGTGAGAGAGACATGATAGTGTGATGCAATGAAATCTGACGCTGCTATATTTTGATTCAACTTGATAGTGAATTTGTCTTTGATCCTGCGAAATGGCCACGGGTGACAATGAAGAGGACTTCCTGCTGAAGCTGTCAAAGATGTTCAATGCAATGAGGTCCGTTGTTCGTGTACCGAATACTTCCAGCTTTTTAGGTTATCTGAAATGCGGTCAAGGACATACCTGAATACTTCGGTTTTAGAACGACCATTGATTCATGGCAATCCCAAATATCTCCCTCCACGGCTTTCACAACGAATGCGTAAATTTTTAGGAGTGATGTATTAAACATTTCAAATTTATAATGTTTACTCTGAAAGCCGTTACATAATAAGAATATCAATCTCACGTTTTGAATTGCCCTACTATTTCAAAAAAATCCAAAACGGATTATTGGTTTTTTTATTTCGTATTTATTCAATTTTGGATGCATTTGTTAGTTTCGTATCAAGATTTTATGGTTTCTTGATTCCTCTCAGCGAGACGAATCTAACAAGTATAAAATTATAGTCAAAACTCAATTTTTTTTAATAAAGCCAAAATATGTGGATTATTCGCCAATAATCTACCTATTTTGGCTTTATTCAAAAAAATTTGAGTTTTGACCATAATTTTATACTCGTTAGATTCGTCTCGCCGAGAGGAATCCAGAAACCATAAAATCTTGACGAGAAACTAACAAATAGAATTTTTTTTTAATAAAGACAACGAAAAAATCAATAATCCAAAAACCGCTTTTAGGCCTAATTAGGCCTAAATCACTTTATTGTCTTCCCCACCACCTGATCAATGATCACCAACATCATGCGCGTAACCCCACCAAGCCCGCACACAGTTCTATATCTATGTACACAGTTATCGGTCGTTTCTTTATCGGAAAATGATCAGGTGGGGAGGAGGTTACGCTATTTGGGTCGCTTATTGTTTTTTGGGTTTTTATGAAAGGGAATTTTCGAACGAATTTGGGGTTGAAAAGCCTGGAATTTTTCGAACGAGTTTGCGAGAAAGTGTGAATTTCAGTTCAATTGAATTCAATTATGAATCAGTAATATGATCCAAGCAGATCTCGAATATGAACAGCAGATTCTAACCGAGGGTGATCTCAAAAAGTCAAGCTCTTGAAATCAAACTCTCATCCGTTAAATTAGTGAATAAATTGGAAAAACTAACTTCTGTAAATTGAGAGATGGATATAGGGGGTGGGAATAATTATACTAAGAGAGAGAGAGAGAGAGAGAGAGATTGACCCGACCCATATTTGACTCACATATATTCAACCCGTCTAACCTATATTAAATATATGACCCATTTTGACCCGCCCAAACCCTCTCATTCTGCGACTATTTAAAATGCATGATTAGAATAAACCCTGAGTATTACTTCTTTTTTTTCCTTCATAAAATGGTGTTTTGATCATGTAGATACAATATTCGATCAATCTGACATAAGCGACAAACTCAAAGGGCCCAACAAAAAGCCATATTGATAGGTCCAGAACCGGACAGCCTGGATTAACTAGTAAAAGAAACTTCCTGTTGTTTGCCTGAATACGTTACTGATATGGACATTGCTACAAGCAATCATGAGGAATTCTTTTCTTCCATAACAAAATACAACGATGATAAAAACACACTGAAACTTTCTTGAGAACAAATGTAATGTAACACAAGCTATGTAATTCTGTACTAAAAAAATTTACTAACAGGGTCACCGGTCATCAATCCGGCAACAAGAATCTGAATCCACTAAGCATCTAACTTCGGTCTGTATAATGGAGGATCTTCTCCGAGCAAGAGAGACTTTAGAATGGCTTCACACACAACATTGTCATACACAAGCAAATGCCCACCATCAGGAACTTCATGATACCGAACCCAGGGAAGCTTTCTAGAAACGTATCTTTGTAGCTCAACTGGCACAACCTTGTCTTCAAAACCTTGCCATATGTGAACCAAACTTTCGTTCTTTTGGTATGGGTTTTCCAAATCCAGTGGATCAAAGTCCCACTTGCTAAATGCCACGATAAAGTCGCGTCGGATGGAGTCGAAAACACCAGGTTGTTGCAACTTATTCTGAAAGTTTAAGAAGAATGTACATCACAACTTGCTCTATGATATATAATCATTTTGGAATAGCAATCAGAGTTTGAGTTCTTTTAAAAAAAATTCGACAATTTTCAAATACACTTGGTATTTGTTTTCATTCTGTCATCTTTTTCCAGTTTCCAGAAATCACATTCAACCATCTGACAAGCTGTCTTCAAAAACATTTTCGGTAACAATGCAGAAAACAACCCAATTCTCCAAAAAAAAACAAAATGATGCTTCGAATTTTCAAAAACTGTTCCTTGTTATGAATGAATTTTTTTTTTTTTGCCGATCGAATAAAAGAAATCAAATACCGTTTCAACCCAAAAGCGCTTTTAAACTTATAGTTCTTTTCTGCATGCAAAAACAGGGGAAATAAAAAAAAATTACAAACCATTTTGGCCTTCCCTTTTGTAAATGCCAGTAAAAGATACAGGCTTTTACCTGTCCGAGCAAGTTAAACCCTGGTGTATTCTTCAAGACCTCTAAATCTTTGTCATTGAAAAATGCTGGATTTCTATCGATGACTGTAGAAGAGGGGAACATTTTTTGCGTAAACCACCAGTAGACTAGTCCCGGTGTATAGCGTGAAACCCAAAGTGCCCATCGCGCTAGATTCTTCCTATAGTCATCCTTTGTCAGCTCATTTGGAAGAGACTGCCAGTTGTAATTGATCATTGGAACAACCAAAGCCGCCCCTGCTAGCCTGCAATTAAAGTTTAGATTAGAAAGGAATTGAAGCACAAAAGGTTAGCTAAAGCCTATGGGGAGTGTTTTTACCTTTCGGGGATACGTTTGAGGCAACTCCAAATGGGGTAAGATCCGAGTGAGATTCCAATTACGTAAAACTTGGATCCTAACTGCAACTGATCAGCAAGTTCTTGAATGTCTGATGCTTCAGTTTTTCCGGAGCGTTTTGGATTTGGATCACTTTCACCGTATCCGGCACGATCAAACAACAGAAGATATACCCCCAACTCATCCATTAGGTCCTAGAATCGAAACCAGTGCAAGATACCTTTTATTGACAATGATTTTACCACAAACGTAATTCTCTCTTCTCAAAAAAATTAAAAGCCATATAACTTGGAAGCATCCATATTAATCAGTAGCAGTGGATCCATATCTCATTAACATACCCGTTTTGGGTCCTACAGACACTGGTAGTTCAGCAAAACTGAAGTTTGTGTAATATAGAATATAGAATATAGATGGTGGTGATTGCTTATCTAACTCCATGAAATGATATCTAAATGAAGGTTTATTTTAAACCCTTTCATGTATAAATGTTCCTGCGCTTTGATTTAGTCTTGTTTGACGTTTGTGCAACATAGATTTTCCAAATAACATATTCCATAAAGGAACTTACAGAGAGAAAAATGGGGAATTAGAGTGTATAAAAAAGATAATAGTAAGAATTTTAACAAACTGAAAAGGCAAAATAAATCACTCCACGAATACATGGTCCAAATTCGAAGGGATTTGTGAACGAGTTTATAGGGCGAAAGAAAACGATTATGTGAAAAACTAAATTTCTTCTCGACTTTCTTGATCATTAGAAAAGTCCCTCACTACAAATGATATAAACACAGCCAACAGGAAACCTAGGTCAACAACACGGAGACCCAATGCAATACTAGGGCAAAATCTTGCTTATGAATCACTATGAAACAGGTATTCTAGTCTCAAGAAGCTAATGTTCCATAGACTAAGGTGGTTTTTTGACAAAAACTGGTTTTCACAGTTTTTTATGTAATGTATTGTGAGATAATGACTTGTCTTGGTTTTTGGAAAAAAACAGTTTTTTTGTTAGTGGAACACCCCCTAAAT
This sequence comes from Vaccinium macrocarpon, assembly GCA_022606695.1. Lineage (NCBI taxonomy): Eukaryota > Viridiplantae > Streptophyta > Magnoliopsida > Ericales > Ericaceae > Vaccinium > Vaccinium macrocarpon. Next base: position 24,378,237 of record CM040176.1, read on the forward strand.
CTGTCAAAATATAACAATATTTTTTCCCTTTACCTATCCATTTCACATAAGCACTGGAATAATTCAGATTCAGATTCAGATTCAGATTCAGATTCAGATTTGGATTCATTTTGTAAGCATTCCCCAAAAATTACTGTTAACAATATTTTTTCCCTTTACCTATCCATTTTCACATTAGCACTGGAATAATTCAGATTCAGATTTGGATTCCTTTTCTATGCATTCCCCAAAAACTACTGTTCACAATTAGGATTTTCATCCCAATTTGAGCTGATATCCCATGCTTCCCACATAAACCCAATCCAAATTTCAGATCCAATAAACAAAAGAACTAAATCAAAATTGAGGAATAGGGTTTTTACTCATAATGGTATACGAAATTGAGGAAGAGGGTTTTACTCCGTACTTGGGAAGCCATGAAACTCATTTCTTTGGAGCTGCCAAATCCATGAACAAGGATGACTTTGTAGTTGGATATGTTCTTGGGAACCCCTAGCTCTCTGTAAGCCAAGCATCTCCCATCACTGAGTCTGACCTTTGAGGGTGTATCATCAGATGATACTAGAAAAGAAGAAAATGAAGATCCTGATGAAGAAGTGGATGATGTTTCAGTTGTCTCTGCCGGTGCTGGTGCTAGGGCAGGGATTGCTTTTTTGGTCTGGTGAGATATTCCAAGACACCCCAAGAAACAAACAGCCACTCTCCTGAAAACCATCTCTACCCAAAAACAAGAAATTGATGATTCCCCCATATTTATATATATCTATGTAAACAGGAATACAATTTCCTGTGGAAAAAACCAAGTGGGCATTCGAGCATACCAGAAGATTTTTCTCAGGAGAATTCGCTGTGATTAAAATTTGGGGAGTCACTCTTTCTCTCTCTAAAGAGGCTGCAACTTCTGGGAAGATGAGCCCAACTTCATTGGATTTAGTATTTACCCTTTGACCATTCGATGGGAAGCCAGCTTCCGCAGAGGATGAAAATTGATGGAAAAGGGAAGAGGCCCAGATAATCCGGAAAGGTTAGTGTGAGCACATGGTGTTTGTTTCTTGCAAACTAAAAGAAATGGGGGGCTTTGCTGTCCGTCCCAATCTGAGTCGTCTCTTTGGCTCATCAACGATTCAGATCTTACTTCATCAATGACTCAGATCTTATTTTTTCAAAGTGTATTTGAGCCATTCATTATTTGATGCAATCCGTCCATAATTGGTGAATAATTGTAAGTCCCTACAAAATTGCAAGTCCAAAATGACCAATATTCATCTTTCCAATTTTAATCTTTCAATGGAATCATTTCTTTAAAATCTCCTTTAATGGGATTAGTTAATTCTCTAAATGCTGAATGAAAGAAGCATATTAATGTGCACATAAATCAAAATGATTTTTGGGTTTTGCCACTCCTCATGATTTTGACTTTTGATTGAGCGTGATTCCGCAAAGAAAAATCGATGGTATGGGGGCCAATTTGTTTGATTCAAGAAGATTCTGTCCAGATCCACTTTACGCATTTATTCTTAAATGTTAGCCCCCCGCCTAAAATCCATCCGTTTTGATGGTATTAGCGGGAAAGAAACACTTTGGACATTTATTGCCAAATGTTAGGTCTATCTCCTATCCATCCCCTGCCCATGCCCCTAATTATTGGGGACTACATGGGTTATTTTATTGTTGTCGTACACTTTTAGACTCCAACAATTTAATTTCCTTAATTCTCAATATATATATATATATATATATATATATATATATATATATATATATATATATATATATATATATGGGGGCTTATTTTGACATATATATTTTCCTTGGGTTTCACTATGTAGTTCCGAACCATTGATCTTGTTTAAATGAGTAAAATAAGGAGTCCTGCAAAAAAAAAAAATAGTTGAATCGGATATTGGTAAGAGCTTGATTAAAACAATTTTGTAGACACCATTTCCTATCACAGTTTTTGCAAAACTATGACACCCTCCTTGCTTGCGATCTTAGATTGTATCGTAGATGGTGTGTCAAACCAGTAGAAATTTAGATTGGTGGTAGCATAAAAAATCGGTAAAACCGAAATGGGCTTTATAGGAATTTGAACGCATTTTACGCGTGAGAGTTGTCTTGCAAGTGTAGGTTTTCGGCCTTGAAGTGGCAAACTTAGTTTGTGATTTGTCTGGTGGAATTCTCTCGACTTCAAGAACAAGTCGGAAGATTTAAAAGACTAATTAAACTAAGGCAAAGTCTAGGGGATTTTAATAGCCATGACCAAAGCTAATCCGTTCCTCTCTTGATTACCGGCTAGGGGCATCGTTAAATGCTCCCGAATAGAATATTTAGATTTAAAAACCTTTACTAGAAAAATGTGTTTAACAAAGATTAGGATTTTTGGTTCATTTGGCAAACGGATGGGTTGACATCTCCGAAAGCATCACACGTGCCAAGTAGTCAAGCTCTTGCTTACATGTGATCGAAGAGATTAATAAACCCACCCTTTGCTGCATAAAAGTGCAAACCCAAATATTTGATAAATAAAAGGTGTATGCTATTTGTCGAGATGCACAGATTAATCCCAAGTCATGAAGTGTTAATCACCCCATGACTAAGCCTAGAAAACTACTCACACATTACACTAATTAACAAGTCTAGAAAATGAAAGAAAACTAAAAACATGCTTAATAAACTTAAAAACCGATTTTTATGGTTAATCCTAGGTTTGCCTACCACATTAACTCTTGAGAAAATCACAAACAACAATTACTAACTTGAGTTTAAGAAGGAAATGACTAGAAAAAAGTGAATACAATTTAACTGATAAAAACGTAAACAAACTTGATTTATATAGAGATCCAACGAGTAACTACACCATTAAACAACAAGAAATTAAAGGAAAATGAAGACTTACTTGATTAATCTAAAATGATAAAACTTAAAAAGCTATGGACTTTTTACTTAAAGTAGAAAACTAACTAAGGAAGAGTGGTAGGAGAGAGGAGGGAGTTGGGTATTTATACTAAAAGCCCTTTACATTGACTAATTATCCAAAAAACATACTATAAATGAAAAATTTTCATAAATGGAAGATATTAAAGCAACAAAAAATACGTCAAAAATTGCCAAGAATGAGTCTGGATCGATCCAAACTTGAGGTGGATCAATCTAGAAGTGTCTGCTGAGCTTTTGGGATGAGGTGGATCGATCCAGAAGTGTCTGTTCAAGCAGATTTTTAACCCAACTTCACGGGCACGCCCTAACTTCATCTGAACTCGGAATGAGGCGATTCTTGAACCGTTGGAAAATTCTATGAATCTACTTTCTAACTTAATTAACCTCATATTCATAGCCTTCGTATCTTGAAAGTAATAAGTTTTTTTCTTGCAGTTGGTCATATTTTCTTCAGGCTCATAACTCCAAATTTCTTATTTTTTTTGTTCCGGGCCTTCCTTGAACCTTCCAAAGCTTCTTGAATCGAATTCTACATTTCGGCGATTTTCCTCCATGGCATTGCCTGACCTTGGGTACTTCCGGATACAACCAGAGATTATTTAGAGCTTTGGACACACCTTTTAGCTCCGATTTTCTAAAACTCATAAAAAACACAACTCGCGCAAAATCAATCATATAAAGGCATAAAAGGCATGTGTGTGTGATCACAACGAGCAAGATAAGCCCAGATATATATAACATTTGGGGCTTATCACACCCCCAACTTGAACTTTACTCATCCCAAGTAAACTAGATATGACTAACTAGCTAACTAACTAATATTATGCCATGCAAACTTCCCGGATTTATAGATATGAAACCTATGCTCAATTGACAAAAAGTAGGCAAGATTCGAACACACCCCATTGGATACAATCCGGTGCAATCCACGCAAATGCATGCCATGAACTAAACTGAACAAACCATGCCAAAATAGTCAGCGCATGCACCATATCAAGCTTTGATTCCAAAAACTACCATCACATCCCATGACAGGCGCTAGCGAGTAAATGCAATAGCGAGAGACAAAAATCTATGCATTGTAACAAAAGGGCACCGAAAGATTAAAGTAACTAATTATTCACAATTAAGCAAACTAGAATAGAAATCATGCTTAGATAAAAATAAATATCAACTATACATCACGTGGAGTTAGCGTAGCGTACCTAGAATCAACTGAGGTCTTTATTAGCTTATAATGACCTTGGATATAAGAAAATGGGAATACAAAACGAGTGATGGCCATTTTTTTAGCTTGGATCGCCTACCCATTGGCCACCACTACAATCCTAACTACCCAAGAGATGCCTAAACTACTAGATAGCTACTAAACTAAACCACCAACATCATTTTCCATCTCCGTTGTCATTATCATCTTAGTCTCCTCCTCATCCAGATTATTCAACTTCTTGGATGTCTTATCAAACCTCTTAACGGTAATCATCTCTCTTCTAATTCTTCTTTGGCTCTTTCACACTATACTTCTTCTTCTTCTTCTTTTATTGTATTTTTTTCTTATTTTAATTTTTGAATTGGGCTTGGGGGGTGATTGAGGAGATGTTCAAGGGTCTAGGAAGTGTATTTAGGCTGTAGAAAACATAGGTAGATGCTCCTCTTGCAGTAGAATATCATGATTAGATGCTCTGCAGAAAACTGATCTGGCTCAGAGTTGAGTGCTCAAAGCCATAGGATTGAGCGCTCAAGGTGGTTTTTAGGGCTTGAGCGCTCAAGGTTGGGGCCTTGGGCGCTCAAGGCTGTTGCTCAAAAAGGTAAAATTTTGCGTGGCCGCCCCGGGTGCTACCGAACTCCATTTTGCGCATGGTTTAAAGTGTTGGAAAGCTTGAAAGGTCTACTTTCTAACCCAAGTGGTTTGAACCCAAGATGATTTTTACATCAAAATGTGTGACCATTTTACCCTCAGATGGTCGGAAGAATGAATCATTTCGGTAAAATGGGCATATCTCCCTCATTTCAAAATGGATTGGGACATGTTATATATCAATAAAGAGGGTTTTGAATGTACTACAAGATGGTGTAGGATTAGGTTTGGTTTGAAGAGGTTTATGGGTGGTTGGAAGGGTATTCTGGTCATTTTGGTTGGTTAAGGTTGTTCTAGGAGGGTTTAGAATGGTTTAGGGTGGATTGATGAGTTCAAGCCTTGTTCTTAGCCTCAAGGTATGCATGATTGGTCTATTTTATCATCAGGAATGCTTGATAAGTTTCTTAGGTCAAAATCGGGGTGTCTACAGGATGCTTTGAGCACGATACTTGACCAACAAGGGCTCAAATTGTTCAATAAAGTTCATGTATATGCAATCAAAATGGGTTTGAACACACAACCGAATTCGCTGGGGTACCGACTCTTGCCATTATGAACAAAATTGAGCATATGTAATGTATCTAGCATGTTAAAACCTAATAAAACAAGAAGTTTTACTTCAAAAATTTTGAAATTTTTACGAAAATTGAAACACATAATTGAAATAAAACTGGAATATGTACACTACACTATTCCTTCCCCCAAACTTAAAGTTTATAGTGTCCTCAAGGCAAGACAACTAAAGTAAAGAGAGATAGGGAACAAAAATTGTACCGACGGGGAGTTATGTCAACTTCCAAGACCTCGACCAAGTTTGAAGAATTTTTCTATCACTTGCTCCTTTTGTCATCGGCAATGCTTCCAAGGTTTCCTCCTTCGGCCCCTCTTCAGGACTACAGCTAGTTGTACAGGACCATCCTCAATGACTTTATAGGCCTTACAACCGCGACATTTCGTCGCACCCTTGCTTAGGGCTCCGGAATGCTACACTCGCCGCTAAGTTAGACCCAAACTACCAAGGCTGGTATGGTAGCATGGTCACCTTGCAAAAGACTTAATTGCTGACTACCTACTAAAAGAAATGATATGAGAACTGTCTAACTCGTGTTATCCGGGCTTCACAAACAACAATATGTAAAATAACAAAACCACCGAATAATCTTCATGTAATTGTACAGGTACTACTTTTCTCCCCGTCATTCACTCAAAGCGTTGTAGAATAAATCACACAACACTTCAAGCTAGAGATGGGTGGCTATACCGGACCATCAAAAGCCGTTAGAAAAAAGAACACTGGAACTTACACAAAACAAGCAAACGGGTCGTCCGGAGGATGATATTTGAACAAATACGGAGCATCAAAGAAAACCCTTTCCACCGTAACTAAGAATTTTTCCCTCTCTTGGGGGTTCCATTGGTTCAAAAGCTCATCCATGGCAGAATAATTTTCAATGTTGGTTAACGATGCGCAACTCGACACCTCAACCACTTGCTCACCCGAAGGAATATTAAGAATTGGGAGATTCGAAGGGAGACTCTCAATTTCCATGGGTGGAAACTTCTCAAGAGTAGTAAACATATTCTTGGACCCATACTTGTCTTGTCGCTTAAGAAAAGAGTATAAGTAATCAACCTCTGCATCCATCTCTTAGGCAGTGAGAGATTTTTCTAACGTTTCCTCGCACAATGGAGAGAACACTTGGTCCTTTCCCAACGTGTTTATCACACTCACCTCTTGAACATCCTCCTTGTCCCCCATTTGACTCCCCACATTAAAGATGTTAAGCTCCATTTTCATATTTCCGAAGGTCATGTTCAACAACCCATTTCTACAATGAATGATTGCATCAGATGTCAATAAGAAGGGACACCCGAGAATTATAGGGGTTTAAGCTTGGGTATGGGGCATGAAACAAGTATCTAAAACCATGAAGTCCACAGGATAGACAAAGTTGTCTATTTGGACGAACACATCCTCCACCATCTCTCTTGGTACCTGGACACTACAATTGGCTAGTTGAAGAGTGATTGAGGTTGGTTTCATCTCACCTAGCCCCAATTTTTGATACATGGAGTACAGAAGCAAATTCACACAAGGCCCTAAGTCTAAAAGTGCTCCGCCAACTTTGTTGCCTCCCATAGTAATGGAAATGGCAGGACACCCGGGGTCCTTGTACTTAGGAACAACATTGGTTTGGATAATAGAGCTCACTTGCTCCATCAAGAAGACTTTTTGTACACTTTCAAGCTTGAGCTTGACAATGCACAAGTTCTTAAGAAATTTAGCATAGGCCGAAATGGTTTTGAGAGCATCTAAGAAAGGAATGTTGATTTTAACTTGCTTACCTCGTAGACCTCATCATTCGTGGTAGGTTTCGGGGGTGCCATCAATCGTTGAGGGTATTGTCCTAGAAAAGGACAAACAGGAGCACTTTGCTCCACAACCTTGGGCGAAAAAGTCACGCCACTCGAGGAGGGTTCCACAATGACAAGAGTAGGTTGGACCATGGGAGGAGTGGGCTTGGGGGGAATGGACTTGTCAAGCTCCTTACCATTCCTCAAAGTGGTTATTGATTTAATGTGTTCCACGTTGGAATTGGGTCCTAACGAGCTACCAACAAAGTTTTGACCTTTGGGGTTTGCTTGAGGTTGAGAGAGAAACTTCCCTCTCTCTTGTTGAAGCACCCCAATGGCAATGGTCAACTTAGAAATTTGATTTTGTATGTTGCTCATCATTTGGGCATTTCGCTCATTGATTGTGGTTTGGCCTACGATGAAACTGTGTAAAACATCCTCCACACTCCTCCTATGAAGAGTTTGGTAAACATTGGGACCTTGAGGAAGGTCTTGCGAAGGGCACGACTGTTGATTATTCGGGGCATACCGAGGTGGTGCTTGCCCTTGTTGGCTTTGGTAATGTTGGGGCTGATTTTAATAGCGCGACCAACCTTTGTTTTGAATTTGGTTAATGGCATTTGCCTTCGCCTGATCGGCCCCATGTAGGGCCTCTTCGAAAGCGGCAAAGGCAGGGCACTAGTTCGAAATGTGCCCACCCAACTCACAATAGTTACAAATATTCTCCACTTGGGCCGCCGTGGCCAATTCTGCTATCTTGTTCAATTCCAAACTATCCATTTTTTTAGCAAGCAAGTCGACCCTACGCTGTAGGTCGGTTTGTTCGTCCAATGTGTACTTGCCTGAAGCACTCGGGCCGGGAGTATTCAAACTTTGGGCCAGATGGGACCTCTCACAAGGTTTCGAGTAGTCCCACGCCCGATTATTCTCAGCCAATTGGTCCAAATACTCCCAAGTCCCATCGGGATATTTATCAAGAAACTCTCCATTGCACATCATGTCAATCAATTTTCGGCTCTTGTGGGAAAGCCCACGATAAAAAGTTATCACTTGATCTTGTTCTTCCAAACCATGATGTGGCACCGATATCAACATATCTTTAAAACACTCCCAACATGCATAGAAAGTCTCGTAATTTTGTTGTTGAAAACCTTGAATTTGTTGCATCATATGATGAGTTCTATGCTATGGAAAGAATTTCTTGAAAAGCTCCCTTTGTAAGTCAAGCCAAGCCAGCATTGACTCAGGTTTTAAAGCATTGAACCAATCCTTGGACTTGGCTTTTAGAGAGAATGGAAAAAGTTTAAGTTGTGCGGAATCATTTTGACCTGGGTTGACTCATAATTGTATTCACAATTTCATCAAAGTCCCTCATTTGAGAGAAGGGACTTTCATGCTCATGCCCATAAAAATGAGGAACCAAGTTTATGTGGTGAGTTTTGACTGTGAAAGTGTTGGCAGGCGTAGTGTTGGGAAGGATTATGCACGAAGTATGCAAAGTGCGTTTGGGATTCAAGTAATCCCGCATAGTCCTCTAACACGGTGGGGGTGGTGGATTTCCTTGAGGAACCCCGTCGTCAGCCATTTCTTTGACTAGAGAAAAGTCGATGCTAATTAAGCGGCGATTATGAGGGTCTCAAAATTAACCACACTGCTTGTGCATACACTACCAACTAGCAGACTGGATGGGTTATTCAACCTTCTCACCATAAACAGTTCCAAGGGGCTATGCCGCTGCCTCGCCTCGTTATCTATGAGACAGAAATTTAAAAACTAATATACTTCCTCGAGCTTCGTTAAACCTCAATTTAAACAATCACTACTTGGTTAGAGGTATCCGCCCTTAGAACTATACTAGTTGAAAAAAATAAACTAAGTGATATGTACTAATGAAATGAGATACTTACAGTGGCGTGGAACAAGGCAAACTCATGTCGAGCGGACCAATTGGCTCCCCGCAACGGTGTCAAAAATGCTTGCAACCTTGGATTGTATTGCAAAAGTTACATCCTCAAGCGTAGGGTTTAGGTATCGCATAGCATAATAACCGGTAAGACCGGGTCGAGTCCACATAGACTGAAAGCGCCACACGTGATAATTGAGTTACGAATGATGGTTTAGCCTTAAAGTGGCAAACTTGGCTTTTAGAGTTTGTTTGGTGGAATTCTTTCGACTTCAAGAACAACTTAGAAGATTTAAAAGACTAATTAAACTAAAGCAAAGTCCAGGGGATTTTAACAACCATGACCAAAGTTAATCTGTTCCGCTCTTGATTACCGGCTAGGGGCATCGTTAAATGCCCCCGAACGGAAGATTTAGATTTTAAAACCTTTACTAGAAGCAACAAGTGAATAAGATAAGTGTAGCGGAAATGAGAATGTTGAGGTGGATGTGTGGTAAGACTAGACATGATAGGATTAGAAATGAAACAATTCGCGAGATGGTGGGTGTAGCACCTATAGAGGAGAAGTTAAGGGAAAATAGGTTAAGGTGGTTTGGGCATGTCTATCGTAGGCCAGCGGATGCAGTAGTTAAGAGAGTGGATATGATAGCTTTGGGTAGAAATGCACAAGGGAGGGGAAGACCCAAATTGACTTTGGATGCGGTAGCACGCAAAGATCTAAGTATACTGGGATTAAGCGATGAAGTAGCATTTGACAGAGCTCAATGGAGAAAAAGGATTCATGTAGCCGACCCCAATTGATTGGGACATAAGGCTTGGTTTGGTTTGGTTTGGTTTAGGATTTTTGGTTCATTTGGCAAACGGATGGGTTGACATCGCCCAAAGCATCACATGTGCCAAGTAGTCAAGCTCTTGGCTGCGTGTGATCAAAAAGATTAACAAACCCACCATTTGGAACATAAAAGTGCAAACCCAAATATTTGATAAACAAGAGGTGTATGCTATTTGTCGAGATACATGGATTAATCCCAAGTCATGGAGTGCTAATCACCCCATAACTAAGCCTATAAAACTATTCACACATTATACTAGTTAACAAGTCTAGAAAATGGAAGAAAACTAAAAACATGCTTAATAAACTTAAAAACTGATTTTTATGGTTAATCCTAGGTTTGCCTACCACATTAACTATTGAGAAAATCACAAACAACAATGACTAACTTGAGTTTAAGAAGGAAATGACTAACTTGAGTTTAAGAAGGAAATGACTAACTTGAGTTTTAGCAGTTGGTCAAATTAAAGCAACCAAAAGTCTGTCAAAAATAGTCAAGAATGAGTCTGGATCGATCCAAACTTGAGGTGGATCGATCCAGAAGTGTCTGCTGAGCTTTTGGGATGTGGTGGAAGAGTGGATCGATCCAGAGGTGTCTGTTCAGACAAATTTTTAACCCAACTCAGCGGGCACGCTCCGGCTTCATTCGAACTTGGAATGAGGCGATTCTTGAATTATTGGAAAGCTCTATGAGTCTACTTTTTAACTCAATTAACCACATATTCATAGCCTTTGTATCTTGAATGTAATGAGCATTTTTCTATCAGTTGGTCATATTTTCTCGAAGCTCATAACTCCAAATTTCTTGTTCTTTTGTTCTGAGCCTTCCTTGAACCTTTCAAAACTTCTTGAATTGACTTCTAAGCTTTGGCGATTGTCCTCCATGGCATTGCGGGACCTTGGGTACTTTCGAATATGATCAGAGATTATTTAGAGCTTTGGACACACCTTTGAGCTCACATTTTTTGAAACTTATAAAAAACACAACTCGTGCAAAATCAATCGTATAAAGGCACAAAATCCACATGTGTGTGATCACAACGAACGAGATAAGCCCAAATATATACAACACTTGGGGCTTATCACTCACATACACACACTCGCTCACACTTACTTTGGATTGCTGACACATGTCCTCTATCTCTCTTGACTTCCAAAGTGAGAGGACATGTGTTAGTAATCTAAAGTAGGTGTGAAAGGGGGTGTGAATGGGAGGGTGTGTATGTAACATTACTCTTGGATCAAGCCCTTACTGATATCCGATGCCCCCTATTTTACTTATTTAAACAAGATCAACGGTTTTGTAACGCCCCCAAAATTTGGGCACGTTAATTATCAATACAAACCATAAATAAGTTTAATCCTTAAACTTCAACACAAATTACAATATCCTTAATCACTATATAAATAGTAACTGGGGTAGTTCTAGGCCGTTGTCTATCCCTGCACGGGTCATTCCCGATTCCGGCAGCATTTCCTGCTCCTTAGGACTGGTCTCCATAGTATTGTTCCTGTCCATCTAGATAATCTGACATAATACGTTTGAGTCGCACAGGCAACATCATAGTATTATGCCAGGGTTACACAAATGCAACACCGTGAGCAAAGCCCAGTAGTTCACTATACTAAACTTCTAAGTAGCAATTCTAGAACAATAAGTGCAAAAACAGTACATGTAACTTGTGAGCAGTAAAACCATGCAATGCACCATGCGTATCTATACAGATCAGAGTAAACATGCACAGAAAACAATATCTCGTTTCAATATCTCAGAACTGTGCCACATGTCAGTTTCTCAAAAAAATCTTATTCGGTTTCTCAAACTTAACTCATTTATCAACAATTTTTCCAAAAATCGATTTTTCTCAAATCGTTGCCTCTTTCAGCATTCTTCTTCAAATTTCATATATCTCTTACCACTCGAAAGTTATTGGTCCGTTTACGCCTCCTTTCAGCTGACGGTACCAACCTTTCTGCTCGAGGCCCCCGCCGTCATGCATCACTGAACTTAACAGCCTGTTTGCACGGTCCGTCCACCTCGCAACTCACACAACATAGTCCCGACCGTCTCATATAACTGAACTTAACCAATCTATTTATGAGGTCCATTCACTGTGTTTTGTGCACGCTTAGCCCAAAATCCAAGTTCTCTCTGCGAACTGGAGGTGGCGCTCTTGCTGCACTACAGCATCAAAACCATTCTTCCAAGTTCTCTCCGCGAACTTGAGGTGGTAACAAATTGTGAACATCCCGCGGAGGCGCGATATGTCCACGAAAATGATTGTTTGGTTCCAGAAAATGATTTGATTGGTTGAATAGAGTCGCCACCCGGATTTGAGGACCTTACCCGAGAAACCTTTGAAAAATGACTCTTTTGCCCTTGAAATGAAAAAAATGCTTTACCGGTCTTTAAAATGAGATTTCTCGGGTCCGGAAGCTAGGTTATGCGAGGGGAAGGAATTCAAAGCACCCCTCGCGCCCGACATATTTGCCGGTCTCTACTAAATGTTTAAAAGATCTCGAAAACGTTGTTTAGATGGACTTTTAATTCAAATTCATGTGAGAGCATAATAAATACATCAAGAATGTCAATGAAAGATAAGTACATGATTATGCAAAATGCTATGGATGATAGATTTATACACTGGAAATGCTGAATTTATACTAAAATGCCACCAAAATGTCCTAAAATAACCCAGAAATTGATTAGAAAATGAACATATAGGGTCCAGGCGCTTGGAAATGGGGATCCAGGCACCTGGATTGATTCCAGGCGCCTAGAAGGAGTCAATCCAGGCGCCTGGATCACTATCCAGACAGAAACTTTGAAATCACATATCAAGCAGAATCCAACTAATGCAGTGTGCTAAACCACTCTCATGCATTCTGAAAATGTTGTGATAGTTCAGTAACAATGTTAAAGCTCACATGCAACTCATCATCCAATGAAATAATGCTTAAAATGCATTAACAATCAACATAATGATGCTCATTTTAGGCTTTCATGAGAGATTATTCTGATGTTTCATATGGACACATATCAAAATCTTAGATCTTCTGGAAAGAACTCAAGAATAATGCCTAGGCCTATTTTAAATGACTTTTTGTTTAAGAAATCCCCCCCATTTAAAGTAAGAATACAAACTTAAAGAAAGGAAAGCTTAAATGAGCATTTAAATGATGATTCAAAACAGAAGATTCAAAGAAATGTGAATCCAGAAATGCATGTGTTGTAGCCAAGATGATCAGCATGTAAGAGAAATTAGAATGCATGACAAAGGAAAGAAGGGGGGTTCAGGCGCCTGCATGGAGGGGATCTAGGTGCCTGGACCTGATGCAGGCGCCTGGAAGGTGATGATCCAGGCGCCCGAACCAGAATCTGATACTCAAAATGTTTTCTGTTTTGATGATTTCTAGACCACTCTCAAGCTCTCTACTGGTATGGATGACCAGAAAGAACTTGAATGAGTCCCCCTCAGGGCCAACTTGGATCACTTGGTAGAATAACTACCTTTTTAGCTTGATCAAAGGCTTGAAATGTATCTTTGGAGTGGATTTTAAGAATGTGGCTTGTGGCACTGAAATATATGGAACTAAAAGGATGGTTTGTGGGTGCCTTAGTGAAATTCAGTTGAAGATAGTAGGTATGTGTTGGATTTATCAAGCAAAGGGGTGATTTTGGAGTTGAAATGGGTTGTATTTGAAGGGCAAAAAGGGGGAGTTGGATTTTCTGGAGGAATTTGAGCAGAGTAACAGTAGAGTAGAGTGTGGTTTTTCCCAGCCTCTGCAAATGTGAGTGAAAGGCTCTATTTATAGGCAAACAGGGTCCAAAGAGGGCCACTTAAGCCTTTCAAAATGGTAAGGGTTCACCTAGGGGGTAAGGAATAGGTGCAATGATCTCCCCCATATTCTCTCTAACTGATCTCTGCAGAAAAATCCCCCAAGATTTCGTTCCCGCCCACTAGCAAACTTAAAACACACTCAACCTGGACTAATATCCAGGCGCCTGGACTGTGCATCTCCAGGCCCCTGAACTGAATCCAGGCGCCTGAACCATGTGTTCCAGGCGCCTGAACCCCTTCCAGGCGCCTGGACTTGATCAATCCAGGTGCCTGAAAGACTAATCCAGGTGCATGTATCTCAAGGCTTTGGGACATTCCGGAGCTCCAAGGGATGTTTTGGTGATTTGATGAGAGGTTAATGGAGAGGTTTTCCAAGCTTTTGATCAAACCTTGTACATCCTTATCAGGCATTATCGTCATCGGGGAAGTTCTGGAATCCCGAGGATCCGGATTGGGGTGTCTACACAAATTCATCTCATCACATTTCATTTCATTTTCCGAAAATCTCATTTTTCATTTCAAAAATCCATTTTCATTCTCATCTCTATTTTCCCGTCAATCGCTATTCAAAATTTTCAAGTCCAGTGTCGTAACATAATGTGTACGTGTTCAATGTCTCATGCTCAAAATCATGCCCATGCAATATTCTATAATTCATATTTCTCCAAATAGATATTTCTCACATAAAATCATACTTTTTAATACAGCATCTCTCTCAAAAATAATATTTCCTCTAGAAACTTTCCCACATAAAATCATACATTTCAATACACCAATTTTCTCCAGAATAATATTTTTCAATTCTCTCAAATTTTATTTCTCATCAAAAATCTCATTTCTTCCTTGTTCCCTTTCAAAACTATTCTATTTCTTTCAAAAGAAATGAACTAGTCAACTTACTCTCTCTAAAATAATTTAAACATAAACTTCTTTTTCTAGAATCTCTTGCCAAAAATAAATTTTAGCTCATCTAGTCATGGACTTTCTAAATATATATATATTTAACCTTTCCAAAAAAAAAAAAAAACATACTCTTTATATTTCTAGAAAACTTTCTTTCTAATAAACTTAATTAAAACATCTTTTGCATATCTAGTAAAATCGTAACTTTCTTTCTAGAAGAAGTTTGATCAACTCTAGTTATTCCTCTTCTTTTCATCATATCTCTAAAATATGCTTGCTAATTTAATTAGTAAGAACATTTCTAGAAAAACATTTATTAAAACTCTCCCTCATATTTATTTAGTAAAAGCTTCTTATTTCTTTTACAAGAAATTCCATAAAACAATAGATATTTCTTTTTAGTAAGAAATAAGCCCCTCATTAAAATAAGTTAATCAACTTATTTTAAGACAAATTATCTAACCAACAATTGATAGTTTAATCAACTAAGATTAACTAGTTCTTCCAAGAAATATCAACATAATGATGCTAGAATCTTGTCTAGTAAAATACACATCTTCTAATTCCTTATAATCAACTTCTAATCATACTAATCCCACTTCTAATTTAATGAAGAACCATTCTAAATAGAACATAATTAACATTCTTATTAACTTTTCAACATGAAATCTTCTTTCTTAAACACTAAGTAACATGCTTAGTGACTTAATACATGCATAAATTAACCCAATCAAGCTTCAAAATCAAGCTTAGAAAATTAGTTAGAACAACTTAATGAAACTAGAAATAACTAAATAGAAGGTTAGTTTAGTAAACTACCTTAATTTTCGGGTGTAAACCAGAAGCCGAAAAGCTATCCTTTGATGTAGAGACTCCTTAATCTACCTAGCTCATTCACTAATTATCTTAGTAAGTAGCTAATTAGTATCCTAATAAGTTGGCTAAAAGGTGATAGAAGTGGTTGGTTTTTTGGAAAATAGAGAGGCAACAAATATAGTAGGTGCAAAGGTGGTCCAAAGAACAATTGGGTAGTCTATTTATAGCACGTGAGAGCCCTCTCTCTCCCTCTTGAAATTTTCGGTAGTCCTCCCTCTGTCTTGGCCAAAACTTGCCCATGTGAGGTGTAAATGTGGTGCTTTGATGGCACATGGTCAAGTACCAAGTTGTTCCAACTTGCACTTCTGGGGGTAGACTAGGTTTTAGGCTAGTTTACTTGTACACAAAGGAAATTTGGGAAGCACAATGGGAAACCAACGTGGGAACCATGGTGGGGGAAAAATACGCCCCTCGTTGTGTTGGTTTTTGCATGGTCACCTTCGTTATGAGGTGTTTTAGGAGCAAATATGTACAATATACATGTGAATGCAATAAATGGCTGAGGGGTAGCCTTAAAGGGCTAATAGTAGGGGGAATATTCTCCCTTAAAACATGGAAGCATGTTTCAAGGAAGCTTGGGACCCAAGGTCTAAGGTAGCTAAGCTTAGGTTGTGTAGAATGTGCTCTAATACATGTATTGTGTGGGTATGCATAGGTTACTCCTAAAATAGCAAGGCTTATTCTAACTAGTTTTGGGTACAAAATATAGGCTTAGGAAGCTTCCCTCAAACATCCATTTGCTTGTGCAAGTGTATAAGCATTTAAACCTTGCATGCACAAAGTACACATGCACACACACACACACTCTACTCTCTCTCTCTCTCTCTCTCTCTCTCTAACTTGGTCAACATACCAAGTTCCAAGGTAAGGATGGTGGGTACTTTCCAAGGTATGATATGGTTGGATGGAGTAAAGACGGTGGTTGTGTTGGTTTCGGGTATTAAACACGGTCCCCGGGTGCTATGGTAGTGTAACAGATGTCTTACTCAGTCTCATATGCGTATATACATGGCTAGAATTCTATTTATTCGAATTAAAAGAATTAAATAATATTTTGATAGAAAAATATTCCAATAAACCGAAAATTAAAAATAAATAATTAAACTTTTAAACGAAATTTTTATTTATGAAAATTTGGGTCGTTAAAGGTTAGGAATATCATATTGAGATCCAAAAAAAAAAAAAAAAAAGCGTGTTAAAATGTGTGTCAAAATAAGTGTTAGCAGAATTGCCCCCTATGTGTGTGTGTATACACAGTACATAATTCTCAGGATTTTTTAGATTAAACGAGGAGTACAGATGCCCCATCTGTATATTGCGTAAGGTCTCTGAGACCCACTTTTAGGTCCCGCACGTACGATCTAAGCTTTTTGCTCATCTTAGATTCATTTTCTGAGGGGTCTCTCGTGAGATCACCTCAATTGGATGTCTGCAAGTGGTTCATCCAAAATTCCCCAATTTCATTCATTTTAAAATTTGAATGAATGGGGAAATTTTGAATGAACCAATTACGGACGTCCGATTGAGGTGATCCCGTGAGAGGCCCCTTGAAAAATGAATCTAAGATGAATGAACGACTCGAATTGTTTGCATGGGATCCAAATTGAGTCCCCGAGGCCGTTTGTATACGTAATATACAGATGGTGCATCTGTACCCATAGAAGCGTTCAGACACTTTTTTTGTTACCTTGAATTTCTCCCATGTGATGGGGGAGCAAGCCCATCCGTCATAATTGTGGAGACAGGGGGCGCTGTGCAGCCCCGTTTTGTGCGAGCCCATTTTAGGACCACGCTAGTACCGTTCCGACGATCGGGGACGTCCACTGCGTAGAGCTCGTTGATTACTATAAGTGTACCAAAAATCAACTCAATCCAATATCGTTAACTGCCTTATCGGAACACAAATATGTTAAAAAAAATGGTTTCAATGGTTTTCATTTAATGTTTCAAGACATGTGTGATCCAAATTTTTTCAACTTAGTTGTGTTCAGATGAGGCATGTAACGATATCCGATCAACTTGATTTTTGATACAATTGTAGTACTCGACGAGCTCTATACGGTGAATGTCTCCGATAGTCGAAACAGTGTCGGAACGGCACCAAAATAGACTGCACAGCACGTTGCACAGCACTTCCTTGGTTCCCATAATTGGGAAGTTCGTTTTACAAAAGAGTACAATACTTTCTTCGACCATAGAATATTCTCCTTTTCGTTTTGTTTTGGTGCAATGGAAATTCACCATAGAATATCCCAAATTCTATGAGTACGTATCGTATGTACATCAATCATGGAGCAAATATCGGTACATGAGGTTCACTACAGGGATTTAAACAAATGATTCGAGTCGTTTATAAATTTTAGATTAATTTTTCAAATTGTCTTGAAAAAACCAAGCTTAATAGGACAACTTTAAGTACATGATCCATTTCTCCAATTATTCATTTTGAATTCAGGATCCTTAAACTTGAATGAATTTTAAAGAAAGTTAGATAATTAGATAAAAAGACTTGTTATCCGATTAAGTTAATTTATACAGGCTACTTGAAATATTAGTTTAAAGTTAATAAATGGCTAGGAACACTTGTATGGAAAAATAAGAAATGGGCTCCACAAACCAATTTGTGCCATATCTGTGCACAGTCTGGTGGGTATCCATAGTTGGTTGATGGAATTTATAGATTGCGAAAAAATTATAACCCAGATTTGTGTGCTTCTTAAGTGTAGGCAATGAGCATTTCTTAATGCTCAGGTGTTAATGATTATGCAGTTAACATTTCCCATCGCTCTCAAATGATAAATTTTTTCCCAAGGCCGCCATTTTTCACATGAGGGACTAATGTTAATTTTATTATTATAAGTAATTTCTTCTCATTCATTCACCTTTTTTGGGGGGGTCTTTTTTGGCATGAAAACTACCAGTGGACTAATCAATCTCCTCCGTCCATATTGTTGGTCTATTTTCACTATTTTGAACCTCTCAAAAGACTTGTCTATGTATTTTTGTGTTTAATATATATTTTGTTCGATAATATTGAGTTAAATTCATTAAATGAAGTTTTTAAAATATAAAAAAAACACTATAGATTGCGAAATATTAATAATTTTTTAAGTGACTCGACTACCCAAAATGGACTAGCATTTAGGAAGCAGGGGTACAATAATTTCTTCAGCCACGATGAGTGTTCATTAATTGGTTAGAATTTCATAAGGTATTTTTACACGACACTAAAGAATATTGGTATCCTTCATTTTGGATTATACCCATATCTGAGAATATCCTTTATTGGTTCCTTGGTGGACTAGACATCTTGCTTATATAGTTATATTAGTGATGATGAACGTTAGCTAGATAGACAAATATATATGTATTTTTATATATGTAATCACATCATGTGGTCCTCCTGCTGATCAGATAAATGTCTGATAGACAGCTTGCTTATAAACATGTTCTTGGGCCCAACCACTATGATATGCTCCACAAAGATTTGAATGAAATTGAATTGTATTGTGTGAGTTTGGCTTTTGAAAAATGCTAAATAGTGGTTACAGTTTAAGAAGTGTGCAATATTGTGTTTAAAGTTTTACCATCGAGACCCAACTCATTATTATTCAATAGTATCGGAACACAGTCAAGTGGTGCGTGTTTCGAATCATTCAAAGTTTCAACACCATATATTTATTAGGGAAAAATTCAAAATGCCCCCCAAACTTTGACCTTAACATAAAAAATACTCCCAATCTTTCATTTTTAGCATCCCTACTCCCAAACTTCAATTCCATCATCAAAATTACCCCCACCGCCTAGTTCTGTGATCTCACTTAATGGGAATTGCTTACCTAGACATTAATAGACGAAAAAAAACGTTAGAAGAGGGTATGTGGCACTGCTATAGGCTGATGAGAAAAGTTTTGGAGGGAAAATCAAAGGTAAAGTAAGTGTTTCCCCCCATTTTCCTTTGCCTATAAAACAGAGGATTGACACTTCCCTTTTCTCTCCTCCCTCATCAGACATTTCTTCTTTCTTCCTCATCCATTTCTCCAACGAAGCACAATGAACAACAGTGCCATAGTTGATGACGAGTTTGTCTGCCACATTTGCAAGAAGCAGATGGTGATGAAGACTTCTTGGGCTGTAAAAACCCAGGTAGGAGGTTCAAGAAATGCACCAAAGCTAGGTGTGAAGGGTTTGATTGGCTGGATCCCCCCATGTGTAGAAGGTCAGTTCAAATAATCCCAAGGCTACTTAGGAGGATCAATGCAATGGACAACGTGATTCAAGAAAGCAAGGCTGCGGAGAGGAAGATGAAGATGTGGCTTGCTGCAACTTGGATCATTATTGCAGCTGTGGTGTTTGGGAAAATTTTTCCCTTTTAATGTCTGACTAAAATCGGCTTGGCTAGGTGTGTGTGGTAGATGTAGGGAAGTTTGGTTTATGTGAATGGTTATTATGTTTTTTTTTTTTGGTTCCCCTACAATGGGATGAAATTTTGGGGTGAATGTAATGCCTCAGTTAGGCTTGGGTAGGTGAATGTAATGCTCAGGTGTGTAATTCCTGGTGCTTAGGAATGATGTATTAAACCTTGTAAGGGAGGTCAGCGCAACACTTCCTATTGACCAGAGTCAATGTTGACCAGCCAATGCAATTATGACAATTGTCATCCAGGTGGCGCGGCCTCCGCGTGACACGTGGCTCACTCCGCGGAAGTATCATTGCTGAGTGGGGCCATCATACGCGGATGAGTGTCCGCTAAGCAGGGGCCACTATAGCAGAACCTTCACAAGAAAGCGCCGAAAGGCGCCAAGCACTACATGCCCGCTTTGTGGCGGTGCTCGAAAGCAAAGCATGGGTCAACCGGTCAGGAGAGAAAACCCATGGCTCGCGATCGGGCGCTGCCGTAGCATGGGCAAGTACGCGAAAGGCCATCACCACTTAGCCCAGGTAATGATACCTGCTGCGGTCTAAAGGCAGGACCCCGGGGGCCCCTTGAGGCTTGGCTGCGGTATAGGCGCGGCCGAACAGGTCACGACCTTGCCCCTATGAGAATAAGGGAGATCTAAAGCGGGCTTGCGGCTAAGAACAGCAGGATCGCCGCTACGGGGAATGGTTTCGGGCGCCGCACGCCACCGCGCTGCGGTGACGCTACCCGCGCGGGTCGTTATGCGGAAAGGACACACGGTTATCATATTATAGGATTACAGCCTGGCACCTTATGATTGGTCCAAGGCACCTATATATATGGGACATTCGCTTTCATACCCAGAGGTTGGTGAAATCTTGGCAGAACCATTTTGTCATCCTAGAGAGAGAAAAGGGCAGTCGCTGAGTGAAGAACATTCTCTCTGATCGACTCCACCCCCATCTACTAGATCACCAAGGGTTCTTTCACGGATAAAACTGAGAGCAATTCGCTGCCTTAGTTCTTTCTGTGCACACCTGCTCTATTCTTCACCCTTCCTCTAGACCACTCTATTCTCTTTTTTCTGTGTCTTTACTGTTAACTATCCATACCTCTCCAGCTCATCACATTAGCAAGAACCATCACCTACATTCAGGCGACTCTGCTGGGGAGGTTGCTTAGTTGATGGTAAACACGAGAAGTGGTCTACAAACTTCAGCCATGGCAGCACCAACGAATCAAAACAACCCTGTTCTTGATGGCCACCCACTGGTAGAAAATGCTACATCTAGTCACGGAGGGAATGAGGGGGGAGCAAACCAAGGAGCACCAGCCATGGAAGTTATACATGCCATGCAGGCTGGAATCACATAGTTGCAGACAACTCAGACGCAGCTACTGGCTGCCATAGCAGGTCTCACGGAGGTCATTATGCTGCTCTACCTAGGGCTCAACCAGCAGTGGCGACCCAGCAGATCAATGCTGGGGGGGAGTCCACCCATCTGTGCTTCCACGAGCTGCACAGGCTCATGGGACTCAGGGGATGGCACCCTTAGTTGGTGGCCCAGGCGCTCAAGCTATTATGCAGCCTGATCCCCGCTCACCCCCGCTTGCCGTAAAAACCCGCGCCTCTGCACCACGTGAACTGCTCTCACATACCCCAGAGCAAAGACAGGGGAGCATGCCGTACACAAAGCGGTAACCCTAGCAGAGGTACAAGCCCTCTTGCAAAGAGAGAAAACCAAAGCAACTCTTCCCTCCCTCCCTAGCCCAGACATTCAACCACCATACCCAATGGCTATTCTCCAGATGCCATATCCTGAAGGATACATACCACCAAAGTTCATAAAGTTTGATGGAAAAGAGGGTAACGCACAGGAGCATGTCGTGCGATTCATCGAGACCCTAGGAGCATTTTCTGGAGACACAAACCTCAAGTTGAGGGAGTTCTCCAAATCTCTGACCAACAGAGCCTATACTTGGTACGTCAATCTCGCGCCTTACTCAGTGTCATCTTGGGAGGACATGGTCAGTCGCTTCTATGTGAAATTTTTCCAGACACGCGAGAAAATCACCAATCTGTCCCTTGTCAAGGAAACACAGGGCCCCAGTGAGGACATTATCGATTACATTAAGCAGTTTCAGGACCGCGCAGTCGATTGCCTTGAACCAGTGGACGAAGAGTATTTGGTGGAGATATGCACGTCCGGGCTCCTGCGCGATTATCAGCCATTTTTGGTAAACGTCAAGATTCAGACATTCGCAGCCCTACTCGAGGCAGCATATAAGCTGCGCCATACCGTACAGCCCATCCGCTGGACAGCTTGAAGCCAAGAAAGTCCTACTGGCCGCCAAGAACTGGGATTTCCGCCCTCCTTCGCCGAAGTCAAGCGGGGACGAGGCAAAATAAGCGACATACTAGTGGACGCGGGCGGATGGGTGGAAGCTGTAACGGCCACAAGGACATTGGAAGAAACAAAAACGCATAAAGAAAAAGCCTCTCTTCCGAAGCGCCTGCATTACCCCCTCAAGATTGAGGAGGTAAAAAGCATTGGTGAAAGAGTGGATAGCGTGATTAGGTCTCACGCCTCGATATTGAGGTCACGCCGCTACAATGGACAGAGAAAAGTCCTAACCACGATGTTTCACGCATTAATACCAGCACCCCACCAGCGACTGACTCAAAAAGAATTTTCAAGAAGAAGATGGACAACAATGAGTTGAGAATTACCACGAAGGCACAGGATGTGCGCACGCACCCCTATCCGGACCACGGGACGGCCAACATGGCTGAATGTTTTGAGTTCGTACGAGACATTGAAGAGGAAGATTATGGCTGCGAGTATGATTACAATTACGACTACGACCATAATAAGGGTTACGATTATGAAGAGGCCTACATGACGTCGTTTTATGACGAACTCGATGAGATCGCAGGGTACGACACTCCAGCAGTGGCCCCTCCGGATCCAGAGAGTGGGGTTAAGATTTTGCAAAATAGCACGAAGTTTAAGCATTTTTATGATGGAATGGGGTTCACACCCAACGCAAGGTTTCTGATGACGAAGGCTATCATGGCCATCGCACAGGAGGGCCATGAGGCATGCGCGGCGCAAGGGGGGTCCCTCCCTAGGACAATCAAAGACGAGTCAAGCGCAATTACGTTCTCTGAGGCTGATAAGAAGGTCCCCGCGACACTGCAACAAAAAAGGCCATGCGTCACCGCTACGTGTCAATGGCGTGGAGCTGAAACGAGCCTTCATGGATGGCGGGGCATCCATTAACATCATGCCCATGTCAATGCTGTTAAAGGTGGGAATCCCAGAGGAGCGGATTGTAAAGTCCCTGATAGGGATAACAGGGTTCCAAGGGGACAAGAAGGAGTCACTGGGGTACGTGATTGTTGACCTCGCAGTTGGGCCCATCCGCACTGCCACCAAATTCCACATCATTGATGCTCAGACGAATTACCACATAATCTTGGGCCGCAGTTGGATGCATCGCTTTGCAGTCATCCCATCCAGCTATCACCAGTGCCTGAAAGCGGTCTGGGCTGGTAAGAAAGTGACGGTCGCGGCATCAGAAAGGCCTTTTGAAGTAAGTGAAGCGCATTTGTCTGACTCGGTGTACTTCACCGAGATGGAGGAGACGTCGAGTGCTGTGGTTGCAAGGCCGTCCGGAGTAAAACTGCCCAAGTGGGAAGACATCAAAGATGAAGGAGAGGCTTCCACAGCCAAGAGGGAGCCAGTTTCTGAAAGCGCTTCAGGCCCGAGGAAGATTACCAAGGTCAAAGAAGGTGGGAAGACCGCGGTAATTTATGATTCGGCGGCAGCCGCAACTCCTCGCGACCGAAAGCATCTCGACCCCCAGCAGCCTAGAGGCAATGGGAGTTGAGACAGATGAGATGGTGAAGCCAAAACCAGCCCCAGAATGTATGCAGGACGGGCCGAAACCACAACCAGAAGTGTTAGAGGAAGTTGACCTCAGGGAAGGAGAGGGTACCCCACGACATGTCTTTGTAAGCGCGGCCCTCGAGATCGAGATGAAAAAGAAGCTCATTCAGTTGCTGTGACGATACAGTGATGTATTTGCTTGGCACTATGAGGAAATGCCCGGGCTAGATACCAAGTTGGTGGCACATCATTTAAACACTTTCCCGAATTCTAGGCCGGTCAAGCAGGGCGCTCGCAAGTACCAGCCAGAACTAGAGGAAAAGATCAAGGAAGAGGTCGAGAAATTGAGAAAAGCTGGATTCATTCAGCCTATACAATACCCTCTATGGCTTGCCAACATTGTGCCAGTGAAAAAGAAGAACGGGCAAATACGCGTGTGTGTCGATTTTCGCGACCTCAACAAAGCCTGCCCGAAAGACGAGTTCCCTTTGCCGCACATCGATACGCTGGTCGACTCCACCTCAGGGCACCAGCTGTTTTCATTCATGGATGGATTTAGCAGATACAATCAGATCAAGATGGGGGCTGAGGACGCAGAAAAAACCGCATTCCGGACACCGCTAGGTAACTTCTACTATACTGTCATGCCTTTTGGCTTGAAAAATGTTGGCAACGCGTTACCGGCCGCGATGATGGCAATCTTTCACGATATGCTGCATCACATTGTCGAGGACTACATCGATGACCTGGTCGTTAAATCAAAAGATAAGCTTGACCATTTGAAGCATTTAGAGACAGTGTTTGAGAGGTGAAGAAAGTTCAATATGAGGATGAACCCACTCAAATGCACGTTCGGGGTCGCGTCAGGAAAATTCATGGGGTTCCTGGTCCATAGACATGGAATTGAAGCAGATGACGCCAAGATAAAGTCTATCAAGGAAATGCCCCCTCCGCACTCCCAGCGAACGCTCAAGAAGTTTTTAGGGCGAAGTATCGATTTTATGCAGTGTTCATCCCACCCTGGAGATCTCAAGCACCGCAACACACGCCAAAAGCGAGAGAGGCAAAGTTTGAATGGCGCGCGGAGCACAAGTGCGCATTTGAAAGAATCAAGGCCGTTCTGACTTCGCCGCAGACCATGATCGCACCCCAGAAGGGCAAACCCCTAATTCTCTACCTGACGTCCACCCCGAGATCCATCGGGGCCTTACTTGTACAGGAAATGGATGGCACGGAAAGGCCAGTGTACTACATCAGTAGAAAAGTGCAAGGAGCAGAGGAGCGGTACACGCCGGTGGAGCGACATTGCCTGGCATTGGTGTTCACAGCATAGAAGTTACGCCATTACTTCCTGTCATTTAAGATAAACCTTGTGACAAGGAGTGATCCGGTGCGCTACTTGCTATCGAGACCAGCTCTTTCAGGGAGAGTGGCCCGTTGGCTCTTAGCCCTGGCAGAGTTTGAGATATCGTGTGTCGCTCCCAAGGCAATTAAGTGTCAAGCGCTCGCGGACCTACTTGCATAATTCCCAAGCGGGCAATGCGAGCCAGTCCAAGAGGAGCTCCCAGGAGACGGTTTTGAAGCATTAACAGCCACATCTGTCACATGGACGTTAAGCTTCGACGGGCCGCAGGAGGTGGCGCAGGTGGTGCGGGGATCATTCTTGCCAGCACCGACAGCCAGCGCGAGTACCTCGCGTACAAATTAGCTTTCCAATGTTCAAACAATGAAGCAGAATATGAGGCTCTAATCTTGGGGCTCCTGGCAGCCATCACGAAAGGCGTAAAAACCCTCAAAATCGTGGGGGATTCGAAACTTGTGATTCTTCAAACCGAAGGCGTCTTCGCGCTAAAAGAACCAACTCTCGCCCCATATAGGGCTACAGTTCAAAAACTGATGCAACATTTCGACAAAGTAGAAATTGTCCACAAACCCAGATCAGACAACAGGTTCCCTGATGCGCTTGCCACGCTGGGGTCGAAGGTCGAATTCAGCGAAGAAAAGATAGCCACAGAGATTGTCAAGAGGACAGGCCCATCCGTCGCCGACGAAGTTACCAAGGAACAGGCTACAGAGGAGTGGCAAGAAAAGGTGATGAAGCAGTTGTCAACAGGGCAAGGGGATGTTCCCTTGGCAGAACTGGCTCAATTCACCATGATTGGGAAGAAGTTATACTACCGCGGCCCTCAGGGATGGCTCGTGCGGTGCATTGGATCACAGGAAGCCAAGAACAGGTTGCGTCAGATCCATGATGCAGTTTGCGGAGAAAATGATGTCTCTCTGTATCGAAGGGTTCAGAGACAGGGCTATTATTGGCCCAGTATGAAGGCTGACTCCGCGGAGGTGGTAAAGAATTGCGAAAGATGCGCCATAGCCACATCAGCCCAAGAATGCTGCTTTTCGGTGGAGCGAGATTGGAGGCAAAAATACATTGATTACATAAGTGAGGGCGCGTTACCCGTGGAAAGGGAATATAGGAGGCAGATTAAAATGTCCGCGGAGCGGTTCTTTGTGAAGGATGGAAGCCTCTACAGAAGAGCCCTGGATGGCATCCCTCTACGATGCCTTTCCAATGACGAAGCAGAGGAAGTGCTACACAAGGCTCACGAGCTTGAGCATCAGGGCGGACGCAAATTATATGAACACACCATCCACTTGGATTACTACTGGCCGCGAATGGAGTCCGACGCTAAAGCTCATGTGCGCCGATGTCACGCGTGCCAAAAATTTGGAAATTCGGTCCATGCGCCCGCCGTGGAACTGCACACGATTCGCGCGCCTTATCCCTTTCATACTTGGGCAATGGACCTCGTTGGGCCTATCTCGCCGCACTCGCGCAAGCACCAGTGGATTTTAGCTGCAACGGAGGTCAGCACTAAATGGGTGGAAGCAATCCCCCTGAAGAACGCGACAGGCGCGACAGTAGCCCAGTTCATCAAAGAAAACATCATCTGCAGATTTGGTATACCAAAGGTCATCTTGTCTAACAACGGGACCCCGTTCGTCAACAAGGATGTAGATGCATTGCTCCGATCCTATTCCATAGAGCACCTTACTTCAACTCCATATTATCCTCAAGGGAACAGCCAGGCTGAGGCCACTAACAAGTCGCTTGTACGCATTCTGAGTAAACTGCTGGATGAAAAAGGGGGGACGTGGTCAGACCATCTGGTCACTGCCCTCTGGGCTTATCGCACAGCCAAGAGAAAGGCCACGCGGACTAGCCCATTCAACTTGGTCTATGGCGCGGAGACAGTGCTCCCAGTTGAGCTAAGTGTTCCCTCCGCGCGGTTGGCCCTGTCCGCAGAAGCCACTGCCGCGGAGCGGCGCGCAGACCTGGAAGCACTAGAAAAGAGGCGAGAGCTCGCTGCAGAGCATCAAGCCAAGTATTGGGAATCGGTGTCAAGGTTCTACAACAAGAGCGTGGTGCCGGGGGAGTTCAGAGTTGGGGATCTGGTCTGGAAATCAACGACGGATGTAATGAGGAATGTTAAGCTCCCCAAATTTACTCCGAGATGGGAAGGCCCATACCAAGTCATCCACGCAGGAACGAGCGGTTATTACAGACTTTCCAGGGTCTCCGACGGATTCCTGACAGGGCCCATTAACATTAAGTTCATGAAGAAGTATTATCCTTAAGTTACTCGATTTTGGTTTTTGTTTCCTTTTACGTTGTAAGCATTGTTCCGTTGTGATATGGAGTTAAATGAAATGCTTGTTCAATTGTATAGCCTTTTGGAAATTGGTTCTATGCAGTAATGAGATAAATGACAATCTTGAAGCAAATGCCAAGAAACGTACGTAAAAAGGATCAAGCCAGGGTTGAATCAGTAACATAATCCAAATTCATTACGATAAGATCAAGTCAGAAAAAAAAGAGCAATGGAATCATTGTGGAGGCGCAGAAAATAGGCCCTTTGTGACAGGATCATCCTTCCCAAACACAACCCTTGGAACTCCTTCTCGCATGAGAGGGGCTGAACTCAACCTTTCTTCGAACGCCTCCCCTCTGAGCAAAGCGCTGTCCACTTTGGCTCTCGAGTTCGGGGATCTTCTCCTTTGCTTGAACTGAGGGGAGAACTTAAAGGCACTGGCGAGACCCGCGCATCGCCTCCATGGAAATGGATCCTACTTCTAGCCCTCGTGTTTTTGAAGGTCCAAGAGAGCCCCTTTTGCATCCTGCAAGGAAACATCGCCAAATTTCTTCAAGGGAATGCTGTGAAGCAAAGTGATGATTATCGGGTGTCACACGGCACTTCGCCAAGTTGCGAAAGTCTCCTGATGCGTTCAAGAACAGTCTCCAATGTAGGGAGATTGGACCCAGCAACGCGGAATGATAGGAAAGGCTTCATGAACGCGGGGACAGCGGGATGGACTTGCTCTTGGCACTGGGAGTCACTATACTCGGAGGGGGATGGTTGTTGCTGCTGCTGTTGTTGCTGCAGAGGCATGGTAGAACCCGCTCCTTCAGAGCCCCCCGCACTGTCGTCAACATTTATGGCTTCTCCTGGCAAGATAGCCAATGGTCCAATCTCCCCTCGCGGCGCACTTGACTCGGCCTCACTGCCTTCGCCCTCGGGAATGACGGGTTGCGGCCCTTGTGAACGCTCGGGGGAGGGCACTTGTTGCTCTGGCAGAGACCCTTGGTAGAGGGCATCCTGCCTTGCCCTTATGCTTCCTTGAGGGTCCACAGCAGCCTCCAACTCTGAAAAATTATCTTTGAACAACTCGTGAATAACAGAATCAATTGAAGTTGGCACAAAGTCCCCAATGCTATGGGTAGCACGTGGCCTAAAGCTTGGCCCCGCGTGTATGCCGTTCTTTACATCGTTGAAAGTGCTGGAGGGATCAGAGGCGTTACCTTGTTCCTTGGATGACGACATCCGAGGTTGAAGCTGGGCCGAGAGCT
The DNA here is from genome assembly GCA_022606695.1 of Vaccinium macrocarpon. Taxonomy (NCBI): domain Eukaryota; kingdom Viridiplantae; phylum Streptophyta; class Magnoliopsida; order Ericales; family Ericaceae; genus Vaccinium; species Vaccinium macrocarpon. The sequence goes on from CM040176.1 coordinate 24,406,944, forward strand.
TCGGTCATCACGCCGGGCGTAGGGTGCGCTGAGGTCCTGCTCAAAGCCTGTCCCAAACCTTTGGAGGAGTTGTCCGAAGGTTCCCTCCCTTTGTAGCTCGGGGACGCCGCATGACCCCAAGTTGTATTTCTCCCCCTGCGGGCTCCACTCATGACGCTTAGCAATGCGGACTTTAATAACTCCGCCAGGGGGGGGGGGCTTACCCGCCTCCTCAACGTGATTAACGCTAAGAAGCCGCGGCCGCCCATCGCCCGGATGCTGGAGTGCCTCTTCATCAAAAGTTGTGGGTCGGATAGGTGCCGAAGAGGAACGGTAGCCTCACAGCCGCCTGGGCTCCCCTCGCCGCCTCGTACAATCGTATCTCCTCTTCTCGCTAAGAACAAGGTCGATGGGGAGTCGATCATCACCGCCGTCACTTGCCCCCGCTTGCCGCCAGAAAGGGATCGGGGCCGCGGCTTGATCCTTAGCCAAAGCCGTGGTGCGGGCCCCGCAGCGTACATGTTCGCCGCCGTCTTGACTTGATCATCATGCCGCAAGGAGGGCGACGCTCGCTGGCTTATAACACGCCTCCTGGCCGCCACCGAAAGGATCCACGAGAACAAACGAAAATGGTGAGTATATAATGCAAGCACAATCAAAAAAAAAAAAAAAACAAAGAATGAACACAAAGGAACGAGAGCACATACCCTTATGTACCGGCCGCAAGGGCGGACGCACTTCTTCCTCCCCTCGATGACGCCCGAGCCCCAGCCCGAGACCGTGACGACATATGGCGACACATCGGAGCCCGCGACTTTACCTCGGAGGGACCCCGGAAGAAGCCTCCTTTAAAGCCCGGGCCGGCCGGCAAGGCTGCACGCCATTCCTCAGCCGCTGCCTGGGAGCGCGAAGCGGTGAAGTCCGCTTATAGACGATGCGCGGAGGAGTCCTGATGGCCTCGCCTTGAATGAAGGCATAGAAGGAGTCCAAGTTTCGGCGCCAATGGAGGCGGAACTGGGTGGAGATGAGCGGTGGGCTGAGGGATCTCGGGAAGCGCCATACGCTGACCCCGTCGAGCAAGATGTTGGTATAAGAAACCAAGAATTGGTTGAAAGCCGCCTGGAACTCCAAAGGCTCGAGACCTTCCGAGGGCACCACCAGGTCATACCCCAACCGGGCGCCGCAACTCTATCCGCCTGCATACCAAAGAAACCGGTATTTGTCGCCACCTATCATGGGCGTGTAGGCCGGGCACCATGCAATACACTCCGACAAGGAGGTTGCGCTTTGGCAAACCGTCGTGGGAGAAGTCAACCTCCCCTGGAATGTTTGGGTTGTAGTTGCAGACGCCGTCCAAGACCTGGAGGTAGGGGCGCGGGTAGAAGTGAGTGTCGTCGTCCAAATACTCCTCCCACAACTTTGTTGTGGCGGTGTTGTTCCAACGAAGGATGATGGGTCACAGAGGCCCGTTGAGAGTGTACCTCTCAAGGCAAATCGCCCTTCCTCGATTGACGCCTACCGCCCGTAACCGCTTTTGACACATGTGCAGGGAACTTCCTAGCCTTGGGAGCAACCGCTGGAAAGTGCTCGTATACCAGTGCGGTCAAGAATTGAGTGTGTACCATGGAGATGATGTCGAAACAACCCACGGAACGCTCAAAATCTGTGGAGAGGCGGTCCAACTGCTGATATAGATGCCCAAGGAACAGGGGACCTAAGGGGAACCTGTCTCTTTGGGCCATTCGCACCGAGAGAGGGAAGGTGAACTCACTGGGTGCATCGATCGGGAAATCGGGGAATATGAAGAATGAAAGGAAGAACGCGATGAAGGCTGGGAGGTAGAGATCACCTTTATACTCTGGACCCTCGATCGCCTGGCGTGCCGTGCTCCCCGCGGGCACGGGCTGGAGGTCCTCAAAAAAATACCTTATCCAGGAACCCCAGGAGGTCTTCTTCGGATTGGTCATGGCCCGACGGTTCCCGCTCCTATCCCACTGCGAGCCCCGATGACCGGCGGCCTTGTATGCCAATTTTAGTCCCGCCTCGGCGCCTTCGATGCTGACGCCGCTTGGGGCTCAAACTCCCCGCATCACAAGCAGGAGAGATGCGTATGCACCGTGTCCTGGAGGGTGGGGCCAAACTCTCCCCACGGAAACACGAAGGTATGGGTATCACTGCTCCATCGCGACACCAGGAAATCCACATTCTCATTCCTTCTGTTCAAGGTAAGGACTTGGGAGATCTTGATAGGCTCCAAGAGGTGAGAGCGTTCCAGAATCTGCTTATAAGAGGCATCCTCGACCACGTCGGATACCCATTCACTCCAAATGCCGTGGGGTATGAAAGAGCGTAATCATCAATTGAAGAGAACAAAAATCTCCCCTGCTCCACCAAGCGCAGGACTAAAGACGGAGGAACCATATCCCCGTCCTCGAGCGACGCCTCTGGACGGACGCATAAAACGTTATCCAATTCGCTGCCTACCGGAGTATAGGACTCCACCTTCTCCCAGAACGGGTCACGCTTGCCATGGAAAAACGGGGCCCTACGCCACTGCTCCGAAGGGGGTACCGGGCCACCTTGGACGGTGGGTCTTCCCCCTGTGATTTGTTCCCCACGAGTCGTCCTTTTCGCACTTTGAGAGAGGTAGAGAGTGAGAAGGAAGGGGGGATGGAAGAGAAAGCTTACAGAAAGAGGTGGTGAAAGAAAAACAGGGTTTGAGAGCTCTGGTTTCTTGAAAGGAGAAGAAGAAGTGGGACGAAAGGAATTAGGGAAGTATTTATAAGGAAGGGATGGGCCCCCGAACAGTCGCAATCAAGCCGTCACATCCGCTGGAAACGTCATCGGAAATGATGACCTCGGATAATAAAAGCCCCGAATCGGCCGCTACGTCGGTTTAGCCGAAAAGTTGTCGAACGGGTTTCGGTGGCGTCATCATGCGCGCCGTGGAAAGCAGGTGAAGGTCACGCTGACGCTTCCCGCTGTTCCACACACGCCAGTAGGGGGGCCGCTAGGGAGGTTAGCGCAACACTCCCTGTTGACTAGAGTCAATGTTGACCAGCCAATGGAATTATGACAAGTGTCATCCAGTGGCGCGAGCCTCTCCGCTGCGGACACGCGGGCTCATTCCTCCGCTGAAGTATCATTGCCGAAAAGCCGGGCCACCGGCGCTGGGATGAGTGTCCGCTAGGGGGGCCACTATAGCAGACCCTCAAGGCAGAAGCCCGAGCGGGCAAGACCACATGCCCGCCTAGGGCGGTGCTCGAAAGCGCTTATGGGTCATCCGGAATAGAGAGAAACCCATGGCTTAAGTGCGTGATCGGCGCTGCTCGAGCATGGGCAAGTACGCCAAAAGCCATCACCACTTTAGCCCGTAATGATACTTGCCGCGGTCTAAAGGCGTGACCCCGGGCCCCTGAGGTTGAGGCTTGAGCCATGTATAGGCGCTCAACAGTCACGACCTTGCCCCTACGAGAATAAGGGAGATCTAGTGGCTTGGTGGCTAAGAACAAGAGGATAATTGCTTGCGGGAATGGCTTCGCCCGTCGCCGCGTCGCCCCGCTTGCGGTGGTGGCGTCACCGTCTTGGTCGGGGTTACCGGAAAGGACACGTGTTATCATATTATAGGATTACAGCCTGTCACCTTATGATTGGTCCAATGCGCCTATATATATGGGACATTCCCTTTCATACCCAGAGGTTGGTGAAATCTTGGCAGAACCATTTTGTCATCCTAGAGAGAGAAAAGGGCAGTCGCTGAGTGAAGAACATTCTCTCTGATCGACTCCACCCCCATCTACTAGATCACCAAGGGTTCTTTCACGGATAAAACTGAGAGCAATTCGCTGCCTTAGTTCTTTCTGTGCACACCTGCTCTATTCTTCACCCTTCCTCTAGACCACTCTGTTCTCTTTTTTCTGTGTCTTTACTGTTAACTATCCATACCTCTCCAGCTCATCACATTAGCAAGAACCATCACCTACAAACCTTAATTACCATTTCAAAAAAAACCTTAATTACAAGTTTGGTTCTTCAAATATGGAGTCTGATGATTCTTCTGGGATCTTTTTTTTTTTCCCAAGTCAAATACTCTTGGAAAAGACAAATAGCTAATGGAGTTTGTTTTGCATGGGAATTGGTGGTTCGGTGGAACTAGTAATTGGGTTTGGTGGTTTCTAAGTGCATGGGGAATTAGGTGCTAGCTAATGTCTGTGGAGTTCCAAGCAAATTGATTGCTACCTACTGACCTCGGGAATTCCAAGCCTACTTTAATGTTTTTTTTTGATGGTCCATGTGTTGTATTTAAAAGGAAAGGAAAGCAAGTGTTGTGTGTGTGTAACGAAAAGTAAGAAAGAGTCAGTGTGTGTGTGTCGTGTATGTGTGAGCAGTGAAAGAGTGGAGAAATTGAGAGAGAGTTGTGTGCGAGTGTGAGAGTGTATCTCCTCCATTGTAATCTCTTGCTTATAGTGAAAAGTGATCTCTCCCGTGGACGTACCCGATTTTGGGGAACCACGTAAATTGTTTGTGTTCTTTGTTCGGTTTATTTGTGCGTGTGGTGTGTTTGTTTGGGTCGATTTTATAATAGATTCTTCAAATCAAATGACATTGATGCATTATTTTTTGTACAAGAGAATGAGAACATATCATCCAAAACAGAGAATGAAAACAATACAAACCCAAAACATGAGAATGAAAACAGAGCATGCTATGCCAACCCAAATAAACTTTCCTACCCCTCCACATCAAGCTCTGCCTCTGCTCTGTTTCTTGGTTCCTTTGTTGGTTGGTTCCTTTTTCACTTGGATGATCTGTTCCTTGGTTCCTTTTTCGATCACTTGCTTGATCTGTTCCTTGGTTGCTCGGTTGATCTGTTGCCTGTTTGCTTAGTTGTTTGGTTGGTTTATGCAAATCAAACAGAAAAGACAGAAGTGAAATGCATTCAAGAATAGATGTAAAGCCTTTTAAATTTAAGGCCAATCATTTGTCTACAACAATCGAGAAACCCCTTTTTCATTGCCCACCAATAGGTGTAAAGTCTTTTAAATTTAACCTCATTTTCTGTTCTAGGTACTGGTTTACTTAGTAACCTTATTGTGGTCCCAGGATTAGTATTCTTAACCTCCTCAAGATACCCATACAATATGGCAAACTGTTCTGCTGCAGTCCCCTCATGCATAGACAGCACTCTCTTCTTGGCTCTGAATACCTTCTGTTTATCAACATGCACTGTCCACTCAGCGTCAATTGTGTCAGCAAGGGATTGAATTGGCCAAGTAGGGATTTTGGCAATCTTATCGATGTACCTGCTCACTATCCATTTGCTACTAACCCACGGCACATTGAATGATCTACTACATGAGTGTTCTGCTCTGTAATGTTTTACCCTAAAGACTCCATCCCCCTTAACCCACGCTCCATTTATAAACCATGGACACCCTTTTCTACCTTGACAGTAAGCACTAACCTTCATTTTGTCACTCTTTATGAATTTCACATTCTTCCCTAGCTTTATGGAATGCTGCTTCACTGCATCCCTAAAGATGGCATGGGTTTTAAACTCCATTCCAACAGAAAAGACAGGGTCTAACATGTCTGTGTTTTCATTAAAAATAGGATATTTCTTCTTACCACGAACTTTCCTCACACTCTCATCATCTGAAGATGAAGAGCTTCTATGGCTCAACAACTCCTTAGTATCATCACTGCTACCATCTAACTCATTCACTTCATCACCCACATTTACTTCTGTATCTTGTGTGTTATGAGGTTGACCACTATCTACATTACCTTCCGTCTCATCATCTACACTACCTTCTGTATCCACATGTAACTCAAATAATGCGTCATCTTACTCAATCACAATATCACTGTCATAGAATTCCTCATAATCAGAATCAGAAGAACTTGAATCTGGATCATCTGATCCACTAGAATCTGGATCACTGACTTCTCCCTTTTCTCGTTAACTGAGATCACGAAACCAGATGGTGGGAGTAATTTTGATGACGGAATTGAAGTTTTGGAGTACGGATGATAAAAATGAAAGATTGGGAGTATTTTTGATATTGAGGTAAAAGTTTGGGGGGCATCTTGAATTTTTCCCTATTTATTATGTGAGGTCTATAATATGTGTAGTTGGAGTACTGTTTGGAGCACCGAAACACCAGGTGGCCATACTCCGAGAGCACTGATAATGAGACACACAAGCGTCAGTTTCTCTCAAAAACAAAATACTATGATCCATGTAACTTTTTTTCTTTATATGATTTATGCATTGAGGTTCTATAAGTAAATACATTACATTAGAAAATCCTGGTAAATACATTACATTAGAAAATCCTGGTCTGTAGTTTATTTGCTTGGGAAAGCTCTTTAAAATCAATTGAGGATATGCTCATCCATTTTGGGTTGTCATGCCACTTAAAAAATTGTTTATATTTCATAAGATCTATAGTGTTTTTTTTTTCTGATTTATTGAACTATTAACAATCTATTTGTAAAATAGATTGTTCAATCATTTACACATTAGTATACGATTGATCAAATTCTTTGCATGGAAATTCACACATCGAAACTTACAATATGAGTGATTCAGATGATAAAAATGGGATCAATGAGGATCTGTTCATTTTGTATCAATGAGGATCCCTTACTTGGGTGGATCCTGATCCTCGCACTACAAAAAGGTCAAACGATGCAAATGTGTTTTTCTCATGTCTCTTTCTTTGCTTGAGTTCAATCCAAACACCCCTTGAGATTTCGGCATGGGTATCAAATCTTTTGTTTCAGCAGACACACAGGGTTCAAATCTCCAAAGGGTTACTAACAGAGATACCTCCTCTAAGTTAACGTTTTTCACCAAATACCCTTGCAAAAAAAAAAAGAAACCTACGACGAACTCCCTCTATCTTCCAAAACTTTACTCCAAGACCCCTTCCATCACCCTTCCATCTAAGATCGTCTAGAACCATTAGTTTTTATTTGATTTTATTTTATATATATATATATATATATATATATATATATATATATATATATATGATCCAAACTGTTCAATTTGTTTAAGACATGCTTTTAAGTGTACTATGATGAAATCGGCTCAAAATATGATCGGGAAGTGCTTGATCAAAACAATTTTTCATATATGAGCCGATTATCAAAACATGACTCGGAACTTTGACATTCGACAAGGAAGGGTGATGGAAGGAGTCCTGGGGTAAAGTTTTGGAAGATAAAGGTGGTTTGTCATAAGTTTTTTTTCTTGCAGGGGTGTTTGGTGCATGAAAAATGTCAACTTACAGGGGGTGTCCCGGTAAAATAACCCTTCTCCAAAACCATTTTTGTTTCAAATTATTGGCACCCTAATAACTCTTTTCCAGTTCATGCCAATCAAGTTGCTTCTATACTAAGCTGGATGATACAACCACAGGATAAGTCAAAGCTAGACAAGCCATGTGGTGTTCCGTATTATAGAAATGCACTTGAGAGATATAAAGAGACAGTTGGATCTTCGAAGTTGCTGGGGGAAAGGGCAAGAGTTCAGCTGCTATATCTATAAACAGAAGATAAAGAAGCAATGAAGGTGAGTAAAAAGTTGCAATGAAGTAGTGAGTTATAACATAAGGATGCTCCTACAAACGACAGTACAATTTGAAAGCAAACACTCCTTTGGTGTTGTGAAATACTCAGCTAGGCCTCAGGAAGGATTCTAGGCGTGACACTCTCTCTCTTACTCTCTCATGTTTTTTGGTAATATAACGTCAATTTAAAATAATAATAAAATATCTGCTTTACCCGACAATTGTAATTTACACTAGGGGTGCAAACCGGCCCGGAAACCCGCCCATTCCTTTCCATTTTCTTAGGGTTTGGAATAAGTATTTAGGCCCATAGGACTAGGTTGGGCTGCTAGATCAATCAAGGTACATTCTGGAATCCTTAGTTTTCCTATCCCAAACCTCATCTCTACCATCCAATCGCCTTTTTTCGGGACGATAGATATTTATGAAATGAGTTTTTTTAGTGAAGAAGTGCTCTTAAAATGGATTCAAATAAACCAATGTCATACATGATCATATGTCCACCACGCGGAACTTCATGGTACTGAATCCAGGGAAACCTCCAGGAAACATATCTTCGTAGCAGAAATGGCTCGAGTGGATCTTTATAACGTTGCCAGGTGTGGACAGAGCTGTTGGTTCGTGGAAATGGATTAATTAGATCTATTGGATCAAACTCTTATATTTCAAAACCCACCATAAGGTCTCGGTGGAGGGATTCAAAAAGTCCTTGATGTCGAACTTTAGTTTATAATGATAACCAAAACCAGCATAAACCAAGAATCCTTAGTGGAGCCTTCTTTTCCAGTGAGCTCTTCCAACGGTGACTGTTGATGAAAGTGGTTGCCTCTTTACTTGAACACACCTAGACCTGCACACTCAACGCACCGTTAGCACTGAACTAAACCGTAGAGTCCAGAACAACACTCCAACGGTCAAGTTAGTAAAGGAAAAAGATGAAGTGTAGATCTAGGGTTTTAGAGGGGAGTTGTACGTACCCCCATTGTTTGATGAACATTACCTTTTATAAGTGAGCCTTGGCTTGCCCTCCAAGTGTGGTTGTGCTCGTCACGTGACTTAACCGTTCGACTGACGTCACGATAACAGACCCGAGAGAATATTCTTCAAGCGGATGCTTCAAGTAACATCATGACACATGTCCAAACCGTTCGGGTGACGTCACTTGTCATGATCACGGTTTGTTATGCGCACATGCAACATTAAAGCCTATCGCTAACTCAGCATCCAACCTTCCGGTACCATCCGGACGCTGCTAAATCGTTAAGATGATAATCGACTCTTCGGTCTTGTGCCGAGCCTTTCTAACATTAACCCTGAAATGTTGCTGATGAGTCAAGTATAGAAGAGGTCTCGGCAAGTTGCCGAGGCGGTTGGCTGTAGCCCCAATTTGCTCCTTGTAAACATATTCTGATCATGTTGATTCATTCATCCGAAGAGTCCCTCAAAGATGGCCTTTCGGTCGCTCTCTGAGAGGCGTCTCTTTCGTAGATTGGGTGCTTGGATTATCCGGACCCCAACACTTAGGACTTGCATCAACAGGAGTGCCAAACAAATTGAACGTTTCTCTCGAGAGTGTCTACACTGGTTTGGAAAATGCCTTCGCGATATTTAGCAGAAATGAGCAAAAAAGTTCAGCTGCAGTGGTTGGGCAAATCTATTACCCAAAATTTGCGAAAGCCAATCCTTGTGCCAAATACAGCTTCCTTTATGGATTTGACACTTTACACGTTAATTTTTAGTTGTTGGTAGTTCAGGACAAAACGGCATTAACACGAGTGGAGGAATGCCATTTTTTTGTCATTTTGAGACAGTAACCAGGGGAAAACGATTTTGGCTTTATTTATCAATGACCACTGTGAATATGCTCTCAATATGCATGGTTTGGCACACAATTCCAACCATTCCAGAAAAAAGTCAACATGGGAATCTTATCGAGCTTATTTACTGGCCCCATTTTTCTATTTTAGCTTCAATTTATGGAGGACTAGTTTCAGTTTCCAGCATAAAAGGCCCTTCTATTCATGCCTGTGAAATGTCCGTATGCTACATCTCAAAGATAAAATCCAAAATGGCTCTTCCTGTCATTTTTACAATCCCTTATTCGGAAAAGAAGGCAAATATCCCATGGAAAAGTAGCAAGTTTACCCTATTTGGCGTGAGATTTCCTGACATTTTCTCGATGATAGCTTTGTCTTTGATGCTAAAAATTTCAGGATTCTCCTCAACCGGGGATGAGCAAGGGAATTATTTCTGTTTCATCCACCTGAACAGAAGTTGAGGGTTGTATTTTGCTACCCGAAGACTGCATTGGTCTCTCAAAAGTTGTTACTTATAGGCCTCCCTCGACAGGTTGGAAGGTAAGGAAGGCCACCAGTAATTGACAACCGGAACAAAAAGAGCTGCACCTGCAAGTCTGCAGTAAAAGAGGAAAAAAATTAAAACAATGCTGTTTTTCCAAAATTTTGAACACCTGCGTTACATGAACTATGAGACAACCATTGAGTATGAGTACATGTCTTAAGTCTTGGACACTGACGAGAGGACCATGAAGATTCGTAATATCTCTTCGTTCCAGTTTGTGAGATAAGTCACATTTCCTACAACTCATTGAGATGTCGAGGGTATACTTGAGAAGCCAGTATTAGAGTACGTTTGATAACCTGTGGGGTATATATCTGAGGCAACCCCAAGTGGGATAACCTCCCATGGAGACTCCAAGTACGTAAAACGTATTTCCCAACCGTAACTGGTCTGCAAGTTCTTGCATGTTGAATGCTTTGCTTTTAACTGGTCGCTTCTGATTTGGATTGCTTTCTCCATACCCTGCTCTACCGAACGACAGAAAGTATATCTCCAACTCATCAATTAGTTCCTGGATAAAAAACACAATTACCAAAAATAGAAAAAAAATATCAGCAAGGAAAGCCTAAGCAGAAAAAGAGAGAGGAAAACACCCACTCTAAAATGCACAAATTGCACCCTTAGACACAATCACGCAAGTGATACAGTCCCACCTAACATCCAAGGACGACTATCTCACAATATCATATCGTAATTTTTTTAGAATTTGCACCTATTGGAAATCAACATAAGTTCCGTATATGAGATTTCATCTTATCAACAACCAAATTAACAGCTGAAGCAATTGGAATACGAATTTCAGAACCAACTGTAGTTTTTGCACAGTATTTGACAAATTCCAAAGACAACCACCAAACAGCTGAAGCAATTGGAATACAAATCCATCACAAGAAACAAAATGTACCAGCAAAAAAAATTCCTAGAGCTTCAAATGATAATTGATATGCCTTGGATGATTGTAAAATGTTATGGATTAACGACGAACACCTGTTCAATCCTACAACACAAACGCCCTTACGGATCTTGGGAACAATGAATCACAGAAAAACAAGCAAACAAGTGCGTAATAAAAAAACTGGAAAGAAAAGCAAGACACAAGATATACGTGGAAAACCTCAACGTGAGGAAAAACCACGGGAGCCACACCAGTCCACTATGAAATCGAATCAAAGAGTACAAGTCTTCTCACAATCTCTCTGAGATTGGTTTTCTCTCGCCTCTCTCTCTTTTTCACGCTTTGAAAAAGTGATCCAAAAACATGCCGCACACACCGTCGGCCAAAACCCTAAAAAACAATTTTAAGGTCACCGTGGCGCTTCTGAGGGGAAAAGCTCAGAAGGCCCTCTAAACATTCTGCTCGAGAATTAGGCTATGGGTAGCGCTACACCAAAACATTGGTAGCGCTACCGAGAGGGTTAACTTCACTCCCAACAATCTCCCACTTGAAGATAACCTGGAGCATCCGCAAATAACCAACTGCAAACCCAAATGATCTCATTCAACCCGTGGACGTAGTCATCTGACCCCTCTTGGTGTGACTCCAGGCCCATCATCTCCTCAAGCATGAAGGCCAACTGAAGTTGAACACAACTTCAGTTTCTGAACAGTAACAGACTTGGTCAACATATCTGCCGGATTTCGATCCCCCAAAATCTTCTCTAGCAACAAATCCCCATCCTCCAAAAGTGAACGAATGAAATGGTACCTCAAATCAATGTGCCGTCACGCATGGAACAACGGATTCTTGGCAAGGTGTATAGCACTCTAGCTATCACTGAAAAGAACACAGTTCTCTTGCTTCAAACCCAACTCCTCCAAGAAGCCCTTCAACCAAATCATCTCCTTTGCAACCTCAGTCACGGCCACATACTCAGCTTCTGTCGTGGATAGTGTCACTAATTTCTACAGACGTGAGACCCAGCTCACCGCTGTTGAACCCATAGTATAGATATAACCCGGTGGTGCCACAGCGTATCACGATCACCGTGAAATATGCATCCACATATCCCCTGTCTTCTCAATTTCCTTTCCCAAAACAAAGTGGCAAATCGGTGGTACCTCTCAAATATCGCATGATCCACTTTACTACTTCCCAATGCTGTTTCCCTGGATTACTAGCAAACCTGCTCACAACTCCCACTGCATGGGCAATGTCTGGTCTCGTGTTCACCATCGTATACATCAGGCTACCCACGGCCGAGGTATACGGAACCTTGGCCATATACTCTATCTCCGCATCTGTCTTGGGTGATTGCCCCTGAGAAAGTTTGAAATGACTTCCCAAGGGTGTGCCAACTGCCTTAGCACTCTGCATATTGAACCTCTCTAGAACACGTTCAATATACTCAGCCTGACTCAACCGTAAGGTCCCTGAGCCTTATCTCTGCTGATCCTCATCCCAAGTATCTGCTTAGCTGCACCCAGATCTTTCATAGCAAACTCCGTTGCCAACCGTTTTGCTTCAACCTCGTTGATCTCCCTAACACGAGAAACTTCTTTACAAACATATCATCTCATTAGAGCAATAAAATGATGTAGCTAGACTCAAACCTCTTGGAAGTAACAACAGTGATCCCCATTGCACCTTGTGTAGCCAATCTTTGCATGAAACCATCAAACTTTACGTACCACCAATGCAGGGAGCCTGTTTCAAACCATACAGGCTCTTCTTGAGCCTACACACCATCTCTTCCTTGTCTTTCACAATGAAGCCAACAGGCTGCTTCATATAGATTTCTTCATCGAAGTCTCCGTGAAGAAAAACAGTTTTAACATCTAACTGCCAAGGTAGAGATTTTCAGCAAAGAACCAAACTCAACACCACTCGAGATAGTGGCCATCTTCACAACCGCGTAAAAATATCTCTCAGATAATCGATTCCCTCCTTCATTTGGAAGCCTTTAACAACCAATCTTGCCTTGTACCTTTTCTTGCCATCACTCTCCTGCTAAGTCTAAAAACCCATTTGTTCTTACGCAAGGCTTTTCTTTCTTTGGAAGCCGAAGCTAATTGCCAAGTTTTCGTTGGAATGAAGAGAATCCATCTCTTCTGCATCATGATCTTCCACTTGGCTGACTCGAAAACCTGCATAGCCTCGTCATAGCACTCTGGTTCTCCACTGTCTGTCAAAAGCAAGTAATCAAGTGAAAAAATATATTTCGGATTAAACTGCTTATGCACGGTTGACCTCCCTCAACACTCGACCTCCTGAACTAGTCCCTATCTCTGAAGCTACCTCATCTGAAACTGTCCCCTTTGAAACTGTCTCATCTAAAGCTCTCTCCTCTGCCTGACCAGACCTCTGTTCAACTCCACTGTCATCTGGAAGATCCTCCAACCCAAAGTACTCGGACGTATCTCCATCCGAAGTGGTACTCCCACTGCTCTGTTTGTTGTCCCTATCTTTGTACATCACCTTTTCATCAAACACAACGTCTCTGCTTCTGATTATCTTCTGGTTCTTGTCATCCCAAAACCGATAACCAAACTCATCTCCGCCGTACCCAATAAAGGTGCACTTCTGTGACTTAGTATCAAGTTTATCCCTATCCTTGTCGCTAATATGCACATAGGAAACACAACCAAAAACACGTAAGTGTGAGAGATTTACCTTTTTACCACTCCAAACCTCCTCTGGTATGCCAAAATTCAACGGAACTGATGGCCCAAGATTGATCAAATATGCCGGGCCGTGCTCCATTTGATCGCCCAAAACATCTTGGGCAACCCTCAAGGTATCCATGCTCCTAGCACGCCACCAAAGTCCTATTCATCCTCTCTGCAATGCCATTATGTCGCGAGTACCGAGGTGTCCTCTCTAAACCATCCCTAATAGAGCTTGTGCTCTCTTGAACTCCCCAAATTATACTCTCCGACGTTGTCGGACCTCAACCTTTTCACCCCTCAAATCGCTTTCATTCTCAACCATGGCCTTCCACTTGAAGACTTCAAAGACCTCCGACTTGTGCTTCATGAAGTATACCCCCATACCTTCCTCGAAAGTGATCGCCGACAAAGGTAACATAGTAGTAAAGAACCACCAAGAGAAGACACAATCGTGAGCCGACCCCACACATCCGTATGGACAAGCTCTAACTTCGAAAAAGCCCGAGGCCTCGCCTTTCCAAAGCTAACCCATTTCTGTTTCCCGAAGATGCAATCTTCACACATGTCAATATCCACTGACTCTAAACCTGGTAGCTTCCCATTCGACTGCATAACCTTCTTTCCCTTCTCACTCATATGCCCCAATCTATAGTGCCACAGATTTGAACTCTCCTTGCTGTCTACAACTGCAAGTGTGTCGCTACCATGTGAGGTCAAGTAAAGTGTACCAACTTTCTTGCCTTTTGCCGCCACCATGGTACCGTTGGAGACTTTCCATGTGTCCCCCTGTGAATGTCGGTATAACCTCGCTGTTAAGTCAGCCCAACCAAACAAGATTCCTCTTCAAATTGAACGTGCCCGACATCTTTCGCACACCATCTATACCCCCTCGCCGCAATCAACATCCCCTTTTCCCACTATACTGCAAGGCTCATCGTCCCCCAAGTATACTTTCCCAAAGTCCGCTGCTACATAGTTCTGCAGAACCTCCCTGTTAGCAGTGGCATGGAATGAGGCACCCGAATCAATCACCCATGATTCGGCGTCGCTGTTCATGGCAAGAATAAGTGCATCATGCACAACATGAGCCTCTTTGCCCATTGTTATTCTTCTTCTTGGTGCTTTGCGGGTTGTTGACATATGGCCCGTCCCGACCACAATTCCAACATTCACCTTTAATAGGCCAACTCGAGATTTGGCCTTATTTCCTTTACCCTTGACTTGACTGTTCTGCTCGACGATTCCTCACCACCCCCGGCCCGACTTACGCCCCTCGCTTTCAACACTTAGAGCTGAACCTCCCTCAACTACCCGAACTATCGATCGAACCCCTTCTCGACTTCCAAAATCAAAATCAAACCGACAACCTCACTCGGTTTCAACTTTTCTTTCCCTCGTCATGATTATCGACCAAGCCGGTACCATTCCCGCCGATCTCTCGGCAACCGAGATGCAATTAACAAGGCTTGAACCTCATCCTCAAACTTGATATCGGCCAGATGTAAGTTGATCAACTATCATATTGAACTCAATCGAGATGTGACATAAAGGAAACCCTTCACCCATAGACAGGTTGAGCAGTTTTTTCATAAGATGTACCTTATTCATGCGTGACGGTTGCTCGTTTTATCTTCTTCAATGCTTCCATAAGCTCCTCCCGACGTTTTCTCCTTCAAAATGTTGTGGGTGACTGACTTTGAAAGGGACAAAGAATAACCCCTAACGCCTTCCCCGTCCGGGATGTTCCAATCATTGTCGCTTTAGCCAACTTTCTTCCCCTTTTCTTTACCCTCCAACGGTCGGTAAAGATCCTTCTGATACAAATAGTCCTCTATCTGCGTTTTCCAGTACGCAAAGTTTGACCCATCAAACTTATCGATCCTCTGTTTGCCTTCTTCAGAACCCATAGCTCCCACTGAAACCCTAGTCTGCCCGAACGAGATTAAACCCTAACCTATCGAACAAAAACTACCGCAACCGCGGCTCTGATACCAGTTGTTATGGATTAACGACGAACACCTCTTCAATCCTACAACACAAACGCCCCTACGGATCTTGGGAACAATGAATCACAGAAAAACAAGCAAACAAGTGCGTAATAAAAAACTGGAAAGAAAAGCAAGACACAAGATATACGTGGAAAACCTCAACGTGAGGAAAAACCACGGGAGCCACACCAGTCCACTTATGAAACGAATCAAAGAGTACAAGTCTTCTCACAATCTCTCTGAGATTGGTTTTCTCTCGCTCTCTCTTTTTTTTCACGCTCTGAAAAAGTGATCCAAAAACATGCCGCACACACCGTCGGCCAAAACCCTAAAAAACAATTTTAAGGTCTCGGTAACGCTACAGGGAAAAGCCTGTAGCGCTCCTAAACATTCTATTCAGAAATTAGGCTATGGGTAGCGCTACACCAAAACATTGGTAGCGCTACCGAGAGGGTTAACTTCACTCCCAACATAAAATTGTACCTGAGAAACCACTAAAATCATGTCTTTCAAGTTGTCGAACCCATGAATGACTATAATCCTGTACTTTGGAGTTTTCCTTGGTGACTCCTCTCCCTTTCTGTATGCCAGATACCTTCCATTCCCAAGCCTGATTGTTGAGGTGAATCCACAGGAGGGCCGTTTGGAAATCCACAGATTTCTGAAGGAGGAGGCTGTATTTTTAAGCCCGTACACCAAAACACTCACAGACAACACAAGGATTGCAGTTATATACATTCCTGTCAAAATTCAAAATCTTATATAAGTCCTCAAAATCTCAAATCGTTAAATCACATATTTGATGCGGACCTCATACGGATAGTCACATAATCTCATATTTAGTCGACAAAACCTCATAACGGTAATTACAATAATAAATATTGAAACACCAAAAACGCAATAAAGATGACCACAAAATCTCATATGGTCAAAGGTGGCACAAAATTTTGTGGCGCAATCTCGGCCGTCCATCCGTATGAGGTACATATTGTACACCTTTTCATACCTCTATCCACTAAATCTCATATTTGAGGCCAAAAGGGGGGTGTGTACTATAGCATTACCTGAATATAACCACCTGTTTTTGCCAATCTCAGAGAAGGTGACACAACTAGAAACGTGAACAAGAACAAAGACCACCCACACGAATAAAAAATAACTCTTCTACAATCTAATAACCCACAGATTAATAGAATTATAGGAAAAAGAGATATTCTCTCTTGTGAAAAAACTCAATATATTAATCAACTCCTCTAGCCAAGAGGCTTACATCATCATTTATAATGGTAGAATTTCTAAACCTAGCCAACCTTCCTAAAATACGAAAAATAAACTTTAGGAAATAAAATCAAGCCTAATTCTTCATGATTAAGTACCCTAAAAAATAGGAAATCTCAATCAAAAGAAACTAGGAAGTTAAATACTTCTAGAATATTTTTTTGACTAAATTGTAACATATTAAATAAAAATACTAAACCTAAATCAATATAAATAAAATATGACTTTTCTTGAAATTCACCCTGCATCAGAAGGGGGGCAAAAAACGAAAGTGTACGAAACCCTATTCCAATGATTCAGCATCATGATAGTTTCACGAAACAAAAATGCATAAACTTCAAGAATTGCCCGCCTGAAAATTTACAAATGAAGTGGGGGGATTGAAGCACCAGATATTTTTTGATCTACGTGCCTAAATTAATCATAGGTCTACTCCCACCACCTACTTAATTAAAATTGAAGCATATGAAAAGTTCCATATGTAGTTGAAAAG
Organism: Vaccinium macrocarpon; assembly: GCA_022606695.1. Lineage (NCBI taxonomy): Eukaryota > Viridiplantae > Streptophyta > Magnoliopsida > Ericales > Ericaceae > Vaccinium > Vaccinium macrocarpon. The sequence continues at coordinate 24,424,229 of CM040176.1, forward strand.
TTCCATATGAACTCCCCCCAACACACACACACACACACCATAAAGTTTATAGTACAAGTCTTGAAAATGAAACCTTTTTTTGACATAGGAACCACCTCATGACAAGATCACAATTGGACCCACCCATGCAATAAACACTTATGAGGGAACTAGCAAAATAACCCACCAGCTCCAAAATTAAATCCTGAGTGCAACCCCATGGGTGGGTAAGGTGAAAGGAGAGGAGTTAGTAGTTAAAAACTACTATTAAAGGGGATGGTGGGACTTGAACCCCACACTTCATGCATGGGGTACATGGTAGCAACTAACTTGACTACATCCAAGGACGGAGTTAGGAATTTTACTACGTAGGGGCGAGTCTATATAATTCATAGGAAAGCTTTTTATTTTTTTTTCCTATATAAAACTAGAGAGGTTTTTTTTTTTTTTTTTTGCGGGGTGACCGCCCCTATTGGCAAATGGCAATCCCCGGCCCCATCACTGTGTAACACCCCACTTGCTAGAAACTAGAATTTTAAGAGGAAATGAACCCCTAAATCCCAAAGTGTTGACCACCAGTCAATCCTTGGGTTCTTCCAACATTAAATATTAATCCTCATTCACATTAATTTTGAGGATTCACCCCTGATTCTGCCAGCTATACATCATGCTGTAAGTGCGGTTTTTTTCATTAGTCGGTATTCAAAGGAGAATATGTGAGCTGGAAAGGTAAGAATAGTCAACAATAAACAATCTAAGTAGAATGAAGTGATCTAGGAGAAGGGTGAAGAACAAAGCACGTAGGTACAGAAAAGACTAAGGCAGTAGATTGCTCTCAGACTAATCCATGAAGTACCCAAGTAACCTAGAGAATGGGATGATCTCACAAGGAAGAATATTCTCCTTCCAAATCTGTGATTGCCAACTTTCTATCTCTAGTCATTTTGTTGTTTGATAACCCAACTCAAGTGGGTACAAAAAAGACTAAGGCAGTAGATTCACTTGTATTGGTTATTGTTCACGCTTTTTGGGTGACGTTGAGGCAAAATTAGGAAATGTGTTAAACTACAAAGTTGTAGCTCTTCAAATTCCCTACGTTTTGATATATAATTCATTTATAATGGAGTTTGGCGCGAGAAGTTATGGTAAAAATACTCGGACTGCTCAAAATCCGTCAAATTTGCCCAAAGTTTGCTTGTTGTGGATTGGGTATTGATACCCAAATTTGGGGTATTGATACCCAGAGGTTCTGTCCTTTTTTGGAAAATTGGGTATTGATACCCCAACTTTCTAGTGTTGATACTTAGAGGTTTAAACTCAAATTTGGAGAGACTATCACTTGAAACATCTTGAGATACGTGTCATGAGTATAACTTAGCATATTTGATGATTCCTTAAGTTTCTTTGGGGTTTGTGTTATGTGTTTGATCCGTAATGATTGTAGTTTGGTGAAAATCCATCAAAGTCATGTTTTGAGTGTCAGATTCAGATGGGATATTGCATGGATATCGATATGACATTAATGTGTATGGAATGATTATGGAAATGTGATAATGATGACACGGGACTCGAAAGGGTATGTCCTGAGTGACACGGGACCCAAAAGGGTATGCTTGGAGTACACGGGGCTTATATGGCATGCCCGGAGTGACATAGGGCCTTTATGGTATGCCCGAAGTATGATGAAAGAAATGAATGGATAAGATGTATGATATGAAAGTTTTGGGAACACATGTGGTGTGTCGGATACGGAATGGACACAATGGAGTGGTACTTGGTCCAAATTGGTGATTGTCGATTTTGTGACGTTCACAGCCCTTTGACATGATTCTATCAATCTTGTCAAATGATTTTCTTCCTCGTTGATTTAATTGGCTATCATTGAGCTTTGTATCATTCTTCGTGCTTATCTAGAAATATTTTGGTCTTATCATATGATTTAGCCTCTCGTCTACACGTCATGAGCATGTCGTTTTCATTCAGAATCGATAGATGTTTTCCTACTGGGCTAGTGAGCTCAATCTTACAAAATTTCTAGTACCCAGCACGTAGCATTAACTTGGATGTCCTTGGGGTGATTGCATGCTTGTTTTGAAAAGTTTAAAGGATGAGTTATAACATCATGTTTAGAATTAATACTTTTGAAATTAGATGATTTTGTAACTCTATTGGATATTACATTTTTTACTTGAGTTTGTCATAACTTTGCACTTATATTTCCTTAACTTGGGTCTCGATTACCAAAAGACCATTGTGTATTTTGAGGTTGAATTTGACTACTAAACATTAGATTTGACCTTGCCCGTAGACTTGTTGATTGTCCATGTGGAAATTTCTTATGAATTATCCTTTAAATTTTGAGGGCATGACAACTTGGTATCAGAGCTTTAGGTTCGAAAACCTAGGAACCATGGGGAGACTCTAAGTCTCGGGGTTTAAACCACAACATTAAAAAGTTGTACGAAATCACATTTTCTCGTGCATTGTGGGTGCTTGTGTGACTTTTATGAACGTGTTGCATTATGTAGCATTGGAGTAGTATAAATGAGCACAGGGTGAAGTTGTGTGCACGTGGTGAAGAAGAAAGTTTGGAGGTCTTGACCTCATAGTGTAAAGTTACGATTGACTGATTTTGAGGAGTAGAGGTTTAGCCTCATATTGGACCATATGAATTATTTGTTGAGTTTATGTTACTGGTGATAAGCATGTAGATGAGTTTCTTGGCTTGGTCGAGGTGGTTTAAGAATGACGTAGATGATTGATTTAAAGGGTGACTGCCAAGTACACTTCAAAACAAACTTTTGATGTCACTCTATTACCACATGTGGCTGAGTGGAGGTGTGTGAATAAGTATGTGCGATAGAGCAAGTGTCAATATAAATGAGCATATTATGTCCTTTCTTCGAAAGCGTATAGTTCTACATTTGATCTATATGCTTAGTGTTTAATGTGACTAGAAATGAGGACGTGTAAATTAGAAACCTGCATGATAAATTAGGAATTGTTTCTCTGCTTGAAGATGTTGAAATTTTTTTTGGTATCGCTGTGATTTGTTAAGAGTTGTCATTATTTGGAGTTAGTGGACTTATTGAAATTTGCGAGGTTTTGGGATCCCATTTGACTGGGTATTTTTTTTTTGTTTGAGATTAACTTGATTTGCCGGGGGTTAAATTTTTGGATGTGGTAATTGTAGTAGTACCCCTTAAGCTTCTAACTATGAAATTGTCAAATGTATCAAAATTTGGTAAACATGTTTTATCTCGGTATTATACTTGGTTGGGTGAGGATGTTATTTAATACAAGAGTACGTGTCCTCGGCGTGAGGTAAAATTTAAATTTTATTCGGGAATGAGTTTAGGAAAGATATTTTTATTCAATTATTCAAGATAGAGTGTATCATGGCTTGACTTATCAATTAGCTTTGGCACTTGGGTTTTTCAGTAACTACCTGAGGGTCTTAAAATATTTTTATTGATGATGGAATATCCACAGGTTCAGTCTTGTAATAAGAGCTTATGACTCTTTAAATTAGAACGAGCAAATATTTCACTTGAGAGGTATAGAAAGAGTTCTATTGGAAAGTTTGATGGTATTCACATGTTTGAGCAACAAGACTAGGGGGGTGTTTTTACTATTGGGTTTTTCAGATTGGTTTGTCATGTAGTTTATGGTGTGTTGATGATGAGACTATGAGCAGGTGAGTTGGTGTATTGTTAGCAGTTTTGGGACCAGTGGATCGGCAATAGTCCTGATGTATTAAGACATGAGCGTTTGGGTTACCCTAAGTTCATAGAGATGGGTTATTTAATTTGTGGTCGTGTTTCGTTTATGTAGCGGTTAATTAGAAGCATGAGATATTGTGGTGAGATTTTAATTGTTAGTTTGTAATACTTCCAGGTGGCTGTGAAAATGCTAGAAGTACAAAAGCATCAAGGAATCAACGAGATGAGATTTACTAGATGTCATGTAAGGGCTATATGGGCTGATACTTACTTGGGTTCGTGGCAGTTTAAAATCCTAAATTTGTAAGTTACGGTGATTAGTGCAATTACTTGGGAGAAACTAGATATAGGAGTGTTGTTCAGGCTAGATGGGAGGATATTGTTAGAAGTGAAAGTACTGTGCTGAATTAGTTTATCAGTTGTGAAACAAATTGGTGAACTTAAGACTATGGTGCAAATTATATGTGAATCAATGGCGGTAATTAAGGACTAGCTAATTGGATGTTAAAGTGGGGATAATGCAGATTGAGGTTGTGGTGTTTGACAAAAATTATGGGCGAGTATACGAGAGATCTAGGGTTTCTTTCCAGGTGACATGAAAGGAATTATTTTGTTTAGCTTTTATGAAATTGTTTGGTATTTATCTTGTGTTATACTTGGAATAAATAGATTTGATGGAAATGTATTGAAGCAATTGGGTTGGATAATGTTGATGAGTACGAGACTATACGAAAAAGGGACATGAGGAATTGATTAAGAGCTACTGTTGTACTTGGGTATTAACTATTTTGATTGTCAATTTGATGAGTTATAAGTTATCCTAAATTGAAAAGGTAATTCTTGAGGGACATGGGTTTTGTTCAAATGTGTGTATTTTTCCAAGTTACTAATGATTGATGTCAAGGACTGTAGTTTGAATTGAAGCTGGGAAACTTATGTGTACTTTTGAATAATTTGACGGTGGTACAATTTGATGAGAATGAAAGAATTTCATGACTAGAAAGTAGATGTGTAGGCTCTGGTGAGAGGACCAAGGGAAGGTTGCGAGCTTAATCAAGTTGGAGTTCAATTTTCTAGTGTGAGGCATAAATGAGAAGAGAACTGTACATAAACTAGATTATATGAGAGCCCAGTATACAGAGATGTAAGGCGGTAACTAGAATGGGTGTGTGCACTTCAAGGTTGACTTGTCCTTTCTTTTAGATGATTGGGATGATAATGTTACTAATCATGGAGGGTGTGTGTGTAGTTTAAGATCATTTAAATTGGTTATGTGACTAAGTAAATTTTTGGACTTGAACGGGAAGATAGAATGAAACGAAGTCGTACTTATGAGGTTTTGTTATAAGGTCAAGGTGAGTCATTTTCCTCTATGTTTATATGGTAAGATGGAGTGTTAAGCGGCAAGTGATTATGTGTTTCAAAATTGATCATGATGTTAGGAGGCGTATGTGAGATTACATGCCATTAATAAAGTTAAGATTCGGTTTGCTTGCGAGGACCTAAAGGAGTGAATGGGACACTTAGAGAAAAGGATGTATGAGGTCAACTAGGGTGTGAATCCAGTTCTGGAAGTTAATTTAGGGTGAAGCCGAAAGCAACGGTTGTGAGGATTTAAATGAATAGACTTGGAAAGCCCTTATGCCGATTATCGTGGTTATGGGTCATGATTGTTTTTAGTATCGAAGCTCCTTAAATGGTAGCTATTGTGGATGGGTTTCTAAGTATCTTATAGAGTATAATGAGCGTATGAGTCAAAATAGGCCTAGATTATGATTAAATTGAACATTGAGTCTTGGTGAAAACCGTTGTGAGATATGGGGAAATCGTTCAGTTTGGGTAAGTCATGATGATACATGAGGATTTGGTGAAAGAATTTGAAGTACGTGTGTGGTAGAACTAGAGTTAAATGGGATTGCTGAGAATATTTAAACTTTTGGGTAGTATTCATAATTATGTGTTGAGATAAGAGAAGCAAAGTTAGGTATATTGTTCTTTAGCCGGGTTCTTGGAGGTACACTTTAAGAAATTGGGAATAATAAGCTTTTCAATGGGAGGATTACGGGTTTTGAAGAGTTTGAATTTCTTTTCTAGTGACAAGAACGATTTACATGGAAGTGATTGTAGAAGTACTAATAACTTATGTAATCAAGAGGAATTGTCAATGTTATAACTTAGGGTGGAGGAGCACTCGAATGTTTGGGTAATCAGGTTTTAGAATGATTGTGGAACGATGATAGAGTTTGATAAACAAAACTTACTTATAAAATGTGGGTATGTTAGAGTATTCAGATGCAAATAGAATGTGTTTGCTACCGAAATTTTTGGGAACTTAGTTTACGGTCATAATTTGAGATTGATTTATCTTAGCATTGTTGGAATGGTTGTAGTTTAAAGAATTCAGATCAAAGTGCACAATGTTGAGTTTCCTAGTTGGTGATGAAGGGGTGTGGTTGAAAATTTGGACAGTTAAGAGCTTGGGATCATGATATGGTTGTGGAGTAGAGTGTTTGAGAATTATGGATTGATTGGATTTTTTTGTTATATAGAAGGCAATATTGGAGACACATGTAGTCAACTAGTATTGAGTCTAGAGGATGTATGATTGGTAATAGATTAAATTTTGGAGTTATAATGTTGCATTTGGAGACAGTCTAAGCCTAGTTGTTTTGTACCTTGGAATGATCCGAAGTTAAATTAGAAACCGATACATATCCTAGATGTGAGCAAGTAGGTATTGCAGGAAAAGTCTATTCAGTTAGAACGGACGTTGTGAAATAACATTGGTTGCGAGGAGCTGACATGGAAATGGAGGATGAGGAAAAAAAAAGAAAAAAAAAAAGGAAAGATATTCGGGTTTATTTTTCATTTAATCAATGAGAGTATGGTGTTAAATTTCGTGTCTACGAGTTTGTGATATTGAATATATTTTGCGTATAACGATTTAAATGTATAGTTCATTGAATAGCTTTGTTGTGTGAAATTTTGAGGACAAAATTTTTGTGAGGGTAGAATGTAAAGACACATATTTTCATATCATTTTTCGGAAATAAAGTTGGGGAAATGTGAGAAACAATTAAAATGCTAAAGTGATGGATTATTAAGTGTTATGAGTGTGATTGGACCTAATTGCATTACACAAGCCACATTTGGACTTGGGGTGTAATTATATATGATATTATATGTGTGTGTGGTGAGAGAGGAGAGAGGAAAGTGCATCTTGCTTCCCCAAACCCCAGCCATCCCTTTCTCTCTATCCTATATAGCTCCTCCAACTTCTCTCTTCACCAACCTAGCCAAATCTCAAGCTCCAAACTTACTCCCTTCATAAAACCTTCATAAAATATCGGGTTCTACGCGTTGATGTGCTTATTTCACTCCAGTATGTGAAGAACTTTCTTGGATCTTGAAGCTAGAGTTTGGGTTTTGCTTCTTGGAGGTTTTTCCAGATAAATCACAAGAGGTAGGGGAGAATCCTTCAATTCTCAATTCAAATTTGATGTTTGTGTGTGTTACCCTCATGCTTTCTAGTTTACTCTAAATCCTTACCCTTTGAGACATTCAAGTCTTGTTTGTGATGATTGAGTGGTTCTTTTAATTTCCTAAGTGATTCCCTAGTCATTTTGTTGTTTGATAACCGAACTCAAGTGTTTGGGTTGAAATCCCCCACTATGGGTGAAAATTTTGCTCATATTGGTTACTATTCACACTTTTCGGCCGACATCGAGGCAAAATTAGGAAATGTGTTTAACTACAAAGTTGTAGCTCTTTAAATTCCCTATGTTTTAATATATATCTCATTTAAAATGGAGTTTGGCGTGACAAGTTATGGTAAAAATACTCGGACTGCTCAAAATTCGTCAAATTTGCCCAAAGTTTGCTTGTTGTGGATTGGGTATTGATACCTGGATTCTGGGGTATTGATACCTAGCAAGTTTGTGTTTCAACCTTTAGAAGGCTAGGTATTGATACCCGAACGTGGGCGTATTGATACCCCGTAGTTTTATTTTGTTAGTGGGCTGAGTATTGATACTCAGAGGTTCTGTCCCTTTTTGTGAAATTGGGTATTGATACCCCAGCTTTCTAGTATTGATACTTAGAGCTTTAAACTCAAATTTGGAGAGACTATCACTTGAAACATCTTGAGATATGCGTCATGAGTATAACTTAGCATATTTGATGAATCCTTAAGTTTCTTCAGGGTTTGTGTTACGTGTTTGATCCGTAATGATTCTATTTTGGCGAAAATCCATCGAAGTCATGTTTTGAGTGTCGAATTGAGATGAGATTATGCATGGATATCGATATGACATTAATGAGTATGGAATGATTATGGAAATGTGATAAGGATGACATGGGGCCTGAAAAGGTATGCCCGGAGTGTCACGGGGCCCAAAAGGGTATGCCCGGAGTGACACGGGGCTCATATGGCATGCCCGGAGTGACACGGGACCTTTATGGTATGCCCGGAGTATGATGAATGAAATTAATGGATAAGATGTATGATATGAAATTTTTGGGAACACATGTGGTGTGTCAGATATGGAACGGACACAATGGAGTTGTACTTGGTCCAAATTGGTGATTGTCGATTTTGTGACGTTCACAGCCCTTTGACATGATTCTATCAATCTTATCAAATGATTTTCTTCCTTGTTGATTTAATTGGCTATCATTGAAAAGCTTAAAGGATGAGTTATAGCATCATCTTTAGAATTAATACTTTTGAAATTAGATGATTTTGTAACTCTATTGGATATTACATTTTTTACTTGAGTTTGTAATAACTTTGCACTTATATTTCCTTAACTTGGGTCTCAGTTACCCAAAGACCATTGTGTATTTTGAGGTTAAATTTGACTATTAAACATTGGCTATGACGTGGCCCGTAGACTTGTTGACTGTCCATGTGGAAATTTCTTTATGAATTATCCTTTAAATTTTGAGGGCATGACAGATTCTGACCAAAGTAAGCATTTTTAATAGGTCTTGGTTGGTAAGAATCAGTACAATTCCACATTTACCAAATCTAATTTATTCATTAGATTCATTAACCCAAAGAGAATTCTAGTCTTGACGAGTACTCACTCTCTCCCTTTCCCTCTCATTTCGTCCATTGTAAGCCCTAAGGAGTCATGCTTCTATTTTTGGGGCTTCACTTGTTTGGCTCCTGTTCTTGTGATAAACTATTATCGACACATTGATGGAAGCAAAACAAAAAGAAACATGGTAACAAGACAAAAATCCTAGTGGAAAGTGAAGTTTTTGGACAGGTTTTTGTTTTCACCTCTCATTTTGTTGATGAACATTGTAGGTTCACTCTTACTTTTGTTTTCCAGAATTTATATGTTGCAAATGAACCTAATTGTTTTACAAATTCTTTGATTATCAGAATTTTTGCTAATAAACTAGCTTCCATGAATGTACATAGGGTCCATATTAGACAAAATGTTTCGGGGTTGGATGCCCTTTTCAAAGTTCAAGCTATGGAGTGCTATCTGGCATGCTCAAAATTCTTATTTCAGTTAGAGATTTTATATGTTCATTAGTCACCTGCGTTCACTCGGAAGAAGAAATTAGGTTGATATACTCGGTAACCCTGCAACTAAGATGACATGCATTTGAGGGTTTTGTGTTTTTAATTTGCGAAGCTGTGTATAGGGTAAATTAAACAAAAGCAAGGTAGTCATAAGTTATAACCAGAATAGTCAAATGAAGGAAGCTTGCAAGTTAACAAAATGAGTATAAGCTAATTGAAAAGATTGAACCACAATGAACTTATGCAATAGCTACACATTTGAGAAAAGTACACATCTCAATCCTATGACAAGGGTCGAGCTAAATTCGGCAAGTCATAAAAAGGTTCTTGATAAATTGGTTTTGCAGTCCTCTTATGTGAATGTTGATTCTCTTATAAATTGGGTTGGTGTCCTTAAGGCCAAAACTATTTGAGGGGCTGAGCTTTGATTTTAACAATGGACTAAATCAAAAGTTTTCACTTAGTCACTGGTGGATATGCATTTCAATAGTATTTGTTCTATGTATATATATATATATATTCGATTCTTTGAAATGTTCCTTTATGGTTTTATTGTCTATACCCATTTTAATTATGCCTTACATGGTGATTCAACTCTCATCAGTGTATTCATAGGACATGCTGAAGTTCCTTCCCAGTCAGAAGATATCATTAAGATTTCCACCTCTCACTATGAGTTTGGTGCCAACTTGATAGACCTGAAGGTTCGTACTTGTTATTGTCTCATTTATAATTGATTGATTCTTATGGAAGTCAATCAAACCCTGGAGCAATTGATGATATCTGCCATTGATGCTTTGTGGTAGAATATTAACAAATGGGAGGCTTAATGCCAAATTTAAGTGTGATTTGTCTGAAAATCTTATTCTGAAGGCCAATGCTAAAGTAATAAACCATTATACGTAATAAGACTTTGTCTTAAAATCTTAAAAGTTTGGTTTCTATTGAGGAGTAGGCATGTGTATGTACCACATGTTTCTAATGTTGTGGCATTCTTACTTGTAAATGGACCTCTTCTTTGTTGTTAAGCATGTTTTGTTTTCTTTTGGTTGTTGTCCTATCGATAAGTGATTCATTTTCATATGTATAGGGTAAAGACTACTAGACTCAATTTCAACTCAACAATGGTGCCTTATTTGGAGCCAATTACATATAGGTACAAAAGAGTTTCTCTCCCTGTCAATGATTGCCCACTAGTGATGGATGTAGGCCCACTATTTTTTGGTCCTAAACGCACTAAAATTATTTCTCGCACTAGAAATTCCCCCCAAAATCAAAATAATATCAATCTCCCCAAATCAGTAAAAATTTCACGGTAAAACTTCCCCCAATTTTTCAATGTGAATAAAAAAAATCCCCCCAAAATCAAATCCCAAATCCCCTAGCTCTCTCTAGTCTCCCCCAAAATTCAATGTGAAAGCTTGTTGCTGTTAGTTGTGTTTTCTTTGTGTGTGTTTAAAATTATCGTGTCATGACTCTTCAAGTGCAAAGATGTTGCTGCCGTAGATGTCAATATGGGTTGTCCAAAATCATTTTCAACGAGTGGATGAATGGGTGCTGTGTTATTGAATAAACGAGAGCTCATTCATGATGTCTATAACACCTGTTATTCATTTGTAATATCTCTATTGGAGAATCTTGTTTCGAAGTCAGAGTGTATTTGCAAGTCATTAGTAATAAAAGTTGATTCCAGTTAATGAGATGTATCTTTTTCTTGATTTCCATATCTCCCCAAATAAAATTGTGATTAATTTTGTGAGAGTAAGTTATTTCCACCGCTGGTGGAAAAAAAATTTCCTTCAAATCGAATGTATTACGCTATGTGTCCAAACAGTGGTCCCAAATAGTAAAACATGGACATATGGTGCAATGCAATCTATTTGGAGGAAACTTTTGTTTCCATCCGTGGTGAAAATAATTTAAATTCTAATTCTATCAATCTTGTCACATATAGACACAAGAAGTTCCATAGTCTACATAGTATAATTGGGGTTCGTGGAGGTGATAGACTAAATAAGAGTAGATTTTCCGGTCAAAGATAAGTTGTTAGACTTACAAGCAGAGTCTTCTTTGGATTTTATCAATAATAACATTTCAGTGCTACTTGGTGGCTCTAGAGTGAAGAAGAGGGACACCTAGTATTTACCAAGGTCCTTGGTTAGGGGAATAATAGTTATGGAGCTAAGTCTTCTAGCTTTCCTTCTCGAGATATTAGTGTAGACAAACATCTTAGACTTAGTGAAATTAATAGTCTGACCAGAGATGTTGCATAAAAGATTAAGCACATCAAGCATAGCAATGCATGTACCTCTATTAGCTTGCCCAAATAGAAAAAGATCATCCGCAAAAAAGAGATGTGATAATGGAGTTGAGGTTCTAGAAATAGATATACCATTCTAACTACCTTGATTCACCTTGTCACTAATCATGTTAGAGAGTCTTTCCATACACAAGACATATAGATAAGGAGATAAGGGATCCCTTTGTCACAAACCTCTTTCAGGAGAGAAACTAGGGAGAGCTTCAGCATTCCAAATAATAGAAGTGGACACACTAGTAACACAATTCATGATGAGATTAATCCAAGAATCACTGAAATGAAAGTACTAGAGGTATCTCTGAGGAAGGGCCAAGATATTTTATCATAAATTTTCTCAAGGTCTATTTTATAAACCATACCACTTTGTTTTCCTTTTTTATTTTATTTTTTATAGTGGAGCTTCTCTTGGGTTGTCACAATATTATCATTAGCGGATCTCCAAAGTATAAAGTTGCTTTGGAAAGGGGATATAATTTTATGCAAAAAAGGTCTGAGCCTAGTAACAAGAATTTTGATAATGGCCTTATAGATAACATTACAAAGACTGATGGGTCTAAATATTTTAATATGATCCTGATTATCAACTTTAGGAATTAATTGGTTTAAGGTTGGGGTTTGTAATGCTATGTTTTTGTGAAATGGAGGTCCAGAAGTCTTATAAATGGCTTATAGGAGTATTTTAGGCATAATTTTGAAGGGAAAATTCCCTCCCTTCACTTTTCTGTCAATCTTAACTCTTGCACTTTAGTCAAAAGTATGATGGGTGTAAGTGTCTAAAAATGGAGTTCAGGGGGCGACTCTGCAAATTGGGCAAAGTAAGGGGGGTGAGTGCAAATACCCCTAGTTAAATTGTCATTTTATCCCTAAACATAGTGACCAAGCTACTCCTACATACTAACAAATAACACTATTTTCCAAGGTTAAGATTAATTACACTTTGAACCTTAGAGTTTACTTAATTACATTTAAACCCCCTTGATTGCACCTAACAAATTGATAAATCTTAATTGTTACCAAGTATCATGATATTGGCTTCACTCACTACTTTCTCACAATAGAGAGAGAAAATCTGTCCTTTCCCTCTTAGATCTCAAACAACTTAATAGTCTTAAGTTAATAGTTTTGACTTTAAGGTTTAGAAAATCAACTTATGTGCTAAGTTGCATTGAACACAAAAGTCATCTTAGACAGATGCCGAACATCTATGTGAATTACTTGAATTTTATCAATTGTTGCACTCTTTGCAATTATCTATTGCTCTTACTACAAGCTTATTGGTACTTGTCAAATGTTAGAAAGGACAATTAGGTTCACTAGGAAGATATTCGTGTGATATTGTCTTCACATAGACGTGGTTAGGTTGAAGGATAATTGGAAAAGTGATGGAAGTACAAGATTTCGATTGTGATTAAATGTTGTTGCGGATGGCTAGGGTACTTTCTGGTCCCAATATGACTTATTGGCATGCATGCCAGATGTCAGATTTTAGAGATTGTGTTCGACTCTAGCGGACAATGCATCATGGGAAAACTCTAGATTCCATAGCATCTTATTCTTATAGTCTCATGTGGATCCATGCTAAGTATATCGATTGGGTGCATGCACGTAAGACTCTGGTGTGGGACAAACAAGAAGGGGGTACTGCCATGAGATGGTCGGAGTTGGTGGATGTGGGAGCTGGATTCTTGTGGAAAGGATCCATAGAATTCACTATGTTGATGGCTAGTACTGGAATGGATGATGTGATATACTCTTGCTCTTCTTTTGATATTTAACTGTTATATAAATTTTTTTAATGTAAGGGTGAGTAAGTAAGGGTTAGCTACTGGGTGATTTTATACTGTTGATCAGGATTTCATAGAAGATAGGACTTGAACTTAGAACTTTAAGAGCTCTATACTTTTAATTTGGGATGGATGAAATTTTAACTCATCACACTTATTTATTTTGAAGGGCTATAATTGAACTAAGTACTTTGAATGTTTAATTTAATGTTTCCAGTACTTTAAGATTAATCACATTTGATAATTAAACTATTTCCATAATTAAATGATTTAATTAATGCTTAATCTGGGCGTTATACCTAATCTTTTAAAATACCCAACACTCTCGCTCTCAATTCTCGCATTGTGTTCGCGCACTCAATCCTCACAATAACTACATATCTGTCGATTGATAGATGTCTCAGAGTTCTAACCATTTTCTAACTTAGATCCCAAACAAGATGCACCGGACCCCCCTCCTCGTCTCTCCTCTTCTCTCTCTCTCTCTCTCTCTATGGGTATGTGTGTGCTTGAGAGTGTCTGTTTGTTTCTCTCTCTATGTGTGTGTGAAAGAGAGAGGACAGAGAGAAAATGAACAAGTTAAGAGAGAGAGAATTATGAACAAGTTAAGTACTTTAAGTTATCTGCTATGAACCTAGATAGTAAGGAAGAGGAGTGTTTGGGCTTGGAATTAGAAATATGTGATAATCTTATCTAACCATGGGCCAAACCTTTGAGTCATTGCCATTATATTAGATTGAATATCAAATTAAATATTCGTCTCCAACACACATTTATTTACTTGGCCAAAGTAATTAAATTTGGCTTACGAATTGTTTGAATCTTATTTGTGCCTCATCAACATTAATTTGTGTATATTGCTAGTTTGATTTTTCATTTCAAATCTCAACGCATTGATTTAAGTGATCTAAGGGTCGTGGTGGATTAAGTGATCAATTAAGCAAATTTGACAAATTTTAGTAAAATACTACTAGCAAGTCAAAACTAGTTTTGACTTGAAAAAAATAACTAAACCATAGAAATATGCTCCAAGCACTCAGTAATCCACAAGTGAGATGTTATTGGGATGAGGAGTGTTTTGGAGATTATTTGGTGTTCATAGAGCAACTTGGAGCAATGCTCTACACCAATCACAATACACCATATATCATTGGGGTCCTTAATGTATCAATACAAAAATTATGTGTCCCATCACAAAAATCATCTGTCAACAGTGCTACCAAATCACAATACATGTGAAACAACACATGGCCTTACTCCAAGTGCAAAGAATAATAATTTGCGGTGTACAAATCAATTTCTTTTCTTGGAAATGACCTCTCACCGTTAAAGAGTGGCATTGGTGGTGTTTCTTTATTCCCTCATTAATCTTTTTCTAAAATTGCACTTATTATTAAGTTGGAATGGGATGGATTAAAATGAGAAATGTTCTTACATCACTAATCTCCACGAATTATTCAGTTTCATGCGTGAAAACAGGAGGGGAAAATTCTTGGAGTCGTTGTGACTCCAAAACGGGTTTTATCCAAATTCCAAAAATTTGATATGCATAGTTCACTTTGTAGAGAACTTGATAATGTGCATGATTACCGATATTTAATCATTATGACTTTTTACATGGTTGTTAGACTCCTCGAGCTCTTCAACTAAACATCTCACATCAAATTTTTGAGGTCAGGATGAACTCTATTTTAGGGGCACAACAGCCCCCCGACCCTAACCAATCCTAAGTTCTTTTCTTGCACGATTCCAAACAGTGTACTCCAAAAATGAAGTTCAAAAAATGGGATCTTCTTCATTTCATGGAACCCAAATTACATATAGGAGTACCTTCTTTTTATCGGCCATTACATACAAATAGTAGGATATGCTGTCGACAATTGAGGTTGAAAACAACCACACGGTTCGTTATGATTGGTTCTCATTTTCTACTTACTTTGTCAATTGTCCCAATATGTTTTATCTTCTTTCGATGTTAGTGTCAGTTTTCAATTGCTTCTATCTTTCAACATCAATCTCCAAAAATATGCAATAGATTTTGCTTAATAGTTCTATTGTAAAACACACGTTATGAATGCGATTAAGTTATGAGAAAGCAAACAAAACAAGCAATCACAGGAGACAAAAGATTTACGTGGTTCCTCCAAGATTGAGGTACAAAGAGCCTACTATGATCTGTAACTCTGCAGAGGTCACAATATGAGAGATAGTCGGAGGATCCCTAAAGCCTCTATTTATAAGAAGCACAATCAATAAGAAATCCTAAACACAATTGGAAATCCTAAACGCAATAGGAAATCCTAAACACAATAGGAATCCTAAACGCAATAAGAATTCTCCAAAAAAGAAAATTCAAGCCACAATTCCAACAATTCTCCACCTTGACTTGAGTTCCACTAAACCTAAATCACTAATTATAGCGACTCTCTTCTGCCTTTGCCTTGCCAAATTACCCCCAAGGGGCGATCAACTGCAAATACCAACCAAGCCCAAGTAATGTTTGAACTTGGCAACTAGGACCGTTTAGTCAAAATGTCTGCTGGGTTATCCATCGTTCCCACTTTTTTCACCTCAACTTGCTTCTGTGAGATTATCTCTCCAACAAAGTGATACCTGACATCAATATGCTTGGTCTGTTCATGATAAATCAGATTTTTAGTCAAATGTATAGCACTCTACGAGTCACCAAATACTGAAGTGACCTCTTGTACAACACCAAGCTGGTAAAGAATTCCCCTCATCCACAATGCCTCCTTTAGTGCTTCGGTAATGGCCATATACTCCGCTTCCATTGTAGACAGCACGATCGTAACTTGCAAAGTTGCTTTCCAACTAAAGGTACTTCTGGATAAAATGAACACATAACCTATCAGAGACCTCCTTTTATCATGGTCACTGGCAAAATCCGAATCAATATATCCAACTACTTGATTACACGTATTGGAAACCTCATACAAAAGATTCATAATTGCAGTACCTTTCAAATACCGAAGTATCCATTTCACAGCCTCCCAATGTGACTTTCTCGGTCGCCCCATATAGCGACTAACGACACTAACTGCATGTGAAATATCAGGACAAGTACATACCATGGCGTACATAAGGTTCCAAACCGCGCTCAAATATGGAACCTGAGACATATACTCCTCCTCATCCTCCGACTATGGTTACAATTCTACTAAAAATTGAAAGTGTGCTGCCAAAGGGGTACTGACTGGTTTTGAGTTCTGCATGGCAAAGCGCTGAAGCACTTTAAGAACATATGACTTCTGCTTCAAGAACAACTTGCAATCTACTCGATTTCTGCTAATCTCTATAGCTAAAATCCATTTTGCTGCAACTAAATCCTTCATCTCGAATTCACCACCCAACTGCTCTTTCAACCTGTTGATTTCTGATACACCTTTGGTAACAATAAGTATATCATCAACATAAAACAGTAGATAAATAAATGAACCATCTAGAAGTCTTGAAAATACACACAACCTGTCATATTCACTTCAAGAGTATGATTGGCTTATCATAATGTATCAAACTGGTTATACCTAATTGCCTAGGAGACTATTTTAAGCCATATAAAGACTTACGAAGCAAACACACATGATCTTCCTTACCAGAAATAACAAATTCATCCGGTTAATGCTTATAAATCTGTTCCTCAAGCTCCCCATGAAAAAATGCTGTTTTGACATCAAGTTGCTCTAACTCAAGGCCATAACATGCAACAATAGCAAGTAAAGTGCGAATGGAATTGTGCTTTATAACTGGTGAAAATACCTCATTGTAGTCAACACCTTCTTTCTGACTAAAGTCTTTCGCCACTAGCCGAGCTTTGAATCGTGCCTCTTCAACCCCCAGAATACTTGGCTTGCACTTGAAGACTCATTTGCACCCAACAATCCTCTTATTTTTCAGTAGTTCCACCAACTCCCATGTTTGGTTCTTCTAAAGAGACTCAATCTCCTCACTCATAGCAACACACAACTGCAGAAACTCATTGCTCGAAACAGCTTTCGTATAGCTAGAAGACTCATTATACTCCATTGTTTCAGCAACTGATAAAGCATAGGCCACCATCTCAGAATAAGCTGAATACCTTTTAGGAGGCCAAATCTCCCTCATTAGTCGATCTTTAGCAATAGTGCATGGTTGCTATGTTGGTACATCATCATTTGTATATGAACTCTTGAACTCCTCTTCAATTGGATGATCACTGTCATTCTTCCCTGAGCCAGAACATTCACATAACAACCTCACCTACTTTAGAACCGTCAGTTCCTCAACTACATCTTCAACCTGCTTAGATCCCATAACCATAAAGTTTTGATCAAAAGTAACATCTCTACTGAAAAACTTACAGGTTTTCGGACACCATAATTAGTACCTTTTTACACTTGTTTGATAACCCAAGAAAATATACTTATTGGCACGTGGCTCCAATTTACCCTTATTCACATCAGCATAAGTTGGACACCCAAACACATGCAGTGTGGAGTAATCAGCCTTATGACCTGACCATACCTCAAATGAAGTCTTACACTTAATAGCAGTCGATGGAGACTTGTTCACCAAATAGCATACTGTGGAAACGGCTTCAACCCAAAACTCTTTGCCCAACCCGGCATTGGACAACATACAACGTGTCTTCTCCAGAAGAGTATTGTTCATTCATTCAGCCACACCGTTCTGCTGTGGAGTTTTCCTCACTGTGTGATGCCTCACAATGCCCTTATCACTGCAAAACTTATCAAATTTGCCAAGACCAAACTCCAAACCATTGTCAGTCCTTAAATGTTTCATTTTCTTACCCATTTGATTCTTTATCAAAATTTTAAACTCTTAAATGTACTCAAAGCATCACTTTTATGTTTTAGCATATACACCCAAAATTTACCAGAGAAATCATCGATAATACTCATAAAATATCGAAAACCACCTTTAGAAGTTACCTCTGCGGGACCCCAAAGATCTGATTGAAAATAATCCATCATGCCTTTGGTGCGATGAACAACTGTACTGAATTTCACCCTGCACTGCTTGCCGAAGACACAATTCTAGCAAAAATTCAGCTTCTCAATTTTCTAGCCACATAGCAAACCCTGTTTGCACAAAACTGTCATCCCCCTCTTGCTCATATGCCCAAGACGCATATGCCATAAATGAGTCAAGTCTAAATTTGAAACCTTTGATGAGGTAATTGTTGTTGTAGCACGTGTAAATGTACTGCATTAAAGTATATAGAGGTTGCCACTCTGCTGACCCTTCATTAGTACCAATGCACCTCTCAAGACCTTCAAAACTCCACCTCCACCAAGGAATTTAGAACCAAGAGAATCAAGAGTACCCAAGGAGACAAGATTCTTCTTCAAATCCTGAACATGCCGAACCCCAAATAAAGTCCTAACAACACCATCAAGCATCCAGAGCTGAATCGTTCCAACACCAAAAGTCTTACAGGCCATGTTGTTACCTATCAAAATTGTAGCATCATTGACCGCCTCATAAGTAGTAAACCACTTTTTATGCGAGCACATGTGGTATGAACATCCAGAACTCATAATCCACTCTTTATCAGAACGAGAATTACCCGTTGTAACCGATAACACTGTAGCCGACTCATATGAGCTTTCAGCAACTCCAACAATATCTTTACCCCCTATCTAGTTCTCCTTTTCCTTCTCTTTGAGTTTTAAATAGTCAACTTTCCAGTGCCCAAGTTTCTTACAAAAATTGCACTTCCCCTTCTTCTTTTTCATTGACTTGGATCTACCCCTATTACTCGACTCCTCCCTTTTCTGTTGTTCTTCACCTAGCAATCAAACCCTCCACATGTGCATCACCCTCACCCAACACCTTTTTCCTCAATTCTTTTGAATAGATGCTGGACTTAACATCTTCCATAGAAATTGTGTCTTTGCCATACAACAGGATGGTAACAAAATGCTTATATGAAGGTGGTAATGAACATAACAAAATTAGGGCTTGGTCCTCATCCTTAATATTATTATCAATGTTTTTTAGATCCACAATAATACAATTAAACTCGTCTAAATGATCCTTAACAGGTGTACCTTCACGCATTCAAACATATAAAAGACGTTGTTTAAGATACAACCTGTTTATGAGTGACTTTGTCATATTTATGCCTTCCAACTTCAGCCAAAAACCCACTGCTGAAGTTTCTTCTTCCACCACGCGAAGTATATCGTCTGTCAGACTCAACTGAATAGAACTCAGAGCTTTGGCATCCATGTCTTCCCAATTCTCTGGACTAACCCCAGACTTTGCCAATCTTAACAAAGCCTTGTGCAATCCCTATTGGGTTAACAGAGCGTTCATTTTTACTCTCCAAAGACTGAAACTGCTGCTCTGCCCATCAAACTTAGCAATCTTAAACTTAGCCGCCATAACTATAATCGGAAAAGAAAACCTAGTTTTCAACTAGAAGCTCTGATACCAGTTTGTTGTAAAATACACGTTATGAATGCAACTAAGTTAGGAGAAAGCAAATTAAACAAGCAATCACACGAGACAAAAGATTACGGTGGCTCCCCAAGATTGAGGTACATCCACAGGCACGGAGAGAGAAAGTTCACTATCAATGGTGAAGAAGAGATACAAAGAGCCAGCTATGATCCGTAACTCTGGAGAAGCCACAATATGAGAGATAGCCAAAGGATCCCCAAAGCCTCTATTTATGAGAAGCACAATCAATAGGAAATCCTAAACACAATAGGAATTCTCTAAAAAGTAAAATTCAAGGCACAATTCCAACAAGTTCTCGATTAGTTTTATAATACAAACTTTTCGAAAGATAGAAGTAATTGAAAAATGACATGAATATAAAAAATGAACCAACAAATTGGGACGTAGGTAACTTCAATTGCTCAATTGAAAACATGTTTGGACACCATGCAGTGCTCTACGCAATTTCATTCTTTTTCTGAAATAGTTGAGAAAAACCTTAAAGTAATATTTTACACCGGACTATTGCTTTATTTTTCTTATTACTTTTATAATTAGATTTTGGTCAAAATACTTCCTTTTCGAATTCGTTGGGACAATTACAATAAAGCACTAAGAGCATCCTCATGTGGTTTAACTTGTTAAAGTAGAGAGCAAATGTTCAAAAACTCTCCCACATTAGTCTTGCTACTCCAACTTAGCAATTTGTTTTTACTATAATGACTTAACAAAGATGAGGAGACAATATTCACTTAACAAAGAAAAAATCCTTAAAATTTTCGAAGAATTAAAATGTGGGTGGTATTTGAATAGAAAAATATAAGTAGAATAGAAAGTCGATTTTGTGAGTTTTTTTTGAAAAAATGTCTTGCCAAAGTATGAAAGATGTTTTTGAGGTTAAATTTGGTGCTTTAGATAATGATATTGTAGGCACCCCAATTTTGAAAGTGTCTTGCTAAAGTATGAAAGATGTTTTTGAGGTTAAATTTGGTGCAAATTTGGTGCTTTAGATAAGGATGTTGTAAACACCCCAATTTTGACTCGGGATTAGTCTTAGGCCCCGATGATGAGGAATAAGTCAAGAACAACAATCAAAGCTTGAGCAAGACCTGCAATCTTTCAAAACCTCCAAACATTCACCAAAATAGCCCAAACACTCAAAATAAAAGAAAAGTTTTGTTGGACCTGAGTGCTCAAGTCCATGAACTTGAGCACTTAATTGGGCCACATGGCAGATTTCAGCAAGGCAGTGTCTCAACGAAATAATGAGATTCCTCTACAAATTTGATATTTATAACCTCTAAATCACGTTTTGTGATGGCAATATCCATCTAATTAGCATCCTAAACCACTAACTCAAGTTAATCTTGCACTTTTTCCCCAAATCCTTCCATAAAAACCCACCCTCTTCTTTATTTACACTCTCTAGACTCTACCAGTTATATTTAGACCTCTTTCCATGATCTCTCACTCTCCCATCACTAATTCAAGTCCAAATCATCAACACCCATGGCCAAATACCTATTTTGTGGTTCATTTTTGGCCTAAACACCCTACAAACATCATTAAAAATCTTATTTTATTTGATCCAGTGTCATATCATCCCAAAATCCTACCCCCATCGCATATTTCCTCAAAAACTCCTTGAAAACCCTTCTTTTTAGTCTAAATATCCATGAAATATACTCAAAGTTCACTGATCAATTGAGTTCTTGTTCATCCGCCTCCATCTTGGTGTCAATCCACTCCAAAAACTCAGCCATAGGTCGTGTCCTTCCAAAATCATCTCAAAAGTTCTTATTATAAGCCCAAAAAAATAGAAATACCTTCATAATATGCTATTTTTCCTTCCTAATGTAACCCAAAAGGTTTAGACGTGTTCATCATACTTGTTCTGAACTTATTTAGGGTTTAAAGTTTACAAAAATGATTTATTAAAGTTTTTTATTTAAATGGTTAGGTTTCCTAACCTGAGCACTCAGGTCCATCAGGATGGTCAAACTTTTTTGCTTCATATTTTTGTGTTTTGACGATTTTATTAACATATTATCACGTTTGATTCATTCTTATGGCGGTTGATGATTAAATAAGAGCTACTTAATTGAGCTCATCAAATCTATCTAAAAAATGGTCAAAAACATGCTTTTGAAAGCAATTTTGTCTTGAAAATAGGGGTAGAGTGTTTGAAAACATGATGAATATGGAAAAACAAATGTGGTTTTGAAAAAAAAATACCATCAATGAAAGTAAAAAGGAACTATGGTTTAAAAACCCAAGGGTTCTGCTCAAACCATTTGACCACTCAAATCAGTCCATTTTAGTGTTCAAGTTCCTCCATCTAAGTACTCAGATCTATTTGAACCATCATTGTTTCTCACCCATATTTCCTTGTTACTGGTCTATATTATGTCCAAAATTGTTTCTAGTGATCTTGTCATTGTTTTATCCTAAGATGGGTCTGCTTGTGGCTTGATTTGCTCATGAAATGTGATGAAAATAGATTTTAAAAGCTCACTTGTCTCATGAAAAGAAGCTACAACTCTAAAAACATGATAAAACATGAACATATTTATTTTTAAAGAATGAAAGCTAAGCAAAGTCATCAAAGAGACAAACTCACTTGAGTGCTCAAAACACTTAAGCACAGAGGTTTGGCCATTTGAGTGCTTAGATCATGGCCAGCAAACAAATCTATTTTGCTCTTAGCAATATTTATTTATTGCATTTCATTCAATCTACCTTTTGTTTATAATAATCATTCTGTACTTTAGTCTGTTCTTGGTTAGATTATCGCATAGCTCCTCAAGATGTTGTTACTCATGTTTAAACTTGTCTTTAGTTTGAGTAAACTCATGTTTTGTATATGTTGTATAAATCATGCATCTCAATGTGTTACATGCATCATAGATAGACACTTTGTAAATATTGCACAAGCATCCACCACTTCATGTGCATCTTTAGTTGTGATCACATCTACTTGTTTTCTCGTTCCCCATTCCCCTTTTTACATGCTCATATTTATATAATAAATATTTTCCAAATCCCACAAATGCTAAGTAGAGACAGACCTTCAGGTCGGGCGAGAGTGCCATAAAACCATCTCTCTTGTAACCAAGCTCCCGAACCAAAGATAGCATGGTGAAAACGGATTAGTTTTAAACCTTATCCAAAATAAGGCACAAGTCATTTGAGTTCGGTTCCTCGGGAAAAATTCGTTATAACCTGGGTGGCGACATTGAATTAAATTCCACGGAAGGCATCCACAGATGCTCTAAATAAATAAGGTATGAAGTATCTAAGATACTTCATTTTTAGTGAACTCTTTTTAGGTGCGACCACGTGGCGTGTCCTCAAAATTTTTTGAAATTTTTGTAGGGGACACGTGTGGGACATAGATGGCGACACGGTAGGGGTCTATCTATAATTTTTTTAATTTGGGGGGGTCAATCTGTAATTTTTAAAAATTTCAAGTGTCAAATTGTAATTTTTAAAATTTTGGGGTCAAACTGTAATTGTTAATTTTTAAAGTTAATAATTTTTTAAATTTTTTATAATATTTATATGTATTATTATATATATTATCGTGTCCCCCGCTGTATCAGTATCACTTTTTTCAAAATTACCGCATTTGTGTCCATGTGTGTGTCCGTGCTACATAGATTCTACACTTCTGGTAGCTGGGATGCTTCTCAGCACTACTATAAATAGGATGTTTCGATTTCTATCCTCAATAATAGAACTTAAGATCAGATCGAGCAAATATCTCTCTCTCTCTCTCTCTCAATTCATAATGGCAAGAAAGGCAGACCCCCTTGTTGTTGGAAGGGTGATAGGAGATGTTATTGATAACTTTTTTGAAAGTGTGAAAATGAGTGTCACTTACAACTTCAACAAAAGGGTCTGTAATGGGCATGAGCTATTTCCTTCTGCTGTGACTCTTAAACCCAGGGTTGAAGTTCAGGGAGGTGATTTGAGGTCCTTCTTTACACTGGTACATGACATATCTCTCTCTCTCTGGATATCTTTCTTTCATTAATAATGGGATCCATGTTGACCCATTTATGTGCCAAAATCCAGATTATGATAGACCCGGATGTCCCTGGGCCTAGTGATCCATACCTGAAGGAGCACTTACACTGGTATGCCCTTCTTCTTCTTTATTTTTTTAGTAAACGCAAAAATATATTCATAAACAAACTAGTACAACGGACTCACATGTTGTGGCGGTACCAGGATTTGAATTTAGGGATGCCATCAAAATGATCAATATATTGCACGATACCAAAAAAATTGTTTGATTCGTCGAATGCAAACTTGTTCACAAAACTAAAAAAATTTCTCGATATGTAGTATCTTACAAAAGAAAAATAAGAAATGATCTTGAACCAAAATGGATTTATTTCTAGTTTTATTTTGTGGACAGGACAATCATTTTTCAAATGGAGGAGCATTTACTACCCCAACATCACAAGTGTGAGAAGATTAATCATACATAATAACACAAAAAATACATGTATCAGTGGGAGATTAGGACCTAGGGTGACCCAGGCCTCCCTTTTATGTTCCGCCCCTGCTCACAGGTCCTGTGGAAATACAAGAAAAAAAGATAAGATAAAAGTAGCAAAGAAATCAGCTCAGATGCTAGAATTCACCGATTTGCTCGAAGAGGTGGGTGGAGAGGGCTTGAAACAGCATCAAGCTGGAGCTTGTACCCACTGCAATTACTAGTGTTTGTCAAAAATTCTTATCAACATATTTTAAAGATATGCTGAAAATATTTCACAGAAGCTATAAAATGTTCGAAGAGTTTCCATTGGAGAATAAGAAAAATTACACTTTATACATGTTTCAAGAATCATGCCAACAGAGGTTTTCTAAAGAAACAAGTAAAAGGGCTACACATTTAACTCTCTCTCTCTCTCTCTCTCTCTCTCTCTCTCTACAACTTCAAACTTGGTAAGTCATCCGTCCATTATGGAAAATACCCTAAATTTCAACTTCTTGTTGTAGTATGGGCTTTTCTATCTTTGTTGTAATCTGCTTTTAGACGGATCAATTGTGCCCTTTGCATTTTTTGGGTTTGGTCTCTTGCCAACCGTGTTTCAGCCTTTCAGGGTCTAGAGAGGCATATGATTATCGGAAAATTGGGTGTCAACCTAGTTGGGATGCTTATCTTTTGTTATAATGTCTATCTTTCTCCTTTTCCCTTTAATCTTTGTATAACCTTTACACAACTTAATAAAATTTCTTTTCGCTGAAAGAAGAGATTTCAACTTGTTGTAGCAAACATCTTTAGTTATACTAATAGCTACGTTTATCTTTTTGTACTGATACTAATTTGTAATCTTATTTCTATTTTTAAATCTTCCAACTTGCTTTTGACCAACCTAGTTGGGATGCTTATCTTTTGTTATAATGTCTATCTTTCTCCTTTTCCCTTTAATCTTTATAACCTTTACACAGCTTAATAAAATTTCTTTTCGCTGAAAGAAGAGATTTCAACTTGTTGTAGCAAACATCTTTAGTTATACTAATAGCTACGTTTATCTTTTCGTACTGATACTAATTTGTAATCTTATTTCTATTTTTAAATCTTCCAACTTGCTTTTGACCAACTCGCAGGATAATCACTGACATTCCAGGCACAACTGATTCCTCTTTCGGTATGTATTCTCTCCTTCTTTCTATTTTTGGGTTACCGTCCGGGATGTCCGGGCTACTTAACGAGCAAAATATGTTCTCAATTGTCATGCACAGAGTGAGAGAGACAAAATTGATGAGTTAATTAACGTCTGAGTTAAATATATATATGAAACATGACACAGGAAAAGAGGTAGTGAAGTATGAGATTCCAAGGCCAAACATAGGAATCCACAGGTATGTGTTTGTTCTGTTCAAGCAGAAAATGAGACAGCTAGCACTGACTGGCCCCACTTCAAGGGATCAATTCAGCACCCGGAAATTCGCAGAAGAGAATGATTTGGGACTCCCTGTTGCTGCCGTCTTCTTCAACGGCCAAAGGGAAACAGCTTCTAGGAAGCGTTGATTAATTAGTCACTTATGAATGGAATAATACTACTGATCTTTAGGCATGATGTAATTAACAACCTGCTGAATGTTCTATGCGCGTATTGATCTTCTATTTTACAAAATGTAAGAAAGTTTGGGGGAATTGATTAAACGCTGTTAATTAGACTTTATCTCGTATTGCTCACCACGAAGCCACCCAACCTTAGTTGCTAGTCGTAAAATCTAGAAATTGTTTTACTTATTGCTAATTGATTTTATATTTAAACCCTCGAATAAATCTAATATGATGCACATTGGTTAAATGAGTATTTTATTTGATAACCTCACATATAGATAGTAATCAAATGTAAATCCTGAATTTTGAATGAAAACTTAAAGATATAGCAACTTCACCATTTACTCCTTTTTTTAACTCAAACTCAAAATTTGAGTAAGAGCATTCAAAACACTCCTCTACTCCTTATCCATACCTATACCAAATTGAGTTTTTACCAAAACTTAAACTCAAATATTCAAACTCTTACTCAAATTTTGAAGGCAATTTTGCCATTATTGAACCTTTCACTCAAATTTGCACTTTATTTTGAGGTTGTTCATTTGGAGAACACAATATCAAATGAAGCTTTTACTCAAATTTGAATAAAAATATAAGTAAAGGGTGGAGATGCTCTTATATCAACCATTAATACATATCTAATTGATGTGATGCATTTTTGCAAGGCCAATCAAGAATTATTGTAGTATCATGTGGGTCCCACACCCGGTCTCTACGTTTTCATTAGCCCAAAGTTGCAGTAGCCATATTCGATCTTTATTCCATTATGTGACAAAAAAATCTATGTGCATGCAATTGATTTTCTCTTTCTAGGTGTTCTGAGGTCCTGATGGGGCTACTGGTGATGTCGATAGGGAGCTATTTATGAGTTAAACTAGCTTTGTTAGACTTGGCAACATCCAGGGCCGTTTTGTTCAATGGAGTACTTTAGGTGTTATTGGGCAGGTGCTACTTATAGTTGGGCAAACTATTTTCGACTCCAACTAACTTGTTATACTTGGAAACTTGCCTAGTTTTCTTCTACTCCATCTGTGACTTTCTCTGCTTTGGCAGAACTTTTTTTTTTTGACTGTCAAAGATGCCGGGAAAATGAACCCTTCTATGGGTACTGATGATCTATACACCTGTCAGCGCGCGAGATTTACTTTTGGGTCTACAAACAAATTATTTGCATCATTCATTAATTTTAAAATAGTTTTTTGAAAGATCTTGTGGAAATCAACTCAATCGGCACTCGAAAAAGGCTAATCCAATGTATCAATTTTTCAGTTAGAATATAGGATCTTCCATTCTAAATGAAAATTTGTATATTGATTGAAGCACTTGCAAATATCCATTTGAATTAGTTTTTCACAAAGCCTCTCGAATTAAGATTCTAAAATTAATGAACGGTGCAAATTATTTGTGTCCGATCCGAAAATGGGCTCACACCAAGACAGTCGTACCCATAAAATTATTATTCGAAAATACTGGCTGTGTTTGGTTAGATAGTTTAGTTTAGTTTTTGATGATGTTAGCAGGTGTAATGAGTAGAGAGAGATAGAGAGAGAAATGAGAAAAATGATGATGTCATCAAAACTAAAACTAAAACTAAACAGGAAAATGAACAAGGCCACTATCATTTAGGAATTATTGATCGTGTTGAAAGTTTAAAAAATTCTAAAATCACACGTATAATGCACACATTTACATAAGCATGTGCACAAATGTGTGTGCAGGGCTCGTACACACTACATTACAAATGTGTAGGCTCTCACAATTATGATTATTTGTAACTCTGTGTATCATCCGGGGGAGCCGCTGTGCGTTAGGTGTTGTGCGCCATGTTGTGCGACAAAATTACGTCGTTTTGCTCATTTTCTTAGTATATCCAAGGGCCCTGGGCCCTGTTTGGAGAGTTACGTGTGAGGTTTAATCTTAGGGGATTTGGCTCTTTGGGGTAGGGTATAATAGGTTTAGGCACTTTGAGTTTAAACACTTCAGGTTTAGGGTTTCAGCACTTTGTAATGGTTTTTTCTTCCTTCAAACAAGGCCCTTGAAAACTTTGAAAGTGTACACAAAAATCAAGAAAAACGACGTCGTTTTGCCACACAACATGACGCACAACACCAACCGTATAGCACCTACCCCGGATCCACTTTTGGTATGTTTGTACATTTGTTGAGAATTACACATAACAACAACATCAAAACCATAATAATAATTACTCCACTTGAGTGCACACATAGACTGATAAGGGATTTGCCAAACGGGTCTGACATTTTGGAGTTTACTCTCTCCTTAAGGTCTCAAGTTTAATTATCATTGCCAACTCCTTTGGGCTAGGACATACAGTTTCCAAATAGAAGGTCCAAAGTTTGGATATCAAGGGTGGACCTATGGTGAAATTCAATAACTCGCTCTCCCTTGAGGTTAACCCTATTGAATTTCTGAATATGAAGATCTATAGAAAAAAAAATTATGACCTTGAGAGAGACACAGAGAAAGAGAGAAAGAGAATGAATATCTTGTTCTCTATTTTCCATAACAAATACAACTTGAGCTCCAGAGTTATATATCTGGATTACACTAACTTACTTTGTAACTAACTATAGTTAAAAACTCAACTACATAGTAGTTAAAATGAACTAGCTATAGCTTGACTAACCTAACTAACAGCTGAACTACCACCTCATTAGCAATTGTTAATAGCTGTAACTATAACATGAGTTTGAATGTGAGAAACTAAAACCTTGCCACTGAAACAGGCTTGGCAAAAACATCAGCTGTTTGAGTTTCAGAACTAACATGTTGAATATAGATTTGCTTAGCCAAAACTTCTTCACGAACAAAATGATAATTCACGTCAATATGTTTGGTATGAGCATGGAGAATAGGGTTGGAAGCCAAAGTTATAGCAGACATGCTGTCACAAAAAAAATAATTGGGTTACCAGCCAAAGAAACATGCAAATCTGTAAAAAGTTGTTGAATCCAAACTATCTCAGTGGTAGTTTGAGTTAATGCCCTATACTTAGCTTCAGTACTTGATCAAGCAACTGTGTGTTGCTTTTTGGCACCCCATGAAACAATATGATTCCACCAAAACACACAAAAACCAAAAGTAGAACGACAGATCAATCTGATTTCCAGCCCCATCAAGATCAGAATAGGCAGTGAGACATAGAGAAGATGGAGTAAACTGAATACCTTGATGAAATGAACCCTTGACATACCTCAAAATACGCTTAACATCAACAAAATGAGGCTGAGTTAGGGAATGCATAAACTGACATACATAGTTAATGACATGGGATAACTCTGGTTTAGTGATAGTGAGATAATTTCAGGAAGCAAATATGGACCTGTAGAAGTTAATGTTTGAAAAAGGAGCTGGTGCAGTATTAAGAGAAGAAGTTTTAGTAGAGGAAGAGACAAACTAGGCTTGTAATTAAGCATTCCTGCTTTGGTAAGCAATTCAAAAGCATACTTCTATAGAGTAAGAAACACACCAGCTGACTCTCTAAACACTTCAATGCCCAGAAAATAATGTAATTAACTAAGATCTTGCTTGCAACCTTGGATTGTATTGCAAAAGTTACTTCCCCAAGCGTAGGGTTTAGGTATCGCGTAGCATAATAACCGGAAGTCCGGATCGAGTCTACAGAGACCGAATACGCTAAGCGTGAGTGTTGATTCGCGAATGATGGTTTAGCCTTAAAGCAACAAACTTCGCTTTGTAGTTTGGGGGTGGAATTCACTTAACTTCGTGAATGACATGAGATTAAAAAGACTAATTAAAACAAGGCTAAGTCAAGGGGTTCACAACACCCATGCCTTAGGCCAATTCATTCTCCTCTAAGATAACTAGCTCGGGGACATCGTTAAACGACCTTGAACGGAAGATTTGTTATTTAAACTCGTTTGACTAGAAATGGTGTTTCACAAAGAGTAGGATTCTTGTGCCATTTATACAAACATTTGGATTGACATCGCCCTAAGCATTACACGCACCAAGCGGTCAAGCGCTTGGCTACGTGTGATCAAAGAGATTAACAAATCCCAATTTTGATACATAAAATTAATCCTAACTCTTTGATTAACAAGCAATATTTGCAATTTGGCGAAGAGAGCAAATCAACATAAGTCACGGGGTACTACTCACCCCATAACCGAGCCTATAACGACTACTCGATCATTGCTAAGAAAACCATGACTAATTTGATGAAGGAAATAAAGAACATGACAATTGGCTTTAAAAACTGATTTTTATGGAAGATTATAAGATAGCCTACAACTTTAAACTTTGAGAAATTAACAAACAACTAATAGAACCAAGTGTTTTCAAAGGATTAAGCTAGAAAAATAAGGAAACGAATTAACTGATAAAAACATAAATAAACTAGATTTATATGAAGGTCTCAACACGTACTACAATATTAAAGAAGATGAATTACCTTGAAACTAAGTGTAAGTACTTGAAAATCTAGAGAGAATGTAGAGCTTTAATTAACTAAGAACAAATTATGGAGGAAGAGAGAGAAGGTAAAAATCCAAGCTAACCCTAAAATTATGAGGTTGAAGACCCTTTATAGGCCCCAAAAGTCATCCAAAGTTATTACAAAAGTGCTCAAAAAGTGCAGAAAAATGAAGCTTGTACCAGTAGAAACAAAATTGCTCTACCGGTACAAGAACTCACTGTATTTTGCCGACTCTTTGTACCAGTAGAAACAAAAGTGCTCTACCGGTACAAGGTGCAAAAATTGAGAATTTTCTTGTCTTGATCCCTTGACCTTCCGGCTTGTCGTCGTGACTTCTAGGCTTCCCGAGTCTTGTTCAATGCTTCATTCCTTGACTTCCGAGGCTCCGTTGACAGATTGCTATGTGGCCTCTGGTGCTCAGGCATCCGTTGGTTTAACAATGGCGTCAAAACACGCCTTATTTCTCCATTTTTACCTGAAACTAACAAAAAGCAACCGTGCGCGACATCAATAGTTTAAAGCAATAAAGTGCATGCGTGAGTGACATAAAAGAGAGAGATAAGCCGCTTTATTTACACTATTTGGGGCTTATCACACCCCCCAACTTGAACTTTACTCGTCCTGAGTAAACCTATCTAAATTAATCTACTAACTATGCTTAAGTAAATTTCTCAAAATCTAAAGATACATTCTCTATGCTCAATTTACAAAACAAGGTATGAGTACACACACCCCGGTGAATCCGAAATTATGTCATCCATGCACACACATGCCATGAACTAGAGAGGACAAATTATGTCAAGAAAAGTAGTCAAGCGCATGCACCACATCGAGCTTCAATTCCAAAACCTCACAGAGGTACACTCAAATTCGAAATTTCTTTTTTCACTCAGTGAATACAATCACATCCCATGAAAGGCGCTAGCGAGAATTGCAAAAGTGAGAGATAAAAGAGCTAAGCATGCTATCAAAAGTGCGCGGAAACTCTAGAATAAACTACATTTTCACAACTCTGCAAATTTAAAATGGAAATCATGCGTTGATAGATATAAACATCCAAAATGCATCACGTGGAGTTAGGAGTGACCTACCTAAGATCAACTAAGATCTTTAAAACATATAATGACCGTGGTTTTTTTTTTCAAAGAAGGGGACACAAAAATGGTGATGGCCATATCACTTGCTAGGTCAAACTACCCTTGGCCACCACCGACCCCACAAAACAAGCCGTCAAGGCCACATGCCAGCCACAATAAAAACAACATGATTCTAATTAAACTAAAGGTTTGACACGTCAAATGTAAATCCTACTAAGTACATCTACCAACACTAACAACCACCGACTCAAGTCTACTCATCATCGTCTTCCTCCTCATGGTATTCTCCCTCATCGTCCTCATCCTCATCCTTTTGCTCGAAGTCAAAAGACTCCTCCAAGTCCGAAGTATCGGACACCTTATCCTCCTCTGTTTCCACATATTCCTTCCTTGAGCGGGCTATCTCACATTGCCTTACAACACTGTAATCAACTCTATTCGAATTCCTCTTTGGCTCTTTCAAAATAAACTTCTTTTTTTTTCCTTTTCTTTTTTTTTTCCCTTTATTCTTAGAGAGAATTAGAGCCATAAGAGGTAACATTTGCAGTGAGAGAGAGAAAAAGAAGGGCCATTATCTTGGATTGGAGAGGTTAGAGATAAAATTTTGGGGAATTTGGCTTTATACAATGGAAGAAGAGAGATTGCACAAATTTTTAGCTTTTTTTTTTCAACTTCAATGGATCTCAACCCAACAATTCCCGCATCATTTAAACCAACCCCAATTCCATTTAAAATATCACAACACACTCCACGAACATCCCTCCAAACAACCGGTTTAATGAGTTTCACAATGAATGGGACTCGATTTGTTAAAAGTAAGGATCAAGGTGACTCATATATGGTATAATCATGCAAAAATGCCTTGTATCATTTCCTAAGTACGCCAACCAACTCCAATATGATGCATACGAGATACTTCGTATTTACACTACTCAAGCATGAACAAAAGAGTATTATGTACGCAAATGCGGGAAATGAGAGCAAAAAGCATGGGATGCTTTGAAATGAATTTCTACTCTAGACAGTGCACAATACTCGACCAACAAGGGCTCAAATTGTTCAATGAAGTTCATGGATATGCGATTGACATGGGTTTAAACACACAACCAAATTCACCGGGGTACCGAATCCTGCTAAAATGAACAACTTGAGCATAATTAATGTATCTTGCATGTTACATCCTAATAAAACGGGAAGTTTGACTTCAAAAATTTTGTAATTTTGACAAAAATTGAAACACATAATTGAAATTAAACTGGAATATGTACACTATGCTATTCCCTCCCCCCAACTTAAAATTTACAATGACCTCAATGCAAGAGAACTAATGTAAAAGGGAGATAGAGGAACAAAAATTGTAGCAATGGGGAGGCATGTCAACCTCCAAGACCTCGACCAAGTTTGAGGAATTTTTCTATCACTTGCTCTTTTCGTCACCGGAAATGCTTCCAAGGCTTCCTCCTTCGACCCCACTCCGGGACCACAGCTAGTCGTACAAGACCATTCTCAATGACTTTATAGGCCTTACAACCGCGGCATTTCGTCGCACCCTTGCTTAGGGCTTCTGAATGCCACACTCGCCGCCAAGTTAGACCCAAACTACTAAAGCTAGTACGATAGCATGGTCACCCTGCAAAAGACTTAATTGTCGACTACCTACTAAGAGAAACGATATTAGAACCAACTCGCTCCGTAATAGTCGAGTCCCCAACGAACAAATATTCACGCGATTAACGAGTACTACTTTTCTCCCTAATCCTCACTTAAAACATTAGTAAAGAAGGTTATACAATAATCATGGGTAAGTCACGACTCAAAAGGTTGAATTTCTATGTTCTTTTTTTTTTCTTTTTGAAATCAGAGCCAGTCTTCTTTTATGACTATCCAAGACAATGCAATAAGATTGTTGCAAACCCATATACTAATGTTTTAAGGCTAGGATTAGGTGGCTATACCAGACCATCACAAGTTGTTTGAGCATGGCAAACACTAAAGCTATCTCTAGCTCCAAAGAATTTTAGTCTCCTAGACTTTATGAAGACAAAAAAAAATTAAAACAAAAGGGAGATAGAAGGAAGACTACAAAAAGCTAAAAATAGAAAATGGAAAACTAACAATGGCAAAATGGGAAGAGCAATTAGACTATGAAGATCAAACAACTTTAAGCTCTTTGTCAAGAATTGAATTCGACCATGCCATAAGATAAGATATTTTGAGTACGACAATTGCTGAATTCGCTTTAGAAATTTAAGCTCCACCAAGTGCATAGGCCAAACAAAATCAACTTTCAAAGTGTTGAAAAAATCTACTATAACTGGATGGTAAACGAAATCAAAATCATCAACACCAAGAAAATCAATTAATTCTATTATCGGTAATTTCTCAAAAATAGGCCCATATGCATCTTGCTTTTCTAACAAAGAGTATAAGTAATCCGCCTCTGTGTCCATCTCTTTAGCAGTAGAACATGTTTCAAACGGATTGCCACACAAAGGGGAGAAATTTAGGTTTGTCATGCTCATCACAAAATATAATAACTAAAATTAAAATAAAAGATGCAAAAACTAAATTATACTAAAAGAAACGGAATACTTACAGTGGGGTGCTGAGAGGCAAACTCACGCTTGGCGGAACATTGGGTCCCTGGCAACGGTGCCAAAAATGCTTGCAACCTTGGATTGTATTGCAAAAGTTACCTCCCCAAGCGTAGGGTTTAGGTATCGTGTATCAAAATAACTGGAAGTCCGGGTTGAGTCCACAAAGACCGAATGCATTGAGCGTGAGTGTCGATTTGCGAATGATGGTTTAGCCTTAAAGCGGCAAACTTGACTTAGTAGTTTGAAGGTGGAATTCACTTAACTTTGTGAATGACACGAGATTAAAAAGACTAATTAAAACAAGGCTAAGTCAAGGGGTTCACAACACCCATGCCTTAGGCCAATTCATTCTCCTCTAAGATAACCAGCTCAGGGACATCGTTAAACGACCTTGAACGGAAGATTTGGTATTTAAATTCGTTTGACTAGAAATGATGTTTCACAAAGAGTAGGATTCTTGTGCCATTTATACAAACATTTGGATTGACATTGCCCTAAGCATCACACGTGCCAAGCGGTCAAGCCCTTGGCTACGTGTGATCAAAGAGACTAACAAATCCCAATTTTGATACATAAAATTAATCCTAACTCTTTGATTAACAAGCAATACTTACAATTTGGCGAAGAGAGCAAATCAACATAAGTCACGGGGTGCTACTCACCCCATAATCGAGCCTATAACGACTACTCAATCATTGCTAAGAAAACCATGACTAATTTTATAAAGGAAATAAAGAACATGACAATTGGCTTTAAAAAATGATTTTTATGGAAGATTATAAGATAGCCTACAACTTTAAACTTTGAGAAATTAACAAACAACTAATAGAACCAAGTGTTTTCAAAGGATTAAGCTAGAAAAACAAGGCAACGAATTAACTGATAAAAACGGAAATAAACTAGATTTATATGAAGGTCTCAACACGTACTACAACATTAAAGAAAATGAATTACCTTGAAACTAAGTGTAAGTGCTTGAAAATCTAGAGAGAATGTAGAGCTTTAACTAAGAACAAACTATGGAGGAAGAGAGAGAAGGTAAAACTTCAAGCTAACCCTAAAATTATGAGGCTGAAGACCCTTTATAGGCCCCAAAAGTCATCCAAAGTTATTACAAAAGTGCTCAAAAAGTGCAGAAAAATGAAGCTTGTACCGGTAGAAACAAAAGTGCTCTACCGGTACAAGAACGACCTGTATTTTCCTGACTCTTTCTACCAATAGAAACAAAAGTGCTCTATTGGTACAAGGTGCAAAAATTGAGAATTTTCTTATTTTGATCCCTTGACCTTCCGGCTTGTCATCATGACTTCTAGGCTTCCCGAGTCTTGTTTAATGCTTCACTCCTTGACTCTCAGGGCTCTGTTGACGGATTGCTATGTGGCCTCTGGTGCTCAGGCATCCATTGGTTTAACAATGGTGTCAAAACACGCCTTATTTCTCCATTTTTACCTGAAACTAACAAAAAGCAACCTTGCATGAAATCAATAGTTTAAAGCAATAAAATGCATTCATGAGTGACATAAAAGAGAGAGGTAAGCCCCTTTTATTTACACTATTGAGGGCTTATTAGATCTTTAAGAGCAAATTTAGCCTAAAGTTGATTCAATAAGGTGGCTATGAAAGAGGTTTTATTGCTAGTGATAACAATGTTATCCGCATAGATCATCAAAATATAAGTAATAGTGGAATCATGATCCTTAATGAACAAAGGTGTCAGCAAGAGTGTTATGAAAACCAAGTTGTAGCAGATGACTGGAAAATGAGGCATACAAAGCTCTAGGTGCCAATCAAAGACCATAAGAGCTTTGTTAAGTTTGCAGACATAAACATGTCTAGAAGGATCAACATAGCTAGGAGGTTGTTTCATGTTAGCATCTTCTTGGAGAACACCATGAAGAAATGCATTAGAGACATCTAACTGTAATGAGGGCTTGCCGAAATGAACAACTAGTCAACTAGAGCAAGAACCAATTGCAAGCCAAAATGAACAACTAGGGCAAGAATCAATCGCAAAGTTGGCTGTTTAATGACTGGACTAATTGTCTATGTAAAATCCAGCCCCTATGTTGATTACCTCTAGCAACTAATCTAGTCTTGAATCTAACTTAAGTACTATCAGATTGCCTTTTGAGTTTGAAAATCTAATGACAACCAAAAAAATGGCATGAGAAGGACGTACAAGTGACCAAGTACCATGAGACAATGGAGCTTCATATTCAATAGACATGCCTTTTTTCCAATTTTCACTCTTAATAGCTTTAGAAAAGTTTAGAAAAGGTTTTTGATTCAGTAAGGTCAAGAGAGGTGACGAGAGAAATGGAAAGGGGAATATGAGGTTCGAAAATACCATTTTTAGGTCTGGTAATCATGGGATGAGCAAAAAGAGAAGGCAAAGAAAAAAGGGAGCTTGAGAGAATAATAGTAGAGTCATTAGAAGAAGAAGACACTGGAACAGGAAAAGAAGGAGCAACAGATGAAGGAGAATGTGGAGATGAGAGAGAGGTAGACACATGAACAGTAGTGGTAATAGGAATAGGAGGAATTATATTTGACACAACATCTGCATTTGTTAAAGTAATGTCAAAGTAGAAAGAAGAAGAAATAGAGGGAGAAAAAGAAGAAAAATGACAAATAGATTGAGTAATAGATTTGTAAGGAAAATCATGTTCCACAAACTTAAAATGCCTAGAAGTACACTTTATTAGAAATAGGATAAATGTAATAATCTTCCAATTTTTGATAAATGTAAAAACTGAATCAAAAATTGAAAGTTTGGATGACATATTTTGATTTGAGCTGAACTTTTACAGGACTTCTCGAAAATATAATTTAAAACAAAGAACAACTCGGATTGTTTATGTGGGACTCCAAACCCGATGCGATCTGTGCACATAACAAATCTCTTTGACCTAGAGATTTTGTTTGATTGGGTTTCCAAAACCATTTCTCACTTCCTTTCCAGTGGGGCCCCTAGCACAAGTACTCTTTTTTTTGGGTCAATTTCTCTCTCCTTCATTTGGGAGATGCTATTCTAGTGTACAAATTGTGCACAAATGAATCAGTGGGGTCTACTTCGGAGTCTCATACAAATGATTGAAACTGCTAATCAATTTTAAAATAATTTTATTAGTTTCCTGAAAAAGTATTAGCTCAATCAGATTTTTATAACTACTTGATCCGATTAGTTAACTTTTATTTAAAACTTCTTTAGAATTTAGGATTCTAAATTTTGAATGAAAATTGGAAGATTAGATCAAATATTCAAAGTTTTTAAAATTGAGTTGATTTTTTTGTAGGCCAACTGCAAAATTATTTTAAAGTTAATAAACGACTTGGATCATTTGTACGAAACTCGAAAGTTGACCACACCGATTCGTTTGTGTATAATTTGTACTCCCTCCATCCATTTTTATTAGTCTACTTTCACTATTCCTAACACGTTAAAAAAGTACATATTTGTCATTATGAATTTTTAAAAATATGCAGTATGGATCTTATTTGATATCTCTCAACTAATTCTATTATACGAGTTTTTTAAAATCATAAAACTCATTATAAATTAAAAGATATAGACAATTGAAGATATGACACGAATGACCGAAAATTGGCCAATAAACACGGATAGAGGGAGTACTACACTAGAATAGCATCTCCCCAAATGGAGAAGGAGATCAGAGAAGTTCGCAAAAAAAACGAAAAAAAAAACAAAGTACTTGTGTTAGGGGCCCCACCGGAGAAAAAGTGAGAACCGGTCTTCGAAACCCAATCAAACGAGGTGAATTTTCAAACAAAACTAGACTAGGGCAAGAATCAAATAGTAAAAATAGCAGAAAGTTGACAAGTGTAGGTTACTAAACATGATCATGAGGGCTTTCCCAGGGCAGATCTTCATACCCTTATCTTATGGGGCATCCGTACAGATTCTAGATTGGAACCTGATCATGATGCTTTCCAAGGGTGTACGTACCTTTGTTCTTCCATGTTCTAGACCACAGTACTTTGTTCAAAACCAGTTCTCCTACCATCACGAAATGATGATTCGTCCAGTACTACAGTTTGGCGGTTTGCCCTAGATAGTTTGGACAACAATATTATGGGTACACTTAATTTGCATTCCACATATACACTAAAATGATGTGACAGATAAGAAGAAGTCCATCATTTCAAATCGGCCACACATTGGGTTTCTCCTTATTTGTCATATTATCTTAGTGTGCATGTGAGGTGTAAGTTAGGTCTACCCATATTATTTTTACGGAGGTGGAATTAGACAATGAAGGAGGTGGGGCCCTCAAGTTCCATGTTTGTTTTGATTTTAACGTGTGATTGCTGGTCCAAACAGCTTAGCATCTCCAATGAATCTTCAAACTTCCAAAATGAAAAATGAATGTGATATATTAGCGTGAAATTTTGTAATTTCATACTATTATTTTTAAGAAGTTATATTTTTGGAGAGATCCATTATCGTTTTTAGAGATTTGAAGAATGTATATAACAAAGTAAATATGAAGAATGTATCTAACAAAATAGAGGATGGGTCCCTCCAAAAAGTACTAAATTTTGAGAGAAAGAGGCATAAGTTACAAATGTCCTTTTTGTTTTCCAGTTTAGTTTTAGTTTTAGTTTTAATGATATCATCATTTCTTTTATTTCTCTTTCTATCTCTTTCTGCTTATTACACTTGATTATATCATCAAAACTAAATTATCTAACGAAACACAGCCAAAATGTCTCTTAATTTATCACATCCATTTTTCATTTTAGATAAGTTGAAGATGCTCTTATCAATCCCCCCATTTCACTGGATTTGCCATATGGGTTTCATTGTGGAATGACAAGTATGACCTCCCTTCTTTTAGCTATTGACGCAAATGCCACATGGCATAATATTTTCATGATAATAATCCTATAAAAGCCTGCATGTGTGAGTGGTTGTGAATCTATCTATGATCGTATCTTTTTATGTTCCTAATGTAAATACTTGCTGATCCTTGCTATGGTACACTATCTGGTATACATCAAATATACAATGCCTTGCATAAGATCTATTTTGGATTCTCACATTGATGATCAGAATTGTTTAATTTATTAAGGATATTGTTTTAGAGGCTCTTGTAAAAAAATCAAGTCTTTCAAATATAGGTAAACATTTGATCGATTCATTCAATTTTTTCTTGCAAATTCTAAGAGAAAATCAATCAAGCCCTTACTAATATCTTAACAAGCCGATTTTTTTACAAGGACTTTTAGAAACATGTTTAAATCAAATTGAATGGTATTTGCATGGGACCCTCACACAATGTGGTGTACACCAAACGGTGTGTCCACAATACTTTTGATGTATTTTATTTTTCAGTTAATCCTATCTCTTGTCAACAAATTTTTTTAAACGGATTAAAACTTATCGTTTAAATAAATTCATTTTGTTTCTGTTAATCACATACTCTTTCAACAACGATTTAAAAATGAAGGGTCTTTCTATTGGGCTCGCAATAAATATATAATAACATAAAATAAACACGCACTCTAGTGCAACTTTTACACTTTTCATTACATTTACACCTATTTTATATGTTTTTCACATATTTCAATACATTTTTTAAACCTTAATAAAAGCCCACTGAAATAGTAATGTTTTTTATTTGTCTTTCTTGGATTTTCTTCAATTTCAATCATCATTCTCGTCGATATATATATATATATATATATATATATATATATATATTATAATTAATCTCTCAAATCCGCTAACAAAAAAACTGAAGGAACTTCACCAAACAACAAGAATACTTTATCAGAAAACTGAGTGTTCTACTAAGGGAGTTTTGTTTTAAAACTGCATTGGTTTTTGTGTTCATACCTTTTTATGTGATATATTGTGAGAGAATGACATGTCTTGGTTTTTGATGGAACACCGAATTATTTTTTGATAGATATTGTCTGTATTATTCAACTTTACCTACTTATTTTTCGTTTCTTGTTAGTAGGACTATAATTTTTGCATCACATTCATCGTAATGAGAAAATCAAAGAAGCATAAAAATAAACTCTAGATAAAAGTTCAAAAACATTCATAAGAGAAGCAAACAATGCTATGGGTATAGAAGACTGATCTAAAAGACTGTCATTTCATCTTTTTTGAACATTTTCTTTCTTTCGTGAACGTTTTACTATGTCTGTACTTGTTGTTATACTTTCTCAAATTTTTTCATCAAGAAAAACAATTAAATCTAAAAAATTTGATGGAAATCTAATAAAATATAAACAAAATAACACCAAAAAAGATTGGGGGAAAAATATAAAAAAAAATTAGGCCCGAGGGGGCCTTTGCTTACTCCAAATTGTCTCTCAATTTCGTTTGTGTCTGGTTCACATATGGTGAGGTAAAATCGTACGGCTCATTTGTCGAGCGAATGAGGGAGAAAGAGAAGGAGAAATTAGCTAAGAAATAGTTTGTGTGGTAGTTGATATTGGTGGATAAGAGCAGCTAGACAAAGAGATATTGTGAAAAAATAATTACTTGATAGCCCTTTTATATTTTTAGTAAGGAGAATACAAAATAAAAAAAAAAATGATTTGGAGGATTTGAGATGGTGATGCAGAATAGAAATATTATATTATATAAAAATAAGAGATTTTTAATTAGGCATCTTATACAAAAAAGATTCTTATGATTCAATCCTATAAGATTTGAATACTTATTATTTCATCATGTAAATGGATAATTGGACCATTGTACCCTTATTAGGTATAATATTAGTATATTTGTATGTCAGTTTATTTTCCTTAACTAAATCTACATATGATTGTTACCTTAAATTTAGGATCTATTTATTAATTTATCTCCTCTTCTGATTCACTCATTTTAAAATCTCTAAAATCACTCATTCTCTTATGATTCATTACCTTAACTATATCATACGTTTCCAATTCCCATATTTAAGGGGATTAATATGTAAAAACAAATTGTTGACATCCTAATCCCCTTAGAGCATCTCCTACCCATCTCTCACTCTTTCTTCATTTTGGAGACTTAAAGAAATATATTTTATTCAAAAAGCAAATATGGAGAATCAACAACTCCAACCCCAATTCTCCATTTTTCATCTCCCAAATTTCCCTCCAAAATTTTACTTGTATTCCCATTTCAAATTTCAATCAAAATACTCCTTTTGTGTTTAAATTAATTATTGGTAGTAGTAAAAATAGTATTAGTAATATGAAAAACCACCATTTTTGTATTGGCTAAAATAGGTAAAATCACCATAATTTCATTTTTTGTCCTTCTCCACGAATTCTTTTTCTTGATGTTCAAGTAAATAAATAAAAATAAAAAAAGACAAATATATGGGTTGGAGGCAAGTGGTGTAAATGAAAAAATAAATTATGAGAGTTGAAATAGTTTGAATTTTCATTTAAGGTAATTTCAAAGTGTATTTATATCTATTTAATATTAGGCTCCTTTTGAAGATACTATTAATATCTTTTCAATGATATCAATTTTATAAAAATTGAGTGTATAATGAAAAAGTTATATGTCATTGAAGAATATTTAGCAAAAAATAAATAGGATATGGTTGGTATTGTAATTTGTTATCAATTGATACAAAGGATAAAATTGTAATTTTAAGAGAAAGGGGAGAAATGGAGATGGGTCTCCATTTGGTGGGAGATTCGCCAAACATGGAGGATGAGAGTTGAGTCTCCATTTTGGAGACCCTAAATAGAGATGGGTTGGAAGGCATAGATTCTCCAAAATGGAGATTTGCTGCTTCAAAATGGAGATTTGGAGATGAGTAGGAGATGCTCTTTTTTTTTTGATCAGTAGGAGATGCTCTTACTCCACCTCCAAATTAAAGTCACTCATTATCCTTTTTTTTGGGGAAAATATACTAAAGACAAATGAAAATCCAAAATGGGAATCGGTTAACAATTGGAGAACATCAACGACGAAGGGGTAGAAACGCAAAGAACAAATCGAAGCCCTCCATGGCGACAAACTCATTAGTGCGAAATCTCCACCACGCACGATTGAAATCGCCAAACGTCCTAAACCCAAAACCATATTACTTTGATTTGCAAAACCCTTACCCATGCACAAGATTGCTGATTAAAAAATGGCTCGATTCTGTCAATTGCTATTTCATACGCTTCTTCATTTTGGTGTTCTGCATATTTGATTCACCATGATTTCGTCCATGGGGTGGTAGTTGTTTTGTTTTGTATGGTAGTGGTTGTTTTTAGATCTTGGTTTCTAGATCTTGTCAATAGCGGTGTTGATTTTTTATTTATTTATTCAATGGTGATTTTTTTTTGGATTCAATGCTGGTGTTCTTCTTCAATATATATATATATATATAGTAAACATGGGTAATCAATAAACCATATTCATATGCCCTTTAAAAAGTGGTTATTTTATACAGTAAATATGGTTTACTAATTTTCCATTTTGGTGATTTAATACAGCAAAAGTGGTAGTAAATCAATTAACCATGCTCTCTCCTGTTTCTTCAACGTTGGACCCCACTTTGGTTGTTGCTCTTGCTGGGGTGACATTTCACTCCTGCAGTAACTATTTCTCACAACTGACACAAATTAATTACACTTTAATTACTCTATTGGGGGCAACAATAAAAAAGGTTAACTAGCTAAGTTTTTCAAATACTCCGTAATTTTAACAACTCAGCTGCTAAAATCAAAAGCCAACCTAACTGTCTTAATACTTGACTAATTTGTGGTGCTAGCCACACCACCACATATTTCCTTATCGCTCGCTTTTCTCCCCAGCAAATTAACTGGACATAATGGTGGTCATCTATTTGATACGTATTCCTATTAGACTACAGACGCGAGAGTTGTAATTGAAGAGACAGAGAGAGAGAGGGAGAGAGGGGTGGTCTGAATGCTAAATTTGGCCAAATGTCCGAGCAGAAGCATAGTTAAGAACCCTGGCCCTCACCCCTTGACTAGTTTGTCCGAATTTGGAGTAACTTTTCACAGCGTACCGTCCGGCGCCTGAAGCGCTTCTCCTGAATTGTACATTTTCCTGCAAAATCATCTTTTCGTTACTAGCAGTACTATTAGCCTACGGAGAGACACCTTTCGAACAATAAGCCCACTGTTCGACTGTTCGATCAGGTTGACCAATAGGAGGAGTCTCTTTTAACAGTAATAAGTGTGATTTTCCAAATGAATTTGATCAAAATCTGATAAAATTAAGTATTTGATTTTATCCATTCGTAAAGAGAGTTTATAAAATTTTAGATTTTTGCATTAAAAAATCTAAGATTTTATCAACTCTCTGCACGAATGGATAAAATCAAGACTTGATTTTATCATATTTTGATAAATTTTAGATAAAATTCATTCGAAAACTGACCCTACGGGAGATTTTTTTTTGGTGGAAATAAGGTAAGGTTAGCATTAACTGCTCTCCACTTTTTTTTCCCGGTAAGAGAATCAATCGCAGGTTTAACAAATTGACTTTTAAGTTAAAGTAGAGAATCAATAGCAAGCTTAACAAATTGATTTTAAAGTTAAAGTAGAGAGCAAACTCCCGAAAAACCTAAAAAAATCAGCCTCACCAAATGCCTCACCAATTTGCAGATTTTTTAATCTTGCAATAGTAGCTGAATAGCTTTGGTGCGGCAGCTGTCACGTACTGTTCATGCACTATTCACGCATTGTTCACTTCTTTTTTTAAAAAATATTTTTGGGAAGTAGGAATAGAAAATAATACAGTAATAGTTTAATATCATGAAGTTAGAATAGATAGTCTAATTTTGTGAGTTTATTAAAAAGAGACTTGCTAAATTATAAAAAGTGTTTTTGAGATTAAATTTGGTATTTTTTTTGTGTGTGTCTGATAAGAATGCCCTAAGGTGTCGCTTATTGGTTAT
The DNA here is from genome assembly GCA_022606695.1 of Vaccinium macrocarpon. Taxonomy (NCBI): domain Eukaryota; kingdom Viridiplantae; phylum Streptophyta; class Magnoliopsida; order Ericales; family Ericaceae; genus Vaccinium; species Vaccinium macrocarpon. Next base: position 24,468,175 of record CM040176.1, read on the forward strand.
TCCTTTGGATACAACCATCAAATTGTACTATCCAACCAAGTTTCATAATCTCTTCTAAAATTAATTAATGTTAGAAGAGATTTACAGGTAGGCAAACAATGTGACTCTGGTCAAGCATTTCAAGTCTTAGCTCACTATATGAAAACGTGTAAAAAGACAGGCAGGCTAGGACCTTCCCATATAACTACGGAAAAACCAATAGGGCAAAGACCAAATTGAGGGGTAAAATATATCGGGCAAAATGACCAAACCAAAATTAAGAGAACCCTCTTTATAGTGTTCTCTAGTATGGATAAAAGAATGTTTGTTTCTGTAACGTATGTCCATCAATCTCCACAAGCAAGGCGAGTTGCACATGACAGATAAATTATATTTAATACCTACATACATGAAACCATGAAGGTCATATCCCTATAAAAGAGATATAATTTTGTTATTTTATGGTTGATATTTGTCAGATAAAAGGAGCCAAACAGAAAGAGCCCAAATCAAGTCAATAACCAGATATATTTTTCCTTATTTCTTAGAGCGTAGCTATGATGACCAAGTCAAAAACCCAGATGATTAATATTTTGTCTTATTTCTTTGAGCGTTGCTATGATGACCACATTTGGTAAATTACGTTTCGAAAACCACTTGAGTTATCCTTACTACATTGGTAAGAAACGTGACACGTGTTATCTAAAACATTTTCATCAGATGTGGTCACAAACATGTGAGATTGCATTTATTATAATATTCAGTTTTTCAACTTCAATTGTAGAATTAAAGTAGTCTAGGGGGTAATGATGAAGTATTGAAACTAATGGGCTTTAATTTCTTTGGTCTTCAAATTATTGGGCTTAGTTTCGACCAGATTTGGAAACATCAAGTCAAGGGAGCCGCCTTCTTATTTTCTGGCCCAAGTCATTGAAGACTTAGAGGCCTTCGACATTCTAGTCTTCTCTTTGAAATTACACCCTACTCTCACAAATCAGAACTACCAGAGAGAGAGAGAGAGAGGCGCCAATGGTAGATTTTCTTTGATTTGACCTAAGCAAAAATAAACTGAATTTAAATTATGACATGACTGGTTAGTCACATATTGTGCGTGACTAGCTGCGGGCATGAAAATTTCTTAGAAAGACATTCCATATTTGCTAGAATTCGCGGGAAGTAGGCGAGGATTGGGATCGGGAAGGGTTTTACCAAAAAATTATGTGACTTCGGACTAGCCTCAATTTCATCACGAGGGAAGCAAATAATATTGGCTCAATCAAGCACAAGACTGGCTCAGGACAATAAGGGGTCTGTTGGCTAAAAAACACAGTTTGGTTTTTTCGTTTGTTCTTATTCAATTTTTTTTTTTTGAATTTGAACTCCAACGAGCCTAAATCTCCTAAAATTGAACTCCAAAATGGAATTTCCCAAAGTTCCTTAACCCAATGCCTAAACCCTGAACCCAAAGTGCTTACACTTGAAGAGCCTAAATCCAAGTGCATAAACCAACTATATCCCACCCCAAAGAGCCTAAATCACCTAAACTTGAACCCCAAAATTAACTTTTCAAACAAGACATTTGGAAGCTTTTAAAGTGTACCAAGAAAGTGAGTAAAACGCGTTGTTTAGGAGAAAAGGAGGGAGCGAAAAGGAACACCCCCGTTTCCGCTTCGGACCAAATTAATGGGCCCCTTGAAGAATTAAAATGCTCGTTTGACCAAGAAAATAGCGAATTGATACTTTGTGTGGCATGTTTGAATCCGTTCAACTTATTTTATAGTTTTTTGAAATAAAAGTTTAACAATCGAATCCAGAACCATATAAATGATCAATGGTTGAATGATACTTTGGTGGTATACAAAAAGCGAGATGTTTTTATGGGATTTGTATCGAAGCAATAACGTAGAACTTTAAAAAGAATAAAATTAGTCAAGGTCAATTGTAAAATAAAATTAGCAACAAATATTTAGACTTTTGTGCCTAATTGAAAATGTTTGAACTTTTGTGCTTAGTATTTCTTTATTATATTTTACTGAATTGTTTTTTTTAATCGTGAAAAGTTGCTCCTCTAAATGGGATTTCGGACTCCGCCACTGCTGGTAAAGATATGAGGTTTTTTTTTTTTTACTGTGAATTTTTTATTTTATTTTTAGTTTAGACTTTTTGTTATTTATTATTTATAGTGGAAAGGTGCTCCTCAAATTTGGAAATCTGTTGGTAAAGATATGCACCGGTTCTCTCTCTTTCAATTTCTGTTACTTTTTTGGGGCCTACTTATTTAGGGCCTTATCAAATCTGGGGAGTGTTTGCCTCCCTGGCCTAATGGAGAGGCCGACTGCTCAAACAAAAAAATTCCCACTTTAATTGTATTAGCATGAACCCGTGCTATGCATGGAGACATGAACCATAAGTCCTCCTTATAGTTGTGATTCTCATATCTTCGATCAACTGCTCTAACTCGTGCTCCTTGAAATAATGGGTAAAAGTCAAATTAATTTCATTCTACAAAGACAAACATGAAAGGGTCTAACGCAATGAAATTATCATTTAATTTTTAATGCATTGTTATTGTTCATAGAAGAGAAGGAAAGGAAAAAATGACATTAAAACCCGTGCTATGCACGAGACAAATTCAATTACATCGGGTTTATGCAAATGCAAAAGTGAAAAATATATATGTTTGATTTAATTGTCAAAAACAAAAATACTCATGACTCCATCTCCCAATTGTTGGTCTTTTTGGTTTTTATAAATATGGCATTCTTAGTTTAAAAAATAAAGCACTTTTGTGTTAAATAAAATTTGTGTCATTTTTAGAACAAAATATAAAGTGCACAATCTGAAAATATTTGTAGAAATGGTTGTACGTGTTTCCCAGGAAGCCTGTACTATTCAAAAGATAGTTTGAACTATCAATGACTTAATACCAATGAACTCTTAAGGGTGCCCATGATCCTCTTGACAAAATATCTTTTTCTACATGTATCATAGCAATAGCACTAATTAAATTTCTCTCATCAAGTTTAGCCTTAATGTAATGATGCCAATCTAATCTAACATGATATGTTTAATTTTATTTTATTTTGACTTTCCATAATCCATTACATGTTTTTTCTATGAGAAGGACCGTTATTACTGGTGAGCCACTTAAGTAACCATCTTTCCAATTGAATGAGCAATCCATTAAATAAATATATATATACATATATATGCGTATATATATATATATTTTTTTTTGATGAAGAATAATAGGATCAACATCTCATAATTTGTTCACCCAAAAAAAAAATCTCATAATTCATCCTACAAAATGGACAAACACAATACAATTAACTAACTAATAATGAGAAGATGATTGAGTCTTGCAGTAGTGAGCAAGTTAGTAGAGAGATTATAGAATTCTTGTTATGAAATTTTCTTTAAAAATGAATCCACCACTTCTTCCACATTTTAAAGAAATTGAGAGAATAATGTTCCTTTTAACTTTAAGCATAATTCCCATCTAATGCACCTTTTAAATATCATTGCTATAAAAGTTGATTTGTTTGTCATTAGTTTTTATTTATCATTACTATAAATTATATGCATGTAGAGGATTTGAGAAGATTTTGGGTGCAAATAGAGTATGGTTGATGTGGTACAATTCGGGTAAATCTGGGTCGTCCAAAAATGCATCCAAAGAATGAATGTGTTCGGCATTAAAACATTTTAAAATCGGTTGCATTTGTTGGACAGCTCGGATTTACCCAAGGGATACTACCCTATTAGTAACCAAATTTTTTTTTTGTATAGAGGAAAAATTTAGGAAATTTCAAACACCGATTGCCATGCCAATTAATGACACATGTAATGACAGGTAAATCTGACTTAGTTGCATGTCCAAATTAGTGATTTTATCAAGTTGTGGCATTATACCTTGTAAGAGTTCAAAACATGCAAGTTTCTTCCCAAAAAAACAAACTATTTTCAATGCATGCAGAACCACCTCCAAAGCAATTTTTAATTTGAAAAAAAAAAATGTTTTGCCTCCAAATCTGATCCAATCTCCTAAAAAATTCTCATGTCATCCTAAAAAACATTGAGTTATTGTTTTCACTAAATTAGCAATCGATCAAACTTAGTATTGTATCCAGAACTTCATCAAGTGTACAAAAAAACTTATAATCTTATATATTATTGCAAAATGACTTGTCGTGAGGAGAGTCGTGGTTGCGACAAGTGGCAAAGAATCATTTGGTTATAATTCAAGTTTTCAACTGAGACATGTGACACAATCTTATTGATAAGTCCCAAATATTGTATATATCCGGGCTTATCTCGCTCGTTGTGATTACACACACGTGCATTTTGTGCCTTTATACGATTGATTTTGCGTGAGTTGTGTTTTTGATGAGTTTCAGAAAATTGGAGCTAAAAGTTGTGTCCAAAGCTTCAAATAATCCCTGGTTGTATCCGGAAGTACCAAAGGTCCCACAATGCCTTGGAGAACAATCGCCGAAACTTAGAAGTCGATACAAGAAGCTGTGGAAGGTTCAAGGAAGGCCCGGAACAAAAGAACAAGAAATTTGGAGTTATGAGCCTCGAGAAATTATGACCAACTGATAGAAAAAGGCTCATTACTTTCAATATATAAAGGATATGATTCTTGTATGTGTATGTATCATTTTGTGGTTGACAAGGAAAACTATAATTGTCTACCGAAATGGCAACTATCTGCCATGAAGTTGTAAATGTAATTTTTTTTTTGTTCCATGTTTATCGAACAGTGTGTTTTGGACTTGGTTGGATGACTTTATATGCATGTCATTGTTGGATCACGCTATATGCAGATTATGGACTATTGGTGCTACAATTGAGATCCTTTAATTTTGTGTTATAGTTGAGATCCTTCAATTTGGTGTTATAGTTGAGATCCTACTATGAATTGGCCATTTTGTTCATGTAGTCGAATTTTGAGTTGAATATGCATGGTAGCAAAGAAAAAAGGCACTGAAAAAGGGTGTTGTATTTGCACTTTGAGGAGGTTGAGATATTACTCTCATGAGTGGCCTATGAATTTTTGTAGTGAGAAGAAACAAGAAGAGCAACCATCCACTATAAAATTAGTAAAAAATGGAAAGGAAAAAAAGTTACGGACAAAATAGAAGTTGGTAATAAGGAAAGACAATAGTATTAGCCTGTTATAAGTATCACTAAAGGCTTTTGGTACCTGCATAATACTTCACTTTCTTTGTGGAAGGAGAATATAGTATCAACGTAATACAAATTGCATTCACTAGGATTAAGGAACCTCGACTAGGGTGTTCTACCATTTCACCTCGACTCCTCTAGGGTTTCGACCTAAACAAAAAAAAACGTTTGATTTTCAGATAACTTCAAAAAACGAGAAAGAGTGGGGATCGAACGAGGGAGAGAGAGATTCCAGACTTTGTTGTTCGATTAGGATGGAGATGGAGATTGTTCTGGGTTGGGTTCAATCGCCTTCGAGGTCGCCTTCTCTCTCTCTCTCTCTCTCTCTCTCTCTCTAAGTCTGCGTTCAAAATGGAAAGGGAGGGGGATGGGTCAGGATCCAGATGTAAGTATGACCCGTTTGTATACACCCAAGAACCTTTTAACCAGCATTTGACCGCAAGATCCACTTTATTTCGACAGCCATTAGATCTAATCCAACGATAGAGAGCGTTTGGATCTAACCCGCGTTTGACCTGCAAATTTTATGCTAAATTAATTACATAAATTATAAATCAATAAATCAAGGTTGATTGTGATAAATGTGGTATATTATATATCTGCCAATACGAAGAATTTATCACAATCGACCCTAATTTATAATATATGTAAAACCGCAAAAATATATATAACCGTCAGAAATTTATATTTTTAATTTATGAATTTATCATAAAAACCACAAAAATATAACAGATTTACCATTTATATAACTAAATAAAGATAAATTTCTTATAAATGCAAGCAAAATATAGCAAATCTATCATATAAGGTATTCCAAATGTATCTTACATAAATTGAGTGTAATGATAATGCTAAAACTATTTTGTGTTAATGCCCAATCTTTAATGCATAAAATGTAACGAGTTGGATTTTCGCGATAATTGTTTTGAATAAAATTATTTTAATTGTAATATTATTCTGAATTTTAATCTTATTATTATTATTATTATTATTATTATTATTATTATTATTATTATTATTAGTTTTCATAGCCTAGATCCTAATTACATTTTAGACCCCAGAATTCTTAAACTTGCAATTAGGACCCCTATTATGAAACTCACTATACGTTACACCGAATAGATATACTTAAGATACATATATGTAGTTGTATACAGGTATATATGTGTGCATGTTGATAGGCGCGTGGGAAGCTTGCTTTTGAGTGCCTAAGTAGGGTGATTTAGTATGTTAGATGTGCGTTTGAGTTGTGTTTTTTGTTTAATATGTGCACATGGTATTTTTGGGTATTGAGCGTATTTTGCAGGCAATTCAGGGATGTGGGTGCAATTCCTTGGTGTTAGAAGGACATGCACGTAGACCAAGAGTTAGAAGCAAGCGGATTTTGCATGGAGGTGATCAAAACCCTTCGGGAGCGCTACCCCAATTCCTTGGAGCGCTCAAGTTTGACACAAAAAACTCAAAAACTGAACAGAAAGTTCTTGAGTGCTACACCAAAAGTGGTGTAGCACTACCAGTGTATTAGAGGTCAATGGTCAACTGAAGGGTCAACGGTCAGCACGGAGGATAATGAAGCGATAGCGCTACCCTAAAAGCTAGGTAGCGCTACCGAGAGCTTAGCATGGCCATGGAACATCGTCGTTTTGCCTTCGCGTGGAATATTTCCGGATTTTCATTGTTTTTTCTTGAGGATTACCTATTTTAAATATAAATACTTATGTTTTAACCTAGATGAGGGTTCCACGAATTTTCCTTAGGTTTTGTTCTTCGAAGTTTTCGGCTAGAAAGATTTCAAGCTTTCGATATTCAGCACTTCGCATTCAAGTTTATGTTCAGAATTTTCGCTTGTGGATTGGTTTTGCGTATCGACATTCAAGTTTAATCTTCCGTTTGCAATCTTACAGTGTCGTTTTGTATTGCTTTCGTATTTTATTCTTTAAGCATGCTTAGTCCTAGGTTTAATCTGATTTCTGTAGTTATTATGATCATGAGTGAGTAGTCGCCTTGAGTGTGGCTGCGGGGCGAAGGCGCCTACATCTAGACTAAACAATGCTTCACCTCGGGCTGAATTAATTCAATTTTTAAGCAATTTTGGGAACTAAAACTTTTCTAACAAACAAACCCAGGCATTACCGGGATTCGAATGCGCACGGAATCTGGTGACAGGTGGTGCGCATTTGTTAGGAAGCCTTTCTCATATTCTAAAATCAGTAAAAGGAGTAATTGTGGCCCGAGTCGGTTAGGCTAGACGTGGACACTGGGTTCCCTCAGCTGTGCTCTCTTTATCAATTCGCATTCAACTAAATTAGTTTAGCAATCAGTTAGTAAATTCATCAATCAAGGGGTGGCTACCTAAGAGCCAGTCAAAACTGCATTTTCACACTTTTGAGTCAAGCACTTTAGTCGTCTCGGTGGTTCGACTTCGGTACTTCTAGATTTATTGTGCTACACTGGTCAAGAGTCTTGCGCTTGGGACGCATCGTTTTTCGTCTTATTCTTAGTCACCTGGTCGGTCAAGCATTTTTGGCGCCGTTGCCAGGGACGCCAACAAATGTTCAGAGGTTAAGAGTCATAGTTTAGTTTTGTCTGTTAGTTTAGCCATCATAGGTAGAGGTAAGAAGGGTTCTCCTAAGCAGGACCCTCTTTATTTTTGTGACCCTACACACCGTTTAGTTCAACAAGAACTGGGGTCGAGTCAGCTTGTGTCGCCTAGTGTTTCATCTTCTAGTTCGGAGTCAGACCTAGCTCAGGCAGAGTCTGTTCCCATTAGTGGTATTTATATCAAATTACCTTTTGAGTCAGTCAGTGTTAGTAATCCACTTTACCAGTTAGGGTCAGAGGAAGGTGATACGGTTGATCAGTGATTAGTGCAACATCCATCTTTGAGACAACACCTTTACCTAGAGAGGTCCACTCCTAAAGGACCCATTGTGTTTCCTCATGAGACAGAAGAGGCACGTAATGCTTTCACTGTTAAACCCGACGTCCTGAACAGCCTCCCTACTTTTTATGGGAGGGAGTGCGATGACCCTTACGAACATGTGCGTACATTCAAGGGATTGGTGCGCAACCTTGCGTCCCATACCCAATACAAGAATGCCTGTCTCAAGTTGTTTGAGGCAACATTAAAGGATGGTGCACTAATGTGGTTTAGGATGCAGAAGCCTCAATCTCTCACCACCTGGGCGCAAGTGCGCGACTCTTTTTATAGGAAGTACTTCTCTGAGGCTAAGACTACAAGTTTTGGGCATCAGATTCAAGGTTTTAGACAGGAGAGAGACGATTCATTTCTCAAGGCTTGGGAGTGCTTTAAGGAATTAATCCTCAGATTGCCACACCATGGCTTTGAGAGGATTCAACTAATTGAGTTTTTCCACCTGGGTCTCAACGCAGAGACCGTCCAGCACATAGAGTATTCTTGCAAAGGGGACGATTTCTTGTCCAAAATAGCCAATGAGGGGTGGGATTTCTTAGACAACCTAGCTGATAGGCAGAGGGCCTTAGAACCATCTGATTTTGAGCGAGCCGAACCTTCTGGGTCCAATATTGTCCCTGTCACCATACATGACCAGCGACTTTAGGCTCAGGTAGAGAAAATGGCTCAAAGGTTGGAAGAATTAGAAGTGAGACAGACTCGTCTAGTCCATGAGGTGAGCGTAGAGGAAGTTTGTGTTTGGTGTGAATGCAAAGGGCACACCGCAACTGCTTGCCCTGGGTTTCTAGCGGCCAAAGGGGCAAGTCAGTTCAATCAGGAAGAGGTAAACGCAGTCAGAACGTGGGACCCGTATTCTAACACGTATAATCTGGGATGGAGGGATCACCCTAATTTTGGGTGGTCGGATTCCAGACCTGTAGGTGGAGGTCAAGCTCAACCCTTTGCGCTACCTCCGCCACAGCAATTTCCACAGTCCCAATCGTCCAGGCCCCCTTAGGGCCAAGTCATCCCATATAACTACCAAAGAATAAATGGTAGGGGGCAGTCCATCCACTAGAGTGGTCCTCCCCCAAAGTTATTCCTGGATGACCGCTACAGTAATCGAAATTAGAAGATAATGTCAATTACCTGATGCAGTCACAAACGGCATTCCAGACCGAAACTAGGCAGCAAATTGGGGCCCTTACGGCCCAAATGTCTCAACTCATCACAGTAGTCGGTCAATTGTAGCAGGAGAGGGGTAGATTTCCAACACAGGGTAGTTCCGCGGGTGCCCATTATTCAGGCAATTCTTTAGCTCCTAATAATCAAAGTCAGAATCAATAAGAGGCTAAGTCAGTCACCACTCTCAGGAGTGGGAAAGTGATTGACAAGACCATTCAGGCAAAGCAACAGCAGGCTTCACCTTCGAAGCCAGCTGATGCACCTAAGGCTATTCCTGAGGTTGTGATGTTCCTATAGAGGAAGTAGAAGGGAGTGAGGAGTCACCTGAGGTGGTGGTGCCTGCTGGTGCAGCCCCTAAGACTCAAACGCTGCCAGCGATACCATTAGCTCCATTTCCCCAAAGGCTGGTGGTGAAGCCTAAGCAGAGTATGAATCATAAGATGTTAGAACATTTTAAGAGGGTGTTGTTCCCCATTACTTTGATGGAGGCGATTGAGTCTTTCCCTCAGTGTGCGAAGGTTCTGAAGGACCTTTGCACGACAAAGCGCAAGAATTGGAACAACATGGTTCTGACAGAGCAAGTGAGCTCCATTCTTCAGACTGAGACTCCTACCAAGTGCAAGGATCCAGGGTGTCCCACCATCCCCATAGCTATCGCAGGTCAGACGTTCGATAAAGTGTTGTTGGACTTGGCGGCGAGTGTTAATTTGCTCCCTTATTCCGCATACTTGAGGCTAGGCCTAGGCGATCTGAAAGCTACTCCTGTCACACTGCAGTTGGCAGACCGAAGTGTTAGGGTGCCCAAGGGTGTAGTAGAAGATGTGATGATTCAGGTAGGGGAGTTCCAATTTCCCGCTGATTTCATTGTTCTAGACATTAGTCTAGGTCTCGAGATTTTAGAGAAGACTCCCATCATTTTAGGTCATCCTTTCTTAGCCACCTCCAATGCGGTTATGAATTGCAAAACTAGCAAGGTCCAGTTATCTATTGGCAAGGAGAAAATGGAGGTGGATGTCTATAGTGTTAGTACTTCGGATAAGGATGATGAGGAGGTAGAAGAGGTAAGTTTGATCGACGCGCTCGCTCAGGATGACATCGATCCAGTCTTGTATAGGGATCCTCTGGAGATTGCTCTTACCGCCGAGAAGGTGTCATCTCTAGATTCTCCAGAGGTAGGAATTCTGCTAGAGATGTTAGATTCGGTAGAGGATGTTTGTGGGGTCTTTTATGACCCAATGTTCGAGCCTCTAGGCAACCCTCCGCCCAAGGTTCTGCCATCTTTGGTTCAGTCACCTAAACCAAAAGTTAAGCCTCTGACGGGTAGCTCGCGCGTACCATGCTCTTCATTGAGTATGGACCCGACCCCTAGCATTAAGGGTACCCATCATTGACTTGGGTTTTTATAGCTTTGCACGTCGCTATTGAAAGAAGGATCATGTGCCCAGCCCCGGTTAGTGAGGGCAATTTATGTATATTTGTGTTGTTTTTTTCTTTTCAGTTTTTCAAAAATAAAAAACAAATAAAAACAAATAATAATAAAAATAGTAATAATAAAAATAGTAATAATAAAAAAATAAAAATAAAAACCATGATGGTCTTACCCACTCTTCAATTCAAGTCGGGCGATGGGGAGAAAAGTATGACACGTGCGACACGTGCAATACTGACGCCATTTGTTGTCTAGTAGGTAGTTGGTTCTTAAGACTTTTGCAAGACGAGCATGCTACCACACCAGCCTTGGTAGTTTGGGCCTCTCCGTCAGAGTGAGTGTGGCATTCAGGAGCCTCAAGCAGGGGTGCCACGAAATGTGGCGGTTGTAAGTCCTCTAAAGCTTCGGCGTAGCTCTGTGTGACTAGCTGTGGATCTCTTTAGGTTCGAAGGAGCAGATCCTGGAAGCAGTTCCAATGACCAAATGCAACAGTGGCAGCAAATTCCCCATACATCAGTCGAGGTCATGATGGTTGGCTGCCATCCGACGGTCCATCTCTTTCCCTTGTTCTTCTATTTTTCTATTTTGTCTTCATGCTCTGAGGACAGAGCAATTTTCAAGTTGGAGGAGGAGGTGTACTTTGTACACGTTATTTTTGTTTTGAGCGTTGTTAGTAGGTTAGGGGTCATTTTTAAATTTTTGGTTAATTTTTGAGTGTGGGGATACGATCGTTATGCTTGTTTGTATGAGTTAGGTGAGCATACTAGAATTTTGTCTCGTTGATTGCCTGATTAACTTGTTCACATGCATATATCTGGCAACTATGTTTGAGTATTTTCTGCACCATAAGTAAGTTTGAGTAAGTGTTTTCACGTTGTGCACAGTATGTCCTTTAAGCATCCCATGTTTCATTGTTCTTCACTTTCCGCATTTGCATAAAATAGTAGGCGTTTGTACCACAAATCATGATCAAATATTTTATATGCATGTGTGAGAGTTGGTGACGTGTTTAGAGGATGAAACAAGGTCATCTTTGCATGATTAAACCACTAAATGTGTCCCATTGACCCCATGTTAAACCAATCCGTGTTAGTCCCTGTGTCAAACCTAGGAAATCGGTTGTGGATGGCCCACTGAATTTAGTTTAAGTTTGTGTTTGAAAAGATTGTGATTGTTAGAGTCGCCACCCAGATTTGAGGTCCGAATCCGAGAAACCGATAAAAATATGACTCGTTTGCCCATTGAAAAGATTTTACTGATCACTGCGAAACCAGAAATTTCTCGGATTCGGGGGTTTGGTTACAAGAGGGGAAGGGTTTTACGGCACCCCTCTCGCCCGGTCCGCGAACCGGTCTCTACTCAATATTTCGTGGGATTCTGAAAATGTGTGAAATTCAATTTAATCACGAAAATGGGGAATTAGGGATGAGAACCATGTAAACAATAAAAACATAATAAATAATGTAAATTTAACGTGGATGCTTGTGCGTGATGATCTACATGAAAATGGGAGATTAACAATAAAGAAAAATTACAACAAATATTTACAGAAATTAACCACAACAGAAACTGTATCACAACTCCAGAAATCATGCACATGAAACTTAATTTGACTTATAATCTGGATTTCAGCAAGGAGATTGAGCGCTCAAAGATGAGGGACTGAGCGCTCAAACTATTCAAACCAGTTTGAGCGCTCAAACCTTATCGATTGGCCTCAAGCCGCCGCTTCGTGATTCTTTTGCACTTTCATCCCTTCTTTACTCTTTATTTACAAGATCTAACATCAATAAAATGTTTTTACTGAAGAATCAAATGAAAACAGACAGATTGCTCTCATAAATAATGATGAAAAGAAGAAAATCATCAAGTTTAAACAAAAGAAATGCTTGGAAATGGAAGAAAGAAGAGAGTTCAGATCACATGCATAATAACAAAACCCCACACACGCTTGATTTTCAGAAAATCATGATCCATCATCAAAACATCCAAAATTAACAATCACGCTCCAAGACATTTTGGGCTCGAGCCAAGTAGGTAGCATTGAGCGTTCAATCCATTACATGGCTTTCTGATTTTTATTAAGAAAACAGATTTTGGATGATTTTTAGGACCGTAAAACGTGAGATGAAGGTTTATGAAGCTAGTAAGTCACTGCTTTGCTTTCGAATACTTGATTTTCAAGGATTTTGAGGCTTGATTTTCATAAAATGGTTAGTCTATGCTCATGCAAATCATTTTAAAGTAAAATCAAGCTATTTTAAAGATTATATGAGCATAATTTAACTATTAAATGATGATCAAAATCCCAGATAAAACTTAAAACTTAGCAAAACAGAAACTACCCAGAATTGGACTTGAGCGCTCAAGGCTGGAGACTTGAGCGCTCAACCCTTGTTACAACTGCAGATTTTTGCAGTGATTTAAAACAACTTTCAGACCTTTGTGAGTTCAATGCAAGTATGAAGAACTTGATTAAACTCACTGGTCACCCTCAGATGGACCAAAACAGTTGGATTCACATATCAAACTACCTTTTTACTTGATTGGCTGCTTGAACTGGATTGTGGGTTTGAAGATGAGAGATTGTTGGGATTTTGGTTCAGTTTATAGAATGAATCGTGTATAGTATGAGGTTGATTGTCAAGAAAAGGCTGAATTTGTGTTTTACAGGTGGATTTTCATGGAAGGAGAGTGGGTTTGTAGAGAGAGAGTGAGAGGACGATTTCCTTAGAGAATTGGGAGCTATGGAGCAGAATTCGTGAACCCCTCATAAGGAGATAGTGGAGGGTTTATATAAAGTGAGTGGAGGGAAGGCAGGAGAGAGAGAGGAAGTGGGTTTGTAGTTTAGGTGTAGTTTAGGTATAGTGGAGGGTATTATACGTGTAAAATACGTATAGAGGTGGTTAGGCGGCGCCCCACTCGCATGAAATCTCATGATGAGATACTCTGCAGATTCCCCGATTCAGTTGGCGCTGAGCGCCAAAGCCGTAGGCTCGAAAATCAAGGTGCTCATGCATTGAGCGCCAAGGTCTAAGGCTTGAGCGCTCAAGGTGCTTGGTGGCAGACTGCTTGGCTTAACTTGGTTCAACAATGCTTGGGCTGGTTCAGGTTATTTGGTTGATTTTGATCAAATTCAAGTCATTTTCACAAGTTCCGGGTAGCCATGATTGGTCCGTTTCATCATTGGGTGTGCTCGAGCGCATCTTGGGTTCAAAATCGGGGTGTCTACAGTTGCCCCTCTTGGATGGGACTCAATGCCATTGATTTGACATGAGTGACGTCTAAGATATAGACGACCCGACTCGTTCCCCATGATTCATCTCAAGTTACAAAGAAAAACTTTTAAATGACAATCGGTCGTGCTCCACGAGCTGCCTACGTACCCCATTGCAGGGATCAGACCATCGTAGTTCCTTGGGGCAATTGAAAATATTTTAACCAATGAACTAACGAAAACGGGCATAAGGCCTTTAAAGATGATGATTTAAACAGGCATAAGGCCCTCAAAATGACAATTTAAACGAGCTCAAGGCTCTCAAAAGGATGATTTAGACGAGTTCAAAGCTCATAAAATAATGATTTAAACGAGCTCGAGGCTCTCAAAATGGTGATTTAAACGGGTGCATGACCCTCAAAAATGGTGATTTAAACGAGCTCAAGGCTCTCAAAATGGATGATTTAGACGAGCTTAAGGCTCTTAAAATGGATGATTTAAATGAGCTCAAGGCTCTCAAAATGGTGATTTAAACGAGCTCAAGGCTCTCAAAACAATGATTTAAATGAGCTCAAGGCTCTCAAAACAATGATTTAAACGGGCTCAAGGCTCTCAAAATGGATGATTTAAACGAGCTCAAGGCTCTCAAAATGGATGATTTAAATGAGCTCAAGGCTCTCAAAATGGTGATTTAAACGAGCTCAAGGCTCTCAAAACAATGATTTAAACGGGCTCAAGGCTCTCAAAATGGATGATTTAAACGAGCTTAAGGCTCTCAAAATGGATGATTTAAACAAGCTCAAGCCTCTCAAAATGGATGATTTAAACGGGCGCTTGACCCTCAAGAGATGATGATTTAAACGGGTGCATGACCCTCAAGAGACTTCACACATACGCTAACTCGAATAAATAACAATGATTTAAACGAACACGTGGTTCTCAAACTGTGATCAAAATGCTTCTTGAATAAGCTAACTTGAACCATGATTCCATAACACGCCTCGATCGTTAGATGTGGTCTAACATGACCAACCATTAAGATTAGATCCTAAGATCCACATTCATTCAAATAACAGGGACTAAGGAGTCCAAAACACACTTAACATATTGTTAGAAATGCCCAAAATGCCCTTGAAAAGCTTGCAGAAGAAGCCTGAGAGCTACGCCAGGATTGGGTTTGAGCACTTAAGGTACTCCCTTTGAGTGCTCAACCCACATTGCGCGCTCAACTCCAAGACCTTGAGCGCTCAATCTCCAAGGTTGAACCTTCAGCGCTCAAAAGGTCCAGTTTGAGCGCTTGAACTCCTGAATGGGGACGACGGTTCAGAACCCCAACGTTCAATTTAACTCTGATATACACCGATCCAACTCTCATAACGTTCTAAAATTTTCCAGAAACTAAATCCTCTCACACCTCTCGTGATTCCGATCATATCCTTCTTGTTTCTCACTCGAATTCCTATTCAAATCACAAACCCCCAAATTCTAGGGTTTTCTCATACGGTTTCGATCCAATTCCAGTTTGATTAGGGTTCGATTTTAAGGTATTGATTAGTTGTCAATGGAGAATCCAAGCGATGCACAGTCTTTGGTGGTCTCACCGTCGGCGGTAGAAGATCACGGTGGTGCTGTGGCTTCACCACCACCGAGTTCGTGCGCTCAAAGTGGTGAGGCAGTGGTTGAGGGGTCACTAGAAGGGCACACGGCGGTGGAGAGAGAGGAAGACAGAGAAGAAGAGAAGGAAGAGGAGGCGGTGGGTGCCGATGGTGATAGGCCGGAGGTGGTTAGGGGTGGTGATGATGATGATCCGGCGGTTTTGGGCGGTGGTGATGATCTAACCGCCGAGACGGTGGTGGCTGGTGGCGCTTCGGTGATTTTGGGTGGTGGTGGTGATGATTTGGTGGTTTCGGGCGGTGGTGATGGCACGATAGTGTCGGAGAGGGTAGGAGAGAGAGATAGGGAGAAAGGTGAGGAGAGGGATGAGGAGATGACGGAGATCCACGAGATAGACAGCGACGATAGTAGTGATAGCGAGGAGACGGTTGAGGAGAGGGGGACTGACGGTGGATGTGGCGGAGATGGGATGGAGGGTACGAGCGGAGTAGCTAGAGCTAGGGCACCCCGTTAGAGGATTGAGGTGAGGCCCAGCCAGCAGCCTAGCAGGGGAGATAAGGGGAAGGCGGTGGCGATTGGTGGTGAGTCAGCGATTCAGGGTTTAGGTGATGGATCGTCGGCTCAAGGGCCGACAGGGATTTCTCGAGAGGATTATCTTGAGCACGCACCCCAGGAGGTAGTGATGGCAGCTGCGGCGGACGCCTCGGGGATTCTAGATTTGGCGAGGGAGGCCATTATTGAGAGTAGAGAGAGGGAGGCAAAGGCCAAGGCGGGGGCGGCAGACGCAAAGCAGCCAGGAGGGCTTTCTCGGGAGGAGTTTGAGACCGAGGAGGCCGCAGAGGAGGCCGTGGAACAGCCGAGGAGGAGGAGAGAGCGGCCGTCACAGATCTATCGGGTGGTCCGGGCCGAGACAAACGCCTGAGGAGGACGAGGCCGGCTTTTGATGCGATGACTTACACCCCACCAGTGCACCTCTTCGTGCCATCTGGTTCAGAGGACTACACTCCCAGCCAGGAGTTATATTTTGGAGAGGAGGTGCTACTGGAGCCCGAGGTCCACCTCTCAACTGACTGCCTGACGGTATGCTTACTCGTTCACTTTCAGTAGTTAGAAACCCTAACTTGCATTGAATAATTGAATTACTACTCGATTGTTAATTGTACTGTTGATTGATTGATTGATGAAACTAACATTCTGACTTATTTGCCTGTTTGTTGATCAAATGCAGAGAAACTTGCGCTTGAAGGCTCACGGAGGTATGGGCTCCAGTTGGGAGATTTATCAGCGGCTGCACACCTCCGTGAGGGCTCTGGTGGACCTGGCAGGGTTTGGGATGTTCATCCTGACCCTTACGAGCACACAGCATGACCACGCCGTGGTGACAGCACTGGCGGAGAGGTGGAGAGACTCTACGAGTTATTTTCACCTCAGCTTCGGGGAGGTGACGCTGACACCGTTGGATTTTGCAGCGATCACGGGGTTGAAGGTAGGAGGAGACCCGATCCCCTTCGACTCGGGGATAGGCAGGGATGAGGCTGCACTGAGATGGTTCTTGGGCTTCGTGCCCCACAGAGAGGGAGAGACGGCCACATACGGCCAATTCAAGACGAGGGGGTTGGGTGAGCCGACGGATGAGGAGAATGCAGCGCGGAGAGCGAGGTGCTAGCTATTGTACTTGTTCAGGGCTTCACTGTACCCGAACAGGCGCAATAGGGTACACCTCTCCTACCTCGGAGGTCTGAGGGACTTTGCCATCAAGCGGCGAGATATGACCGGGCGGTGCGGCCGACACCGCTACGCTGCTCATGAATGCCGCCTCAGGCTTTAAGAAGGGACCGCATCTCGTGATTGTGGAGTGTTTGGGAGGTAAACTTTAACACTTTGCTTTTAAATTCCTTTGCATGCATTTCATTATTTGTACTTGATTACACTTGATTTTCAAACACTTGCTTTGACTGACTGATTTGTTGTTTACCATGCAGCTCTGGGCATATGAGGTATTGGGGTTGCATCCCCCTGAGACACGCCATCCGGATCCGGACGTCATCCCTCGAGAACCTTTGTCTTGGGGGAGGGCTCTGATCACCGGTGGTGATCTTGGCGTGGGAACCTTCAGTTTTCAGCGTTTCACTTCGGCACTCGGCAGAGCTTCTACGGTAAGTAATAGATTATTTGCATGTATTCAATTCGCTCTCAATTTGTTTACTATCATGCATTTGCTTAAACTCATTTGAACATTCTTGCAGGTCCGCTGGCATGTATGGGACGGTGCCGACGAGCCTTACTTGGCACGGAGGCGAGAGATCCACGAGGGGAGGTCCCTACTTGAGTGCGGTGCGGCTGGATTACGGTACACTTGTAGTGACAGTGCTGCGCCCGGTCGTCTGGTGATGGACCCGCGTACTAGAGGCGCCCTTCCTCGCTTGTGTGTTGATGGCGTCTCGGTATCTTTGCAGCCGGTCGATGTCGGCGTTTCCCCGACGGCCTTTGATCACGGACCTCGGTCAACACCTATGGCGGCCTTTTGAGCTACGCGCGAGTATCGAAGAAGTATCCGGCCGGCTCGGCCGAGAGTCAGCCGAGTGGAGAGAGAAGATGGAGATGGAGAAGGCTGAGAAGGCTCGTGCTTCTGCAGGAGGAGTTGCAGGTGGTGAGGGCGAGGATGCCGCCCCTCGACCAGAGATGGTGGCACCAAGAAGGGGTACGCAGCCACCGGGCCGAGGAGAGACGGGAGACATAGACATCCCGAGGCCACCGACTGGCTTTCCTTCGCTCCGAGCACCGGTAAGAATTACTTCACTTATCAACCTTGCATGCTTTGGTTATGAATGCTGACATGAATTTTGACTTGTTTGCAGATTTCATAGGAGGCGGCACAGGAATTATATGAGCGTAATCGTGAGGACTTCGTGGTCCCGATACGCCGCCTATTATTGCCGGACAGAGGTCTCTATCCGCTCGCAGGATGAGCCAAGATCTCCCCGCCGCTCCCCGGCCTTCCGAGAGTTGCACCGATACGCGATTTATGTTACTTGTACTTTCATTTCCTTGACTATACTGTATACTGACTCCGTTTCTTGTTTGCTTGTCAATGCAGCCGCCTGTGGTCAGGAAGAGGCCACATGATGGAGCCGACGGTCCTGGAGACATGACCGTGTGGTTAGGACACTCGAAGCTGGCGGCGGCAAGACTCGAGGTGGAGAGACCACGGAGGTCGACTTGCCAGAGGGTGGAGGTAGTCCCTGAGGGGGTAGTTGAGACAAGCTCGAGCGATGATAGTATCAGTGATGCCAACTACCTCACTACCCGGCTGGAGCGACAGGAGCAGCGGCATGGAGATGAGACCAAGAGCTCCGACGAGACGATGGATGCGGAGGATTAGTACATAGTAGGCACAGAGTAGTTAGAGTTTTGCTTTTGCTTTTAGTCTTTTCTTTTGATTGGGCCTGCGTGCCCTGGTAGGTAGGTGGATTGGGCCTGCGTGCCCCAGTTGTAGATTTTCTTATTGGGTGTCATGTGCCTTGGTAGTTGATGATGATTTTGACTTTTCATGGATTTCATCAGATTATATACATGACTTGCACTTTCGCTGTTCATTGCATTATTCTCTGTTTTTATGTACAAATGAACAAACTTGTTGTAAAATATACTCTATTTATTCACAAAAACTTGAATCCAAGTATCGAATGTAAAGTTTAAGACTTGACTTCAAAGAAAGACTCACATGCTCGTGGATTTGAACGAAACATGATCATTTGAATTTAAGTATGACCGAAAGACATATTTACGTTCCACATGACTCGACACAATCCATGTATATGTATGATTGATAATCACCTTACACAAAATGACCTTAGAATGGAATTTGGTGTTCATAAGGCTTATTTGAAAATAAAAATACTCTATGAGCCTGTTTAAACCTCTCGAACTGCCATGCTATTGCCTTAACCAAGTCATAAATGACGGAAATGCCCCTGCGACCGTCTCAATCTGGCAAGAGGTCCCATGGAATCATTTTCGATATGGTGACGGCCGCCATTCCATGGCTTGAGCGGGCCATCGAGGTCCCAACCCCATGTATCTTTGAAGAACTGACCCGAGAACCATCCCGTCAAGTCACAAATACTCTTTGACGTGCGTCTTGATGGTTGGATGTGGCTTGCGAGGCTCCGAAATGGTTTTGAACATCCAATGGCCATCTTTGAACTTTGAAACTCCGTATCCCGTGTCCAAACATGTATCGGCTTGATAACTCGGGCAATGGGACGTTCCGTGAAGTCACAAATGCTTTTTGAGGCTTGGTTTGGGTGTTGGTATAGGGTAGAAAGGCTTAAAATAGGTTTTGGACCCAAAACATGCCAATTTGCATCTGCTGCTGTTGCTGCTGCTTTTGCAGGCCTTGAGCGCTCAATGTGGTTTGAGCGCTCAACTCCATGGCTTTAAGAGCTCAAAGTCTATGCTGGGCAGACTTCTAGTGTTGCTCCCCAATGCATTTTTGGACCCTTTTGCATGTTTCCCTCTACTCCAAACGCCTGGTTGCTCTGTTATAACATCTCCCAAACTTTGAACATCACCTTCCCAAGGCTTTTTTCACCCTTTTCCCACAAATGCTATGCATTTCCAATGCATTTTCAAATTTTCCAACAAAACATTTTGGAAATATGCATTTGACCACCTTGAAAATATGATCTTTGATTTCCAATGTTGCATGGCAAATTTGTAATGTTGCTCCCAAGTCCCCTATAAATACCAAGCATAATCAAGCATTTTTCCACACACCATTTCCATATCAACTTTCTTTCTTCTTCACACATCTCCTTCATCCAACTTTTCATCACTTCCTCATGGCTGCTCTTGACCCTTCCGTTATCAACACTAGGGTTGCCAGTCTTGAAAACATCGATTGGTTTAACTTTCGAGGTCTCGGGCTCAATGCACTTCGCCACCTTCACACTTTTCCTATCCTCCAAGACATTTTGCGTGCCGCCGTTCGTTGTTGGGACTCATAGCTCCATGTGTTCCGATTTGGCATGCAAGAACTTTGCCCGACCGTTGAAGAATTTCAAGCGTACCTTGGTGGTAATGCTTTTGCAGATCCCGTCATTCCACCTGTCCGCGTGAGTTATGCCAACATTCTCAGTAGGAAGCTTGGTCTTGGGAATGGCGCCGCCCATTTCTTGATTCGCAATGAGACCCTCGACGTCCTCCGACTCTTTGCAGATGACAGCCCTACTGGTGATCTTTTGGATTTTACCGTCCAAAACCGGCGCATGTTTGCACTTTGCATGTGTCTCCTTGCATTGTACTTGTTGGTTCCACACGACGGTCGTCCCAGTTCTGTCATTGTCGGTGTTGCTGCTTAGATTGAACAACAGAGGGATGTGGTTCCTTTGGTTTTGGCTGAGACAATTATGGGTTTGGATGCAGTTAAGGCTGGGAGTGCGGACATGTTTGCTGGGAGCCTGCTTTTACTTCAGGTTTGGCTTTTGTTTTTTTTTTTTTTTGGGCAGCTTTGGTTACTGGCTTGGTTTTGACTTTGGTTTGGATATTTGGGATTGAAGATGTGGCTAAGTGACAAGGTTGGGCTTTTGAGGGAGCCGGCGGGTGATTGGGTTTACGATCCTCAGACTTGGGCGGATAGGCCATTTGTGCATGATGAGGCTGATGAAGATGATTGGACTGATTTCTTCAGATCTTTGGAGGAGGATCACATTACTTGGAGATGTCACTGGTCACCTTTGCCAGACATGACAGCCAATCATATGGGAGACACATGGGTGATCTTGGCAGGACTACAAGGGTATGCATATTATTTTCCGCAGCGCATTCTTCGCCAATATCGCATTCGTCAAGAAGTGGAGTACATGGTGCCCGCCACTTTCAGCCTTCCTATGTTCAAGCATTCTGTCCTTAAGCGTTATCGTACTTCTTGGGGGCACAGAGTTGTTTGGGCTCCTGATCCTTACCCATCTATTCATTTGAATGGACATTACAGAAATTGGATGAGGGAGCAGATGAAGGCACGACGCCGTAGAAGTTAGCACCAACTTCCTTTCTACTCGCTAGGCTATTTCCGAAATAAATGGTTGATCCATGAGTGATGTTTTGGCATTTGGTTGTGTTGCATTCGTGTCATTTTATTTTATTTTTGCGTAGCTCAACACTTGTAATCGAAGAAGTGATTTGAATAAGATTGAACGATGAAGGGTTTCCCCCTCTTGGTTCATTTAATTCCATATGCTATCTCCTTCAGGTATTACGAATATATGGACCAACTCATGAAATTTAGACCGAACCCTAGGATAGGGTTGCCTACATATCCTTTTTCAAGGAATCAGGTCATGGCGTAGTTCAGGCAAAGGTTCACTCAGGTATTGACACTCTCCTTTTGCGCTCTAAATTTTGCCTGGCACCACCTTTTCAGGTTTTCAGTCCAGCGAGCTCTTTTGAATATTTTGCCTTACATTTTGCCTAGACCACCCAATGTGGGTTTTCAGTCTAGCAGGCTTGCTCTTAATTTTGCTTGGATCGGCTCGCCCTTGCGATTTTCCGCCCAACGAGCATCTCTCAGGGGTAATATCGCTTGAGTTGGTCTAAATTGACAAGATTGCTGAACTCATTACCATCCAAATCGATAATCACTGCTGCCCCACCGTCGAGGATAGTCTTGATAATATATGGTCCTGCCCATTTCGGCCTGAATTTTCCCCGTGGATCAAATATCGGTACCCAAATTTCTTTCACCACCATATCTCCTTCAATCAGATCCCTGGATTTCACTTTCTTGTTGAATGCATGAGCAATTCTTCTCTGATATCCCTGGATGTGATATAATGCCCGCAAACGCCTTTCATCAAACAACATTAGCTCTGCGAACCTGTCGCTTAACCAGTCAGCTTCATCAATCTCATTCTCTATCATCACCCTTAGAGATGTTACCTCGAGCTCAATGGGAAGTACTGCTTCCATCCCATAAACTAATGAATAGGGTGTTGCCCCTGTTGGAGTTTGGATAGAAGTACGGTATCCCCACAATGCTAAGGGCAGTTTTTCATGCCAATCCCTAGACGACTCGATGGTTTTCTCCAAGATATTCTTGATTGACTTGTTTGTTTTGCTTCCATCGCTACTGCTTTGTTCATTTGAGGCACATGCATAATCGCTGATTTATGCACTTGTACTTTGAATTCTTCAAGTACTTCTTCACCCCTTCCTTTGAAATGCACACCATTATCAGACACAAAAGTGTTGGGGACCCCATATCGATAAATGATGTTTTGCTTGATAAAATGTGCCACTTGCACTGCAGTCTATGTAGCATAAGAAGCTGACTCTACCCATTTTGTGAAATAATCAATTGCCACTAATATAAATTTGTGCCCATTCGACGCTGGTGGCGTGATTTTCCCAATCACATCTATCCCCCATACTGAGAAAGGCCAAGGCGTTGCCATCGTATGAAGTTCAGACGGTGGAACATGCATGAGGTTGGCGTGAACTTGGCACTTATGACACCTTCAACATAATTGAACATAATCTGTTTCCATGGTTAACCAGAAATACCCTTGCCTCAAAATCTTCTTTGCCATCATCAATCCACTCATGTGGGGACCACAGATTCCTTCATGAATTTCCTCCATTACCCTCTTGATGTCACTACCATAGATGCATAATTTGTGCATGCCACAATATGACCTTTTATATAACCTTCCACCACAGATGATGTACTGTGCCGCTAACCTTTGTAATGCTATCCGATCCTTCTTGGTTGTCCCTTCTGGATACTCTCCCTTCTCAACCAGATTCCAGATATCGTAATACCAGGGCAGACCATCATTTATTTCTCCAACATTCATCACATACTCATATGCAGGCCTATGCCTTTGCTCAATCATGATTGGTCTCATCCTCACCCCTATTGGCAATTCTACCATGGATGCCAAAGTGGCGAGTGCGTCAGCGAACTGATTTTTCATTCTCGGTATATGAGTGAAGGTTACTTGCTCAAATTGATGAATTAGGTCGTCGAGACCTTTGTGGTATGGCTTCAACTTTTCTTCCCGCACCTTCCAATTGCCATTGGCTTGAGAGACCACCAAATTTGAATCACCGACCACTTCCAACTTTTTCACTCCAATTTCGAGGGCAGCTTCCATTCCAACAATACACGCCTCATATTCCGCCTGATTATTGGTAACTTCGAAATTTAACTTGAAAGAGAGGGGAATGTGTGGTCCTTCTAGGGAAACCAACAGTATGCCGATTCCAAATCCTCTCTGATTCGCAGCTCCATCAAAATATAATTTCCAAACATCCTCTGATATTGCTATGACATGTTCATCGGGAAATTGGAACTCCGTATCTTCTGGCCCTTCAATCGGATGATCTGCCAAGAATTCTGCTACGGCCCTGCCTTTTACTGATTTTCGAGTTACATACTTGAGTTCGAACTCGGCCAACAAGAGCAGCCATCGTGCTAGCTTCCCGGTGAGTGCTGGTTTTTCGAACAGATATTTGAGAGGGTCCATTCGAGAAATCAACACTACCGAATATGCTAACATGTAATGCCTTAACTTTTTGGAGGCCCACACAAGAGCCCAACAGGTTTTTTCCAATGGCGTATATCTTTCTTCAGCTCCGACCATCTTCTTACTTAAATAATATACTGCCTTTTCAACACCCGCTTCACCTTCTTGTGCCAACATGCAACCCATGGCAGACTGTGTTACTAACAAATGCAGAATCAGAGGCTTTCCTGGTGTCGGTGGCATCAATACTGGGGGATTTTGAAGGTATTGTCGGATTGTCTCGAAAGCCTTTTGACACTTGCTATCCCATTTGAATGGTACTCCCTTCTTGAGCAGATGAAACATCGGCTCGCAAGTCGATGTTAACTTTGCGATGAATCTACTGATGAATTGGATTTTCCTGAGAAAGCTCCGCACCTCCTTTTCTATCCGGGGTGGCTCCATGTCAAGAATGGCTTTGATTTTTGATGGATCCACCTCGATTCCTCTCATGGTGATCATGAACCCCAACATCTTTCCAGCGGTGACCCCAAACGTGCACTTCTGCGGATTGAGACGCATTCGGTATTTACGAATTCTTTCAAAGAATTTGCGCAACGCTGGGAGATGTTCCTCTCTTTCTTTTGCTTTCACAATCATATCATCCACATACAATTCAACTTCCTTGTGCATCATGTCATGCAACAGGGTTGTAGCGGCTCGTTGGTAAGTTGACCCGGCGTTCTTTAGTCCGAATGGCATGACTCGATAACAGAATGTCCCCCATTCAGTGGTGAAGGTTGTTTTCTCTTGATCTTCAGGCACCATCAGAATCTGGTTATACCCCGAGAATCCATCCATAAATGACAGAAGTGCATGCCCTGCCGTATTATCCACCAATACATTAATGTGTGGCAAAGGAAAGTCATCCTTCGGGCTAGCTTTGTTCAAATCTCTGAAATCTACGCATACCCTGATCCTTCCGTCCTTCTTAGGTACTGGCACTATATTTGCCACCTACTGCGGATATTCAGTTACAATCAAAAAGCCGGCATTGAATTGCTTGGTAACTTCCTCCTTGACCTTTTCCACCCAATCTGGTCTGAATTTCCTCAATTTTTGTTTCATTGGTTTTGCATCGGGATACAAGGGAATTCGGTGTTGTATAATTTCAGGATCGATTCCGGGCATATCTGCATGAGACCAAGCGAAAACATCTTCGAATTCTTTGAGCAAATTGGTGAGTAATTCTTGTTCCTCCGGAGATAGCCCGAAACCGATTTGAACCATGCGAGGATTTTCCTCATCCCTCAATTTTATTGAAATAACTTCTTCTTTTATTGGCTGAGCGTGTCTTTTGTTTTCTTTCTCAATTAGCGCTTTGAGTTCTTTAGGAATTTCTTCCTCATACTCTGTTTCGTCATTATTTGGATCAACGCAATTTATTTCGGAGACAGCAAAGTAAGCAAACTCGGAATTTATTTCATTAACAAAGCTCTCCGGGGCACAGTACATGGCATTAGACTCGAATTCGAAACAGAAATGACGACGTGGAGGGCCATGAGGCACAAACTCTGACTCATAGTCAAATCTAAACCCTGATTCAGACTCGAACTCTAACTGAGTGAATGCATTAGTAAATTTTACAACAGGAGTGAAAGTGCAATTCTTGTATTCTCCGACTGCATCCACTATCAGCATGCTGGGATCCTCGAGGGCCTCCTGCCCAAGCATCATCACTGCTGGCTCTTCTTCATCCTTACCCGTTAGACTGACCTCATCAAACATTGACATTAAGATCCCACCATCCAAAGTTTCTGTCCAATCTGCTTTAAGGTCTTTCACCAATTTCTTGACCTTTTCGTGTTCATCATCGCTGTCCCAAGCATCGTTAGCAAAGATCTCAAACCCAGGGTGCACTTCTCCGCTTATTTCATTGACAAACGGCTCAGGCTGGCCGTGATAATGTGCATTTGACCCTGCCCTGACAAAGCAAATCTGGCGGTTAGCACTACTTTCTGCCCTTTTGGTTCTTCCCTTTCGCATTTCTTTTAGTGTAGGTTCATATCCCAACCCAAAACGACCTCGCTGAGAAGGGAATTCTGGAAACTGGGCCACCCCCTGGTGAGTTCGTCCTAGACCAGTGCCTGGCAGATATGACATCCTCCTCATCATCTCGAGGACAGTGGTATTGATTGAAAAGTCGTCGTCAACACGAAGTGTGAACACACCACCGGATGTATCGAAAGCAAATCCACCAATTTGAACATCGTTTTCATCGTGCATAATTTCTAGCAAGGGAGCATTATCTTCAGCATGAGGACGAATGCCCGTGTCTCCATAAAGGGTAATGGTTCCATTTTCTAATCCAAGCAGAACCTTCTGATGCAGAGTGGATGGAACTGCCATGATGTCGAGTCGATGCATCCAAGGACATCCCAACAGCAAGTTGAATGAAGCTGGGATTTCAAGTACATGAATCTCAACCGTCGATTTAAATCCTTCCGCCGCAATCTCCATTTCGACAGTTCCAAGCACATTACGGCGAGTGTTATCATAGGCTCGGACAGTGAACTCAGATGGCGTGAAATCCTTAGGTTTGAGCCCCAAGCACAAAGCTATTCGGAGAGGACAAACATTGAGGGCAGACCCGTTATCTATCAACACGACTGGGATCCATTTCCCCATGCACTTCATGGTGACATGTAAAAGCTTATTATGATCAGTTCCTTCAAGTGGCAAATCGGCTTCGGTAAAGGTCACCACATGCTTGACAGGTTTGGTAGTAATGGTTGGTTTGGTGACAATGGCAGCCATCATGGCTTCTGGAGTGATATCAGGAGCAATTTCCATGCAAGATAGTGCTTGAGCGAGTTTCTGTCGATGCTCGCTGGAGCTCATGAGTAGCCCCCAAATGGTTAAAGCGGCTGGGGTTTTCTCGAGTTGTTTCTGGATAGGATTCTCTTCGGCTGCTGGTGGGGGTTTTGGACGAGGCAAACGACTGTTGGTTGTGGATGTAGCGTGGGATTGGTTGGTTGGAGGGTTGAAAAGGGTTTGGAAATCGGTAGGATTGGTAATTAGGTCATTAGGGCCGTTTGAGTTATTTGGTGTAGCTGAGTTATTTTGTGGAGTTGGGTTGTTTTGTGGAGCTAGGTTATAGGGTGGTTGGTTTACGGATTTTGGAGGTGGGTTAGAGGTATCTCCGGTGTACACTTGGGGTGGTTGATAAAATCGTCCACTCTGAAGCAAATGAAGCACAGAGTCTATGTCATCTCCCCACAAATCGGTGTAATCTGTGTAAAAATCAACAAGGTCCCCCTCTGCCTTTCGCTTTCCTTTTGAAATGCTGGCTTCTTCCATGCCTTTGGTGATCCCTTCCACAGTTGCTTCACTCCATACATCCCCATTTTCCATTGCAGCCTCATTAACTGCCCAAACTTCGTTGTTTCCAACCCAAAGTGGTGCAAGTATTGCATCTTCATTCTGATTGGCCCACAAATTAGTCATGCTATTCTCTTTCGTCGGCTGTCCCCAAACATCGGGTAGGTCTCCGTTCAACACCATGATAATGCAATTTTCTGGAATTTGCACCTGAGGTACTTGAAGATTTTCATCAACTATGTAATCATAAGGTCTGAACTCTATCCCCTTTGTCATTCGGTTTATGGCATGTTCACTCATTAGGGAGAAATCAGGGCGACCTTCCCCACAACGGTGGCACTGGGAAATATGTTTCATCAAAGAACAAAGGGAGTGTGGATCCATCGAGAGGGTCATTGGGGTCTATGAGTTGCCATTCATTGGGTGCAGGATCCCATTCGTCTTCCTGTGCACCACTTGGCACCACATTCTCTTCCTGCCAATTCTGTCCCTGTCCTTCTTCCATAAGTTGTTGATTTTGTACCATCGGTAAAGGTTCAAACAGATTAGGAAGCGCAACTCCATCAAGTGGATCCTCGAACATTGGATCCCAAAACAGATTAATCAGGGGACCAAGTGGGGGTTCATCATTAAGTTGCACATTTTGAGGCCAAGCTTCTTCATTTATCACATTGTTGGCCACCATTTGTTCGTATTCTCTGGCTTCCATAGCCATGATCAAATCACCCCATTCTTGCCATATAGTAGGATCCAAATGTATATCAAGAAAGCATGTTTCGCAGTCATTTGGTATAGGCACAATGGGTTTAGGGTCTGTTTCTGGTACAATGAACTGGCTTGGATCGAAGGAGATGGAATTCTGGTCTTTTTTAGTGGAGCTGAAGGTAATCTGGCCTATATTGACATTTCTTTTATGAGTTGGCAAAGGGTTGGTGACAACATTGGGCTTTTCAGTGGGATCTCGGATCTGTTTGCTGTCAATGAGGTCTTGAATCTCATGATGTAGACGCTGGCATCTTTCGGTAGGGTGGTCGAGTGTTTGGTGGAAGATACAGAAGGTGTTAGGGTTATATGATGGTGAGGGATTTTGTGGAGGTGGGGTTGGTTGAAGGGGCTTGATCTTCCCCTGTTGTACGAGCCGCTCGAAGATAACAGGTGGAGGTAAGGGGAGAGAAGTGAAAATACGTCTGGTTCTTTGGTTCTGTGGAGGTTGATTTGGTTGAGCTAGTTGGGACAAGATAGCATTTATTGGTTTAGTCTTATGGGGTTGATGATTTATGGTGTTGGATGAGGAACCGGCTGCGTAGCTGGGGTTTGCGTACAAGGACGAGGTGTTCCCAATGTAATTGCGCTTGGGCCTGGGAATCGAATCTCCTTTCTTCAACACCCCACTTTGCAAGGCTTCTTTAATTGACAAGCCCGTCTCAAAGTAAGTCGCGAAGTCATGGGCTTGGGCCATTACCATATACTGAGCCAAATCTGGCTAAAGATTCTTGGTTATGATGCGCATCTGATCCTTATCACTAGGACGGTCAGTCATTTGCGCGGCCTTTGCTCTTCACCTCTTTACGAATTCTGCAAATGATTCCTTTTCCTTCATTTTGATGCTTTCAAGTTCACGAGTAGTGACTTTAAGCTGAACATTGTATTCATATTGCTTAATGAAAGCAGCCACCATTTCTTCCCAAGTTTGTCTCTTTGAAATATCGAGAGATAAAAGCCACTGGAGTGCGGGCCCTGTGAGTGTTTCATGGAACATTTGTGCCATAGCAGGCTCATCAACTTCTTGTAGCGAGAGAGAGCTTACATATGCCTGAATATGTCCTCTTGGATCCCCAGTCCCATCAAAATTTTCAAAGTCCACATGTTTGAACTTCTTAGGGAGTTTAGCGCCTGGAAATATGAACAGTTTATCCATATCAAAACCGGTAATGGCTCGTTTCTCACTCTTGGCCACAGACTCTTCTAGCATTTTAGCCAACTGAGGGTTTTCAGGGGGTTGTTCCGGCTGTTCATCATTGGGAATTTCCTGATCTCGAGGTTCACCCTCGGGGTGTCGCTGTTGAGGTGGGGGGAGTCGGCTCTGGATATTTACCATAATTGCCATGAGTTGGGCAATTCGAGTATCATTTCGGACCCTTTCATCATGCATCTCCTTTCTCAATTGCTCAAACTCATTTGTGGGACCCTGTTCCTGTTCAGCTGCCATACTGGTCTCAGCCTTTGGTGATAAGGATCCAGACAGTCTCTGTCCGGGAGGCCGAGTCCAAACAGGTAAGGTTTTCTTCTTCTTTGTAGGCCCAATGATTCAAGAGCTAAGCATAAAGCAAGAGCCGGACTCAGATGTGTACTCATTGTGCTTACTATGTACTAAAATGAATGATTTACAAACATGCTCACTATTGTCTCGTCATGACTCGATGCAAGGAGTTAGTCCTATTCCTATCTTAGGAATTAAACTACCGGTTCCAGATCTCACTTGGAATCATTGCACAGAAGATTTAACAACACCACGGGTAAGTCATTACTCTGTAGGTACAGTTTACCAACCTAAAGCCTAAAATGTTGGGACTGTAACCTTAAACTTTTCTTGACCATCCGAGACAAAGCAATAAGGTATCGTCATCCAGATACAATTGGTTCCAAGGCTAGTCCAAAACACGGGCGGCCGTTCGGGCACGACCAACACCGGAGGTATCTCAAACTCCGTGGATTTTAAGTCTCCTAGACTTCATGTACGACTTAGGGTTAGTCTACCGGATCCAAATCTCACTTAAGATCATTGCACAGATGATTATCCAACACCCCGGGTAAACCATTACTCGATGGATACGGCGTTTCAACCTAAAGCCTAAATGTTGATGCCGTAGCACTTTTCTTGGTCATCCGAGACAAAGCAATTTGGATGTTGCAATCCAGATACAAATGATCACAAGGCTAGTTTGAATCACGGGTGGCCGTTTGGGCACGATCAACACCGGTGGTATCTCAAACTCCGTGGATTTTAAGTCTCCTAGACTAAATTAGACAGTTTTGGAAGATTGCTTCAATCCTCAAGTTTTCTTTTAAGCGATAAGTCCTTGATATCGGATGGCTGGATTTGGGAAATCCCGGTCCACATGAATTCCGACAATGATCTAAGATCAGATGCCTAAGGGCGATTGATCCTTCTCGGGCCAAGGTCCCTTAAACCCGTTTAGATCAGTGTTTAGGAATTCGGTGATCCAGATTTTCCCATGTCCGGCCGTCCTAAGGGCTAACTTGTAAGAATAACGCGCATATGGGATGCATGACTCATCATCGGGCCGAAGCAATCTCCTGCTAACTGTCAAAGTATGGAAACCAAACGGGACCTCTATACAAAATTTCGACACTCGCGATGGCTATAGACAATGCAAATGCATGAATGCAACATGGCATGGCGAGGAAAACGGTAACACATAGCACATAACAAGATGGAGCATGTAAACTTAACTCACGGGTGGATTGCTAAACGTGGGGTTCTATGATTATCTATATGCAAAGGCAGGTTTTGGTCACCGAGGGTACCCCGGACTCAAATTCAAAACCGTCCCCTACCGTTAAAAAAAAAAAACGATAGTGACCATGTGATTTATCATGGTCGAGGGCTGCTGGGCATTTCGGGATTCCCTGTCACTGGCAAGCCGGGCAGGATTGCCAAAACACGCCAGCGGGGCTAAGAACCATGCAACTGCAATGCGAGAATCAAACTTCAAACATTTTCAAAATCCCACAAAATATTTTTCAAATTAAACCCACTCTTGATCAACACATATTTCAATAAAATTACACAAGTGTAATAAAAATTGCACAAGTTTAATTAAATAAAATATATATTAACCAAAGTCCCCAGCGGAGTCGCCAGCTTGTGGACGGGCCACTGAATTTAGTTTAAGTTTGTGTTTGAAAAGATTGTGATTGTTAGAGTCGCCAGCCAGATTTGAGGTCCGAATCCGAGAAACCGATAAAAATATGACTCGTTTGCCCATTGAAAAGATTTTACTGATACTGCGAAACCAGAAATTTCTCGGATTCGGGGGTTTGGTTACGAGAGGGGAAGGGTTTTACGGCACCCCTCTCGCCCGGTCCGCGAACCGGTCTCTACTCAATATTTCGTGGGATTCTGAAAATGTGTGAAATTCAATTTAATCACGAAAATGGGGAATTAGGGATGAGAACCATGTAAACAATAAAAACATAATAAATAATGTAAATTTAACGTGGATGCTTGTGCGTGATGATCTACATGAAAATGGGAGATTAACAATAAAGAAAAATTACAACAAATATTTACAGAAATTAACCACAACAGAAACTGTATCACAACTCCAGAAATCATGCACATGAAACTTAATTTGACTTATAATCTGGATTTCAGCAAGGAGATTGAGCGCTCAAAGATGAGGGACTGAGCGCTCAAACTATTCAAACCAGTTTGAGCGCTCAAACCTTATCGATTGAGCGCTCAAGCCAGTTTCTGGCTTCTGTGATTCTTTGCACTTTCATCCCTTCTTTACTCTTTATTTACAAGATCTAACATCAATAAAATGTTTTTACTGAAGAATCAAATGAAAACAGACAGATTGCTCTCATAAATAATGATGAAAAGAAGAAAATCATCAAGTTTAAACAAAAGAAATGCTTGGAAATGGAAGAAAGAAGAGAGTTCAGATCACATGCATAATAACAAAACCCCACACACGCTTGATTTTCAGAAAATCATGATCCATCATCAAAACATCCAAAAATCAACAATCTGCTCAAGAACAGCTTGAGTGCTCAAGTAGGTAGCATTGAGCGCTCAATCCATTACATGGCTTTCTGATTTTTATTAAGAAAACAGATTTTGGATGATTTTCAGGACCATAAAACGTGAGATGAAGGTTTATGAAGCTAGTAAGTCACTGCTTCGCTTTCGAATATTTGATTGAGGCTTGATTTTCATAAAATGGTTAGTCTATGCTCATGCAAATCATTTTAAAGTAAAATCAAGCTGTTTTAAAGATTATATGAGCATAATTTAACTATTAAATGATGATCAAAATCCCAGATAAAACTTAAAACTCAGCAAAACAAAAACTGCCCAGAACTGGACTTGAGCGCTCAAGGCTGGAGGCTTGAGCGCTCAACCCCTGTTACAACTGCAGATTTTTGCAGTGATTTTAAACAACTTTCAGACCTTTGTGAGTTCAATGCAAGTATGAAGAACTTGATTAAACTCACTGGTCACCCTCAGATGGACCAAAACAGTTGGATTCACATATCAAACTACCTTTTTACTTGATTGGCTGCTTGAACTGGATTGTGGGTTTGAAGATGAGAGATTGTTGGGATTTTGGTTCAGTTTATAGACTGAATCGTGTATAGTATGAGGTTGATTGTCAAGAAAAGGCTGAATTTGTGTTTTACAGGTGATTTTACAAGTGGATTTTCATGAAGGAGAGTGGGTTTGTAGAGAGAGAGTGAGAGGACGATTTCCTCAGAGAATTGGGAGCTATGGAGCAGAATTCGTGATCCCCTCATAAGGAGATAGTGGAGGGTTTATATAGAGTGAGTGGAGGGAAGGCAGGAGAGAGAGAGGAAGTGGGTTTGTAGTTTAGGTGTAGTTTAGGTGTAGTGGAGGGTATTATACGTGTAAAATACGTATAGAGGTGGTTAGACGCTCCACTCTGCATGAAATCTCATGATGAGATACTCTGCAGATTCCCGGACAGGATTCGAGTTGGCGCCAAAGCCGTAGGCTTGAGCGCTCAAGGTGCTCCTCACAGATTGAGCGCTCAAGGTCTAAGGCTTGAGCGCTCAAGGTGCTTGGTGGCAGACTGCTTGGCTTAACTTGGTTCAACAATGCTTGGGCTGGTTCAGGTTATTTGGTTGATTTTGATCAAATTCAAGTCATTTTCACAAGTTCCGGGTAGCCATGATTGGTCCGTTTCATCATTGGGTGTGCTCAAGTGCATCTTGGGTTCAAAATCGGGGTGTCTACACCGGTGTTTGGTTGGTGTGTCAGTTTGGTGGTCCAACTCGCATTTTTAAGGCCTTGAATCAATGTAATAAAAGAGCATCGAAAATTTAAATGTTGCTTTTGGGGTGCCATGTCTTTGGTTTAAAAAAGAAGAACCCCTAAACCTTAATCCATTTCCTTTTCCCCCCAAATTCACCCATCTTAATGATAAGAGAGAGGTGGAAAGACGGTCAACTGACCCTTTGACCCGTTGCTATGAATTTACAAGTTTTCCAGAAAATGAAAAAAAGAAGAAAGGAAAAAAAAAAAAAAAAAAGAGAAAAAGAAAGGAAAAAAAGAAAAGAAGAACATTGCAGTCAAGTTGAGAGGGACCATCCGATTCTTCCCCACTCTCTCTCTCTCTCGCTCCACCTCATCATTCTCATTTTCCCTCTTCCTTCTTCTCCATTCAAACCTTAACCTCTAAACCTTCTAAACCTAAATTCACCAAAGTTATGGAACCCTAAGGAGCATTCTGATGCTGAATTCGGAGGGGATGATTGAACATGCGTTGGACATCGGTTGGACTGGTGGTGGTGTTAGTTATTTAGTTTTTATTTTATTTTATGTGTTTGTTGGGTCAGGAACTCTGTTATGTTAAGTGTTTATTTTATGTCGGTGGATAGACCGTATGTGTGGTCGGAGGTTGTGTTAAACTCTATTCATGTCATGTTTAAGTATGATGGTAGTATTATGTGATGTTTATTGTGATTGTGTTATCTGTGTTGGTGACAGCCAGTCTGGGTAGACTGACCATGAGCTTCTATAGGCTGTCACCATTTGCATGTTTCCCATTCGCTTGTTAACCACGATCGTTATAAGCCTAATGAAGTCCTTGGTTGACCCGATGCATGTCGTTTAACCTCTTGCATGCATGTGATTTATTTAGATTTTGAATATCTGGTATCTTGATTCGTGTGCTTTTATTGCATATCTTGGCATTGTTTTGACTGGCATGTGGTGATTTTGTTCAATCCACATCGACCGCCAGGCGCCTTACATGGGATGTAGAGTGTTTCGGTGAGTATGAGTGATATTGTGACACTGGGGAGCATTCTATCTTAAACTTTGTTGAGGGATGATTTATTCGGATTTTCTTTGCTAGGGCATGCATGTGACCGAGTTGTGGGTAATAAAGAGATAATGTTTGAATTGTTCATTTGATTTTGTACAGGTTGCATAACCCTCGTATACATTATTGAGTCGTTGTGTTTGTTAGTTTTGTTTCGCTCGTTACTAGGGACTAGCAACGCTCAAGTTGGGGGATGTGATAGGCGCGTGGGAAGATTGCTTTTGAGCGCCTAAGTAGGGTGATTTAGCATGTTAGACGTGCGTTTCAGCTGTGTTTTCCATTTAATATGTGCACGTGGTGTTTTTGGGTATTGAGTGTATTTTGCAGTCAATTCAGGGATGTGGGTGCAATTCCTTGGCCTTAGAAGGACATGTACGTAGACCAAGAGTTAGAAGCAAGCGGATTTTGCATGGAGGTGATCAAAACCCTTCGGGAGCCTACCCCAATTCCTTGGAGCGCTCAAGTTTGGTACAAAAAGCTCAAAAACTGAACAAAAAGTTCTTGAGCGCTACACCACTTTTGGTGTAGCGCTATCGGCGTATTAGAGGTCAATGGTCAACCAAAGGGTCAACGGTTAGCACGGAGGATAATGAAGCGGTAGTGCTACCCCTAAAGCTAGGTAGCGCTACCGAGAGCTTAGCATGGCCATGGAACGTCGTCGTTTTGCCTTCGCGTGGAATATTTTCGGATTTTCGTCATTTTTTCTTGAGGATTACCTATTTTAAATATAAATACTTCTGTTTTAACCTAGATGAGGGTTCCACAAATTTTCCTTAGGTTTTGTTCTTCGAAGTTTTCGGCTAGAAAGATTTCAAGCTTTCAATATTAGCACTTCGCATTCAAGTTTATGTTCAGAATTTCCGCTTGTGGATTGGTTTCGCGTATCGACATTTAAGTTTAATCTTCCGTTTGCAATCTTGCGGTATCGTTTTGTATTGCTTTCGTATTTTATTCTTTAAGCATGCTTAGTCCTAGGTTTAATCTGATTTCTGTAGTTATTATGATCATGAGTGAGTAGTCGCCTTGAGTGCAGTTGCGGGGCGAAGGCGCCTACATCTAGACTAACCAATGTTTCACCTCGGGCCAAGTTAATTCAATTTTTAAGCAATTTTTGGAACTAGAAACTTTTCTAACAAACAAACCTAGGCATGACCGGAATTCAAACGCGCACGGAATCTGGTGACAGGTGGTGCGCATTTGTTAGGAAGCCTTTCTAGTATTCTAAAATCAGTAAAAGGAGTAATTGTGGCCCGAGTAAATATCAGTTAGGCTAGGCGTGGACGCTGGGTTCCCTCAGCTGTGCTCTCTTTATCAATTCGCATTCAACTAAATTAGTTTAGCAATCAGTCAGTAAATTCATCAATCAAGGGGTGGCTACCTAAGAGCCAGTCAAAACTGCATTTCACACTTTTGAGTCAAGCACTTTAGTCATCTTGGTGGTTTGACTCCGGTACTTTCGGATTTATTGTGCTACATTGGTCAAAAGTCCTGCGCTTGGGACGCGTCGTTTTTCGTCTTATTCTTAGTCACCTGGTCGGTCAAGCATATGTGTGTGTGTGTGTGTGTGTGTGTGTGTGTGTGTGTGTGTGTGTGTGTATATATGTATAAAATTCGTATATTCATAAAGCTACCTTCTCTTCCCAATTCAAAATCACTACTAACCTTCCCCCACACCACATTCCACCCTAAAATCTACAAAGTCCACCCTTCCTCACCCTCTTCTGCCTTCAACCACCCATATCACTTCCCTCTATCAACCCCACACAACCTCTTGGGTTTCACTCCTTCCACATTCTATCCCAACCATTACACTCCCCCTCTACCCTATTTAAACCCCAAATCAGGCCCTTCCTCTCTACCACACTCCAAACACTTCCCCAAACTTAGAAAATTCACAAGGGAGAGAAAAAAGGATCCATCAATGGAGTTTTAGAGAAAGAGAGGAAATGTTGGGTATTCACCACTATACACCACCACACTTGGGATTTTTCATCAACATCATTTAGAGGAGTCCTAAGAAGCCCCAAGCCACCATCAATTGCATCCAAGGCCAACTGGAGATCCATTTCAATTCCATTTTTGCCAAAACCCAACAATTCACCAAATCTTTCAATTTCAAGGTAGAAACCTCTTGCCAATTAATTCTAAATATACTATGTATTAGAATTCCCTAAAATTAGTTTATGGGCCAAAGGATATGTTCTCACGCTAAGGGATTCAAGAATCCCAAACCAAAACTTGAAATGCTCTATTTTTCGCCCAGAGCCTATTCATATAGAAAATCTAGAGAGCTTCTCTTTACATTTTCAAATGTTGATATTACACTATGGCCCCCTATATTTGCTATCTTCTACAATTTTAACGCTAAATCACATTTTTACTACGTATTCAATCTCTAACTTTATTAATGTTTGGACATATTAATTGTTATTCAGGTTATTAGGACCTTATTTGGTATTTACTTTAGTTATTAAAATGTGGTACAATGTGATTGTTCATTAATAAAACTTATTTAAGCAAACAAATTAGATTTTCAACATTAATATCTATTTTATAAATAAGCTTTTGAAACATAAGTATATACACATTAGATTATTTGTAAGATTGATATTAAGATGTCTACTTGTTATTGAAATTACCAAATTTCCCGTGATAGGTTAAATGACCATTTTACCACTTAGTGTATTAAAATGTGCAAAATATGTCTACGCTTATTAAAATCATCCAAATCACTTTATAATTATAAAATTACATTAATAACCTTTTACCATGGTATTTTACCAAATTACCCTCCACCATGTCATATAACAAATCACCCTTGAACTTAGTTTTACGATCAAAATGCCCCTATAATTAGTAAAATTACAAAAACAATCCTAGACTTACTAAATTACTTTCATAAAATTACACAACCAACCCTATAATTTTATAAATAACACTTTAGATACCTTGTAGTTTATTTAATTACACTTAAACTCCTTTTTTCTTAGAATATCTACTACTTATGAACTATAGATTTACGTGTCAATAGCTAGAGAGTCGTATGGACTGTTTGGTTAAATTACATGGTTGTTTGAACCCTTAAAATATTGTTATCACTTTGATTTGCTTTGTTGTGTTACATTTACCATATAATTATTGGATTATTAGAATGGATAATTAGGATCTTGGGTTGGTGTTCAGACACAAAAATAACCTGGACTTTTAAGTCAAATGAATAATTAGAATATTGATAGTGGATTATTGGAATGATGCTTTTAGATGGTGTTTGATGGGCTCATGGAAGAATGGAAAGATTATGATTGATGGATAATCAGAGATATGGCAACCCTAAGTTATGGCATTGCGTGATTACTTCGTATAAATTTTTAGTTAACAAAGGGTGGTCTATAATATAGTATTGAATCACTATCTATATACACCCAAGGTTACACTCAGTTCCTCTTGGGCCCAGTGGTACATGAAGTCCCTGGGGAATTAATCCTTGTGAGGCAATTGATGATTCCGACCAAGTAGATAACTTAGGCCTTTTCATCTGGGGCCAGTCAAGATAAGCCAAGGGGGAGTTGAATTACGATAGGGCATAGTCTTAGTGGTTTTATGGGAGGATAGAGGTCAAGGACATAGATGAAATTGTAAGTTAAGGCTAGAAATCATTTATCTGTTATTTATTTTTGTACTTCCTTTTGATTATACTATATATGAACTTTGGCTAACTGTTATGTAAGAGTTGGTGAGTAAGGGTTAGCTATTGAGTGATTTATCACTCATGGTGTTGTTGTTGGCCCTGACATATCATGTCATCCAATGTAGGTAAAGGAAAGGAACTATACTACTAGACATAGGAAATTGTGGCTGAGCAAGTGCATGAGGAGAACTAAGATTCGAATTTGAATATCTATGAACATTTTGAAGTCAGGAGTTTCTTTATTTTTGTATTGGATAAATGTAACCTAATTTCTCAACAAGTACTTTGACTTATTGTAATCGAACTAATGTCATTTTATGTTATTTTTGTTGCTTAATCAATAAAACCATTTTTAAATTAATTGAACCTTTTTAAACTAATGATTTAAATAATGCTTACAAAAAATTGGGGTGTCAGATAAAATACTTGTGCCCTATAAATTGTACAACTATTTTATGCACTACAAGTTATGGTATGAACAAAAATGGTTTCACCATTAATAATAGGGTCTTGTTAATATGTGCCCTAAGGGCATATGGTAAGATTGCATTAACTCCTCTATTCTACTCTCCTTTTATGGGGAATACAAAGATTATGGTAGAGTAATAAATTGATTCTTTTGACAAGATTAATTTTTTTGAACATGGGACACCAGTACCCCCAATTTGTTGTTCATTCCTCCTCCCCCGCCAAATCTCTGCAAATCATCTGCAAGTACTCAAAAGTCCCCAAACAATTGAACCCCCTCAACATTCATAATATTAGAAAAAAAAAACAGAAATTTTACGCACAAAAATCCAACAAATCCGAATCAGATTAATAAAACTTAGGAAGTACAATTGACAAATATTTCATTCTAGCTCTCAGACCATGTCAACATGTGTGCAATAGTAGGATAAAAAAACCTCAAAAAATATTTTTCAGAATAATCAAAATTATAGATATTTTAATTTAAAAGGTAAAATCCTACATTCAATCACGCCACCAACCTTTCTAACATCCTTTCTTTTTTTCTTTTTTTTTTTTCTCTCTTTCTCTTCTTCTCTACCTAGAGTATGTAACATTTTTTTTTTCAATTTTTTAAAATAAAGAAACTTGTGGGAGATGAAAGAGCTAGGAAAACAGAGAAAAAAGAACAAGAATGGAGGGAATTGAAAAGTAAAAGGATATTTTCGTCTTACTAGAACAAGTTTTTTTCCTCATTAACTTCTTTCATTATTTCCTATAGTAGTGGGGTTTAAATGATCTCATTTAATGATGTTTAACATATGCCCCTATGGCACACATTAACAAAACCCTTAATAATAACCAAAATTATCCTATTTGGGAATTGTTGCGTAATAAATGGAAGGTAATAATGAAATTGGAGAGAGATAGCTTCATATTAATTAAACCCTCAATTAGTAAGGGTATTACAAGAATTTTATGCATTTTGAGGATGAAAGACAACTCATAATGATGTCATGGACTAGAACATAAGTAGGGATTAGATTTGGGATCGATGTCTATTTAACTTTCTCACTAACAAAAGAGATTACAACACACAATGTGCATCTAATACAACTTGAAAAAGACCTAGCTAATACACATGAATGAGACAAATAGCACACCTATATCAAATGAGTGATACTCGAATGATGTTGATTCCTCTTTTTTAGAAATGTTAACTACTAATCCTAGCACCTTATTTCAAGCACTCCAATTTTTAAGTCACATGCGTATTGTATTCATAAACTCAATACATAATGTTAAATTCACATAGAAGAGAACACATTCATACTATCTTGGTGCAAATGATGTGTGGATCCTTCTCTAATTTTAGCACGAAGTTTACTACAATGTGCTAAAATTATAGTTTCAAAACCATATTTCCAAAAAGGGTTTTGCTATATATGGTTAGCCCTGATTAGGGGATTCTTGCATGCAAGAGTTAATTCTTTCGTGTAAGAGTTCTCAAACATACCAGATGAAGAGTCAGTCTGCACGAACACTTGCATGCAAGAATTAATTCTTCAATGCAAGAGTCTCTCCTTAAAATAAGCCCACTAGACTTTCTTTAGCATTTTCCTTTCCAATATCAGCCACTCAACCTAATTGTGTCTTCTTGAAATTCCATGTCATGTCTAACTAAGGCCCTGGAGTTCGGCCCAGACTTGACTGTCTTTTTATGAGGCATTGTTGTGCCATGTTTGATGTCCATCTCAAAAGATGACCCAGAAAAATTAACCTTAATTTTGTTGGCTTCATATTTTTAACCTTAATTTTGTTGGCTTCATATTTTTAGAATTCACATGTATATTCTTCTCAATGTACCCTTATCAAACTACTTCTATAAACAATAATAATAAAAATTTTCCAATAAAATAAATAAATAAAACTATAAGTTTCCCTTTTAGTTTGTATAGGTAAATCATCAACTAGCTTGTGACCGATGCACTGTTTATAACACACAGCTTTTCTACTTGAGGAAAAGAAGGAAAATACAGTTACTAGTAAAACTACCGCCGTGAGAGCTGTTCATCAACCTGTATGCGCTTTTCCGACATTTGATAGTGTGATAAATTTATCTTTGGTGTATGTATAATTCATTTGATATGAATGTGTTATTTGTCTCTCGTGTGTAAAAAGTCTTTTTCGGAAACTTGTTGTGTACGTCGCCTCCACGGGCTTGGAAAAACTATTGTTTTAAAAATGGAGTCTCCACCCGGGTTTTTAGAAAGGTTTAGGACCCGAGAAACCAATTCGAAAATTATTTAGAAAACGATTTGAAAACCAAAGATTCGTTTTGGATTCGAGAGCCAGGCTATAAACGGGGAAGGGTTTTAATGCACCCCGCTTGCCCGATTAAAAATCCATCTTTACTAAATATTTATGGAATTTTTAGAAAATATTTGAATGCAAAACTTTATCCAAATAAACAATTAATCATGCAAAGCAAATGATAATAATGAAAAATAAGTAAATAATAATTAACATAACAACAAGCAATCAAACATTGAACCAAGATTTCAAACTGCCTTGTGGAAAAAATGATTCAAAAATTTCGGTTTTGGAAAAGAGTGTCATGCAATACTCTATGTATACCATGCATTACAAATAGAGTGCCATGCGGCATTGTTAAAGCAGTAAACAGTTTGAAATTTGGTTTTCGGGGGAAAACAGAACAAACACATACATAATGACACAAATGGATGAAAACTAAGTTATTTTTAAAACAGAAACTCATGTTTTTGTATTTGAAATGTCTCTCCTAAGCCAATTACTCCTTTTGGCCCAATGATTTTGCCAAAGGAATAATCTTGGAGATTTTTAATTAACAAAGAAAAATTTTATCAATTTTTGCTAAAACATGGATCCTTCAAGTCCAAGGGAGGTATTAATGAACCACCTTGAACCTGGCTTCACCCCCCTTAGAAATATGGAAGCAACTGGAAACCAAAATTATACCTTCAAACAAACTTTACCCGGAATGGAATACCCTTTGAATCTTCACTCACAGCTTGAGCCTCCTCCTTTCTCCAGATTCTGCTCTGATTATGGCAATATGGTTGTTTGGGTTTTGGGTTGGACAGAGTGAGTGAGAGATGGGGCACAGTTTGGACCGAAAACAGAGATATCGGGTTTTAAAATGGGTTTTATTTTCTGGTGGGTTTTGGGGATGATTTCTTGAGAGTGAAGGTGATGGGAAACAAGTAGGATATAACAATGATGGATTTTCAGCAGAGCTTGCAAAGGTGTTTCATGGTATTTTTCCAATATTTTTTTTTTCATTCTTTTTCACTTCCAACCGATCGGGTATAAATAGGGAATTGATCCTTGGCCATCAAGTATACTTGATGTGCACTCCAAAATGGTAGGCTACACACAATCATCATGAAAAAAGAGAGTAAAGGTCAACAATTTGAGCTGCTGGGTGTTCTGCAAAAGTAAATCCGATGCTTGACAGTGTCGTGCGACATTGCAACTCTACCGTGCAGTATAGAAACTGTGTTGCACGCCACACTTCCACCGCCAAAGTTCGAAAAGAGCACCATGCACAACTTAGCAAGTGTCATACGTGAGAGATGAGTGTCATGCGACAATGTTGACCAAATTAACTTTTTTTATCTTGCAGGGTATCATTTCGAGAGGCTTTCCGAGAACTTCTTTTCATCATCAGGGATTAAAAACATGTACGGGAGTCTCATTTTGGGGTGTCTACACTTGTACCATTCTTGATTTTCTTATCACAAACTTGTCCATGGTTCTTGTAATAATCTGAAATTTTTAATAAAATTTAGGATTATCTAATTTCATTTTTATTACTCTAATTATGTTATTTAATTTCTAATTGTACTTAGGGCCCTTAATTTGCAATTACTATGGTTTATACCTTAATACTTCCAAATTACTACAAATTCGACCCTAAGGCATGTTTACATTTTAATTGCGGGCATTACATTTTTATAAATTCATTTCATATCTAATTATACACATTCATAAACATACACAAGCAATACATACATGTACAGACACATACAGACACATATGTGCATACATGTACTTTATTCATCATCCTACACTACTCAACCAACACCAACCACCACCAATACCACAATCTACCTCCTCCCATCATCCAAAATCAGTCAACATGACCTCCCTTGACTGCCCATATACTCCAAACCCACCCCCTACCCCAATCACTTCCTAACCCACTATGGTACTTCTTTCACCCATCCTACACTCAAAATCCATTTTATACTCCCCCAAACCCCAAATCCATCCACACAATCTATTTCCCCTCTCCTTCACTCTCTTCCTCCTCCAAAATCCTTCAAGAACTCCCAAACCAAAAACACAAAGCCCCATTAACATCCTTCAAGTTCTAGAGAGAGAAAAGTCAAGAAATTTGGGTTTCCACTTCAAAACATCAACCACAAGCTCCCACCTCACATTTTCCACAAGATCATTCAACACACTCTAAGGTACCCACATTTCACCACCAAAGCCACCCAAGGCCGGCCAAAGAGCTCCCTCCACCGGTTTTTCGCAAAAACCCATTTTTTGCCAAATCTTCGCAAAACAAGGTAGAAACTTGTACCCAACCTATTCCAATCTTTTTAATGTGTTATAATAGTCTAGGAGTAGTTTATAGTTGATGGGTTAAAGCCCCAAGTCAAGGGTTTCACGAAACCCAAGCCAAAACGCGATGTACCACGATTTTCTCCTGGGCCGGTACCCTTATCCCCCATTTTGTGGAGCCAAAACCACTTCCCCACTTTTTTTGGTACCAGTTCTAGGAAATCAGAGCTGGGTACCGCTTCCCCTAAAAAGGTGGT
The DNA here is from genome assembly GCA_022606695.1 of Vaccinium macrocarpon. NCBI lineage: Eukaryota > Viridiplantae > Streptophyta > Magnoliopsida > Ericales > Ericaceae > Vaccinium > Vaccinium macrocarpon. Next base: position 24,511,691 of record CM040176.1, read on the forward strand.
ACCGGTTTTGGGCTCTTGAACCCCTATTTGTGTGACCCTTTTGACCCCAAACCTTGTTTTCGTGCTTAGTAAACCTTAGATTCATTTTGGTTCATGTTTTTAACTATTCCAAACATGTTTAACACATTACTAAGTGATAGGTATGTGGGAAGCTTGCTTTCCAGCGCCTAAGTAGGGCGAATTAGCACGTTAGAGGCGTGATTTTATTCCATTTTCCACTTGATGCGGTGTGTTCTTGGTTTTTCGTGTGTTTGGTTGTTTTGTAGGGAACGGGTCAGAAAAGAGCACGTGAAGTGGACACATGGCGGTCAGGCACGTAGGGAACCAGTGGGGCCCAAGTGGGGATGGCCAAACAAGCTTGGAATGCATTTTAGAAGATCCGGTATCGATACAGGGATTGTCCTGTATCGTACAGTGTGCAACATACAGGAACAGAATATCTGGATATCAATACAGGATTTCTCCTGTATCAATACTGAATGCCATATAATTGGCCGTTTGACTTTGTTACGGATTTTGACTTTGGTAGGGAGTATAAATACCCCGTTTTGGGGACAAAGTAGGGTTCCACGAATGATACCTAGGTTTTACTTTCTGAAGTTTTCGGCTACGGTTTCCAGTTCTACATTCAGCATTTAGCTTTCAGTTTATTTCCGGAATCTCGGTGTTGGATTGGCTTGTTGCAGATCGTTAATCAAGTTCAAGTTTACCTTTGCAATTACGGTATCGATTTTCATTGTTTCCATATTCTATTCTTCAAGCATGCATAGATCTAGGGTTAATTTGATTCCTGCAATCTTTATAAGCATGAGTGAGTAGTCGCATCGAGTGCGGCTGCGGGGCGAAGGCACCCGCATCTAGGCTAGTCGATATCTCACCTCGGGGCCGAATTAAATCAATTTTCAAGTAATTTTGGGAACTGTAAACTTTTCTAACGAACAAACCCAGGCATTACCGAAATTCGAATGTGCACCAAATCTGGTGATAGGTGGTGCGCATTCGTTAGGAAACCTTTCTCAGATTCTAAAATCCGTAAAAGGATTAATTGTGGCCCGAGTAATTATTGGCTAGGTTAGGTGTGGACGCTGGGTTCCCACAGCTGCGCACTCTTTATTATTTCGCATTTAATTAGTTAAATTCGCTTAGTGGTTAATTAATTAATCTCATAAAATCGAAGGGGTGGCTACCTAAGAGCCAATTAAACTAAAACTCTACACTTTTAAGTCAAACACCGTTAGCCGTCTCTGTGGTTCGACTCCGGTACTTTCGGATTTATTGTGCTACACTGGTCAAGAGTCCTACGCTTGGAACGCGTCTTATTTTTAGTCACCTGGTCGGTCAAGCATTTTTGGCGCCGTTGCCAGGGACGGCGACGTGTTCAAGAGTGTGAGTTTTAGTGTGTTTGATTTTTTTTTTTAGCATCTTTTTGTTTCTAGGTTGAGTCATCTAAGTTAGTCGAGTGGCAAGTGTTTTGAGTCTCGAGTCGAAAAAAAAAAGTAATAAGGAAACAACTAGGTGAACGAGGTGAGAATGGAAGAATTCTGTGAGATGTGTGAGTGTTGGGGGCATTCTGTTTATACCTGCTCCGCTTTTTATGCACTCAAAGAAGCTTATTGTGGACGGCCCACGGAAAACGGTTCAAGTTTCGCGTTTCAAAAGATTGTGTTTGTTAGAGTCACCACCCGAATTTGAGGTCCAAACCTGAGAAACCAATAAAATATGACTCGTTTGCCCATTTGAAAAGGATTTCACTGATCTTGGCGGAGCCAAAGATTTTTCGGATTCGGGGGTTTGGTTACGAGAGGGGAAGGGTTTTACGGAACCCCTCTCGCCTGGTCCGTGAACCGGTCTCTACTCAACATTTTGTGGGATTTTGGAAATGTTTGAAGTTCAACTTTAAACACAAAATGGGGGATACGGGAATGGCAAGCACGTAAATGACTATTAAAACACCAATTAAGTGATGGTGGATGCTTGTGCGAAGTGTACAATGCGATGACAGAATGGTATAAACAAAGAAAATGACAACGAAGGAGAAAATAGAACTTAAAACACCATTTTGAACAGAATTATTTGTCTTTCCGACACTATTTTCATGTTTTGGAGGGTTTTGATATAGAAATGAGAAAAACATAGAACTACAAAGTTGTAGCCCTTCAAATTATCTACGTTTTGATATATAATACGCCCAAAACAGAGTTTGGAGTAAAAAGTTATGGCGGAAACACTGTGATTGACTTTCTGTTGGGGTTTGAGCGCTCAATGGTAAGACCTTGAGCGCTCAAGCCACTTCCAGGTCGCCAAATTCTACTATAACATGACATTGGATGATCAAACAACCCCAAATCAATGATTATGGTTTGCTTACCAAAACTGGACAGAAACATGAACTCCGAAAGCTTTTATAGGTAAATAATGTTGTTGAAATCAACTTGGATGATGTATGATAGATGAACATGGGATAAAATACTTTTCTTGATACTTTTCAGACCTTGTAGGTTCATTTCAAGTATGAGGAACTTGAATGAGCCCACAGGTCTCCCTCAGTAAGACCAAAATGGTGATTTTCACATGGTTTTAACTACCTTTTGGCTTGATCAAGGCTTGTAACTTGGCTTTTGATTAGATGATGGTGTGGGGCAATGAGTTTAGAGTGTGTTTTAGTGCTTGAGAGACCTGATTGGTTCAATATGATGTAGGATGAAAGTGTATTTGTAAGCAAGAAGATGATTTTTGGCTTGATAGAAATGGATTTTGATGGTAGAAGAAGCTTGGATGAGTTTGGTGAGTTGGGACTGAGTTATGGGTGTGAGAAGTGAGTTGTGATGACTGGAAGAGTACGAAAATAAGCCAAGAGGAGAGTGCACTTGAAGCTAAATGGCCATGTTCTTGATGTAATCAAGTGGGTTTGTTTGAAGGAACTTGAAGGGATGAAATTAATGGGTTGATTGTGGACTGGTGTAGTGTATATGCTCTGGTGGAGGCAGAAAATGGCAGTAGGGGCAGCCAAGAGGGTGAGTGAGGGAGTGGAGGAGGTTTATATAGAGAGAGAAATGGGTTTAATTTTTGAATTGGGCTTGGGGGGTGATTGAGGAGATGTTCAAGGGTCTAGGAAGTGTATTTAGGCAGTAGAAAACATAGGTAGACGCTCCTCTTGCAGTAGAATATCATGATTAGATGCTCTGCAGAAAACTGATCTGGCTCAAAGTTGAGCGCTCAAAGCCATAGGATTGAGCGCTCAAGGTGGTTTTTAGGGCTTGAGCGCTCAAGGCTGTTGCTCAAAAAGGTAAAAGTTTGCGGGGCCGCCCCGGGTGCTACCGAACTCTATTCTGTGTATGGTTTGAAGCGTTGGAAATCTTGAAATGTCTACTTTCTAGCCCAAGTTTTTTGAACCCAAGATGATTTGTACATCAAAATGTGTGACCATTTTACCCTCAGATGGTCGGAAGAATGAATCGTTTGGGTAAAATGGGCATATCTCCCTCATTTCAAAATGGATTGGGACATGTTATAAATCAATAAAGAGGGTTTTGAATGTACTACAAGATGGTGTAGGATTAGGTTTGGTTTGAAGAGGTTTATGGGTGGTTGGAAGGGTATTCTGGTCATTTTGGTTGGTTAAGGTTGTTCTAGGAGGGTTTAGAATGGTTTAGGGTGGATTGGTGAGTTCAAGCCTTGTTCTTAGCCTCAAGGAATGCATGATTGGTCTATTTCATCATCGGGAATGCTTGATAAGTTTCTCGGGTCAAAATCGGGGTGTCTACACTTATCAAAATAATCTGCCTAGGGTGAGTGTTATTAATCAGCGGTGGGATCCTTATCCAAATACGTACGATCTAGGGTGTTCCCACCACCCATCTTTTTCATCGTGGTATTCTGAACCCCCTGTGCCACCACAGGCACTGCCTTTGCCTCTGCAAAAAATACGGTCGTTCGAACCTGCCCAGGACCACATGACCCAATTTGGCTCCTTTTTCCAAGACCCGCAAGGGTTTGATCCATAGTCTGCTAGCCCACCCCCAGAGTTGACTTATCCCCCTCATGATGAGGAGTTTGAGGAGAGGGTACAGACTTTTGGGCAATTGCAGATGACCTTCACCGCAGAAACCACCCAAGCAATTGGGCACCTTAGGTCCAAGTTGACTTAACTCACAGAGGCAGTGGGACAAATCCAACAGGAGTGGGAGACATTTCCTTCCCCGCCTCAAGTCAATAGAAGCAAGGAAGTTGACCCATTTCTCATTGAGGGACGGGTTGATGATCGTATGGAGGATTTTGACTCGTGGTCTGAAAGGTCCTCTGAGTTTGGAGGGAATGAAGAGTTTACTCCTAGGGAAGAGGAAATAGGTCTAGTTAACGATGTTGAGGAGGTTGACTTGGTCTTACCACAGTCCTCTGAATTTAGAGGGGATGAGGAGCTTACTACTAGGGAAGAGATAGAAGAGAAAGTTGACCCACTTGTCATTGAGGGTGGGGTTGATGATGGTTTGGTAGAACCTTCTGAGTTGGGAGCGAGCGCAGAGCTCACTGCTCAATGTTCCCCCCTTGAGTCTAATGAAAAGGTCGAAACCCCTCCCATGTATCTTCCACTATTGATCCGCGCTGCCTACGTTTTCCTTTTGCGCTCCTATGAGTCTAGAGAATGAGGCGCTCACTGCCCTCCGTGTGTTGGTCCGATAGAAAAATCTCCCACTACTGAGGAGTGGGATGCTAAGATTGATTATTTGCAGTCTTTAATGGATGAGCAAGATAGGAAGTATGGGTTTGAGAGTGAGTCTCTTATTTTTGGAGACCGCGACTTTATTAAGGAGGAATTAGTTGAGAAACCAACCTTGGCAGATGTGGTTTCGGTAGAAGAGTCGAAGTCAACGGTAGTGGAACATATTGATTTTCTTGGTGTTGATGATTACGATTTTGTTTATCTTCCTTCTATTGCAAATTATGTCCACAACTCGAAAATTAATTTGGTTTCACGTGAGCACTTAGAGGCACTTCAATTTCTTAAAACAACTCGGCAATTGCTTTACTCGAAGTATCTTTTCTTGTGGTCTGGCCAAGTTCAATTTTTAGTGCCAAGCTTAATGTGGGGTGGTGCATTCATGGGACTCATCTTTGTGGATTTGCTTAATTTTCGAATTCCACGTTTCAAAGATCTCTCTCTCTCTCTCTCTCTCTCTCTCTCTCTCTCTCTCTCTCTCTCTCTCTCTCTCTCTCTCTCTCTCTCCCAGTTAAAATTAATTCAAAAAAAAACACAAAAACATCTTGATGGTCTTGTATAGCCACCCGCTCTTCAATTCAAGTTGGGGGATGGGGAGGAAAGTATGACACGTGAGACTGCGTGAAGATCTGGTTGTGTTCTTTATTTGGTTTCTTTATCTGTTGTGGCCCGGCTTCCACGAGCGGGCAGTACTGATGCCATTTGTTGTTTAATAGGTAGTTGGTTCTTAAGTCTTTTGCAGGACGAGCATGTTACCACACCAGCCTTGGTAGTTTGGGCCTCTCTGCCGGAGTGAGTGCGGTGTTCAGGAGCCTCAAGCAGGGGTGCCACGAAATGTGGCGGTTGTAAGTCCTATAAAGCTTTGGCGCGACTCTGTGTGACTAGCTGTGGACCTCTTTTAGGTCCGGGCGAGCCGGATCCTAGAAGCGATTCGATGACGAACGCAAATTGGTGGCAGCAAATTCCCCATACATCGGTCGGGGTCATGATGGTTGGCTGCCATCCGACGGTCCATTTCTTTCCCTTATTCTTCTATTTTTATGTTTTGTCTTCATGCTCTGAGGACAGAGCAATTTTCAAGTTGGGGGAAGGGGTGTACTTTGTACACGTTATTTTTGTTTTGAGCGTTGTTAGTAGGTTAGGGGTCATTTTTAAATTTTTGGTTATTTTTTTTAGTGTGGGGATACGATTGTTATGCTTGTTTGTATGAGTTACGTGAGCATGCTAAATTTTTGTCTCATTAGTTGCCTATTTAACTTGTTCACATGCATATATCTAACATCCGTGTTGAGTACTTTCCACACCATAAGTAAGTTTGAGTAGGTGTTCCCACGTTGTGCATAGTATGTCCTTCAAGCATCCCATGTTTCATTGTTCTTCACTTTCCGCATTTGCACAAAATAGTAGGCGTTTGTACCACAAATCAAAGTTTGAATATTGTGCATGCATGTGTGAGAGTTGGTGATGTGCTTAGGGGATGAAACAAGGCCATCTTTGCATAATTAAACCACTATATGTGTCCCATTGATCCCATGTTAAACCAATCTATGTCGCTTCTGTGTCAAACTTAGGAAACCGGTGTTTGGTTGGTGAGTCAGTTTGGTGGTCCAACTCTGTGCGCATTTTAAAGGCCTCGAATCAATGGAATAAAGGAGCATCGAAAATTAAATATGTTGCTTTTGGGGTGCCATGTTTTTGGTTTTAAAAAAAAAAACCCCTACACCTTAATCCATTACCGTTTTCCCCCAAATTCACCCATCTTAATGATAAGAGAGTGGTGGAAAGACTGTCAACTGACCCTTTGACCCGTTGCTATGAATTTCCAAGTTTTCCAGAAAAAGAAGAAAAGAAAAAAAAAAGAAAAAAAAAGAAAAAAAAGAAAAAAAAAAGAAAAGAGAAAGAAAAACGCAGTCAAGTTGAGGGGGACCATCCGATTCTTCCCCACTCTCTCTCTCTCTCTCTCTCTCTCTCTCTCGCTCTCTACCTCATCATTCTCATTTCCCTCTTCCTTCTTCTCCATTCAAACCTTAACCTCTAAACCTTTCCAAAGCTAACTCACCAAAGTTATGGAACCCTAAGAGGCAAACTGAGCTGGAATTGAGCTATGATTCCGAGGATGTAATCACAAAGGAGTGTTGAGCGCGGAGTTGGACATGTTTGTGTTGGTGTGTTAGTCGTAGTTGCTATTTTATGTGTTTTTGTTGTTGGGAACTATTCCATTTTATGTGTTTGTTTATGTCGGTGGTGTAACCGTGTCTTTGGTCGGAGGTTGTGTCAAACTTTATTCGTGATGTTTTGTGTAGTACGATGTTAGAGCTTTGGTTGTTTCTATGTGATATTTGTGGTTGTGTTTGTGTTTATCTGTGTTGGTAACGGCCAGTCTGGGTAGATTGACCATGAGCTTTTATATAGGCCGTCACCCTTTGCATGTTGCCCTTTTTTATTTGTTAACATGGTCGTTACAAGCCTAACAAAGCCCTTAGTTGACCCGATGCACGTCGTCTGACCCTTTTGCATGCGTGTGTTATATTTAGATTGTGAATGTGTGGTATCTTGATTCGTGAGCTTTCATTGCATATCTTGGCTTTGTTTTGACTGGCACGTGGTGGTTTGTTCAATCCACATTGATCGCCAGGCGCCTCACATGGGATGTAGAGTGTTTCGGTGAGTACGAGTGATATTGTGTCACGTGGGAGCATTTTATCTTAGACCTTGTTGAGGAGGGGAATTATTTGAATTTTTGTTGGAGCATGTATGTGACTGAGTTGTGGGTAACTAAAAGACTATATTTTAATTGTTCATTCGATGTTATACAGGTTGCATAACCCTCATATCCCTTATTGAGTCGTTGTATTTATTTCGTTGCTTTCATTTCGTTCGTTCCTAGGGACTAGCAACGCTTAAGTTGGGGGATGTGATAGGCGTGTGGAAAGCTTGCTTTCCAGCGCCTAAGTAGGGCGAATTAGCGCGTTAGAGGCGTGATTTTATTCTATTTTTCCACTTGATGCGGTGTGTTCTTGGTTTTTCGTGTGTTTGGTTGTTTTGTAGGGAACGGGTCAGAAAAGGGCGCGTGAAGTGGACACATGGCGATCAGGCACGTAGGGAACCAGTGGGGACGGCCAAACAAGCTTGGAATGCATTTTAGAAGATCCAATATCGATCTGAGGGGATTGTCCTGTATCGTCTGATTATGCAACATCTCGGGAACAGAGCGTGCGGGTATCGATCACGGGACTTCTCCTGTATCGATACCGAATGCCATATAATTGGCCGTTTGACGTTGTTACGGATTTTGACTTTGGTTGGGAGTATAAATACCCCGTTTTGGGGACAAAGTAGGGTTCCACGAATGATACCTAGGTTTTACTTTCTGAAGTTTTCGGCTACGGTTTCCAGTTCTACATTCAGCATTTAGCTTTCAGTTTATTTCCGGAATCTCGGTGTTGGATTGGCTTGTTGCAGATCGTTAATCAAGTTCAAGTTTACCTTTGCAATTACGGTATCGATTTTCATTGTTTCCATATTCTATTCTTCAAGCATGCATAGATCTAGGGTTAATTTGATTCCTGCAATCTTTATAAGCATGAGTGAGTAGTCGCATTGAGTGCGGCTGCGGGGCGAAGGCGCCCGCATCTAGGCTAGTTGATATCTCACCTCAGGGCCGAATTAAATCAATTTTCAAGCAATTTTGGGAACTGTAAACTTTTCTAACGAACAAACCTAGGCATTACCGGAATTCGAATGCACACGAAATCTAGTGATAGGTGGTGCGCATTCGTTAGGAAACCTTTCTCAGATTCTAAATTCAGTAAAAGGATTAATTGTGGCCCAAGTAATTATTGGCTAGGTTAGGTGTGGACGCTGGGTTCCCACAACTGCACTCTCTTTATTATTTCGCATTTAATTAGTTAAATTCGCTTAGTGGTTAATTAATTAATCTCATAAAATCGAAGGGGTGGCTACCTAAGAGCCAGTTAAACTAAAACTCTACACTTTTGAGTCAAACACTATTAGCCGTCTCTGTGGTTCGACTCCGGTACTTCCGGATTTATTGTGCTACACCGGTCAAGAGTCCTACGCTTGGGACGCGTCTTATTTTTAGTCACCTGGTTGGTCAAGCACTAAGTGTTTATGTGAGTTTCTTCATAAATTTGTTGTGCTTAACCTTGTTCTTGATTGTTGTGTTAAAGTTAGAGGCTTAAAGTGTAATTTGTTGAAAGTTGGTGTGCGTACTTTTTTATTATTTACGAAACCTGTTTTTATCAACTAAGTGTCACTTCTGAAAATTTAGGAGTGTAAAAAAATTACCAAAATGCCCTTCAGGTGTAAAATGACTATTTTGCCCTTCTGTGTGTAAATTACTTAATGTGTAGTTTTTTACTTAGTAAAAAAAATCAAGGAATTGCATTTTGTGACAAGTTAGGACTTTATTAACTAAAATAACTTAAATTTACGCATTTACCCTTGTTGGTGGCAAAATTACGGTTTTGCCCTTGTATTATGTTTATTTACAAAAAGGCCCCCAAGGTTTATAAATTAGACTAAGGACCCTAAATTCGTGAAATTACATTGGGCACCCTTGTACTTACTTAAAATGATATTGGTGACCCTTACTTTCTTTAAATTATGTTTTGGCCCCTGTAGTTTGTATTTATTACGTTTAGACCCCTGGTTTTCGATTACTCGAATTTCGTGAACTTGTGAATCGAGATATTCAGTTGTGACCCTCATGAAATTGTTATCGCTTTGCTTCTACTGTTAAGTGCACTTTCCATAAACGTGTTGAATGTTAGAATGGACAACTAGGTTCTCGGGTTGGGTGATCGTATGCGGATATCACATAGATGATGAGGTTAATGGAAAAGAAAATTAGAATTGGTTGATAGGGAGTTTCCCCGAGATTTTTGTTGAATGGCAGCTCCGCCAAGTAATTGTTTCGAAGGATTGTTTGGCAGTTTGCCTTGATTTTGAAACCCTAAGATGTGCACTTTGTGATTTGCTTCATTTGAATTCTGAGGCGTTATAAGGGTGGAAGTATTACAGACCAGTTTTGGCTATATACCTACAGGACCTGACAGTTCCCATATGTAGCCCAATGGTACAGTTTCATCCCTGGGAAATTCATCCTTGCAAGGCGGCTGATAGCTGGATTAAATATGTAACTTATACCTACCGTCAGGGGCCCCGAGTGAAGGGCAAGTGTAAGGACCCGTGTTTTTATATAATTTTCTAGAAATAATGTTGGGGAGGTGTGAGGAAATGAAAATAGAGTAATAGAGGGTCAATGTGAAGTTAATGTTGCATTTGGGGTCTTTGTGAGATGCATTATGAACATGAGGGGTGTAAGTGCATAAGAGGGGTGTATATAAATGTGTTGTATGGCTGATTTTGGTAAGAAAATACACTTCTCCGTCTCTCAAAAATCAGACGTCCATTCTCCTCCTCTTCTCCTCTCAAATTTTCTTCAAAACTCTTCACCAAATCCACCCTCCACACTCAAATACTTCAACACCCAACCGAATATTCATCATCTACACGCGATTTGGAGCCCGGGTTTCTTTGAAATTGCTTGGTGAGGTCTTACTTTGCTTGGAGTTGAAAGAACAAGTTAGGGCTTTCACTCTCTCATCCTTTGAGCAAAACCATTGAGGTAGGGAACAATCTTCTACCTCCTTTAAGTGTATATTGGTTGAATAATGACATTGTTGGTGTTCTTGCTCCCAAAATTCTTGTTAAACTTGTTTTCACCTGGAAGTGAGCTTGGTTTGTGATTGAGTTTGAGTTTTGTGTGTTTAGTTGATAAATCCATAAATTGATTGTTGATATGTCCCTCTCTCTTGATTAGTTGTGTTTTGGAACCCCATTTTTGCCTTTGGATTGAAGCCCCATGAATTTGAAACAAGCTGTCAAAATTTCACTCGAGAGGTTTTTGGACCGATCCAAAACATTTTGGACCGATCCAAAACCTTCTGTTGGCTCCCGGACCATTTTGGACCGATCCAAAATTATTTGGATCGATCCAGATTCCTTTGCTCGGATTGTGGACCGATCCAAATTTTTTTGGATCGATCCAAAACCTTTTGTTGGCTCTCGGACCATTTTGGACCGATCCAAATTTGTTTGGATCGATCCAGATTCTTTTGCTTTCGATTTTTTTTTTTTTTCCAACCCGCGGGCTGCGCCCGGCCGTCGAACTTCGGATTGAGGTGATTCTTGAACCGTTGGAAAGCTCTACGAGTCTACTTTCAAACCCAATTGGTTTCATTTCCATATCCTTTGTATTTTGAGAGAAATTTCCCTTTAACTATCAGTGTTTTGTATTTTCTCGAAGTTTATAACTCCATTTTCATGTTTCATTACTCCGGGTCCTCATTGGTCCTTTCAAAGCTTCTCTAGCGACCTTTAAGCTTCGGTAACCTATCTTGGTACATTTTATGCTTTGTCTTGGTTGTCTTGGTCTCTCACGCGCTTGGACACGTGCTAATTTGACTATCACCGACACATTTTGAGTTTTTGAACAAGGATGAATGCGTGAATTGGCTTTGGACACTAAGTTGGACTTATTAATTGACAAGTGGAAATGTAAATGTGAAATGCTTGACACGGGGCCCGCAAGGGTATGCCCGGAGTGATACGGGGCCCGAAAGGGTATGCCAGGAGTGACACGCGGCCTTTAATGGTGTGCCCGGAGTGACATAGGGCCTATATGGTATGCCCGGAGAATTAATTAATGATTAAAGGTATAAGATGCATATGATACATGTAAAGGATACTTGGGTTATTTTGGACATTGTGGGTATTTGTGAAGAATTGTGAAATGAAGTGTTTGTGTAAATAACTATGTTTTAAGAGGAATGAACCCACGACACGGAATGTAATGGTTGTGAGGAAACTTATGGGTTTTATGGTTTCATTTGGCCTTTGAGGCATCTCCTGGACACTTTATCATCAAGTTGATTTATTGTGGTCCATCTTAGCTCATTCACTCATGCGCATATTTCATTTTCTATACCCTTAGTGTTGGTAGAAATGTTTCCTACGAGCTAGTGACTCACCCTATCTTTCCCAGGTACTCAGCAAGGCATGTGATTGAGATGCTTGACGTGTGGATGCATAGCATGGAGCTTACTTTGCATGAAGTTATTTCATCCTCTCCATAGTCTACTGTATTTTTGGGAGATGATTTTGTAACTTCTATTTCTTTACACCTTTTGACAACCCAATATATGTAATAACTTTATTTATTGTTGGAGCTAAGCTACTGGGGTCCAGGTCCCTATGATGAGAGACACATAGACTCGTAAACTTGGAAACTGTACTTTGATTTTGACTATTCTATGGAGATATGTTTGACTGTGATCCATCTTACGTGGATATTCTTTATAGTATGGTTATTAAAGTTGAGGGTGTGACAGACAAGCGGGGGTAAATCACAATTTGGTCATAATCCTTAGTTTTTAACTGGGAGGAAAGTTCTCTAGGTTGAAAACTTAAATGAATATGTAAGTTAATGGCTAGTAATGAAATCAGTTATGTGTTTATTTTTTGCTTTACGATTAATTACTTGCTTACTCCTTTAATCATTGTTTTTCAATCATATATGTTGTACTTGTATGTTAAGCAAGGGTTAAGAGGGTTAGAGTAGCTATTGAGTAATTTATCGCTCACGATGTTTCACTTTGTGTGACTATGGTATAATACTATGATGTTACTTCACAACTCAGACATATTATGCCAGACTGTAATCAACTAGATACCGTTTGTGTTGAAGGAGACGGTCATTTCGGAGCCGGGGGTTTTCCGGCAAACTAGGCTCAGGAGGAGCCATGGAATCTAGAATTGAACCTTAATCTATAGAACCCACCCCTTTATTTTTAATGTTGGGTCTGTAATATTAATTTCTCAAACCTTACTAAGTATTTTGTAATGGGCTGCACTTCACGTTTTCCAGCATGTAACTCGATGGAAACTCTTTTTACTCCCTTCGTCCCAATTTTATAGTCCCTTATGGGAGTTCGTGCCACTTTTCAAAGTGTTATATCTTATAATCTAAAATGTTTTAAGTGATTTTGAACACTTTGTTTATTAGATTAAATCAAGATCTATCAAACAAGATCCATATTGTATATAAAATGTATTACCGATTGAAAGATATAATCACTTTTTATCCGGTTAGGATAGAACAAGGGACTATAAAATTGGGACGGAGATAGTATTAAATTGATCCTAATTAATTGTCATAATTAATTCTTTCAAAAATTGGGGCGTTACAATTCTAACTAACCAAACAAAAATTAAAAAAAAATCAAAGCTATGAATGGCCTATATAATAATCCAAATCTATTGGTTCTATACCCTATGTGCACATATGTTAAATTATTGATCTATATTTTATAATTTAATGAGTAATCACTTGGAATAGGAGAGTTAAAAGTGTTCTTACCTCTTAGAGCTAAATGTGTAGAGACAAAGAAACACCCAAATTGTCAAATATCCTATTCATACTATTCTCTAATATCAAATAGTCCATGGTGAGTTCCGTCATTAGGATTGGGTGTTCAAATTTTTTGGGTAAGGTGTTCAAACATTTTGGGTAGATTGTTCAAACATTTTTTATTAGGGTGTTCAAAATGACAAAATTTTAAAAATAAATAAATTTTTACGTGCATTTCTAAAAAAAAAAAAATTTCTTTCAGGGTGTTCGGGTGACCACCCTGGCTCTTCTTAGAGCCGCCTGTATCATATGCACGGATAGATTTTAGGAGCAAATTTTATTGCGAATGAGTTCTTACTCTTCTACTAATTAGTAAAGGTAGTGGGAAAAGGAAAGGAGTTGTAGCAAAGAATAAAAAACAGTGGCATTACCTCCAAAAGGAAAAAGCTAAATTAAGGGGAGAGGAGAGGTTTATCTCCTGAAGATCTGCGGATTATATCTTGTCGGTTAGTTTTCTCTATTCCAACCTTCCCTCCAAGACTATAACCAGATATAGTGGGCTGATTAAAGAGTTTGATTATGAAACTTGATCCACACACAGTAAAGGCCTTAAGAGAGAATGGAATGTAATATTAATTGTGAAATAGCCTAGCAAACAAAATAAAATAATTGATGAAGCAAAAACCTTGATTACTGCATTCTTTTTGTGCATAGAAATTATTCGACATGCATTAGTAAAGGTCATAACAATTCACAATTAATATTTTATGTGCCTTTCTGCATTACCTCTTCAATTCTTTCACCACCGCCACCACTACCATTATAACTACTACTACAACGTTGTACCCGTTCAATACACGGGACCAAAAAAGTCAATTGCTTTTTTTTTTTTCCTGCCTCCATGTATCGAATGGGCACAATGCTATTTGATTAAAGAAATTGTTGATAAAAAAAATACATTTGTGGTTTTTCCGGCCTCGTGTTTTTAACGGGCATAACTTTAGTTGGTTAAAAAAATAAGTTTGTGTGTTTTTTTGACCCGTGCATCGAACAAGCATGAATTAATATTCTATTTAAAGACTAAACCATTTGAAAAATATATATAGATTCAAATATTTTCTTACAATGATTGATTGGTTGTTGTTTAACAAATACTACTATTAATAGATTACTCAGTTAGAAATGTCAAAAAAAAAAAAAAAACTAAACTTCCCACGTCCCTCCCTCTCCTCCCAGAACTAACAGATAATAATCACAAATAACTTAACCAAAATTAATTCATATCTTTGTACTATCCTTTATTTTACCTCATGATTATCTTTATCAAACATCCTTTTAATTTAAAAGCTTCAGCATTTAGTTTTCAAAACTTAACTTTTTAGCTCTCAGTTTCAGTTTCAGCTCATTAGATTTACAATATTATGAGTGCATGTAATTATGGGTTCAAGTGTATTTTGGCAAAATTTCAGCGTTGTCATTTTACAATGTAATGTGGTTCAATTTCCTCATGTTATAGTTTCATTAAATTAATTGGTGAAAGTGATATTTGGCCGCTTATATTGAATACGAGTTGGAATATTTAGAAAGATGACACCATTTCCCATAAAATACTACCTGTTGAATGAAGACACTCACATGTATGTTTTATGCATGAACGCAATGCCTTTTAAGGTCATATTATATGCTTTTCTGTTTTCCCATTAATTTTTCAGTCTTTCTTATTTTAGGTATTGACTAAGTTGATTCTAACCCACTCCCTTCGCTTCCCATGTTTGAAGCATTGGCACAACGTCAACTTAAAACAAGAATTAAATGTGTACGTACCTGTGGGTAACATTCCATGATAGCTACTCTCTCTCTCTCTCTCTCTCTCTCTCTCATGACAGTTATGGTGTCTGAGTCAGCTTACATATACTTCAAATATTCTCTTTTCCTTGTCAAAGATAACCTAACCATGCTGGGACTTAGAAATTCTCCAGAAATTACATTCTTGCGGCCTAATCATAATGAGCAAACATTGGTCAATTCTATGGGGAACATACCTAAAAACCAATAGGACTAATTATTGGGTGAGTCAGAGCCAGAAATTTCACTATGCATGGACGAGTTTTTTTTTTTAAGATACTTTGCAAGGACGAGCCTATATAATTTATAAGAAAATTTATTTTTTTGTATATAAACTAGAGGCTTTTTTTCTTTGCAGGGACGACCACCCCTACTGACCCCTTCCTGACTCCATCCATCATAATTGGGTCTCCGTAATAGCTACTAACGAATTTTCTTGGTCTAATAATTCTTGTTTTTAAAAATCATGCTAATTTCTGGAAAAAAAAATAAAGCCCTAGCATAAATTTTAAATTTGTTTGCACCGGTTTGAAGAATTAATTGTGATTATTAAATTGGTGCAAAAAAATTGATGCACGGAAGTACTCTTTTTAATATGAAAAAAAAAAATGATTTTCAGATAATGGATTATGATATGGTGAGAGTACATCACGAGCAAGGAAATAACAATGCGAAGACTTACTATGTTATGACTACACATTCTTGGATTCTCTTTTAAACAGTGAGTCTCAATTTTGCATGTCATTTTCCTAACCCCACCACTAATCTCTCTCTCTCTCTCATGATAAAGGTCTAGAGGGGAAAAAGAATGAGAGATGGGAAAATAAAAGTTCCCAAAAGACAAACTAATTAACCAAACAACTTTATAAAATTAATCTTTAAGTGAAAAGCTTTCCTACATAAAGCCTGAATATAAACCATGTGAGGAGATAGCACTGAGGGATCAAAAGTGCTCACAGCATGAGTACTACAAGGAGCTATCATGTCCAAACCATGGATTTTTGCTTTCAAACAGCTCCAACCTTCATTGAATGGCTCAAACCTTCTCCTTCTCCTCCATCTCCCACTTTGACTACTCAGAAAGATGATGGAGAGAGAAAGGACAGTTTTGGAATTAAAGAGGAGAAGTTTGAGAAGGTTACGGTGGCGTTGCGCATAGGATTGCCTAATACAGGAGACTCGGATGATGCCTTGACGACGAAGGGGTATAAGTGGAATGAAGAACAACAAGAAGAGAAAGAGAAAAGATTTCATGGACATAGTTTTAACAGAGAGAGTAGGTTTTGGATTCCGACACCGACGCAGATCCTCGTTGGGCCGATGCAGTTTGCTTGTGCTATATGCAGCAAGACCTTCAATCGGTACAACAACATGCAGGTTAGTGACTTTTATTGCTCATACTTATATCTATACATAATTCGATTTTTTTTTTTTTTTGAACGGCGAAGAAGAATTTTACTTATCTTTGGATGAAACGAATACATAATTAAAGGGAAAAAGGTCACCAAACGGCATCACATTCTAAGGCTAACATCCTTATAAGGTCGGCACCTAAGCCTTAGACATTCATATATTGAATATACTTGCCAATATTTACAGACACAGAATGGCTTTAGTTTCTGTGAATTAGGTTCTTGCTTCATACCCTCTCCTTTTTTCTTGCTTCATACACTGAAAAATTATACTCCTATTTTGCATTATTTTCTTCCTTTGTACCTTTTTTCTACTCTAACCGAAAAAAAAATGATTATATCTGATCATTGATAATATTTTTTAATAAGAAATATGAGTCTTCTTTTATAGTAGATCACAATTACGCCTATTAAACAAAATTTTCAAAAAATCACACTGAATGTTATAACTTAGAAGATATAAGAAAATTATAATAATTAACAAAATTGGGACGGATTCAGCATCATCCAAATTCTTTCACAGATTCTTTTTCTAATTTAAATACCATAACCAAGAACTCAGAATCTAAAATATAATCACAATAGCTCTAAGAATTTAGAGTTCAGGCAAACTTGTAAGTGTTAATTCTTTGAAGGACAAGGAGAACATTAAAATAAATATTAAAAAAGAGGCAGAGAGAAAGGTAAAGAAAATTTTGGAGCATGTAAAAAACACAAAGGGTCGGGTGCTCTTGGTTCAGAAGATTTACATTGTGATGAAGAAAAATGATTTTTTTTTTTTTTGGATGCTAAAACCAAATTCATAATTTTTCTACGTAATTATCAGTCTTACACTTTTAGTCTAAAAGTGATTTGAAAATTAACGAAAATATATCACCATAAAAGAGGAGTCCACATTTAGACCACTTTTCTTTTACACTTGAGTACAGATTCATTCACTTAAGTTGTGCAAAGGGCCCGGGGCTGACCGCTATATTTCAGTGGAAGACTTTCTTACAAAATGTACCCAGAACTTGCCTATCTTCTTCTTTTTCAAATTCCCCTTATTGCCTTAAAATTCATAGCGTGTTTAAAACTTCGTGATTAGAAAACATACTGATAATCTATATTTATCAGCAAAGAGAAATTTTATTATTATTGGCCGATCAAAAAAAAAAAAGAAGAGAAATTTTATTATAATCATTAAAAACCAATTACAATGAAGTCTTCCATCGATTTGTTAATGGAAGGTTTTTTGTGTTTCTTTCAATGTTTCTAGAAGAGGTAGAAGGATGAGTAACATTAACGGTCAAGATGTAATGGTGTGTACTGGAAGTATCGACCAATATGTATAAAAAATCAAGTGTAGCAGTATCTCAAAATGTATTTTGAGCGCTTGAATCAGATGTAGAGATCAAGCAGTGGCTATGAAGAGGACCAAAAATAGGATACGAACTTATACGTAGTGGAAACCAGTTAAACGCCTACAACTTTTAGTCTCCCAGGTATTTTAGGATGTAACTAGTGGTAGACACATGATGTGTGGAGCCTAAGAGAGATAGCGATCACTCAACTATATCAATGTATTCTTGCATTGATAAAAAAAAAATCATCCTTATATATCAAACAATACATATGCCAAAAGAAAAGAAAACATTGATTTCATATGTATATACTTTTTCTTGTGTCGGGGAGAGATGAAATTGTGTGTGCGCACAAATAACGGCCATTTAATTTTATTCGTGCTGACTAGAAAAAGATTTGACAACTCAGAATTTATGAGCTTCTTTTAACACAAGAATTTTTGGGTTCTTTTTCCTTGGTAATTTCTAACCTTTTTCGACTTAATATTTAAAAATAGTATAACTAGCGAAAAATATTTGGAATTGTACAAGAACCGAATAACTCTGTTTTCTCTGCCATAAGTGTAATGTTTTCAAGGAACGAAAAAGCGCTGCGTAGCGGCTGGTATTTAGTACCCTGATTCCTTTTAAGCAGCAAATTTCAAAATGTGCATCATTCATCTTCTATTCCTCGAGTCCGTCCTCAATCTGCGGGGCTCATTGATATTATTGGAAAGGCACCGAACATCCCTCCAACGAAAGGACAAAAAGAAGAGTATGGTAAAGGTCAATAGTGAATGAACCCACCTCAGTACAGGAATCCGTATAATAAATTCAATTGTAGTCGATCCTTCTCTTTTTTTTTAAAACAGGAAACAAATTAAATTTATTAATCAATTGTAACGGATACAAAGATTTAAAAGAACAAGAGAACAACAACATTACAATAGGATAATTATATATATCCGAACTAGATTGGCACCTTACATACTGGACAATCACATGCCGCTCAAGGCTGACGATTATAGTTTATCTCAAACTACCTTTGAATCTGATTATAAACAATATCTCCAAAAGCAAAATTCTCATGTATTTTTTTTTTTTTGTTCAGATGCATATGTGGGGACATGGATCCGAATACAGGAAAGGACCGGAATCACTCAGAGGAACACAACCAGCAGCAATGCTGAGGCTACCTTGCTACTGCTGTGCTCAAGGCTGCAAAAACAACATCAACCACCCGCGGGCAAAGCCATTGAAGGATTTCAGAACACTCCAAACCCATTACAAAAGAA
This sequence comes from Vaccinium macrocarpon, assembly GCA_022606695.1. Classification (NCBI taxonomy): domain Eukaryota; kingdom Viridiplantae; phylum Streptophyta; class Magnoliopsida; order Ericales; family Ericaceae; genus Vaccinium; species Vaccinium macrocarpon. The sequence continues at coordinate 24,530,716 of CM040176.1, forward strand.
AGCATGGGGCTAAGCCGTTTATGTGCAGAAAATGTGCGAAAACATTCGCAGTGAAAGGGGACTGGAGGACTCATGAGAAGAATTGTGGGAAGCTGTGGTATTGCACCTGTGGTTCTGATTTCAAGCACAAGAGGTCACTCAAGGATCATATAAGGTCTTTTGGTAAGGGCCATATACCTCATCCTTCTCTTGAAGGGTTTGAGGATGATCATGAGAGGGAATGCATCACCGGGTCTGAGGATGAAATGGCTCAGTAGTAGAGTCAGGTTCAGGTAAGTTGTGTTTGGATCTGGATTTTCAAAGACATTTGCAGAGTTGAAAAGAACAAAATACGATATTGGTGGTACGCAGAAACCAACCACAAAAAAAATACAAATTCCAGTCATATGATGTGGGGTCACACCCATGCAACTGTTATGTGTACTTTTTGTGGTTGGTTTCTTCGAATGAAAATTAAAATTAATGTTTTTCGCTATGTGAAAATTAATAATTGTTATTTTCTTTTCCTCTGCAAATCTCTCTGCGAGTCTAGATATTTAAACACTGGCTTAAGGCTTTTAATTAGTAGAAATGGTTTTATGAAATTTAGAAGGATTATCCAGGCTTGTGCTCAGTAACAAAACATTCTCAGTAGCTTTCTGTTGGAGGAAGCTTATAGGGAGGGGTTTGCAACTGAGCAATTGCTGAGTGATGGGGGAGTACTACTACTAGTAAATCTATTAGAGTTTGAAGGGGAAGTGGTTTGATTATTATAATAAGGTGATTACCTTGGAGTGCTGAAGCAGATGAATTTTCTTCTTTATACAAAAAAGAAGTGATTTATATGTTCAAGCTTTTGTTATCTCCCATATGGAGAAAATTTGTCAGCTTCATTGCTATTGGTAATCTTAATGAATTTGGGATTGTATTTTTATTTGAAATTCTCTCTCTCTCTCTCTCTCTCTCTCTCTCTCTCTCTCTCTCTCTCTCTCTCTCTCTCTCTCTCTCTCTCTCTCTCTCTCTCTCTCTCTCTGTGTGATGAGTTAATTGATCGGGCCAAAAGTTACATGATAAGTTGTTTGAACTCCTTTCACACGCTAAACTATGATTTTAAACCCACAAATCTGTACACAAAAGTTACAATTTATACCAGTATATATGCGTAATATTCTTGTAAAAAAATAGTAAATGTTATAGCTAGGCTTTGTAATTAAAATAAATAAATACTTAACAATGACACCAAAACAATGAACATGCAGCAATAAGCGACTGAAATTATTCTAAGTAAAAACTCCATGAAATTTTTGGCAGCAAGAACAATAATTAGGCAGAAAAACAGTTATGACTTCACAAGACTGCTGTTACCGTAGATTGCGGAAAGTTAGACACGTAAGAGTACTCAATGTTCTTATTTTTCTTTTCAGTTTCTTATATATTTTTTTTCCCTTTCACAACCAGTTTTCAAAAGAAAGTTGGTGAAGTTACCTAAGAGTCAAATTTGGACCCTCAACAAATCCACCACTAACTAAGACAGTTATACCTTAACTAGAGCCATCATTGCCTCCTAATGTAAATCAGGGGAGATTTCTACAATCATCCATTGAAGACTTTGTATTCAACTTTTTTGTAGGATATTGAAAAGCTATAAAGGGTGTGATGGTGCATGTGAAAAGAAGTTCAGTAGAGGGTAGTTTTGTAAGTAATGCTATTAGGCTAAGGGTGTCTTTATATATGTATAGAGAGAGAGAGAGAGAGAGAGAGAGAGAGAGAGAGAGAGATTATTGTAATTGGTTGCTTTTGAGGTAGGCTTGACTAACTAAAAGGTGTTGGAGAAAAAACTGAAAGGATTGAAGAACTTTGAAGATATGGGGTCCGGAAGAAGAGGGAGCCACCACTAAGCTTTGTCGGGGAGGGGGAGAGAGATAGTTTACCATGCATACTATCCATTTTCCCTTAGTTTAACCATTCAGCCTGGCCTGATCATCAAAGCAATAAGGATTAGGCCATATGGGCAGAGCCTTTCTTGTTTTCTTTTTCCAAACAATAAAGGGAATTTTTAGTAATATCAAGTCTGTTGCGGATGGATTAAAGGAGAGAAGGAAAAAAGAAAAAAAAAAAAAAAAGAAAGACATCATAGCTGGAAGAAATAGGCATGCTACTATGCACACCTCCCTATATAAAATTTTGTGACTCCAAATATGAGTTTTGTGGCACCAAATATGAGATTATATGAGATTTTGTGGCTCCAAATATGAGATGGCATATAGTATGCACCCCGTACGGATGGATGACCGAGATTGCGCCACGTATGACGTGTGAGAATTTGTGCCACCTTTGACCGTTGACTATATGAGATTTTGTGGCACTAAATATGAGATTTTGACTCAAAATATGAGATTTTGTAGTGCCAAATATGAGATTTTGTGACTCCAAAATATCAGATTTTGCGGCTCTAAATATGAGATTTTGTGGCTTCAAATATGAGGTTTGCACAAGTCTGCACCAAGTCCGCACGGATCCAATATGAGATTGTGTAGCTTTAAATATGAGATTTTGTAGAAATATATGAGATTTTATGACTATTCATAGGAGTGTGCATACCATATGCATTTTGTATCTCTAGCCACAAAATCTCATATTTAAAGTAACAAAATCTCATATTGAGTAATTTTTAAAGGGTGTGCATAGTGGCATGACTCGAAATAGAATACATCCCAGCTATGTTGCACCCGTACCCAAGCAAATCATATGTCCTTCGAATCTCGAGATCAAGGTTGGCAAGGGGCCAACCGAAATGTCAATAGTAGAACTATGACCCAACAATACAAGTTAATTTTTTTTTTTGGTACTTTGGAAATATATAAAGCTAATAAAAGACCTTATTCACACAATTAATCCAGACAAAGCAGGAGGAGAAAAAGAAAATGGAATAAGGAATCATGTTACATTAGTGTATATAGTTTTAATTATATGTTTTACTTGTCAGTTAAATGGGAATAGTGTTTCTAGTTTTATGGCTTGTTCGCTATTTTATGTCCAACATATTTGGGACTGGGAGTAGTGGAGGTATTATTGCTGGTTGCTATTCATTACGATTGATGTTTATAACTAAAAAGCGTCTCTCGTGAATAAAGGAATTGGAAGATAGTTGAAAGTCTTCTATTGTGAAGAAAGAAATCTCCTCAATCGGAAGTCTTCCCCCTCAAAGTCTCCCTTGCCCTCCGTTCTTAAATGGATGTTACAAAATATTATTTACATCTCTCAAAAAATCATTTATATTTTTTAAGCTATAATAAATTATATATCAATATGGATTTTGTTTGATAGATTTTTCTTAGTATTATTAAACAAAGTCTTTAAAATCGAAAAACGTATTATGCATTGCGATAAATTAATAATTTTTTTGAGTAGTGTGAATTCTAGCTTTAGACATCCCATTTTGAGACGGAGAGAAACTGTGAAAGGGAATACGAGATAAAAGCTCTTCGATACGAGAATTTGTGGTTATGATATAAACAAGAATTGTGCTTTATTGTTTTGAGGTTTGTGGTGTTCGCTTTGTTTTTTTTGGGGTTTGTGGTGTTTAGCTCTAATCGTTATACATAGGGCTGCAAATAAATAGTGTTGTTTGCGAATTGTTTGACTTGGTAAAGACTCTTTTGAGTTCAATTTGTCTATTAAACAGACTAAACTTGAGTCTCAATTTTAGACTCATTTAATAAAATGAGGTAAACATGAACCTAAAAGCATTTGGCTAGAATTCATGAATATAACGAACATTTCAGGTATAAACCTGAATATGGGTAAGACTATATAACTTGTGATGCAATAGCAATAGAGGAAGAGTATTTTCGGAAATTTAAGCCTAGGGTCGCAAAATCGTAATTATGCCGGTGTGAAATTTTGCGTTGGGCCCATTTCGGTCGGACTCGAAACGGCCCAACGATCAAGACCCATCGCCTACGGTCATGGTGTACATCGTTTTTCAGGCGTACGTCATTATTTAGGACTCCGAATGACCAAATTTGTCGTTTAAGGAAAGATTTGACTCGCTAATTACTTGGGCAAGGAAAACCCGAATTAAGCTGCGTTTATGGTAACATTCTAGAATTTTCTCTAGTTTTTTTTTTATTTTGCTATTATTTTCGAATTTTCCATTTTTGGTAATTTTGCATTTTTTATTGTTTGGCTTTCTTTTCGGAGCAAACCAATTAGAGTTTCCAGTTTCCTCTATAATAAGTTGTAAGGCTTAAGGGCAAAACAATTTTTTAGTATTAATGAATGAAAAAAGAGTTTAGAGAGTGTTTTCCCTAAACTATCCCATTTGTGTTCGATTATTGCATGTTTTTTCTGTAGTTCACAAGGTGCCTTACATCAACTTGTATTGTATAAACTATAAATGAACATAATGGAAACTTCTGTAATATAAAGTTGTGTATGTTTTTATAATAATTTTGTACGGTTATTAACTTATTTATGTGCATAATAAAAACATTATTGGAAACTCTAGACCTTTAAGGCAGCACCGATATGTTATTCCTTTGGTAATTGGCTTGTGAACAAGGCAGCACCCTAGTTCAACTCGACTCGAGCTTGGCTCGACAATTTTTTTTATTGAGTTTCCGAGCTTGAGTTCGCTAAAAACTTGAACTAAGCTCTAGTTTCGTGTTAGTTGAACAACTATTTTAACTAGTGCGTAGCTACGACAAAAAGGGCGTGGAATTGGTATCAAATAATGGGTTAGGGAATATCGAACGATATGTAGCAGGAAATTATTGTAAAGGTCGAGAATTTTTGGTAATCAATTTTTACCAAACAAAACAACTAAGTGCCTAAATCACCCATAACAATAGATTATCGGCCATTAACCGGTCTGTGAATTGCAAACGGACTAATACGCAATTAGAACCAACCTATACGCATGCGATTTTTTACCTTACCAGTGTATCGGGTTGTAACAGTATTGGAAAGCTCAAAAAAAAAAAAAAGTAACATCGATTTTTTAAACCTTGCATGGGATATGTCCTCTTGCAAGATTACATAAAAATGGCCTTTTTACATATTAATAATCAGCCTCTGGAAATGGAAGTCTCAGTGCACTAGATTTGACATTATCCTTATACCGATGCAGTGGGTGACTTGACTATATGTAGTCATAGTGACGGTCTTACAAATTTTCATTGCTATGACGGTCTTACAAATTTTCATTGCACGTTCTCAGTACAGTTTTAAAGGTATCTTCCAACAAGACTGCTGTTAAAGTCATCATCAAACAAAGAAGACGATGGCGGCGACCATGTATGACCTGTATATGAAGTTATGAACATCTAGTTTTGTCCTCACACGTTTGCTTACATGATCTGTTGAAAACCATCAGGGATCTTAATTTCAACTTGAAAGATTTCAAATGGTTATTGCCATTGCAATCATTTAGAAGCTAGAAGTCAGTCTGCAGGTCTAATTGTTGGACTCAAAATCTCACCCCCCGGAACACTTTGTATTCGGATTTGTGTTCAAAGTTCAAACTAATTTGGCGGAATTTGAACATAACGTACATAATTTGAAATTTTTATAACCAAGCCCTATAATCTTTTAAGCACATTAAAGCACTTTCAAAACGGACTGAAAACAACTATATTACATTTACATACCTATCACGGGAAACAAACACATCTCCCAACAAGGTGTTAAGGCTGCAGTCTGCTAAGCTGCTACCCATCCCAAATCTGCTAAGAGTTAAAGACTCGTAATGTGGTCCAAACTTTTACTAAGATACACGATAGATCCCCCTAAAAAAAGTTATGTATTGTTTCCTATTACGTAAAATTTGCAAATCTGATCTTGGTAATCCCCTAATCTTCATGTTTTGCTCTGTCATAATGCTGTTTTGCAAATCAGAGAAATCAAAGACTTCTGCTTCTGTTCCTAATGCAGCATATACATGGTAGTGTTGGCAACCATTCTAGTTGTAATTTTTCTTCTTTCGGTTTTTCACTCTTCCCATTGAGTGGCCTTCCCCATCTTATCATCACTCGGACAGACAAAAGCCACAACCGGAACTTGCATCTTGCTTTCACGTATGATCATTCAGAAGCTAAAAAATGCCATTGGAGTTCCCGATGCACTAAGTTATCATATTTTTGAAGTTGTATACTTCTATACTCCTTGATATTTCTGTGAATGAGAACAAGATCAGGTCCTATGATCCCCTCATGTCACTAAAACTAGGAAGTCAACTCTTGATCGTCAGATCATCACCGGCAGATGCTGCGGAAATTCTCAAAACCCACGACCAAATCTTGTCAGTGCGGCAAATTCTGAATCTTTTGTCCAATATGATTCACTGAAAAAAGTTAGATTTTTTAGGAAAAGAGGCTTGAGATAGGGCCATCCAATGTCTCCACGCTTTCTTACTAAATATGCAGACATTTTCAAAGCTTATGAGGAGAAACCCTCAAACAGAAACCCATGACTCATCCTGAGCGAACTGAGCAAATCAAACATAGCTTTAGGGGTTACAATGCTGGGTTTCTAGGCAAGCTTATTGTTACGCCCCACGGAATTTTCTAGAGAAATCTTAAAGCTTCCGAACTAGTCTAGACTTGTCTAGAGAATTCTTGAATATTCTTGTATATTCTTGTACATTGTAGAATACTCTAGAAAGATGGTGAACATTCTAGAGAAGCCTTGTAAGTGTTGGAGGATTCAAGAACCTCCTATACACACATCTAGAAAAACCCAATTGAGGAGGTGGGAAGATTCTAGAGTTTGTTCTAGAACTCTCCCTTAGTGCCTATAAAAGGGTGTGGCCTCATTTGGCCAAGGCACCAAGAAATCATTCAAGAGCTTGTAAACTCTCTTTGTGTAATACACTCTCCATCTTCCCAAACTCAAGTGTTACTTGTCTTACTCTTCTTACACACACACAAAGGCTTACTTAGCATCACTAGATCGGGTCAAGATCAAGTGTGAGTGTCTAAGTGCCGCACGGATCACTTGGAACAAGTTAAGTCCGTGACACGTGGTATCAGAGCAAGGTTTTTGAAGAGAAAGACACCATGTCTTCGGGTGTGGAAGATCAAACGAGCGGAGAAGTCCACGGAAAGGAAGGCATCCCACCAAAGCCAAGGAAGGAGAGATCTCGGGATGCTGTTGCAGTCATGGATACCCGACTAGCAAAGGTGGAGCTAGTCATGGCCGATTCAGGGGAACGGCTTGATGTGTTAGAGCAAAGCCTAGATCATGAGGTGGAGAATCTCAAGGGGGAGATCAAGGACCTCAAGGAGGGCATGCTTGGCACGATCAATTCGGTGGTGCATGACATGCAGCAAGGCAATGATTCCTTCCAAGCCAAGGTGATGGAGATGCTTTCAAGTTTCGAAGCTCGGCTAGAGGAGATGCGCAAGGATTGGGCATTATGCAAGACGGCTGTGGCCGGAGGTGCTGTGGCAGCACTAGGTACTTCAAAGGTGGAAGTACCAAAGCCCAAGCCTTTCGATGGAAGACGGGAGGCCAAGGAAGTAGATAACTACTTGTGGCACATGGAGAGGTACTTCGAGGCGATGGCGCAGAGTCACGGAGGAAGGTACAAAGGTACGAACGGCAACCTCATACCTCACCGATACTGCGACACTATGGTGGCGTAGGAGACATGCCGAAATCGAGAAAGGTACGTGCACCATAGATACTTGGGATGAATTTAAGAAAGAACTAAAGAAGCAGTTCTACCCTGAAGATGTGGCCTATCAAGCTAGAAAGAACATGAAGAAATTGAAACATACATCGTCTATTCGGGATTATGTGAAAGAATTCTCTACCCTTATGCTTGAAATCCCGAATATGACTGATGAAGAGTTGCTCTTTAACTTCATGGATAATCTACAACCATGGGCGGAGCAAGAGTTGCGGCGCCGTGGCATAAGACCTTGCAACGGCCATGGCTGTGGCGGAGTCCCTTATCGAATACAAGAAGAGTGACAAGGCCAATACATCCAAGGGGAATCCCGGTAAAGGTGGGGGAGAAAAGTACAAGGGTTCGTCTAGCAAACCCCCAACGGGAAAAGAGGGCAAAGGCAAAGAGCATAACAATGACAAACGAGACAAATTCAAGCCCAAAACCAATTGCTTCCTATGTAACGGTCCACATTGGGCTAGGGAGTGTCCCAAGAGGCAAGCCCTCAGTGCCTTGATTCACGAGAAGGAAGCAGAGGAGGCCCATGTGGGGTCCCTTCAACTTCTCAATGCCATCAAATCGAAACCTACCGTTAAGACCCACGGTGATCAAGGTCTTATGTTCATTGAAACGTGTGTCAATGGGAAACCCACTCGTGCTATGGTGGACACGGGGGCGACACACAACTTTGTCTCAGTAGAGGAGGCAAAGAGATTGGGATTGAAACCCACCAAGGAGGCAGTTTGGCTTAAAGTCGCCAACTCGTAAGCAAAACCATTACATGGTGTGGCACGTGACGTAGACATACAGATTGAATCGTGGGAAGGGAAGATTGACCTCACAGTAGCACCAATGGATGATTTCCAAGTGGTGTTTGGCATGGATTTCCTAAGCAAGGTCAAGGCTGTCCCACTACCATATCTACGCTCCGTGGCAATTCTAGAGGAGAAAACTCCATGCGTGGTGAAGACAACGTCAAACGGTGGGTTCAAGACGCCAATGCTCTCAGCCATGCAAGTGAAGAAGGGCTTCAAGAAGGGCGCAGGCAACTTACCTAGCTGCCCTTACAAGCCCAAAGGAGGATGCCACCTCGGAAATTTGCCCAATGAAATTGAAAGGGTATTGACGGAGTTTCGCATGTTATGCCATCCTAACTACCCAAAAAAGCTACCACCAAGGAGGGGAGGTAGATCATAAGATCGAAGCCGAACCCGGTGCCCTACCGCCGCCAAGGGCCCTTACGCAATGGCACCACCCGAAGTTAGAGGAGTCAAGCAAATAGTTTGAAAGATTTATTGATGTCGGGCTACATCCAACCCTCAAAAGCTCCATACGGTGCTCCGGTGTTGTTCCAAAGGAAGAAGGATGGATCCCTTCGCCTATGCATCGACTATCGGGCACTCAATAAGGTAACCATTAAGAATAAGTATCCTATACCATTGATTGCTGATTTATTTGATCAACTTGGTAGAGCTCGATATTTCACAAAACTCGATCTAAGGTCGGGATACTATCAAGTCGGAATAGCGTATGGGGATGAACCAAAAACGGCTTGTGGTGACTCGTTATGGGTCGCTCAATTTCTCGTGATGCCATTCGCCTCACCAATGCCCCAAACTACTTTCTCGCACTTTGATGAACAAGATATTTCATTCTTACTTGGATCGGTTCAGAAGTGGTCTACTTGGATGACATTGTGGTATATAGCAACACACTAAAAGAACATGTGGATCACTTACGGACCGTATTTCAAGTATTGAGGGAGAACGAGCTCTACGTCAAGAGGGAGAAATGTTCCTTTGCCGCAAAGGAGGTGACATTCCTTGGGCATAAGATCAAAGATGGCAAACTTATGATGGAACAAGATAAGGTGAAGGCTATCCAAGAGTGGGACTCTCCTACAAAGGTTACCGAGCTAAGGTCTTTCCTTGGCTTGGTTAACTATTATCGGCGGTTCATAAAGGGGTATTCGGCACGAAAGCAAAATTTCTCCTTAATGATCTTCTAAAGAAGAACAAGGCATGGGAGTGGTCTGAGAGGTGTCAAAAAGCTTTCAAAGACTTGAAGAGAGCTATAACCGAGGAACCGGTCCTTGGCTTACCAGACCACACCAAGCCATACGAGGTACACACGGATGCCTCTGACTTTGCTATTGGAGGAGTGCTAATGCAAGAAGGGCATCCAATTGCTTATGAAAGTCGCAAGCTCAATGACACCGAACGAAGGTACACGGTGCAAGAGAAAGAAATGACGGCAATCATCCATTGCTTGCGCACTTGGAGGCATTATCTATTAGGAAGTAAGTTTGTTGTGAAGACAGACAACGTGGCAACAAGCTACTTCCAGTCCCAGAAGAAGCTAAGCCCCAAACAAGCTAGGTGGCAAGACTTCCTAGCAGAATTTGACTATGTGCTAGAGTACAAACCAGGGAAGGTGAACTTGGTGGCCGATGCACTAAGTCGAAAGGCAGAGTTGGCATCGATGAGCAGCAAGCCCCAAGGAAAACTTGTGCAACTCATAAAGGAAGGATTGCCACAAGACGCCCTTGCTAGAGCTTAATAAGGTTAGCCAACGATGGCAAGACCAAACGATTCGGGTACAAGATGGAATACTTTTACAAAGGGAATCGCCTCTATGTTCCAAAGTGGGGCAACCTACGGAGGAACCTTTATCAAGGAATGCCACGATACTAAGTAATGGGTCATCCAGGCAAAAACGGACGCTGCCGCCGCTAGAGTCACTTTACTATTGGCCCGTGATGAGGGGATGATGTGGAAGATATCGCGAAGACTTGTCTTGTGTGTCGCCAAGACAAGGTTGAACAACCACCACCGGAGGATTGTTAGAGCCTTTACCTGTCGCAGAAAGACCATGGGATAGTGTTACCATGGACTTTATCTCAGCACTTCCCAAGTCAGAAGGTTGTGGCTCTATTATAGTGGTTGTGGACGTGTTTTCCAAGTATGCTACCTTTATAGCGCCCCAACCGATTGTACCGCTGAAGAGACAAAATTTCGGTTATTCATGAAGCACGCGTGAAGTATTGGGGTGTACCACGATCCATCATCAGTGATCGTGACCCACGCTTCACAGGTCGGTTTTGGACTGAGTTGTTCAAGTTGCTTGGATCGAATTTACACTTCTCTACTAGTTTTCACCCACAAACCGACGGACAAACCGAACGGGTGAATGCACTGTTGGAGCTATACTTGAGGCACTTTGTGAGTGCCAACCAACAGGATTGGGCGAAGCTTCTTGACGTGGCTCAATTCTCCTACAACTTGCTGAGAAGTGAGTCCACGAATCATAGTCCGTTCGAGCTAGCTACGGGGCAACAACCTTTGACACCTCACACGGTGGAAACAAAAGTACACGGGAAGGAGCCCCGCAGCCTTTCAAATTCGCTAGTGGATGGCATGAACAAGCCGATATAGCTCGTTCCTACTTGGACAAAGCATCCAAGAAAATGAAGAAGTGGGCAGACAAGAAAAGGAGAAACTTGGAGTACCAAGTGGGAGACCTGGTCCTTGTGAAGCTTCTTCCTCAACAATTCAAGTCTCTTCGAAAGGTACACAAGGGCTTGGTGAGGAAATATGAGGGGCCATTTCCTATTGTTAAGAAGGTTGGGAAGGTATCGTACCAAGTACAACTACCTCCAAAGCTCAAGATCCATCCAGTCTTTCATGCAAGTTACTTGAAACCTTATTATGCCGACGTGGATGATCCAAGCCGAGGAGAATCATCACGAGCCCCAACCGCAGTCATAACCTCTTATGATAAAGAGGTAGATTACATCTTAGCCGACAGAATCATTCGTCAGCGAGGAGTACCACCAAGTACCGAGTACTTGGTAAAATGGAAGGGATTACCGTAAAGCCAAGCAAGGGAAGTTGAAAACGCCAGGGCGCCCTTCCAAACATATTCAGAGGTTCAAGGAGGGAGACACGACGAGGACGTCGCCAGATTAGGTGGGGGAGAGTGTTACGCCCCACGGAATTTTCTAGAGAAATCTTAAAGCTTCCGAACTAGTCTAGACTTGTCTAGAGAATTCTTGAATATTCTTGTATATTCTTGTACATTGTAGAATACTCTAGAAAGATGGTGAACATTCTAGAGAAGCCTTGTAAGTGTTGGAGGATTCAAGAACCTCCTATACACACATCTAGAAAAACCCAATTGAGGAGGTGGGAAGATTCTAGAGTTTGTTCTAGAACTCTCCCTTAGTGCCTATAAAAGGGTGTGGCCTCATTTGGCCAAGGCACCAAGAAATCATTCAAGAGCTTGTAAACTCTCTTTGTGTAATACACTCTCCATCTTCCCAAACTCAAGTGTTACTTGTCTTACTCTTCTTACACACACACAAAGGCTTACTTAGCATCACTAGATCGGGTCAAGATCAAGTGTGAGTGTCTAAGTGCCGCACGGATCACTTGGAACAAGTTAAGTCCGTGACATTATGGTGAAGCACCACGAGACATGTGGTGATGAATACCCAACAAGCCCGATTTTTTTTATGATAATTGTCTTTGACCATCTTCAAATTTTTTTCTTTTTAGTTTTTTTCTACGAAGTCTAGTACTTGAATTTGCGTTTTCTAAAATTCAGGAGAATGCAAGACCATCAATATGCATTGGCTCCAGTTTTGCTTATGAGATTCTCCATGAACCAACAGATGTCTCAAGGTCCAAACTTGATCTTATACAGTAAAGAGAAAGAGAGTTTTTCAGAAATTCATTTCTTGAATTGTTAACTAACAATGACACTATTACAGCTTATATACAGTTCACAGACTAAGCACTACTACTCGACAACTTGACCCACTTGCTCCACGTGCTCTGCCACTTGTGCTAACAAACCAGTAACCGACTTAGTAGAAGAATGATTCAGTGTGGTAGGAGCTACACTTGTGCTAGACTCCTTAACATCCCCCCGCAAGTGAATGGTGGAAGAAGAGCACACCAAGTGCTTGTCCTTGAGATAATGAAAATGAGCAACACTTAAGGGTTTCGTGAAGATGTCAACTAGTTGATCACTGGTAGGAACATGGCGAACAAGCAATTGTTTAGCAAGAACTTTTTCGCAGATGAAATGATAATCAACCTCAATGTGCTTGGATTGAGTGTGAAAAACATGGTTGGAAGCAAAAGCAAGAGCAGATAGGTTATCACACCAAAGGACAAGGGGAGAAGTAAGAGAAACTCCCAAATCACGAAGAAGCATGACCAACCAACTAAGCTCAGTAGCAGCCTGAGCAAGGGCACGATATTCGGCCTTCGTAGAGGACTGAGCGATAGTGGGTTGTTTCTTGGCAGCCCAAGAAATAAGATTGGGACCTAAGAACATACAATAACCAGTGGCAGAACGACGATCAATGGAATTCCCTGCCCAATCAGTGTCTGAGTAACCAGATAGAACAAAATCGCCAGCAGAAAAGAACAAACCCTGATCAATAGTGCCATTGAGATAACGCAACAGCCGTTTTATAGACTTGAAATGTCCAACAATAGGTTGATGCATGTGTTGACAAGCAGAATTAACAGCAAGAGATAGGTCAAGCCATGTAATGGTCATATATTGAAGGGCTCCCACAAGACTACAATAAAAGGAGACATTTGTAAATGGAGCAGCATCCATATCCACGGTCGAAGGCTTGACAGCCATAGGAGAATGATATGGCTTGCAAGTTTCCATACTAGCCTTCGCAAGAATGTAAAGGGCATACTTGTGTTGGGACAAAAAATAGCCACCGCCATTTGCTTGAAAAGCAATACTAGAAAATAAGACATAGTTCCAAGTTCTTTCATAGCAAATGTTGCATGCATTTGAGAGACCAAATGGGAAATGAAAGTAGGATCGTTGCCAGTCAAAAGAATGTCATCAACATATATAAGAAGGGCTGTGATGGCTGTGGAGGTTTGTAAGATGAATAAAGAGGAGTCAATTGGAATGGACACCATGGGAGATAAGAAACTAAGAGAAGGTAGAAAACCAAGCTCCAGGAGCTTGTTTGAGCCCATACAAAGCTTTATGAAGCTTACAAACAAACTGAGGATGGACCGGGTCCACAAACCCTTGTGGTTGGGTAAGATACACTTCCTAAGTTAATGTTCCATGAAGAAAGGCATTTGAGATTTCCATTTGCTTGATAGACCAATTATAGTGTAGAGCAAGTGAAATCAGAATTTGAATGATAGGTTGTTTAGCAACTAGGCTAAAGGTTTCATGATAATCAAGACCCTCTTCTTAGAGGTACCCCTTTGCAACTAGACGTGCCTTATATCAAGCAATAGAGCCATCTTTTCAGTTTAAATACCCATTTGCAACCAATAGAATGTTTACCCTTGGGAAGAGGATGAAGACTCAGATAGAGTAGTAGAGAAACAAAGAGGATGTCTAGGTTTGAAAAATACCTGATTTAGACCTTGTGGTCATGGGATGAGAACAAGTAGTGATAGGAGAAGAAGGTGGAACAATTGGTGCAGAAGGTATAGGAGAAGACTGAATTGGTAAAGAAGAAGATGGAGGTATAGGAGAAGCTGAAGGAGGAGGATTCACAGGAGAGGAATGTAAAGAAGAATTAGAAGAAGAATCAGGACAAGAAGGCCTAAAAAAAGAATGTAATTGATCAAGAGTTGGTGCATGAATAGGAGAAGAATTTTTGGTAAAAGGAAAACTTGATTCATCAAAGACAACATGTCTAGAGATATAAATCTTACCAGAAGTAGGATCAAAACAACGATACCCCTTGTAAGATGGATGATACCCCAGAAATACACAGGAAATTGATCGAGGTTGAAGTTTGTGATCATTATAAGGTCAAATCCAAGGGTAGCAGGTACAACCAAAGACCTTCATAAAAGCCAAAGTCTAGAACGTGACAGTAAAGTTTCTCGAAGGGTGACACGTTTGCTAGAGTAGAACTAGGCAGTTTGTTAATAAAAAAAAGTAGCAGTAGCTAAAGCATCAAACCAGTAACAGACAAGCATGTAAGATTGATGCAACAATGTAATGGTTGTTTCAATAAGATGACGGTGTTTCCGCTTGGCAACACCATTCTGGGATGGAGTATAAGGGCAGCTCAGTTCATGTTTGATGCCATGAGATAAAAGATATGCTTCAAACTGGTTCCCAATATATTCTCCTCCCCCATCAGTGTGAAAAATCCTAAGAGTAGTAGAGAATTAATTTTCAACAAACGCCTTAAATTCCAAAAACTTATAATAAACTTCACTCTTTGCATACAGGGGATAAAGCCAAGTAAACTGATTGTAATCATCCACAAAAAGCACATAGTATGTGAAACCAGTAGTAGATGATAAGAAAGGTCCCCAAACATCACTATGAATAAGTGCCAAAGGCTAATTAATAGAAGTATTCGACAAGGCAAAGGGAAGCCTATGAGACTTAGCAACAACACAATGAGAACACAGTGAAATAGGTACCCTTGTATTGTTATGCTGAATAGGAATGCTAAACTGACTGACTAAGTGATGAAATTTCTCTTCTGAGGGATGACCCAAGCGTTGATGCTGGACTTAAGAATGAGCTTTGACTGTGAAACATGCTGGTGAGGAAGACAAAGATTGTGTTGACGTGAGCTGATATAAGCCATCAATATGCTGGCCCTGAAAAAGCACCCTTTTGCTGACCTTGTCCTGGATCACAAATGTTGTAACATCAAAGGTAACACTGCAGTTATTATCCAATGCCAATTGATGTACAGAAACAAGATTTGATGCAATACCAGGAACATGGAGAACATTTTTCAACTGAAATGTATGATTAGGTGTAGGAAGAATACCATGTCCAGTGTTCTGAATTGGAAGTGTAGAACCATCTCCTACCATGATATGGCTCATACAGAGACAGAGAAGACAGATCACTAGTAATGTGTGTCGATGCTGCAGAATCGACATACCAATTGGAGTTTGACTGTTCAGGAACTGAAGCTATGTAGGCCTTGTTCTGTGAGGAGCTAGGGGTAAATGAACCAGGTTGAGATGAAGAAGAGGTAGAGTAATAAGGCTGTGGTTGATAATCCATGTTAAGCCTATTTTGGCACTCAAATGCACTGTGATTTGGCTTGTTACAAATCTGACACAGCAGACCTGTTGAGGTGGAATTTTGAGAATAACCATGAGAAGACCAGGAATTATCATTATGAGAATAACCTTGATAGTTTCCACCATTGCGATAATTTCCAGAATTGCGATAACCGCCCCTTTGATTACCACAATAACCCCTATTTTGTGAAGAGAAATTCTGAGTGAAATTATTTCTGTGTCCTTGATTAGAGTATCCGCCTCTAACCATAGAAAAAGGCTACATTCAACTCTGTTGGAGATCGAGTTTTCTGTCCAGATTTCTCATGAATTGCTTTAGATAATAGGAGAGCACATAGCTCTTCCATAGTAATAGATGTCGGCCTAGCTCGAATAGAGGTCTTAAAAGCATGATACTCGTCAGATAGTCCATTTAGAGTGATTAACACCAAATCTTCATTATCCACAGGAGATCTAGCAAGAGACAATTGTTCACTAAGATTCTTGACCTATTCAAGATAAGTCTCCATAGGGCTAGAATGTTTGGTAACTGCTGTTAACCTATTCTTTAATTGATGAATGTGTGATCGAGAGAGAGTTGTGAAACGCTTTGCAATGTTATTCCACACATCACGACTAGTACTACAATTTGGAACAACAGGATAGATTGATGTTGAGAGAGTACCAGAAATGCAGCTGGTGAGATGTGCATCATCAACGATCCATTGAAGAAATTCTGGATTTGCACTCTCTTGATTCGATGAATCACGCACTCGAGGTGAAGGCTAAACACCAGTTCCATCCACAAAGGAGATTAACCCAGTCACTTTGAGTATATGTTCTCGTTGATCTTTCCAGATGATGAAATTGGTAGAATCGAGTTTCGCAGAGATGAAAGATCCAAGATTAGAGATGAGAAGTGAGAGATTTGATGATGGTGAAGGAGATTTGGTTGAAGATGAAGCATGGATAGGGTTAGACATTTCTGGATCGTACTCGTGAGAGTTGTGTGTGCTCTGATACCATAAAGAGAAAGAGAGTTTTTTATAAACTCATTTCTTGAATTGTTAACTGACAACGACACTATTACAGCTTATATACAGTTCAATGACTAAGCACTACTACTTGACAACTTGACCCATTTGCTCCACATGCTCTGCCACTTGTGCTAACAAACCAGTTACTGATTTAGTAGAAGAATGATTTAGTGTGGCAGGAGCTACACTTGTGCTAGACTCTTTAACATATAGAAGCCCTTCTAGTTTCACTCTAGAGTCATTCTCAAAATGTTTAGCACATAAGAAGAATCATGATATTTTTAGAATTCAAATAGGACTTAGATCCCCCACTTAGAGATACTTTTCATCTTCTAGCAGCCCCTTTTACGCTCTATACAAAACAAGGAAACTATTTAAAGTTTATTGTAACATGCATTGAAATGGCATTTCCTTCCCCAAGTTCCAAGTGTTGACTTTACAAATTTCTGCAACCTTTTCTTGAAAATGTTACACTATGATGACTACTGCCTCAACGATAAATGAATGAAAAGTATAGGCACTGTCATGTAACTCAAACTTCCCTTTCAGACAACGTCAAAGTGCCCTTTTACATTTGTGACAACGCGAGATTTCCCTATACTCAATCCATGGTTATGGCTCTAGTTGAGTGAATTTCATTGTCCATTTGCCATTCGATCATATCACTAGCCTAACTTTGGCTCCGATAATCTGTCTTTCCCTGTGGATGCACTCTTGCAATGTTGATTAACCACATTCTTGGTTTTCCTTATTGAGGGGAATAGTTACACACCTTCCCATCTTCTATCTTCATAGGCATTCTATGAAACCATTAATTTGACATATCTTGCACAAATTTTTTACCCGTCCTCGATCTTTTACTTGCTCTTTCAACCTCTTTTGTTAACCCTTATTGTCTCTCATTGTGTTCCTTATTTTACTCTCCCAACTTGTACACCCAATTGAAATAATTTATTGCACGCAATTACACTATTCAAAGGAGCTAATGAATAAATTAGAACATTATGTTATACATAGCCCAACACATAAGATAAGCTCTCTGTTTAACCAATAAGCGAATAGTAATATTCCCACACAAAAATAACAAGAACCTCTTCTCCTAGTAACTTTAACGAACAGTTGACATGAACATCCTTAAAAAAACCCACCAAACCATGAATTATCAAGGGACTTTATGCCACATTTCTCGTTTAAGCTATCCAAGTTTAGCTGATGTAATATAGAGGATACCCCACCTAATGCCAATTGGTTTTAGGTTAGAACCACCCAAGAAATCAACACCCATAAACCTCGAACTCAAGAGAAAAATTCATAGCAGGAAAAAAGAAAGTTGCCACTATATCATCTCTAAGTTCAAAAAGTTTCTTCATTGTAACATAGGAAAAGTTCGGGAGTTTCTAGCTACTAATAGCTGGTGATGACATGTGGCCGCTAAGGGTCTAGCCGAAGGTGAAAACCACAAGGGGGTAGGGGTGAGCACGGGTCTATTCAGGTGGGTTTTTGTCAGGTTTGGGTCAAATCAAAATTAGTCGGGTTATTAAAAATGGTACCTGAAATTGAACCGAACACTAGAACTCGATTGGTTCAGGTACGTCGGGTTGCGGGCTGGCTTAAATGGGGTGGGTGGGGTTGGGCTATTGCCGGAATGGGCTTTTTAAATTGGGCTTTCCAAATATTGCAATTGAGGCTGAAGCTAGATTTTTAATATTTAGAGACTGAGTATTTTTCTAGGAGGATGCCCGATGAATGGAGGAGGAGTACCTTAGTACCTATCTACAAGAATAAAAGGGATATTCAAAGTTGCAACAACTATAGAGGTATTAAGTTGATGAGTCATACGATGAAGTTGTGGGAAAGACTGATAAAAAATGGGTTAGACCTTCTCTCTCATGCGATTTTGGTTTTCACACACCAGGTGAAAACCCTAGCTATGGCTCAAAGTTATCCATGGATCATGATCCCTCACTCACTACTCTCGATTCCTTGGGTTCCAAAGCAGTTGATTCGTATGTCATAAAGAGGAAACAAATGGGTTTTTCCCATTTAGCCAACATCAACGAACCAAGGCAAGTACTCATATCCAAAGCAAACTATTGAAACCAAGGTCTACATACTCGGTTCCAACCAGGTTTAGCCCATTCAAACCTTTTGATTTGTATCCTTTTGGTCTCAAACCTTTTGATTTCTCTGAGAACCCCATACTTGGCAGTCCAACTGCAACCTCTTGGTCGTCTATCCTAGCTGATGCTCCCAAAACGAGCAAGAGTCCTTGGAACTCCCCTAACCTTACCACTCTATCGCCCAATAATTCTTCTTCTCAAGCCAACCACAACCCAAACTTTCCCCAAATTTGTACACAACTAAACCCAATACACCCATCAAATACCAACCATACAAATCTCGCTAATAGCCCCATCAAACCCAATACCAATCAACCCATTCCCACCAGTACAATTCGAACAAGCGTCTTGCTCGAAAGTTACATGAAGTTTTTCATCAGGAAGGAGAGTGTTTGGACGGTGAAGAGAGATTATCAGCCATTGTTCAGTCCATTGAAGCAGAAATGTAGAGATCTGGGATTAAAGTTGACTGCTCAGAGCTCAAAACCCAACTTACGCGACTCAAGGCCAAAGAAATCAATCCTGATGATCCGTTTTCTAGCTCCTCTGTTAGAGATTACCTAAAGGTAGGTTTCCATTCTCCATTCACTAATACACCCCAAACTGAATCCAAACCCAACAATACAGTTCCCCAAAAGCCACAAAACTTACAGCCATCAAAACCTAAGGACTGGGCCTCTTTGTTTCAAACACAAGGTGCATCCAAACTCATGAAACTAAGTCATTATCCTGAGTTACAACAAGGTGATATTGTTGTGGTAGAACTCAATGAATCTGCCTTAAATGATAAGAACTGGAACAATTGGCTTTTTGGCTATTTTTTGGATGGCAAGATGCCATTTCCTTTCCTTAGTTCCACAGCTAGGAAAATATGGAAAGACCATGGTAGAATTCGAGTCAAGCAAATTGGGGCCTGCTTTTTCTTCGAATTTCAGGACGAGGAAACTAAACTCAAGGTGCTAGAAGGGGGCCCTTACTTCTTCTCTAGAAGATTTCTTATACTCAAGGACTGGCATAGAATGTTGGTACCATCCATAGAGCACCCATCCACCATTCCAGCTTGGGTCAAATTTCATAAATTCCCATTGGAATGCTGGATAGAAGAAGGCTTCAGCCACATTGCAAGTACTATTGGTAAGCCTCTTCATGTAGATGTAGCTACAGCTAAGCAACAGAGAATTGATTTTGCTAAAGTATGTGTGGAGATTTCAGCTAACTCTGACCTTCCCAAGAATATCCAAATCAATCATGGGTATCATTCAGTCACGATTGCTGTGTATTATCAATGGCTGCCACCTAAATGCAATTCATGTAAAGTGTTTGGGCATTCCTGTAAACCCAAACCTGAACCTACTCCAGATCTTCAGCCCTCCAATACTAATGAAGCATGGCATATTATAGGGACAACCCTTGGAGGGGGTGGGGATGCTTTAGAAGCTATTACCAAAACAGTTTCTAATGCCACAGGTTCTAACTTTACTGTGCAACCAGTTGACCTTGTTGAGGATGATGCAGTGACCAAAGCTACAGAGGTTCTTTCCTCTGAATGCCCTCCAATTGGTCCTCCTCAAACTCCTGAACTTGCTATCATACTGCCTATAAAGCTCACTAAAGGTCCTAATGCTGATCCTATTCTTGAGGAGATACCACCAAATAGTATTTCAGAAAGAGTTGGGGAGAAGGCATGCCTTGTATCAAATATCAGGTACTCTGTTTATCCTAAAAGTCCTAAACCACCTGACCCTCTAAACGGTGTAGCATCTATCATTTGGAGTGGAGGTAAAACTTTAGGAAGCAAGAAGAAAACACCTCCTAAGAATAAGGGAGGTGTGGACACCCCGTGGGAGTGCGATCATGTCCACGAAAATCGATTGTTTGTTTTGAAAAATGGTTTTGATTAAATAGAGTCGCCACCCGGATTTGAGGACCTTATCCGAGAAACCTTTGAAAAATGACTCTTTTGCCCTTGAAATGGAAAATGCTTTACCGGTCTTTAAAATGAGATTTCTCGGGTCCGGAAGCTAGGTTACGCGAGGGGAAGGAATTCAAAGCACCCTTCACGCCCGACATATTTGCCGGTCTCTACTAAATGTTTTAAAAATCTTGAAAATGTTGTTTAGATGGACTTTTGAATCAAATTCATGTGGGAGCATAATCGTACATCAAGAATGCCACTAAAAGATGAGTACATGATTATGCAATATGCTATGAATGAATGATTTCTACACTGGAAATGCTAAATTAATACTAAAATGCCACCAAAACATCTTAAAATTCCCCAGAAATTGATTAGAAAATGAAAATCAGAGTAGGGTCCAGGCGCCTGAAAAAGGGGGATCCAGGCGCCTGAACTTCCTCCAGGCGCCTGGAGGGAGCCAATCCAGGCGCCTGGATTACTATCTAGACAGAAAATTTGAGATCACATATCTAACAGAATCCAGCTAATGCAATGTACTAACCACCCTCAAGCGTACTGAAAATGTTGTGATAGCCCAATAACAAAGTTAAAACTCACATGCAACTCATCATAAATGACTTTTGGTTTAAGAAATTCCCCCCATTTAAAGTTAGAAAACAAACTTAAAGAAAGGAAAGCTTAAATGAGTATCTAAATGATGATTCAAAATGTAAAAGTTTAAATAAATTTGAATCCGTATGCATGTGTTGTAGCCAAGATGTTCAGCATGTAAGAGAAATTAAAATGCATGACAAAGGAAACAGAGATCCGTGCACTTTTGCATGGAGTTCCAGCGCTGACCTTTAAGGCGGCGCTGGAAGGATATGGTTCAGCGCTGGACTCGATCTGAGATACCCAAAATGTTTTCTTGTTTTGATGATTTTCAGACCTCTCTCAAGCTCTCCACTGGTATAGATGACCAGAAAGAACTTGAATGAGTCCCCCTCAGGGCCTACTTGGAGAAATTGGTAAAACAACTACCTCTTTGGTTTGATCAAGAACTTGAAATGGACTTTTGGGATAGATTTTGTAAGAATGTGGTTTTTGGTTCCTTAGTTTGCTAAACTAAAGGTAATTTGTGGTAGTTTTGATAGAACTCAATTGATAATGGTAAGTAGATGATGGATTGTTGAGACAAAAAGAGGATTTTTTTGGTATTGGAAGTGGGTTTTGAGATGGGATGAAGAGAGGAATAGAATTTCTGGAGGAGTTTTGGCAGAGTAACAGCCTAGAAGGAGTGTAGTTTTTCCAGCCCCTGCAAATGTGTGTGAAGGGCTCAATTTATAGGCAAATCAAGGGTCCAAAGAGGGCCACTTGAGCCTTTCAAAAGGGTCAAGGGTCACCTAGGGGGTAAGGGACAAATGCAATGATCTCCCCCACTCCCTCCAACTGAATTCTGCAAGAAAATCCCCCCAAGATCTCGTTCCCGCCCACTAGCAAACTTAAAACACACTCAACCTCGATCGATATCCGGCGCTGGGTCGGCATTTCCGGCGCTGAATCCGATTCCAGCGCTGAACCATGGAATCCAGGCGCCTTAATTCCTTCCAGGCGCCTGGACTTGACCAATCCAGGTGCCTCAAAGGCCAATCCAGGTGTGTGTATTTCAAGGTTTTGGGACATTCCGGAGCTCTGAGGGATGTTTTGGTGACTTGATGGGAGGTTAAGGGAGAGGTTTTCCAAGCTTTTGATCAAACATTGTGTATCCTTATTAGGCTTTTTCATCATTGAGGAAGTTTTGGAATCCCGAGGGTCCAAAATGGGGTGTCTACAGGAGGGCATAAAGGAAGGTAACTTTTCCTTTCTTTTTTTGGGCAGTATGCTTATTTTCCCATTTTCTACCATTTTTGTGATGTCTAAAATACCTCTACTTTTTGGGTCCTGGAACATGAGGGGTCTTAATGATCCTCTTAAGTAGAAAGAGGTTGCATCTTTTGTTAGAACAAGTAATTTCACTTTTTGGTCTTGTAGAACACAAAATAAAGGAAGCTAACTATTCTAGGATCATTAATACCATGTTTCCAGGCTGGTCTTTTGTTCATAACTCTAGATTACCACCTAATGGTAGAATATGTGTGGTTTGGGACTCTTCTGTGCTTAGTCTCAGTGTTGTAAACCAGTCTAGTCAAGCTATTCACTGTATTGTCCAACGTGTTTCTGGAGAAATTAAATTCTCAGCTACTATTGTCTATGGGTCCAATCTCTATTTGGAGAGAAAAAAGCTTTGGGCTGACTTGACTGCTTACAGGGTCAATGGTCGTTGGATCATTATGGGAGATTTTAATGCCCTGAGGTATTTGTCTGACAAAATTGGTGGGGATAGTCATTGGCCTCCACACATGGAGGATTTTAATGACTGCATTGTTACTAATGACCTTGAGGACCTGAGGTACTCTGGTCAGCATTTCACTTGGTCAAATAAGCAGGACCTACCCCACTACATCTCATCCAAGATTGATAGGGTCCTAGTTAATGAACAATGGATCAAGGCTTTCCCTTGCTCTAATGCTCATTTCCCCCCTCCTAGAATCTCTAATCATTCCCCTACAATGGTATTTTTGAATCTCGATTCTAGGAGAGTCAAGAAACCTTTTAAATTCTTCAACTTTCTGGCTCATCATCCTGCTTTCTTATCCACTGTCCAGAAAGTGTGGAGAAGGGTTATATATGGTAATCCTATGTTTGTAGTTTGTGAAAAGCTCAAACTACTTCAATTGGATCTCAAGAAATTAAATACAATAGAATACAGTGATATAACAATGAGAACTACTGCTGCTAGGCAAGAACTTGACAAAATACAGAGTGATCTGGGACAGTAACTCGGTCAAACAGCCGCAAGAGAGACTTATGTGCAAGCAATACCTTACTCTTACTAGAGCTGAGGAAAGTTTTTCTAAGCAGAAGTCTAGAATTCAGTGGCTCAAGTTTGGGGACCAATGCACCTCCTATTTCTTTAAATCCATCTCACACAATAGGAATAGGAGGAGTACAACTAGTTTGGTCTTTCCTAATGACTCCATCACCATGATCCCATCAAGATTAAATCCACATTTATTACCTTTTACACTAATCTCTTGGGCACTGTCCACCCCATTAGCTACCCTGGCACATCTAAAGTCAATCAACTAATCACTTCCAGACTAGAGGAATCCCAGAGTGAAGCTATGGTCTTTGAGGTTTCTAATCTTGAGATTAAGAAAACCTTCATGTCACTTAACTGTAACAAAGCACCTAGTCCTGATAAGTACAATGCACTTTTTTTCCAAAAATCCTGGGATGTTATAGGGCATGAAGTCACCTCTTCTGTCAAAAATTTCTTTAGATCTAGCAGATTTTTATCTAAGGCTAACTCTACCAGTGTGGCTCTTGTCCCTAAAGTCCCCAATCCCTCCAATGTGGGGGATTACAGACCCATTTCCTACTGCAACACTGTTTATAAGTGCATTGCTAAAATCCTTGCTAAAAGGATTCAAGCTATACTCCCTCAACTCATTGACCCCATGTAATCAGGATTTGTCAAGGGGAGGAGGATTGCTGATAACATATTTTTGACCTAAAAGCTTATGAGAGATTATCACAAGCATGCTCCCTCCCCCAAATGTGCAATGAAAGTGGACATAATGAAAGCATATGACAATGTTAAGTGGGAATTCCTCTGGGATATCCTCCAAGCCGTGAATTTCCATCCTCAAATGATTCAATGGATTAAAGCCTGTGTAACCACTGCCAATTACTCATTGAGCATCAATGGTGAGGCCACAAGGTCTATTATGGGTAAGAAAGGTTTAAGGCAAGGTAATCCCTTGTCTTCTTACCTTTTGTTATTGTTTATGGAGGTTCTCACCCAAATACTCAAGGAGAAATCTAATAGTCCTAACTTCCACTTTCATTGGAGATGTGAGAAAACAAAAACAATCAACCTGTGCTTTGCAGATGATCTTATGATTTTCTGTAAAGGGGATTTAGAGTCTGTTCAATGCATTCAAGAGGCCCTCTCTGAATTTGAGACCTTGTTTGGATTATCACCCAGTCTAGGCAAGAGTAACATATTCTTCTCTACGGTTTCCACTTCACGTAAATAAGCAATCCTTGAGAAATTAGGTTTTCATGAGGGATTTCTCCCTATGAGATACCTTGGTGTCCCTCTCATATCCACTAAACTTAAGTACGCTGACTGCAAAATTCTCATAGATAAAATCACTAGTCGTACTAAGTCTTGGGCAAATAAGTACCTCTGATATGCTGGGAGGATTCAATTGATTAAATCTGTGTTATTCTCCATGCAGACCTACTAGTCTTCCATTTTCCTTCTTCCGAGGAAAGTAGTGAAGGAAGTTGAAGCCATCCTTAGATCCTTTTCTGGACGGTTCTTGATCTTAGGCACACAAGTGCCAAAGTTTCTTGGGATCATCTTTGTTCCCCCAGAAAGGAAAGAGGGCTAGGTTTTAAATCCATCCAAGTTTGGAACAAGGCTTCCATGGCCAAGCACATTTGGTTCATCATTGCAGGTGGTGAGGAATCCATGTGGTGTCAGTGGGTGAAGTCCTACTGATAGGCGCGTAATGTCATAGATATAAGCGCCTAAGTAGGGCAAATTAGCGCGTTAGAGGCGCGACGTTATTCCATTTTCCACTTGATGCGGTGTGTTTTTGGTTTTTGTTTTGTTTGTTTATTTTGTAGGGAAACAGGTCCTAAAGTGCGCGTGAAGTGAGTGCATGGCGGTCGGACGTGTTGAGAAGCAGTGGGACCCAAGCCAGGATGACCGGACTAGGCCGAAGTCGGCATTTCAGTGGCTCTGCATCGATCACGGGGATTGTCCCGTATCGATACAGTGGTTCACTTTGGGGAACGAAGGCACCGGTATCGATACGTGTATTCCTCCTATGACGATACCGAGGACATTAAGGGCAGCTGGTTGACTTGCCACGTGGTTTGACTTCGGGGAGGAATAAATAGACCGATTTTAGGTCGAATTAGGGTTCGAAACTTAACACAAAATTTTCCTAGTTTTTGCAGCCGTTCTCTTTGGAAGTTTTTGCTTTTCGGAGTTTGTTCCTTCGAGTTTTTGAAGATTTATCCGCAGATTTGCATAACAGTTCGGTAACTTTTCGTTTTTGCTTTCGTTGAATCATTGTTCGCGGGAGTTTATCCGCGCGTTGTTTTTCGGATTTTCGATTTAATTCACATTCAAAGTATAGAAGCATGCATTATTTCATTATCTTGTCATTCGTTCAATTTAATATGAGTGAGTAAATCCATAAGTATGGTCGCGGGGTGATTAACACACCGTGGCCGGTTTCGGGTCTGTACTGTTCCCGTTTTCGAACTTGATAAATGAAAAAGCAATTTAAGGTTACTAAAGCATTTCTGTTAAACGTATCCGGGCATTGTCGAAGCCCATGTAACGCGGGGAACGAGGGACCAAAACTCGTTCAACGCTGTGCATGGGTAAACGGCGACCACAAGGATTCGCATCTTTCAGTGTGTCTTTTTCTCTCTTGAATCAACCATTTTTAGAACAAGTGGAGCAGAACAGTCTCGATCTGGTCACCGTGTTATGAACCCTAAGACCGTACTTCCTCTTAAATTAGCTTAAACCAGGTCAACGTCACTTAGTGTAGTTAATTCCATTAATCAAACCATAAAGGGTGGCCACCTAAGAGTCGTGTTAAACTAGTGACCCGAGTACTTAGTGAGCACTTCTACCTTCTCTGTGGATTCGACTCCGGTCTTACCGGATATTGTCTTTACACCCCGTCTCATACTACGCTTGGGGCAACTCATTAATTTAGGTCTAGGAAATCGGTCAAGCATTTTTGACGCCGTTGCCGGGGAAGGTAATTGGTGCTAAGAATTCGGGTTGTTAGTGTCTGTTAAACTTTAGTTGTAATTTTCTTAAATAAAAAAAAGAAAAAAAGTATTTAGATAACATTAGGAAATCTTTAGTTGATAACATTTAGAATCGAGTCAAAATAGGTAAAAATAGTCAAATCCCACAAAAACCCGACCCTCTTTATTATCGTGATCGTACTAATCGTTTGGTTAGGATTGAGCAGGGGTCGAGTCCGTTGGGGTTGTCTAGTTCTTCGTCTGAGTCAGTAGGAATCCCTCGAGAGTCGTCTGTAGATCAACTAGAATCCATCCCCATTGACGACTTGTTCATAGAATTTCCCAATCCACTGTTCGTTGTAGAGAGTGAACCACAGATGGCGGAACAGAGATCTATGCGAGACTATATGCATCCTGCGAGGACCACCCCTCGTGGTCCAATAGTTCTGCCAACAGAAACTGTGGAGGCACGCAATGCTTTCACAGTCAAACCAGGGACCCATAATGCTCTCCCTCTTTTCTATGGGAGAGAAAATGAGGATCCATATGAGCACATCCGCCATTTTGAGGGGTTGGTGCGCACCTTAGCCACCACTACCCAGTGGGAGAATGCTTGCCTTAAGCTTTTTCTTGCCTCTCTGAAAGACAGTGCAAATAAGTGGCTCCGCATGCAAAAGGAGCAGTCACTCACCACATGGTCAGCTGTGAGGGAGTTATTCTATAAGAAATATTTTTCAGAGAGTAAGTCACAACACCTGACTCGCCCAATCCAGTCCTTTAGGCAAAAAGAGGGCGAGTCATTTTTGAGGTGTTGGGAGCGGTTTAAGGAACTGTTGTTGGCTCTCCCCCACCACGGGTATGAGAAACATCAGTTGGTGACGTTTTTCCAGCTGGGCCTCAACATCGCGACGGCCCAGCAGATTGAGTATCTATGTCGAGATGGTGATTTCTTAGACAAGGCTCCAGATGAGGCATGGGATTTTCTGGAGGAGTTGGCCGAAAAACATCGAAGTTGGGAACCTTCCAACCTCGCTGATAGGGCCATAGCTACGCAGGGACCCAGTGGGTCTGGTATTTTTCCCCTTAGTGTGAGAGAGCACACCATCCAGTCTCAGCTGGATAAGTTGTCTAAGCAGATGGAGGACTTGCGGCTGAAGCAAGTCCACTAGGTGAATGATGTGAGACTAGAGGAAGTATGTGCGCTTTGCGAGTGTCCGGGGCATGCAGTGACTGCCTGCCCCGCTTTCCCGATGATTAAGGAAGCCTACCAGAGCAACCAGGCTGAGGTGAATGCGGTGAACCAACGTTGGGATCCGTTCTCTAACACCTATAATCCGGGTTGGGCTCATCACCCAGCCCTGAGTTGGAGAGATCCTAAAGTGCCAGTGCCACCCCAGGCACCACCTCAGCAACAGATGCAACCTTACCGGCCTCCTCAAGGCCAAGCACCCCAATACCGCTATCCTAGTCAGAACCAACAGGGGTTCAGTCCTTCATTCTCTGGACCACCCCCAGGCATAAATCATCCTCCTAGGGATAGACAGACTGATGAGATGTTGAAGGCTCTCATGCAGTCTCAATTGACTTTCACTGAGCAGACCAAGCAGGCCATGGGGGACATTAGATCCCAATTGACCCAGTTAACGGCAGCAGTTGGGCAAACCCAGCAGGAGAGGGGAAGATTTCCCTCTCAACCTCACACCAATGCTGTCGGTACGAATTTTCTGGGAGACGGGTCAGGTCCGAGTAATCTGAACCCCAATCCGGAGGAAGCAAAGGCAATCACCACTCTCAGAAGTGGGAAGGTGATTGACAAGGCAATCCCTCCAAAGCCAAAACCGGTTCCACCTCCGGAGCCAGTTGTCTCACCAGTAGTTGCCCCTGTTGTGGAGAATTGTACTGAGGAAGAGAGAGAGTTGGAGTCACCTAAGGTGGTGGTGCCCACACCCGCGGCCCCCACGATTCCATTGCCACCTGTAGCACCATATCCCCATCGTCTGGTGGCAAAACCGAGCGTCAATGTGAATTTTCAGATTCTTGAGCTGTTTAAGAAGGTTCAATTTCCTATCTCGTTGATGGAAGCCATTGACGCAATTCCTCAGTTTGCTAAGGTGCTGAAAGAGTCATTGCACATCGGCTGGAGAACTAAAAAGTCAAGATAACGCGGTTACCATCGACGAGCAAGTGAGCTCCATTCTCCAAGCTGATATTCCGATTAAGCGGAAAGACCCAGGTTGTCCCACTATCCCCATAGCTATTGCGGGTCAGAGTTTTGATAAGGCTTTGTTAGATTTGGGAGCGAGTGTTAACTTGCTTCCATATTCAGTATACTTGAAACTAGGCATAGGTGATCTTAAGGCCACCCCTCCACGCCTTCTGGTTGGTCACCAGGAGTGTGAGAATTCCTAAGGGGGTAGTGGAGGATGTGTTGATTCAGGTAGGGGAGTTTCTGTTCCCCGTGGATTTCATTGTCTTGGACACGTGTCCAATCCCCGAGGTACTAGAGAAGACTCCCATTATTCTCGGTCGACCGTTCTTAGCCACCTCCAGTGCGGTGATGAACTGCAAAACTGGACAAGTCCAATTATCTTTTGGGGACTTGAAAATGGAGGTGAATGTTTTTAATGTCGATAGTCGAGTAGAGGACGATGAGGAGGTCTATGAAGTGAGTCTGATCGACACACTAGTGCAAGAGCATGTCGAGAATGTGTTGTATAAGGATCCTCTGGAGATAGCGCTGACCGCCGATGAGGCGTCATTCTTAGATTCTCCGGAGGTAGGGAGTTTGATGGAGATGCTTGCAGTCGAGGATGTATGCGGCGCCGTTTGGGACCCAGTTCTCGAACCGTTGGGCGCCCCATTATCTTCAGCTCTCCCATCATCGGTCCAGCCACCGAAACCTGAATTGAAGCCCTTACCGGATACGTTGAAATATGCCTTCCTTAAAGGTAATGATACGTTTCCAGTAGTGATCTCCTCCTCCTTGGAGGCTGATCAAGAGGCTAAATTACTTGCCCTACTGAGAGAGCACAAAGGGGCAATCGGTTGGACCATAGCAGACTTGAAGGGTATTAATCCTACGGTGTGTACACACCGCATTTTTCTAGATGAAGATGTGAAACCTTCTAGGCAACCCCAGCGGCGTCTGAACCCCAACATGAAGGAGGTGGTTCGGACATAAGTTCTTAAATTGTTGGATGCGGGTATCATTTACCCAATTGCTCACAGTGAGTGGGTCAGTCCCATTCAGGTTGTACCTAAGAAGGCAGGAGTGACTGTCGTGAGAAACGAGGAGGGTGAGTTAGTGCCAACCCATGTTCAGACCGGGTGGCGTGTCTACATTGACTACCGGAAGCTCAACGCGAGCACCCGGAAGGACCATTTTCCCCTCCCATTCATCGACCAGATTTTAGAGAGAGTTGCGGGCAGAGCGTTCTACTGTTTCCTAGATGGATACTCCGACTACAATCAGATTGAGGTAGCCATGGAGGATCAGGAAAAGACTACCTTTACGTGCCCATATGGTACTTTTGCCTACCGTCGCATGTCTTTTGGCTTGTGCAATGCTCCCGGCACCTTCTCAAGGTGTATGATGGGAATCTTTAGCGACATGGTAGAGAAGATAGTCGAGGTTTTTATGGATGACTTTTCAGTTTTTGGGGATTCGTTTGACGGATGCCTCGAGAACTTAGGAAAAGTTTTGACTAGGTGTGAGGAGAAGCGTCTTGTGCTGAATTGGGAGAAGTGTCATTTCATGGTGACCCAAGGTATAGTGTTGGGACATATTGTCTCATCTAAGGGTATTGAGGTGGACAAGGCAAAGATCGACTTAATCGCGAATCTTCCTACTCCAAAAACTGTTAAGGATGTCCGGTCTTTCTTAGGTCACGCCGGTTTTTACCGGCGATTCATTAAGGACTTTAGCGCCATCTCCCGACCTTTGTGCCAGTTGTTAGCAAAGGACACACCCTTTGTGTGGTCCGACGCTTGTGAGGGGGCCTTTCAGACATTGAAGCGGAGTCTCACAACTCCGCCTATCGTTCAGCCCCCAGATTGGAGTTTGCCATTTGAGCTTATGTGTGACGCGTCCGATTATGCAGTCGGCGCAGTTTTAGGTCAGAGGCGAGGAAAAGATCCCTGTGTGATCTATTATGCGAGCAAGACATTGAATGAGACACAACTTAACTATACTACCACTGAGAAAGAATTATTAGCGGTTGTGTTTGCCTTAGATAAATTCCGGTCCTACTTGGTCGGGTCGCAGATTGTAGTTTACACCGATCATGCGGCTCTGAGGTATTTGATGACCAAGCAGGATGCGAAGGCTCGCCTTATCCGGTGGATTCTTTTGCTGCAAGAATTCCACCTCATCATTAAGGATAAGAAAGGGGTAAAGA
The DNA here is from genome assembly GCA_022606695.1 of Vaccinium macrocarpon. NCBI lineage: Eukaryota > Viridiplantae > Streptophyta > Magnoliopsida > Ericales > Ericaceae > Vaccinium > Vaccinium macrocarpon. Next base: position 24,561,749 of record CM040176.1, read on the forward strand.
ACGTAGTGGCTGATCACTTATCTAGTTTGGAATTTGAGGACCCCACCTCTCATCTGCCCATCGCGGATTCTTTTTTCGAGACGAGGCGCTTATTTGTTTGCTAATACGTGCCCGTGGTTTCGCGGTATCGCCAATTATTTGGTGATCAAGCGGTTCCTCCCCATTGGACCACACACAAAAGGCCGATTTTTAGAGAGGTCCGCGAAATATTTTCGATGATCCTTATGTGTTTAAATACTGTGCGGACCAGATAGTGCGTCGTTGTGTCCCCGAGAGTGATCAGAGAGGCATTCTAGAGTTTTGTCATTCGGAAGCGTGTGGCGGTCATTTTTCCGCCAAGAAAACCACCGCCAAGGTCTTATGTGTAACTTCTTTTGGCCAAATTTATTTAAGGATGCGTCACGGTTTTGCAAGTCTTGTGATCGGTGTGTCGAGGCTAGGTAAGGTCGGCCCGCGAAATATGATGCCCCTCCACAATATTTATGTGTTGGAAGTCTTTGATTGTTGGGGCATTGATTTCATGGGCCCATTCCCGGTATCACATGGTTTCGAGTATATCCTTCTGGCGGTAGATTATGTTTCTAAGTGGGTCGAGGCGATTCCCACTAGGACCAGTGATTCGAAGGTGGTGCTAGAGTTTTTGAAAAACAATGTGTTATCGAGATTTGGCATGCCCCGTGCCATTATCTCGGATCAGGGCACCCACTTTTGTAATCGGTCCTTTGAGGCGTTGATGAGAAAGTATGGCATCTCTCACAAGGTGTCTACGGCCTATTACCTCAGACCAATGGCCAGGCTGAGTTGGCCAACCGAGAGATTAAGGGCATTTTAGAGAAAACGGTGAACCCGAGTAGGAAGGATTGGTCTCTACGGTGATTGATGCATTGTGGGCCTACCAAGATCAACACAAGACCGTGTTGGGTGCTTCACCCTATCGGCTTGTTTATGGTAAGGCCTGCCACCTGCCAGTAGAGATGGAACATAAGGCCCATTGGGCCATTCAGACGGTGAACGCAAGTTTGCCAAAGGCAGGTGCCCATAGGAAGCTCCAATTGTGTGAGCTTGAGGAGATAAGGAATGATGCGTATGAAAACACTAGCATTTACAAAGCTAAGGTTAAAAGTACACGATAGGAATATCCAAACAAAAACCTTTAGTGTTGGACAGAAAGTTTTACTTTATAACTCGCGTATTCACTTATTTCCAGGGAAGTTGAGGTCTCGTTGGGATGGGCCGTATGTTGTCCATAAGGTTTACCCTAACGGTTCGGTTGATGTCTGCGATCCTAAGGATAATAATGTTTTCAAAGTTAATGGGCAGCGTCTTAAACCATTTTTAGAGTTAATCGATGTAGGCGAACCTGAGGAGGATTTAGTTGATCCAATCTACTCGGATGATCCCGCTGTTTAGCCGTTGGGCTAGGTTTTTACGGGTAGCTCACGCGTACCATACTCTTCATTGAGTGTGGACCCGGCCCCTAGTGATAGGGGTACCCATCATTGACTTAGGTATTGATAGCTTCGCACGCCGCTATTTAAATAAGGATCGTGTGCCCAGCTCCGGTTAGTAAGGGCAATTGTGTACTTGTAAAAAAAAAAAAAAAAAAAACGATGGTCTGGTATAGCCACCTAATTTCTAGCCTTAAAATTGTGTATCTGGGTTTCGAACAATCTTATTGCTTTGTCTCGGATAGTCATAAAAGATGAATGGCTCTGATTTCTTTAAGGAGAAACCTTGAGAAATTTAACCTATTGAGTCGTGACTTACCCGGGGTTGTTATGATGACCTTCTCTACACAACTTTAAGTGAGAATATTAGGGAGAAAAGTAGTACTCGTTCCTTTCACGCGACGAAAGTGGTGGTTTGCATGTGGATTTTATTTCTCATTATTATTTCTTGTTGTGGCCCGGCTTCTACTAACGGGCGGTACTGATGTCATCTGTTGCCTAGTAGGTCGTTGTTTCTTAAGTCTTTTGCAGGACGAGCATGCTACCACACCAGCCTTGGTAGTTTGGGCCTCACCGCCGGAGTAAGTGCGGCATTCAGGAGCCTCAAGCAGAGGTGCCACGAAATGTGGCGGTTGTAAGTCCTAAAAAGTTTCGGCGCGGCTCTGTGTGACTAGCTGTGGACCTCGTCAAGTCCGAAGGAGCAGATCCTGGAAGCAGTTTCCATGATGAACAGCAACGGTGACAGCAAATTCCCCATACATCGGCCGGGGTCATGATGGTTGGCTGCCATCCGACGGTCCATTTCCTTCCCCTTGTTCTTTCTTTTGTCAGTCTCCATGCTCTGGGGACATAGCATGTTTCTAGTTGGGGGGAGGGTGTACTTTGTACATTTGTTTTGAATGTAGCGTTGCTAGGTAGTTTTTGGGGGTACTGTTGTTATGCACTTTGTGGATACTCGTTGAGCATATGAGATTTAACTGAGTAGTATGCCTGATTAACTTGAATGCATGCATATATTTGACTACTTGGTTAAGCATGATGTATTGCTGAAGCATGAGAATAGGTGTCCCCACATTGATAATAGCATGTTCCTGATAACATTCCCGTATTCCTTGTATTCATTTCTGCAATCGCATAAAATAGTAGGCTTTTGTTCTGCAATAGAAACTGAATTTGTCTTTTATGCTTTTGTGAGAGTGAATAACGTGCATAGGGGATGATACAAGGCATTCTTTGCATGATTAAACCACATATGAGTCCCTTTGACCAATCTCGAACCAGTCCGAGTCAGTTCCCGTGTCTAGCCTAGGAAACCGGTGTTTGGTTGGATTTAAGTTGGGGGGAAAAGTCAGGCTCTATGCATCATAAGTGTCGAGTTGTTGTGGAAATTTGGTAAGCAATGGGTATTCGAATGATTAGTGCTTGAGGAAGTCTGATGAGGTGTCGTGTTTGGAAACCAAAACCCCAAAACCGAAAACCTTCAACCTTTTTATCCCTTCCCTTGCCATAAACAAATATCTTTTTCCTATTACAAAAAAAAAAAAAAAAGATATGTGGAGTTCGGTATCGATACAGAAAAAAAGCCGTATCGATACCGGTAGGCCAAATTCGGAACAGAACCCACGGGTATCGATACAAGGTTTACCTGTATCGATACCGAAGCCTTTAAACGTAAATTTAAAAGGGTTTGGCCGGTCACCCTCACCATTCATCTTCTTCTTCAACCTCTCTCTCTCTCTTCCTCAAACCCTAACCCACGAAAATCCTCCATAACCACCACCTTTAAACCTCCAATACCCCACCAAATCTCACCCAAATTCCACCAAACTTCACCAAAACATTCCTTTTCTCTTCCTCTACCACATATATCCTTCTAACCTCTTCCAAAATCCATATTCCTCCAGATCTAAAAACCCTAAATTTCTAACCCTATTCCAAGCATGGCACCTAGGAAGGCTTCCACTAGCGGTAAAGGGAAGGGGGCAGCATCTTCTAGTGCCCCTCCAGAGCAAACACAAACCGGGGGTAGGAGGTCAAAGGATCAAATTGCCCGGGATGAGCGGGATAAATGGGAAGCTTCTATGGATCAGAGGGGGGTTAAGAATGAGCGTCACATTATCCGGGATGGGTATCCCCAGAACTACAACACCATTCAAGCCATCGTGCAACAAGGTATGTCTTTTTGGTTCGAACCAAACCCAGGGTATAATTTGGAACTTGTGAGGGAATTTTATAAGAATATGCATGTTCCCGCCGCCGAGACTACTTTTAGTGCTGAGTCCCAAATAACCTCACGAGTGGCCAGGGTTCCCATTACGGTCACACCCGATGTTATTGCTGCGAGTCTGCGATATAGGAGGCCTACTGTAGAAACCAACTACCCTTGCCCCGCTGAGGAGTTTGTCGCGCGTAGAGTGGCGGGTATATTATGCGTAGAGTGGCGGGTATATTATATGAGATGCGGAAAGATGCTAGTATCCCTCACCGTCCAGGCAAGTTTAAGTCGGGTATTAGGTTCCTGAACCAAGTGGTGTGCTATAACATAGACCCCAGGGCGACTGAGAATAAACCATCTGAGTATACGGGGAATTTATTGGCCGCTTTTATGGAGGACGACACTGTTTGTGACTGGGCGTTATTTATCTACTCTAAGATTGTTGATTTCCGAGATGCCCCAACACAGACCCGCATGCCGTTCCCTTGCCTGATCACTGCCATTGCTAGAGACTCTGGGTTGACGGGGGCTAAGTGGTTCAACAATGACCCACTGATCCCTGGGCCGATTGACAGTACCATTCTTACTAAGAGTATAGCCCAGACTCGTGGCGCCAGAGGCGGAGCCTTTCTGACTACCGAGCCACCTCCCCATGCATCTAGCACCTCTTGGCTACAGAAGATTTTTTTGCCAAGGTGTTGCCACTATTCGAAGTCAGCAAAAGCTTAAGAGGGAGGTGCGACAAAATGCGAGGGTTCTGCAACAGATGAGTCACAGGGAGGAGTGGATGGTGAGGCGTATTGAGGGGTCGACCTCGGAGCCGTATGTGCCGTTGGTGTTGCACGAGTTGGAGGTCGTGATGATTTTCTGAGATGATGATGGTGCTGAGGACAGTGAGGAGAGTGGGGATGATGCGGAGTGATTGGGATGCTTGTTTTGCATGGAGCTGACTGGGGGTAGTAGCATGAGTAGGAGGAGTTATTTTATGTTGGATTTTTTTTGTTATTTCGTATTAGGAACTCGTTATTTCATGTGGATTTATTGTTTTGAATTGGGGTCTGTAATATACTTTGCGTGGTTTATGTTTTATGTTGTGGATTTGGTTTGGATATATTTGATGGGTATTTGATGTAGTAGACATGACAAAAAGGCCATTGGGTAGTTGACCTTGAGCCTCGATAGGCCGGCACCTGTCTTTTGCAGTTCCTTCCTTTTGTTCTACCATGGTCATTACAATCCAAAAAGTCCTTAGTAGATCTTGTGCACGTGTTTATACTCTCACTTATGCATGATTGATAATGATGTTCTTAATTTGCGGATTCATATTCGGTTATGCATTTATTCTTGCTGCGCCTGTTTTGATTGGCATGTGGCGACCAGTTGTTCGGTCCCACACGGTTAAAAAGCGCTTTTATAGGATGTTGAGTGTTCTAGTAGTGAGTGAGTGTAATGCGATTATGATGAGGGGTGTTCATTGTCATGCATGAAGTAATGCCATCTGTGTTTCTTGTTTTGTCGGAAGCATGCATGCATGTGAGTTCTGAGCTTATTGGAAGGTGAATATCTCTTGTCATGTTTGACTGCTTCTACAGGTCGCATAACCACCGTACCCCCCCATTAGTGTTTTCTAGTTTTTCTTTCTCAGTTTTATTTCTTTCGTTCCTAGGGACTAGCAACGCTCAAGTTGGGGGGTGTGATAGGCGCGTAATGTCGTAGATATAAGCGCCTAAGTAGGGCAAATTAGCGCGTTAGAGGCGCGACGTTATTCCATTTTCCACTTGATGCGGTGTGTTTTTGGTTTTTGTTTTGTTTGTTTATTTTGTAGGGAAACAGGTCGTAAAGTGCGCGTGAAGTGAGTGCATGGCTGATTCGGGGCGTGTTGAGAAGCGATGGGACCCAAGCGGGGATGATTTGGACTAGGCCGAAGTCGGCATTTTAAGGGCTCGGTATGGATCTGAGGATTGTCCTCAGACGATCTGAGAAGTGGTTCACTGGGAACGTAAGGCACGGGTATCGATCGTCGGGTATTCCTCTCAGATCGATACCGAGGACATAAGAGCGGCCGGTTGACTTGCCACGTGGTTTGACTTCGGGGAGGAATAAATAGACCGATTTTAGGTCGAATTAGGGTTCGAAACTTAACACAAAATTTTCCTAGTTTTTGCAGCCGTTCTCTTTGGAAGTTTTTGCTTTTCGGAGTTTGTTCCTTCGAGTTTTTGAAGATTTATCCGCAGATTTGCATAACAGTTCGGTAACTTTTCGTTTTTGCTTTCGTTGAATCATTGTTCGCGGGAGTTTGTCCGCGCGTTGTTTTTCGGATTTTCGATTTAATTCACATTCAAAGTATAGAAGCATGCATTATTTCATTATCTTGTCATTCGTTCAATTTAATATGAGTGAGTAAATCCATAAGTATGGTCGCTGGGTGATTAACACACCGCGGTGGCGGTTCGGTACATCTTGTTCCGTTTTCGAACTTGATAAATGAAAAAGCAATTTAAGGTTACTAAAGCATTTCTGTTAGACGTATCCGGGCATTGTCGAAGCCCATGTAACGCGGGGAACGAGGGACCAAAACTCGTTCAACGCTGTGCATGGGTAAACGGCGACCACAAGGATTCGCATCTTTCAGGGTGTCTTTTTCTCTCTTGAATCAACCATTTTTAGAACAAGTGGAGCAGAACAGTCTCGATCTGGTCACCGTGTTATGAACCCTAAGACCGTACTTCCTCTTAAATTAGCTTAAACCAGGTCAACGTCACTTAGTGTAGTTAATTCCATTAATCAAACCATAAAGGGTGGCCACCTAAGAGCCGTGTTAAACTAGTGACCCGAGTACTTAGTTAGCACTTCTACCTTCTCTGTGGATTCGACTCCGGTCTTACCGGATATTGTGCTGCACCGGTCTCCGCCCTACGCTTGGGGCAACTCATTAATTTAGGTCTAGGAAATCGGTCAAGCACCTACTTACTCAATGGCAATAGCTTTTAGAAGGTGAAAATTCCCAGTAGCCCATCTCAGACTTGGAGGAAGTTACTTCAACTCTGTCCTCTCATCCAGCCCTTTATCAAATACAATATTAGTGATGGCAAATCTATCTTTTTGTGGTACGACAATTGGCATCTCGTTGGTCCTTTAATCTATCGTATTGTCTATGACTCTGGTGTACCAGATGATGCCAAGGTCTCTACCATTTTACGTGCTCCTAACCAATGGAACTTTCCCATCACCCAAACTTGGGAATTGAATGAAGTCAGAACTCACTTACCTCATCCCACACACTACAACTCCACAAACATTGACCCTTACATTTGGTTGGACTCTCACACAGAATGGACAGTTCTTCGTCTCCTCATTGTGGGACCATTTTAGAGTTAGGTTTCCCACTATTAGGTGGAGTCATGTAGTATGGTTTCCTTCTCATACTCCTAGGTCTAGCCTTATTAGCTAGCTTGCCATTCAAAACAAACTAGCTACTGAGGATAGGCTGGTTCTATTTGGCATTAAGACCACTTCCTACTATAGTTTCTGCTCTAGTGAGGAGAATCATGATCGTCTGTTCTTTAACTACCCTTTTACTAAGCAAGTTTGGGATGCCGTATCCCACAAATCTCAGCTTGTTTGGCAGGCCCAACCCCTTGCAAATCTAGTCAATCTTCTCTCTATTGTTAAAAGAAAGGACTTGAAAAGCACTTTAATTATAAGTTGACTTTTACTGTCTCCATATATCACATATGGATTGAGAGAAATCTCAGAAAGTTCCAGAATATTCAGCACAGTGTCCCTGCTCTGGAGTACAAGATTAACACTGAGATTAGGTTAAGACTAATGCCCCTTCATAAGATCCCAAAAGGAGCTTTTGCATTGCTTAAGAAGTGGAACATCCCAGCTACTTGAACCTTTTTATGCTAAACTGAAAAGCATGTTATCACTGTGGCAGGTTTCCTCACTAGACCTGTATAGGTTGCAGAGAACTTGAGAATTAATAATTTCCCAAATGGGACAGTTTGTTTTGCAGGTTATAAAACCAAGGGGTTCATTCAAGGGATACAATTCACTATTTTCTGTACTAACTTCCCATTTGGGACCTTAATGCAGATTTGGTCACATCTCATTGCTGGTGTCACGTACTTATTATTTTTATTCCATTTTGATGCTACTATATTACTTGCCTTCATACTGTGTGCACCCTGTGAGATGTGATTTGTTGCCCCATTTCTTTGAGAGAGGAAATATGTAGGGTCTGGTGGTGTGAGGTTCTGAGGGAGTTTGGATCCACAGGCCTTGGTATTGTGAAAAGTAAAGAGGGAGGGTGAGAATCTCAAGGGATCAAGTGTGTGAGCCTAGACTACCAGGGTCTGATTTGATTCAATTGGTAAAACCATATTCTGCTTTCTGCTATGCACTTTTACTATTACTACTGTTGTTCTTTTATTGCTATGCATTTTGCTACTGTTGTTAGTCAGGATGTAAAAGGCTATTGCTGTTTCTATGCTTCTATTTCTGTGTTATACGGTTCTACCGTTGCATAGTTCTTGCTACTGTTGCTGTATTGTTTCAATGCCCATGGTGTGTTCTTAATGTCACATCTACAACCTGCAACTGCAATCTGCTAAAGCCTATTGTCACTGATGCTGCAATCTATGTTACTTCTAATGTGGCCACCTGCTGCATTTTAATGTTACTTCAGGAAGTTTCTCTGATACTGCTACTACTGTCACAGTTGATGTTGCTCGATTACATGGCCCAGATTCTAGTTTTGATGATGTATAGCTCATGCTGCATTAGTCACGCCTTGTGATAGTTTGTATTGTATAGCTACATGCTTTCTCATCATTTTGAGGTTTTGTATTGGATTGACATTCCTAGACTGTCTTGTTGGGTTCGTCAAAAAACAAGCAAAATGTTGCCAAATTTGAATTTAGACCTATCCTTGAGGGGTTGTCCGTTGGAATTCTAATTGCCCTTGGGGAGGGGATGTCCTCTAGTAAGTAGTTGTTAGTGTTTGCTTGCTAATGTAAATTTCAAAGCTGGAAAGTCCTCTAGCTTCCTGGAGGGGGATGTCCATCCTATGTATTGCCCTTCTAGTACATATCTCCTTGGATGTGAATCCCAACCATCCTCACCAACAAGTTATTCTTGTGCCTATCTCTATATCATGGATCGTGCCTCCCAATGGATGTACAATGTTTCACATTTATCTACGTTTTTGAATGTTTCTCCCCCCTCATTAGTGATGGTGCAGAAACATTTCCTCTCGTTAGTATTTCTCTTTGTAGCCTCTCTGGCTTTCCCAATCCTATCCCCATGTAGCCCTTTTAGCCTTCCCCATTTCTTTTCTTGTCTTCTTTTGTTTTGCCCTCCCTGAGGTATGCCCCTTGTAGGTTGTTTATTCGTTTAGCCTCTTTTTATTTCAAGCTTCTTTTACCGAAAAAAGATGAAGTTGTGGGAAAGAGTTATTGAGCATCGATTTTGGATGGTGACTACGGTGTCAGAGAAACAGTTTGAGTTCATGCCTCAGAGATCAACTATGAAACCTATTTACCTACTAAGGAGATTGGTAGAAAGACACAGGTCAACGAAGAAGGATCTCCATATGATTTTCATAGACCTGGAAAAGGCTTATGATAGGGTGCCTAAAGACATTATATGGTGGGTTATGGAGAGAAAGTGAGTGACCAGAGGCTATATTGATGTGGTCAGAGACATGTATGAAGGTGCAGTCACTGCCATTAGATCACCAGCAGGAGAAACGAGTGAATTTCCCATCACAGTAGGATTGCACCAAGGGTCAGCGTTGAGCCCGTACCTTTTCACGTTAGTTATGGATAAATTGACTAGGCAGATTTAAGAGGATATCCCATGGTGTGTGTTGTTTGCAGATGATATTGTCCTTGTAGATGAAACGGCTAGTGGTGTTAATACTAAATTAGAAATTTTGCGGGAATCATTAGAGTTTAAGGGCTTTTGGATAAGTAAGAGTAAAACTGTGTATATGGTCTGCAAGTTTAGTGATACCAAAAGCACGTTTGAGGAAAGAGTGATGATCCAAGATCAGGAGATACCAAAGAGGAACAATTTTAGGTAGTTAGGCTCTATTATTAGTCAAGATGGAGAGATTGTAGATGATGTGACTCATAGGATCCAAGTGGGGTGGCTCAAGTGGAGAAGCGCTACTGGTGTACTGTGTGACAAGAGGGTACCAACAAAATTAAAAGAATTTTTTTTATAAAACTACCATTAGACCAGCGATGCTTTACGGGACAAAATGCTAGCCTATTAAGAAGCAGCAAGTGAACAAGATAAGTGTAGCGGAAATGAGAATGTTGAGGTGGATGTGTGGTAAGACTAGACAAGATAGGATTAGAAATGAAACAATTCATGAGGTGGTAGGTGTAGCACCTATGGAAGAGAAGTTAAGGAAAAATAGGCTAAGGTGGTTTGGGCATGTCTATCATAGGCCAGCGGCTACAATAGTTAAGAGAGTGGATAAGATATGTCACGCCCTCAAATTTAATAATCCAAAAGTAAATAAAATCCACGTGGAACAAGTCAAAGTCTCACGATTTCCCCTTAGAAGAGTCAAAATCAACAATATACAATCTCACCATTTCGAATAAACAAGTTCTATCCACTAGCGTCCATAGCCCGAATGCATAAGTACAAGGTTTAAAAGTTATTACATTGCCAAATAATCAAAAAGATGAACTATCGAAGTTATAAAACCATCTTTCCAAAAACGTATTACAAGAATGGGAAAATAACTTCGTGCATGTTTGAGCTGCAAATAAATATCACTCCACACGCATCTAACTTCATACTCCGTGTCGTGTACCTAAAAATTGATAGGTTGAGCTCACTAGCCCAGTAGGAAAACTATTCTACCAACGCTAGGTGTATAAACATGATGCATGCATAATGAATGTGTATAATATGATGGACACGGCCAAGGTACAAGATTAGGATGAACGGAAGGCTTTAACTCAACCACTAAGTTTCCAGAATGTGTTCATGTGTCTAGAATGTGTCCAAGTGTTCTAAACCAAGTTTAAGTATACAATCAAAGTCCACGTAATTGCCAAATCTTCGTACCCGTACACAAAAAATTTCAATTTTCGCCAAATATTCCAAATTTAACTCAAATATGTCATTTCTAACATTTTATAAGAAAAACATTCATCAATTTAATAGGGAAGTATCCCTCTGCTAAATTTCATGGGCTCTATGAACCCCTGCCGGATTTCGTGGGCTCCATGCACCCTTACCGAATTTCGCGGGCTCCGTGCACCCATGGCCAGGGACACCAAACGGGTGATCCCTAGAGTTCACATTTATCCATAAAATATTTTCGATTTAAAACTCATCTCAAAACTTTACAATTTGTCCCAAAATTATCATTTGCATCGAAAAGTCAAACCAACTTTTTACACTACCCAAACGATGCCAAAATATGGTTGGAGGGATGTACAATGTGTCCAATATTCAAGGGAAGGATCAAAGATGAAAATATGATATTTTAGCGTTTCCCAACCGGTTGGAGGTTTTTGCCCAACTGGTTGGACTAAAATAGAGATGAATACAAGTTTTCAGAAAATCCCAACTGGTTGGTGGTTTTGCCCAACCGTCAAGCGTAGATGCATTCGTGTGAAAATTTCAGAAGTGCCCAACCGGTTGGTGGTTTTTGCCCAACTGGTTGGGCAAAGACAGATTTGTGTGAACACTTTAGAACTGCCCAACCGGTTGGAAGTTTTCGCACGACCGGTTGGGGAAACCCAGAATTTCTGCGAATTTCTCTCAAAACATGAAACTTCAACCCAATAGCATAGATGAAGTTTTAGGCCAAAAGTGGATATGTGGAGCAACTAATAGACATCAAAGGAAGGTAAATCAACAATCAATTGCATCAAACAAGTACTCAAATCATAGATCACAAAATCAAGCTCAAACAAACCCATTTGAGAGCAAATGATGAATTTGAGCAACAAGAACAAGATATATGCCATACATCACATAGATACAACTACAGGGAGTAGAATTTGTCTTCCTACCTCAAGATTTTAGCTTCAAATGAGTGAGGAAATGAAAGCCCTAGCCTCCAATGAGCTCCAACCCGAAATGTGAGCCTTTGGTGCGAAATGAGTGCAATACAAGCCTCAAAACACGTAGAGGAGATGATTTTAGGTGGGGTTTATGAAGGGGACTTGAGGTTTTGGTGGATTTTTGAGCTTTGAGCAAGCAAAAATGGAGGAAATGAGAGAGAGAGAGAGAGAGAGAGAGAGAGAGAGAGAGAGAGAGAGGAGTATGGCTGGAGAAGAGAGGAGGGACTGATTTTTTGTGTAAAATGAAAGCACAAAAAGTCTTATATACTCTCACCCCTTAACACTTTCACCCCTAAACTTTCAAATGCATATTAAACACACTCAAGTGCATTCTACCACTATCACATTGACCCATCTCAGTCAAAATTCAATTTCTCACATTTACCCAACATTATTCCGGAAAAAATTATGTAAAAATACGGGTCCTTACAAGATAGCTTCGGGTAGAAACGCACAAGGGAGGGGAAGACCCAAATTGACATTAGATGCGGTAGTATGCAAAGATCTGAGTATACTAGGTTTAAGTGATGAAGCAGCACTTGACAGAGCTCAATGGAGAAAAGGGATTCATGTAGCCAACCCCAATTGATTGGGACATAAGGCTTGGTTTGGTTTGGTTTGGTTTAGAGACTGAGTATTTTTAACAAGGCTATAAAATGAACCCATTATTTTTTGGGCTTCCACAAACTATTTGAACAAAGCCCAATAAATAAGAAATTCATGCCCAATAAGGCAACAATGAATAATTTCTAAAAATTGAAGCCCAACATTTCATAAAAATAAAAATCCTAAAGGTTGAATCTGTGCAATGCATTCCACTACCAGATCATCTAAGAAAGGCATTTCATACTCCATCAACCAACATGAAAAAACAAATATAGAAAAAGCTAGCAAATAGCAATGCAAACTTCAGTACGTAATAGTTAATATCAATACTTAAGACCACCAGACACGAGTCTGTGAGTCCAACAGCAAACATTCTTAAACATCATAAGACTATCACAGTTGCAAACATAGTCTAGAAATGCATAATACTAGAATCCTTAACAGTTAGGGCTTGGTAGCATAAAAAACAATGTTCGAAACCTGAAAATCCATAATGTTAAAGAATCGTCCAACAGTCCATAACTTTTAACTAACACCTGTCGACTTCAAAATATACCATCAATGTCGGGACACGCCACGTGGCATGGGACACGATAGGGGTCAAATTGAAATTTTTTAAAACTTTTTGGGGTAAATTTGAAATTAATCAAAACTTGAGGTAAAAAAGTGTAATTTGGTCAATATATATGCATCCTCTTCTCCACATCAGTCAACTAAAGCAAATGTGAACCCTAATCAAATTGCTGCTGTTGGTGGAAGCATAATCGACCAAAAGTCGATCAGGTATGTCTCTCCTCTCTCTCTCAATCTGTCTCATCTCTCTCTCTATGCTGACTAGTTTTTTTTTCTTTACAGACATCAGTACATCACTGTTAATCGTATATATTTTTTCAATTTATGTGACTCATGTGTGTGTTTTATGTACATATATACTTTACTAATGTTTTGTTTTTTTTTTTATTCTAATTATTGGTAGGATGAAATTGGGTTAACAGTAACTTTTTTTTTAATAATTTTCAATTTTTTTTTGTACCCATCAGTAAAATGTTTTCAACAGTTGCTAGTAGCATACCCAATGCCGGGGATGAGGTAACGAGAGGAGTACTTTGGAAATTCGTAACTAAATTGAAAAGTTTACCCAGAAGAGGTGGGAATTACAAATCAAAGTGCCACTTTTGCAGTATAGAAAAAATGGGTCATACACAAGGGTGAAAGTTCACTTGTTGAAAATGGTTGGCGAGGGGGGTATGAACTTGTAAGATGGTAACAAGTAACGATACTTTGAATATTAAGAGATTGATGGAAGTGGAGAAAGAGAAATCAGAACAATCCCAACCAATGTCAATTCCATTGCCTCCTTTTAGTGCTTCTCTTATGGGTAGCTCAAGTTTGAATCACACACTGGAAGGTTTGGGATAAAAAAAAAAGAGGAAACGTAACTCAACTTGATAATCCTGGTCTTAAATGCTTTAATATTGGAGAACGAGATCAATTACACAGTGAGTGTAGTGGGCCCAAATGGGTCTCCAAGCTAGCCAAGGAACAAAATACCATGGGCCGACCAAGATAGGCCTATCTGAGACGATCAGCTGTCTCGGCCAGAGAGAATTGTAAACCGAATGAGTCATCCGAGATGGATCATATCCGAGATGGCTCAGAAGGATGATCCGAGATTTCAGTGACGTCCTTTATGACGTCACCCGAGGTGATTAACGCTCATAACAAACTTGGGAAGGCACATGTTCATGTGACAGTTGTCCCTACATCAACATGACAGTACCCGAAGCGGTTACGATACGTGTCTAATTCTGATAGAAGAACGCGTGCATGCGATGATTACAGATTTGGCTTGTGACACTCGGTGGCATCATCTGAGCCAGAATGACTGATTTGCCCCTGTACTTGAGGAGCCTATAAATTCGAAATGAAGGAGCCCTAAAGGGGAGAACACTTTCTCTCTCTCTACAACCACTCTCTCAATACACCTTTCTTCCACGATCACTTACTGACTAGATCGTCGGAGTGCCTTCCCTGACCACATTCCAGCCAGGTTGGGTGCTAACTGCGTGTGTGACATGTGCAAGAGCTCAAGAAGGGTCACTCACCATCTACTCATTGCTCACTCGGGTCAGGAATCGTTCAAGAAGGCTCGTTGGATTTTTTAGGACACCACAATTGGCGACCCTGCTGGGGACTCAACCCAGAACCTCTGGAGCTCCTCCCTAGATCCATCCTTTTTTTTTCCTTTCTCTCAAATCTCTTGATTCACGATGGGTGGAAAGCAAAACCACCCAACCATTCCGACTCACCAAAACCCCTTCACTGCAACCCACCCTTCCTCCTCTAAAGATCCCAAATCATCCCCTCATATCTCTATTTCTGTTCTTTCGAGTCATGAGGGACTCACCCCGAGCGCGGACTCGCAAGAACTCACCATCCAACAACTCACTCGCCATCTCGAGGAGCAAGATGCCGAGATGGACGCAAGCTCAAATCTCTAAGTTGACCGACACGATCAGAAAGAAAGCGGTCGTAGAGGCTACGACAACATCCTATGGTGGGGCTTCTGGCCATAGATGCTCCACCAAGGATAGCATTGGTAACCCCAACGATGAGAGGGCTCAAAGCAAGGCTCTCGTGCTTCGGAACGGGAACCTATCGACTGAGCACCCTTCAAGGGGGAACCGCAGTGATTCCTCTTGGCACTACTCCTCACAAATCTCAGAATCAAGCTCCCACTCACCATACTCACAGTTGTCGGCATCCCACGAGACAGTTTACTACTTCGAAGATGGCCAGTACAAACCAATCTATCTCCATAAGGACCCAAAGAAGGTCGAGCGCTCTTCTGGCCGAAGGCGCCATAAGATGCCTCCTCAGCCAACAAACTCTGCGGATCTCTGAGCTCAAGTAGAGCATTTGAAGAAAACCTCCCCACAAGAGCAAAATCTGATTGTTATCCGAGATAGAGATACAGGAAAATGTCATCCATACCGAACCGAAGAGCAAGCTCACCATGACGATGCTAGGGGGAAAAGGAAGGAGAAAGGACATTGAGAACGGTCTCATCTCTAAGAGAAAAAAATAACCCAACACAAGCGTCTCCATGATGAGCACCACCTAACAAACACCGAAAACATTCCCATTACCAGCGAAAGGTTTACTTACCATCCCTCCCACCTTTGTTGTCTCTTCCTCCCCTGTCGAGCGTCAATGAATGATTGAAACAATTGGCCAAATCTCCTTTCACAAAGGAGATTGCCTCGGCAACATTGCCAACTGGATTCACGCTGCCAAAGTTCAACTGTTACGACGCTTTCACGGGCGCATACAACCACCTCATTTACTTCGTGCAGATTATCAACCTCTACACCTCGGATCAAGCTATAATGTATAAGGTGTTTCCAACGAGCCTAGGGACTCTCAGGTCCCTATGGTTCAACAAGCTTGAGGAAGGATCCATTGGAAGCTACAAGGCTCTGGAACGTCATTTCTTGTCGCAGTTTGTCACGAGTAATATATAGAAGAAAGAAGTAGACTCCTTTCTTGGATTAAGAAAGCACTCGAATGAAACTCTGCACCAGTATGCTGCTAGATACTGGGAGATGTTTCACCAGGTCCAGGGTTGTGCTTAGACTCTTTTTGTGACCCACTTTAAGCACGGCTTGGAAAGCAAGAGCCCTATCTTCACAGATCTGATGTTGCACCCACCAAAGAACATGGACGACCTGATGGAGCGGATCAATAAGTATATCGAGCTTGAAGAACTCTTAACCAAGCGTGATGCTCCAACCTCCTCCTCCATTCCAAGGGTTGTCCATGTCTTAAGCAGTTAGAAGAAGGCAATGAACACCATCAAAGCAGGATCAACAAAGAAGCCTCCAAAGACGAGCAACTTTGTGGCTAAGCACACTATATTCACCGAACCAATCTACATGCTCATCCAAAAGATTGAAAATGAAGCGTTCTTTCATTGGCCAGATCACAAGATGGGAACTCAAGATAAAACCAAGGATAGGAAAGTCCACTGCACCTACCACCTAGAGCAAGGTCACTACACCACCTCTTACAAGCTGTTTAAGGCATATTTGGAAACTCTCGTCTCGACTGGAAACCTGGATGCCTACATTGACCAGGACAAGAACCTAGCTCGGGCGAAGGGCCAAATGGCAGTTCAGTTGGGTGGTATCGAAGAGGACATGGTGGTAATGCATGTGATTCACAGTCTGGTTACAGGAATGCTGAAGGCTCGGGTGCACAAGGAGATAGAGTAGGCTACCAAAGCATTGGCAGTGCTCTCGGTTAAACAACAGCCGAAATAGAGGTTCTCGACTAAGGAGTCTCAGCGGACAAGCACGTTCACTAAGAAGGATCTAGAAGGGGTACAATTCCCTCACAACAATGCTCTCGTCATTACACTCAAGGTGGGAAAAGCAAAGATGGAACGGATTTCGGTAGACCAAGGAAGCGCTACCGAGGTTATGTATTACTCGTTTAAACGATTCAGATTCACTAGTAAGGACCTTAAACCTTCTGAGGTCCCTCTCGGTGGCTTCAGTGGTACACCCATGTATCCGCTTGGCACAATCACTCTTCCTGTCACCACTGGTTCAGTAACATAACAAGTAGAATTTATTGTTGTTTACTCCCCGAGTCCCTACAACATCATATTGGGAAGAAATTAGCTCCATTCGATGAAATCCGTAGCATCCACGTACCATCAGGTGCTACAATTTATTGGGGCAAAAGGGAAGTAGGAGGATCTTAAAGGTGATCAAATAGCTGCAAAGAAATGCTACATTTCAACTGTGGGCAGAAAAGAGAAGAAAACACTGAAGCAGGTGCAATGGGTGGAAGTACCCGATGCACCAGTTTTGGAAAATGTCGGTAGACCCCCTGAGGCGAAATCCGTGGAAGACCTCGATACAGTCCTAATCAATGAGGATGAAAGTCATTTCTTCCTAGTCGAATCCTCCCTAACCAGGAGGAGATGGTAACTTTTCTCAAGGCAAACATAGATGTTTTTCTTGGACCCCGTACGAGATGCCTGGGGTTAATCCGAGCTTCATCAAACACCAGCTTAATGTTGACCCATTGAGATGCCCTATTGTTCAGAAGCCAATAAGGTCTTCCACTATTCACGCCGAGGCAATTGAGTCGGAAGTTGACAAGTTCTTGGAAGCCTAAGCAATTCAAGAAGTCTAGTACCCTACATGGCTGGTGAATACGGTTGTAGTCCCAAAGAAGAACGGAAATCTAAGGGTTTGCGTGGACTACACAAACCTCAATGATGCTTGTCCGAAGGACTATTTCCCAGTTCCTCGGATAGACCAACTCGTGGACACTGACAGGACGTGCACGGTTGAGCTTTATGAATGCATACAGGGGCTACCACCAAGTCTTTATGGATACAGAGGACATGGAGAACACCGCTTTTATCACACTAAAGGGTCTCTACTGCTACTGAGTCATGCCCTTCGGCCTGAAAAACGCCGGGGCCACCTTCCAAAGGATGGTGTCTCGGATGTTCAAAGATCAGATCGGGGACACGATGGAAGCATACATCGATGACATGGTGGTGAAAAGCGTATGGGAGAAGGACCATATTGCTGACCTTGCCAAAATGCTCACAATACTAAAGCAGCATGGCTTAAAATTGAACACCGAGAAGTGCTCTTTCGGCATTACGTTAGGAAAATTCCTTGGCCACTTGGTCACAAGAAGAGGTATTGAAGTTGATTTGAGTCAAGTTGCAGCTATACAATAGCTCATTTCACCAAGCACCATCAAGGAAGTTCAAAGGCTTACATAGATGGCAGCAGATCTCAACCGCTTCATCAGCCACTTAGACAACGTGTGCTGTCCTCCTTTTCAATCGATCAAGACGAGCAAAAGGAAATTCCAATGGAAAAAAGAATATGAAATGGCTCTGTAGCATTTGAAGACCTATTTATCCAAGCCGCCATTACTAGAAACATCTTGGGATGACGAAGATTTGTTCATCTACCTTTCTGTCTCCCCACACGCGATCAACTTGGTTCTCATCCTCGCAGAGGGCACTAAGCATCACCCGATGTACTATGCAAGCAAAACTCTAACCGGTGCCGAGACAAGGTACTTGCCTCTTGAAATGATAGCCTTTGCTCTCCTCACTACATCTCAAAAGCTGCTCCCTTACTTCTAGGCTCACACAATCATTGTTCTCAATGAGTATCCTCTGAAGGCCCTATTTTGAAGAGCTGATCTGTTAACCTGAGTCTTGAAGTGGTCATGTGAGATGGCCAACTTCAACATCCAATATCGACTAAGAACAACCATCAAGGTGCAAGTGTTAGCTGAATTCATTGCCGAGCTAACACCAGGAGCAGAGAAGTCAAAGGAAGAACCTAGCCCAACCCCACTTGAGCAACCTATTAAAGACCTAGATGCCCCTATGGCAGTTAAAGACATGACTGACATAGTCTCAGATGAGGAATCAACCAAAGAAGCTAACACAGCTGAACTTACACACAAACCTCTCTTGGAAGGAGAACCGAGTCAGATTGAGGATGAAGGCCAAGCAACCATGCCATTCTCTACTTGGCATATGTTTCACGGTAACACTTGGAAATTACATGTAGATGGAGCTTCCAACCAACGCGGCATTGGAGTAGGTGTCGTCCTAATCTCCCCTGAGGGAGTCATTCACAAGAATGCTATCATGATTTGAGTCCCTGCCTCTAACAACGAGGTCAAGTACGAAGCTTTAATCATTGGCCTTCGGCTAGCTGAGGCAATAGACGTGAAGACCCTAATGGTTTATAACGACTCACAACTTGTTGTGAACTAGTTCAACAAAGAATATGATGCTAAGGATGAAAGAATGGCCAAGTATTTGAACCTAACCAAGAGTCTAACCGAGACATTCGACATCGAAGTACACCAAGTAGGCCGAGAGCACAACGCCCATGCTGACGCACTCGTTAAACTAGCTTCAGCATGCAAAGCTTTTGAGCAACGAACTATCTCCTTTGGCACAGTCTCTGATTTGAGCTTCAAACCACCTTAGATGCTGTTGTTGAACATTGAGCTCGGACCAAACTGGATGGATGAGTTGGTTTCTTACCTCCGAGATGACAAGCTACCAGATGACCACCGAGAAGCCCACCGGATAAGATGCAAGGCTGCAATCTACTAGCTCTCTCCAACTGGTTCCTTACATAGACGCTCTCAGACTAGCCCATACCTCTTGGTGGTCCATTAGAACTTGGTCCACTCAATAGTCCAATAGCTCCATGCCGGCAGTGGAGGCTGCCTCTCGGTGGGACAATCCATTGCCCTCGTGCCATCATTCAAGGGTATTGGTGGCCAAAGATGAAGGAAGATGTTGAAGAGTTTGTTCGGAAATGCCATAAGCGCCAACTGTTCAAACCAATGATGCCATGGTTGCTAGTAGCATACCCAATGTTGTGGTTAAGGTAACAGAGGAGTACTTTGGAAATTCATAACTAAATTGGAAAGTTTACCCGGAAGAGGTGGGAATTACAAATAAAAGTGCCACTTTTGCAGTATAGAAAAAAAATGGGTCAAACACAAGGGTGAAAGCTCACATGTTGAAAATGGTTGGCGAGGGGGTATCAACTTGTAAGATGGTAACAAGTAAAGATACTTTGAATTTTAAGAGATTGATGGAAGTGGAGAAAGAGAAATCAGAACAATCCCAACTAACGTCAATTCCATTGCCTCCTTCTAGTGCTTCTCTTATGAGTAGCTCAAGTTTGAATCACACTAGAAGGTTTGGGATAAAAAAAAAAAAAAGAGGGGAAATGTAACTTAACATGATAATCCTGTCATTAAATGCTTTAATGTTGGAGCACGAATCAATTACACAGTGAGATTGCTCGAATGTTTTACACCAACGGATTTCCTTTCAATTTGGTTAGAAATCCTCATTATGTTAGCTCATATACCTATGCCTCCGGGGTACAACTTGTTGAGAACCACATTGATTCAAGAAGAAAGGGCGAATGTTAAACTGTTGTTAGAGCCTATTAAAGGCACATGGAAGGAGAAGGGTGTGACAATTACAAATGATGGTTGGAGTATCCTCAACGAAGATCTTTAATTGATTTTATGGTGGTCATCAGAGGTTTACCTATGTTTCTTAAGGCCTATAATTGTGAGTGGGAAACAAAGGATAATCATTTCATTGCTACATTGATGAAGGAGGTTGTTATTTGAGGTTGGGCTAAGAATGTGGTTCAAATCCTCGACGATAATGCTCCAAATTGTAAGGTGGGGACAAAAAATTGAAATGCAATATCCTCACATGTTTTGGACTCCTTGCATAGTGCACACTCTAAATCTTGCTTTGAAAAACATTTGTGCCACAAAAAATGTGGAGTAACTCGGCTGTATATGATGAGTGTGGTTAGATTAGCATTGTCGTTGGTGATGCATCGATCATTAAGAACCACACAATGAATCACTCAATGAGATTGGCAATCTTCAATGAGTTTTCTCCTTTAAAGTTACTTTCGATTGCAGACACTCGATTTGCTTCATCCATTGTGATGCTCAAGAGGTTTAAGCTCATCAAGCAAGGTCTTCAATCAATGGTAATTAGAAGTTAACTGAATGCTTGTAGGGAGGAGAGTGGGGCTTCATTTGCGAGGAAAACTTCATTGAATGAGACATGGTGGGATAAGGTGGACTACATTCTATCATTTACATCTCCTATTTATGACATGGTTAGAGCATGTGACACAACCCACTCTATTTGGTTTATGACATGTGTGATACCATGATTAAGAAAGTGAGGTGTCATTGAGAAATCCAAAAAGAAGATCCCTTGTGTGGATGATGATAAATAGTTTTATGATGTTCATGAAATACTTTTGGATTGGTGGAATAAGACCAATACACCGCTTCAGTGCTTGGCACATGCTCTAAATCCAAGATAATTCATTTACCATTTGCACTAACTTAGTAATTGTACCATTCACCTCTTAATTATTTATTTACTTTGTAATTTATGTATTATATAGTGAAAATGGCTTCAAGAGGATCCAAAGCAAGTTCCTCCACACCAAGATGAAGAGATTACAAATGATAGGAAGAAATGCTTGAAAAGGTACTTTGATGACTCCTCAAAGTGTACCACTATGCCAAATTCTCAACCAAGGAAGGGTCATTTGTCGACATTGATTCTATTGAAGATAGATGGAATATGGATCCTTATTCTTGGCGGGTTGTTCATGGTGCACCGCTCAGACTCGTCAAACTATAGCCTTGAAGATTCTCATTCAACCTTCTTCTTCTTCTTCTTCTTCATGTTGTGAGAGAAATATTGGAGTACATACTCCTTCATTCATTCATAGAAAAGGAATAGAATGACCCCCCCAATGAGCGGAGGGCTTGGTGTTTGTTTATAGCAACCTTAGGCTTTTATCAAGGAGAAGCCCACAATATTGTTAAGGCAAACAAAGATGTGGGATATCGTGGGAGACCAATTTGGCTCACTTGATGAGGTTGGGATGCTTGAGGTTGCAAACCTCTCACTTGATGAACCTGAAATGGAGGTTGTGGTCATTATGGATGATGGAGATGACATTGAAGAAGTGATGAAAGTTGCTTAGTTTATTTATTTTGCTATTAGAATTTAGAACTATGGGTGTTTGTTTTCAATTCCCTTGTATTGAACTTATGTATGCCTTGTTTTATTTGAAGAACTTATGTAAGAACTTATGTTTGATCTTTATGGATGCAAAAACTATATGTCGAAGACCACTTCGAAATATACCAGCAATCCACTATACCAGGTTACCTATCATGCCCTCATTTTTAATAATCAAAATTCATATAAAATCCAAGTAAGATAGATCAAATTCATACATATATGATATCCATTGAAAAGTCAAAGTCAAATATCCAATCCCAAATCAAGTTCAACGTATCTCTAGGTACCGGATACCCATACCCAAACACATAAGTACTAAAAGGGTTTGAAGATTTTACATAACTCGAAATTGTCAAAAACATTAAGAAAAATTGAAGTTACATAATCGTATTCCGAAGATATTAAGCATCAAGATGATAAAATAACTCCATGATTCATGTATGCCTCAAACAATGCATTCACACTCCAAACATCTCTCTCATGCTCCCTTTTGATTACCTAAAATGATAGTGTGACCTCACTAGCCTAGTAGGAAACTATTCCACTAATGCTAGGTGAATAAAGAATGATGTGCATACAGAAGTTTAATACCATGAGTGAAATGAGCAAGGTATGACATGGATGCCTAAAACAAGTGGTAAATGCCCGTAAAGTACCCAAGCCTCCAATGAAATACATAAGTGTCCAAAAATACCCAAGTGTCCCACTAGCTCATTTGTCAACCCTTATATCATCACAAACATGTCATGTGTCCACGTTCAACGATTTTCACATTCGAAACCATAAATCTCATTAGTCCATTATTTTTAAGCTTGAGGATGTTGAAATCCTCTTCCGAGTCTTTTGGGCTCGTGGAAGCTATGTCCGAGTCTTTTAGGTCTTGTGGAACCCTTGTCCGAGTCTTTTGGGCCTCGTGGAACCCTTGTTTGAGTCTTCCGGATCTCGTGGAACCCATGCTTTAGGACTCACCAAATGGTGGCCCAAGCAATCACACACCAATTTCTAGTCAAACATTTCCATTTTAAAGAACTTTGTATCCTTCAAGTGTCCTTCGAGTGTCCACAACAAAACAATTTCATTTTCTTTCAAAACCATGTACATTGTACCTTACGTTACGTCATCACATGTCTAGTATCCAACAATATGCTCAAATATCATGAGATTTAAGAAAACAACCAACAATACATGAATTAACTAGAACAAAGCTTTTAACAAGTTATGAAGTGTATTTGATGAATATGGCAATTACACGGTCAAACTACCCAACCGAAGGTCAAAGAAGGGCCAAGCAAACAACCTGATCAACAAAGTGATTGGTAATACATACAATTTAAGTTAACAAAACATTGGAAGAAGGTCCAAAACAATCGAAAATCAAAAAAGACTCAGAGTAATTTTGATGTCCAGAGCCATCTGGTATAGATACCCAAAAATGGGGTGCACAACAAAAACAAAACTTGCTGGTATAGATACCCAAACGCAGATCCTCTCTCTTTAAAATCATGACTCTCTCTCTCTCTCTAAAAACTTCCCATCTCCAGATCTAGGGCTTTTGCTTGGGGGGGCTCACCTCCTCCCCCCGGACTTCCTCCTCCCCTCCCCTATCTCTATCCCTTTTCTCTTTTCCCACTCTCTCCTTTTCCTCCTCACTTTTTTCTTTCTTTTTCCTTCTCATTTTTGCAGGTTGTGGTGGGGTTGTTCGGCAGGGGGTTTTTGTTGGGCTTCCGTGGTGGATGGGTGGCAGCTCGCAAGTGTCTCCATGGCAGCGTGGATGGGTTTCAGTGGTGGTGGATGGTTTTTTCACTGTGTTTGGCATTTGATTGGTTGTTTGGCAGATGGATCTGGGTGTCTATTGTTCGTCATGCTTTGGTTGGTGAGAGGCTACGGTCTTCTCTCCCAGTTGGCCTGTGCTACGGCGCTAACTCGCTTCACGGCTGCGTGGGTTACTAGGTTTTGTCCGTCGTTAGTTGTTCATTTCTGCCTCCTCTCTCCCTTGGATCTTGCTGCCGGTAGACGTTTTGTACTCCCATTGGTCTCATTCATGGTGTTATTGGTTTTCCCTAACGACTTTGTGGTGTCCAAATGATTGGTGGTGGTGTTCCTCCTGACAGGTTCATCTATGGGATCAATTCGGTGTGCTTAAATGCGATGTGGAGGTGTTTTTTAGGGAGGTGGCGGCGGCGGCTACGAGGTGCGGTGGCTGTTGGGTGCTTTTAGGGTTTGTTGTGTTTTGGGCTTGGCCCATTTGAGCTTCTTGTTGTGTCTCGGTTTTAACCCATGAGATGTTATTTGTGCTTTATGTTGTACTATCTGGTTTTTGACCCACAGGTGTTGGGCTTTTGGCCTTTGGTTTTGGGTCTTGAATTGGTAGTTGTGCATGTTACATTTTCTAGCCCCTATTATTCTTGTTCTCATTTCAAGATTAATAAAGTTTTTATCCTTCACAAAAATATACCCGGATGCAAGGGTATTGATACCAAGTGCACAATAGAAAAATAGAATCTGTTGGTATAGACACCTAAACGAAACCCGGGGGTATTGATACCAGGTTGGTTCGTGGAAATTTTGATAGATTTTCAGATTTGATGTGGGTTTTGACCCAAGGAAGAACAATTTGAAATTCATCAAAATATGGATCAAAACATTATACCAACACTTAGGGGGAGTAAGGATCAATGATTAAACAAGATGAAACCCCATATTCATGGTGATATTCAAGATTGACTATAAATTTGTGGGCAACACAAAGGTATAAACTATCCCCGAGTGCAAAACAAAAACTCTAAAGCTTAATCTCTTTCTAATCATAGATCTTTTGGACTCACTCTGCATACTAGTTGCCTATCATGTGTCTTTGTTATTGCCTTCTATTCAAAATTTCAATCGATCCATAATTCCCCAAACACTCTATCTCGCAACCCAATCATAAACTCAAGCTCTTAGGTATAGAAATTTACTTACATAAGCCAAACTCTCAACCATTCCCCATCAACACTAATCAAAAAAATCAACCTTGCGCACTTTGATCTGGATTCATCAAACTACAATAGTTTTAACAACACCAAGATTAATCAATCTCAGATGTCAACAGTAAAGGTAAGCTGATAAGTACACAAATATGTAAATATTAATGGGCTTACGTCTTAGAATTGGTCTAATTATTATATTTATTTATTTTTTTATAAGATAATGTGTATAAGTTATTTATTTAAGTGTTTCGAGAATTCCAGTGTAAACAAGGCATATCCTAAGGTGCAAGATCAGATGAGGCACGCGAAACACCAAATCATTTTCCATTTGCTGAGGTTACTGGGTTGCATGTTCAAGTCTAAAATATCAAAGAAAGAATTGGAAATGGGCCCCTGGGTAATGCATGCAATTGAGCAAATGAAGAATTCAACTCCCTCAATACTTCATGCCAAAGTTTCATGTGCACACCACATTGGATCATTTCCAATCCACACTCAGTTTCTTCCCAATGGACAACAACACAGTTATTGCATGGGACAAAAGGATTAAATCATAAATGATGAATTCATCTCTCTCACACCACATGTTGGCCACCATTACTTCCGGATGCACTCTAAACTTGATCTTAGCCGTCAGTCTTTCTTTCCACACATGCGCGTATTGTTGGAAATTATCAAAATAAATGGGTTTTTATTTGGGGTTTTATCAAAATATTCCTTATGCTCTTTAGAAAGCTTTTTTGTTGTGTTTTGGTTTTGTCCCACATTGGCTAGTGAGGAAAAGGTTGAGTGGTTTATATATGGGAACATTTCTATAATGTTCACATAGTGTTAAGTGGCATGGCACCTATGGTGCTACGCACTTTACTGGCGCGGCCAGTGTTGGAACACATTCATATGCACTTGCACCTGCACCTGCGCGCGTGCGTGAGCATGGCAGTGGGCTGTGTGGTTGCAATGTGGCGCTTTGACGGCACTTTGATGGCGCACTTTGCACGTCGGCATGACGCACCTTGTAGGCGCTCTTTCTTATTACCACTTGGCGGTAAGGTGTCAGTGACGTGGCGTACAGGTCGGAATGGATTGGTATTGATACTATTGATACTGGGTATCACAATACCTTTGGGCTATCTCGCGAAAAGAATGTTTCTGTATCAATACCCCAATTTGGAGGTATCAATACATGCGGGTCTGCGCGCAAACTTTAGACAATGGTTCGTGGATTGATGCAACTCAAAACAGAGAGTTATGACCCAAACTCAAGTTTATTCATTAAGGGTCGTGTCCTAAAGCGAAAGGTACATCTGGGTCTATATATAATACCCAAATCACATTCATTTTACATCAAATTCTAGCCTTGTTACTCTACCAAAAGTTCTACAAATTGGTTTCTTGTTTTTGTTGTACCGTTACTCTGCAGAAACGGTACCAGCAATTCCTTGGTTCTTTCGATCCTATTTTCGACTCTGTATTATGCATGTCCTTTGTTTGTGCGGACGCAGGCCTCGTTGTATCCTTGAACAGATTCGCTATCAACTCGGTGCACACCAAACAGTGGGTGCGAATACTGTTTTCGAAAAGCGACTCAATAACGTGCCCTGAAACAAGTACCATCATCAAGCCGTTCAGTTTCTCAAAGACTCCTAGATTTTAGCACCAATACGTAATACAATTGATCTCAATCCTTGCCAGCAAACACCATCTTTGTATAAATAAAGGCAGCAGCCTTGCTGCATGGGATCCAAAAAAAACAAGAAAAAAATAGGAGTCTCTCTCTCTCTTTTGTTATTTTGTTTTTCTTTCTTCCTTTGATATTTCCCCAGCCTAGAAGTTGAGAGCAAACTTGTCCCTTTAGTCTCTTTAAAACCCTTTTGTAAGTTAATTTAAATACCTTGTTCGTTGTTTTATCTTCCACAAAAGTTGTAATATTTGTCGTCATCTAAAAGCATCTAGTTTTGTAATTTCAATTACAAGTTCGTTTCATTTTCCTTATCGTTTCAGTACTTAGTTTAATTTTCGTTAAAACAAGAGAATGAGGTTTGGTTGTGAGAGTTCGCAAACTACTCGGTTGTTTCTCACACCGAACTCGAATCTAAGGGTCTTGGTTGTGGATTCCTTTGAGATTGAAAGGAGGATGCATTTGGTCTACCCTCCCGTACACATCTTCTTGGTACATGCTTAAGACCGATCTTCTTTAATCACTTTAAAAGTCGTTATGTTTAGTGTAATTTTAGTCTTGCCTTGGTGAGTTCTTCGTCAATGGAGGGGTAGTCTTTATAGCCAGGCCTTGGGTGATCATCACTTGATGGCCAAAGTGGATTAATGATTCTCGCACTCGTGATATCAAAGTTTGTTTGTGTTTAATTTGGACTCGTAGGTATCGATTTAAAACTCAAGTTTATTATGTTTTTTATTTCGCATCAACACTAACACGGGCAGGTGTAATGCTTAAATCAATGTCACCTTGAGGGTTTAACAATTTCTATCGAGTCAAAATTAATATCAAGCACCGAATCTAAATTAATTGTGTTCATGTGTAGTCGAAGTCCTCTTCGGAATTCAAAAGTGTTAAGTCTTTGATTACGCATTGACAATAACACTAACATGTATAATACTTAGGACACTAACATGTATAATACTTAGGTCGATGTCCTTTTGAGGGTCTGACAAACTCCTTAAAGAATTTGGCTGAACTAGCATAATCTCCCGAGAGGGCGCACAATTACTGTGTGGCTTAATTGTGTAAACTTTCGAGAATCATGGATCTATTTAGGTTATAGGTGGTGTGAACCTTGGCCCGAGCCTCTTTGTTAAATTTGAGCAAGTTTTAGTTTTAATTTTAATTTGGCAATTTGTATTCTTAAAATCACCAAAACTCAAAAACTCTAAAAGGGTTGGCTACCTACAACTAAAAATCACCATTTACATCGATAAGCCATTTCACTCCATAAAACCATTCCCTGTAAATTCGACCTTGGACTTAGCGAGTTATATACTTGCCAGTGTTAGATCAATAAGCCTAGATGGTTCGAGCTTCATTCAGAAGAGTTCTATTTCTATTGTTCATACCCTTTGATGACATAGATCCGACAAAGCACCAAGCTGCTACTGTAGACCTAAACACCACAAATTTGTTTTTGCTTCTTATTCCCTTATGATTTCCCAAATTAACTTTTGTAAGACCAAGAATTTCATCAATGTTTTTCCTTTTCTTCTTTTCTTTGATACCTTTGATTGCTGCTTGAATAGGGTTGAAATTATCCACAATGGGATCTGCATTCGATTCTTCATCCCTGATTTCGTTGCTATTGCAATCCAGATCTTCCAAGGTATTATCAACTTTGGTATCTTTTTCCTCGTTTATAACTTTCTCAACTTGGCCAACAAGAGAATTATTGCTAACCTCAATAACAACAAGATTAGCCTCAGCATTAAAGCAGCCGCCTACAATTGGCTTCACCTTCTTAACTTTTTCAGAAACTGCTTTTACTTTTTCCTTTGATTTTAATTTGTCTTGATCAATTGCCATAAATGGATCATCTGAATCTACAACGAAGGAATCTTAACCATGAGAGAGATTTGAATTATCCTCCTCATTACTCTTAGTCCCTTCTAGAGCCACAACCAACCTTGGAGTACAAGAGTGTTGGTCTGCATGCTCTAAATTTATACCTGTTTGAATTTGGGGGTTCAACAACCACCATTCTAGTAGAGGAGTTTTGCTTAAAGGTACCAATGTCATGCTAAGCATTAATTTGGTCAAAGGAGGAAGCACTAGTTTGAAAATCCACATTGCTCTTGAACTTGGGGATAGCATTGAAGGGGTCCTCACAATCTTCTTCCCAAATTCTAAAAATATAGGACTTCCCATTTACAACAACCTTGACCCATTCTTCAATTTTTTCTTGATACTCAGTAGAAATGAGCATTACGCCAACATCATATGAGAGCTCCAGGGCTGTTTCTTTATCCAAAGTAATAAATTGACCATAATAATCACCAATACTTTTAAATGAATTAAGATTCCAGGCTTGTAAAGGCATACCTCTGTATCTTAACCAAACAAACCTCGAGAGACTACTAGGCTCTCCATTCCAGGATTTGAGTGAAACAAACCAATTACTCAGATTACCATCAGATAAAGCATAATTTCTAGCCTCGTTAGATTTAGAAGTAATAATCATAGAAAGCCCTCCCAAAGATTTAACTGAAAAATCAGAATAATCAACCAACTCCAAGGATCTTGAGATTAGCTTGGGTGTGGACGGAACTTTTAGATTGGCAATGGCACTCTTGGAAAGCCATTCAGAGGCAAGAGGTTTGACAACAAAAGTGGCTATTGTTGGGATCCACCCCGTGTTAGCCGAATAGGCTTAGGCCCAAGGTTTGCTAGGTTTTCCATAAAATTACCCTAGGGTTATATATCTCTTGCATGTTGTCTCTTTCATTTTGTGAGTGTGGTACACAAAACGTGAGCAAGACAAGCTGAGAGTGTGAAAGGGGGAGCCGGTTGTGGCTTCCCCCACCAGAGTGGGAGCCGGTTATTGCTCCCCAAAGAGGTTTTCATGTGTATGTATTTGTAAATATATACGACAGAGTTTTTCTCAGATTTCTTGTGTGTGTTTAAGTGCGTGCATGACCTGGAATGCACAACAAACTGATACCAGTTGTTGGGGTTCGTTCCCGGTCACCATTTGCACATAACCCACACAAAGATATGAGGAAAAACTCCTTATTGTATATATTCACAATCCATATACAAATACATGAAAAAACCTCTCCTGAGGGCCACAAACCAACATCATGTATGATTAGCCTCACCCCTCTGCTCACCCTGTGCTCCAATAGAGTATTCTGAGCACCGCTCCCTCTTCGAGGAGGAAGCTCACACTGCTCTCTCTCACTCTCTGTCTCTCACAATGCACACACCCCACACACACCACACCCCCTCTCAATACAAAATATACCCGAGGAGTGTTCTGGTATGATGGGAACATGGGAAGGCCTGAGGAATAATCCCCTGCTACACGTACGTCTCCCTCACATGGGAGACAAAACCCAACAACTGTATCAACATTCTCCAATCCATGGTTATTTTTAACAGCTTCAAAAAAATGATTTGAATTTCAAATAAGATCCAAAATAACTTTCAAATTTGGCTCTAGAATTAACAAAGTCAAAATTGTAAAACCCCGTTTTCTCAGGACCCTAGGTTTGAGGATTGTTAAAACAAACCATTTTCAAAATCAGGTTCCTACCATCAATTCACAGAGCATTAGTTCTTGTTATTGCATGGTCAGCCTCATGTTTGAATTGATAGGAGATTAAACCAAATTTAAGACCAGATCTCAAACTTCTTTTTTCTAGAGATGAAAACCTTTAACACTTTACCAAATAAAAAAAAAGATTTATAAACCATCTAATCCCAACATCAATTGGTAGATTGTCAACAAACAGAGTGTGAATGGAATATCCAAATTCGTGATGCGATATCATGATTAAAATACAAGCTAACCTTTCATCGAGAAACACTGGCCTGAAGTACCCTTGAGTGAATCACCCAAACCTCATCCAATCAATAATCAAAACTGACGCGCATCCTGGGGTTAGTGTGAGATGGATACATCCAATTCTGGGAGAAGGTCGTCGCGGAGTGTAGAAACAAAGAAAAATAACGACGAGTGGTTAGGGAAGAGGATTGGGGAGCAGAGAAAGGTTAAAGGAAAAAGAAGAATGAGAGAGTGATTGGATTAGGGAACGGGAAGAGAGAGTGGGTTAGGGATGGGAGGAGAAGGCCCAGCCAGCGGCGGCCGCCATTGAAGCGACCTAGGGGAAGGGGAGGTGGGCTAGGGTTTAAAATTTAGCTTGCCTCTCCTTTCTAGGAGTCCAATTTTTTCCTCAGTTTACAAGTTAATATCTTTTTGGGTGTAGTTATGAAGTGTATTTGATGAATATGGCAAGTACAAGGTCAGACCACCCGACCAGAGGTCAAAAAAGGGCCAAGCAAACAACCTAGTCAACAAAGTCATTGGTAAGACTTACAATTTTAAGTTAACAAAACATTGGAAAAAGGTCTGGAACAACCGAATATCGAAAAAGAATCAGAATAAGTTTGATGTCCAGAGCCATCTAGTATAGATACCCAGAAATAGGGTATCAATACCAGATGCACAACAAAAAAACAAAACCTACTAGTATAGATACCCAGACACGTGGGTATTGATACCAGTGCACAACAAAAAAAACAGAATCTGCTAGTATAGATACCCAGACTCGAGGGTATTGATACCAGGTGTACATCAGAAAAATAGAATCTGCTGGTATGGATACCTTGACGTGGGGGTATTAATATCAGGTTGTTTCATGAAAATTTTGACAGATTTTCAGATTTGATGGAGGTTTTAACCCAAGCAAGAACAACTTGAAATTCATCAAAATATGGATAAAAACACTACACAAACACTTATAGGGAGTAGAGATCAAAGATTAAACAAGATCAAACCCTATATCCATAGTGATATTCAAGATTGACTATAAATTTATGGACAACACAAAGGTACATGCAATAAATCAGCAAAATACAAGCAGAGGGGTAAAAAATTGTCCCTTACCTCAAAGTTCAAGCTTCCAATGAGAGTGAAAAGAAACTCTAGCCCATGTTTCTTGAATCCCAGTCGAAATACATCTCCTCCAAGTGAAACCAAAGGCACCTGAATTCCAAATCATGCGTAGATGAAGGATTTGAGGTTAGATCTTGAAGAGGTGGAGTATGGGAGATTGATTTGGCAAGAGCAATGAAGAAGAAATGGATAGGGCAAGGAGAAAAGGGTAGCCAGCCCTATAGGGAGGGGGAGGGAGCTAGAGAGAGAGGGGAGTGTTTTGTTTAAAAAAAATAATCAGCCCTTCAACGTGTACATACACATCCCTAATTGCACACACACCCCACATGTCTTTAATGTGTTTTACATGCACCCACATGCAATTTATTAAGACCACATTGGCCCACTTTAATCTATTTTCATTACATCACATTTCCCCAGCATTATTTCTGAAAAATCATTTAGAAACACGAGTTCTTACATTAACACCAGTCAATCCACTATCCACAAAAAATCCCAAAAATTCAATAATTGTTAGGTCATGTTAACTGCAAAAAAGAAGGTTAGCTTGAATTAAAGACGAAAAGTGAAAATAATAAACTGAACTAATGTTAAATACAGTAGAAATTTTATACCAAATCATTCATGATGATAGTTAATCAACTTGAACTGAGGTTTGAGTTTGAGGTTGATCTTGGTCATGATCCGGTAAAACTAACAAGGACTTTCTAACAATTAACACAATAGTAGTAACAAATTAAATAAATAATATACTATGCATTTAGTAGTTCAACAGTAGCCTAAAATTAAGCATAATTACCCGACTCATAAGATTCATATTGCTCAATGTCATCCATTGCCTCACAGAGAGAAATGGCAACATTGTTTCGAAGCCAATTTTGTCCACAAACAAACATCTCAACCATCCTAAGAGAAAGTGTGTTGCGAAAAGGATCAAATATGCATCTTCCTGTGCTAAAGGCAGACCCAGATGCAACTGTAGAAATAGGAAATGTTATCACACCATGTGCCACATGTGATAAAACTCTATACCTTAGAGCATACCTCATAGCATTGTTCTTCCACCACTCCAAAACGTCAAAGTTTGAACCATCATCAACTTTACAACATTCAACCAAGTATTTATCCACCTTAGACTTGGATATTGTTTCTCCATATAATGACTAAAAAATTGAGTAGCAATGGCTACATGGGGATCGTCAAAATCATCATCAACACTCATGGGCACTACATTTAGGACTTCCACACCATTCGAATCATGATTAGTATAATCAAACAAACATGCCAAACATCTATTCACCTTTCCCCCTTTCGATAGCCATAACTTCACCATCCAATATTTTGTTCAAGCAAAACTCCAAATAGTCCAACGTCGCAAGTTAAAAGCATTCTCAAATATTTGAGCCGTGTCAAGCATTAAGTAAGTAGAGTTCACCCTCATAGAAACATCGAGGCACAAATACTTTTTTGAATCAATTTTCTCTTTCAAGGCACATTTCTTAAATGACTCGAGCCCATTAGGAGAAGACCTTATAAACCTCACCACTCACGTATGCGAGCAATAAATGTTTCAAGCTCTTTAAAACCATCACTAACAATAAGATTTAGAATATGTGCACAACAACGAACAAAAGTTCATGCTCTAAGACAGTTTCCTCCCAATTCTTTGTTTTCTTTACCAAGTACTTGATTGTCAACTATTAAAGCAAATACACCTCCAATGCTCCAATCAAGAAAACACGTCTCAATCTTTTTACCAATTGTTTCTCCTTTATGATCTTCAACAAGACAAAAGTTCAAAATGCTCTTGTGACGTTTCCAATCATCATCAATAAATTGTGTGGTAGACACATATATTTTAGATTTTGAATTGATGTCCATGTGTCCGTAGTTAGAGAAATCCTCTGACCTTGTAGGACTTTCTTCAACTTATCCTTCTCTTTATTGAAAATCTTGATGACATCTTTAGCAATGGTAAAACGTGAAAGGATAGTTTTAAAATTCGGTTGCAAGACATTGCAAAACTTTTGAAAATCAATTCCTTCTACGAAACTAAAGAGGAGTTTATCAATAATTACCATCTCAACCAAAGCACTTCCAGCATCTTCTACAGAAAAGTAGTTGCAACAAGAATACATCTTTTCCATTCTTTTTTATGTGGAAAATTCAAACTTTGTTGACCATCTGTATCTCCCTCACAAGGATATTTTTTGCAAGCAAGCATATGACTTCTCAAAGTAGTTACCCCATGAATTTTAGCATCAGCCATATATTTCTTATGACAATACTTACATTCAGCCCGTTGAATCCCATCCTTGGTATTTTTAGCTTGAATTTTGTCAAAATGATCCCATACATCGGATGTTTGTCTATTAGTACCCTGGTTACTTGCCTTAGGCTTAGGCTTAGCCTTTCTCTTGGTAAATTTTCTAGGCATAGTAGGAGTTTCACTACCATGAATAAGTGCTTCAACTTCAGCAACTTCATTAGAACCAATAGCCTCTATAACTTGATCCAAAACAAAAAGTAAAAAGGAAAAAGAAATGGTTAATGGTGACTAAAATCTGCTGCCAAAGTGATATCAAAGAAAAATTGTTGCCTCTTAAGAACAAGTGACTTTTAAAGGGATAAAAGAGCATATGTATTGTACTTCGCTTCTTCATTGTAAGATTATCAACCTTTGAAGATCAAAACAAATAGCCTAAAACTTATATACAATAGAACGTAAATATGTGCCATATAGCATGATAAACTCATAAATACCAAGCAAACCCCATATTAAAGGATACTATCGAGATACGAGCATATGTATTTTAGGCCAAATACAAAACAATATTGAGAAGTGAGAACACATACGAAAAGATGATATCAAAATACAAGTATATCAAGACCAGATCTTGCAGAAAAAATGCGATTTCAAGCCTTCTAAGTACTAAACATATTCTCCTCACTACACAACTGCACGTACGAAAGAATAATACAAGCTTCAAGCTTAGCAAACTCATTTCAACTCGTGAACCAACCAAATGTAGATATCCCAATTGAGTTTGAACGTCAAAGAAGGTTTTCACTACACAGGATGGCCAATTGAATATGTTGGCTTTATCACTTTGAATCCTTTGGCATGTTAAAGACTCTATTTTATCCAACTTCGATACTCCAAGGTACCCATTACTTTGCACCTACAACTGTTTAGAGTTGCCACTTGGTTTAGGCTAAACCAAGAAAAAGCTTGACTAGAGATTCTAGTAATGGATTCATGACCAAGGGTACGATGAGGGGAAGGTGTTAGGCACCCCTCTTCGCCTAGCCTCAAAGGCTTGTCCGTACTCACTCAACATAAAGCTGTTAAACTATTTTAAAAGATTTCACAAAAAAATAGTTAATTAGCCATTAAATACATATGGATGACGACATGAAATAAAACACACATGGGAAAGGGACAATGGATCATGCAGTGCAGGATATTAAATAAAATTAACTATATTGTATGCAAATTGATCTATCGGCCACCAAAGAGGTATGTGGAGTGGGTAAAATCTAATTACCCTAGCAGTGGGCATAGCACATGCCCTAATCAAATCACCACGAGAGGGTAAAAGGCTCAGCACCACATAGGAAGCCCTTAAAATCATGTGATGAGCTAGTTTGGCCATGAATAAGGCCAGATAAAAGAGAATAAACTAATAAATCAGGATGCACTAGCCCAGCGTAAGACATAAGGGGATGCCCTTGATATGGGCAAGCTGGGAAGGCTGCGTATATAGCTTAAATAGCATTCTGGAATACATAGTTCAGCTCAACGTGATAAACTGAGCTATGTACGGGTTATTCCAAGCTACGTGGAAGCACGACACCGCCATGTATAGGGTGGTGAGACATTCGAGAATAGTATACGATGGTTTCTTATGAGATAAGGAGCAATCCCATCAAAAAGGGGATTGATATGAGCATTCCTAATGTGATTAGGAATAGACCCCATATAGGAAAAAGTCCTCTATAGAAAGAAGGACTACTGCTAGACGAGATCTAGCAGGGTATGGAGACTGTCTCTTAATAGGAAAGTCTTGTTAAGAAGAGGATTCCTAAAGCTAATAGGAAACTATGGCATGAGATGCCTAAATCAACGAGCTATTCACACGTATAAGTACAAGACCATACCCATGAAGAGAGGTACACTGTGAAACCCTTTCATACACATAGAGTGATTTGTGATTTATAGTACAAGATACTAACTAAGCCATCGGAGGGCCTTTGTCGACGAGAGGCAAAGGTGCTCTAACTCTCTCTCTCTCTCTCTCTCTCTCTCTCTCTCTCTCTCTCTCTCTCTCTCTCTCTCTCTCTCTCTCTCTCTCTCTCTCTCTCTCTCTCTCTCTGTTTTACAGAGTAAAGGTTGCATCTAGGAAGCACATGATTCAGACTTACTTGGATTTTATCCCCGTACAATTGGCGCCGTCTGTGAGAAACGCTTACAAAATGTTCTCCTCTTTTGAACAAAGATCAACAATGGTGATTTCGAAGTCTATCTTATGCACTCCACGAAGAGAGACGTGGAAGATGATGGTTTAACCACTCTTGTGTACACTACGAGAAGAAGTACAAAGGTGGACAAGACTCCTGCAGCTCTGAAAGCGCCACAAAAAAAGCCCGCTACTAGAAGATTCAATATAGGGCATATCCCTGAGATTCCAAAGTTCAAGGATACACGCCTTGTAAACTATGATTTTCCAAGGACGGACGACAGGCAAAGGTGCTCAGAAACACCACTAAGAGGTGGGGAAGCCTCTAACTAACAAGAGCGGAGAAAGAGCCCCCTGAGGAGGGAGGATCATAGGTGAACAATGGGTCAAAAGAAAGGGGACAGCCTCGATAGAAAAGAATAGGAGGCAAAAGAACTGGCCCGTGAAGTCACTCGACGAGAATGAGAAATTCAGGACCTAAAGAAACAACTCCAAGAGAAGGAGAAAAATTTACGTTCGCAGACGAGATTCGTGCAGTATGAAAAAGACTGAAGGGTCCATCATTGTGACAATATCTCCAGTGGAAGAGTGGTCCCTCCCCGAAAGAGGAGAGAGAGGAGTTCTTCCATTGAAAAAAGGGAAAGGAGAAAGCATGCTAGGGACAGATACGAGAGATTTGGTTCCAATGAGCACGCCCTTGAATAGTATGTGAGAATAAGGGAGACCGGCCGAGTAGATGGGGGACCTAAAACTGCACGAGAGGCAGCTAAGGAAGCCCTAGGCCAAATCTCTAAGTCACCACTGGCCCACTGGATCCGAGCAGAGTAGACACCGAGCAAGGTGAAACATGCCACGTTCATCCCTTATGAAACCAGCACGAACCATGTGGCCCACATTCAACACTACCAACAGGCCATGTTCATGCATGAGCAAGACGATGCGTTACTGTGTAAGATGTTCCCGTTAAACTAAGGGAAGGTGGCCCTGAGTTGGTACCACAAACACCCAGAGGGGTTTATTCTGTGCTGGGCTTAGCTAGCCGAGGAGTTTACTGCTCGATTCCTAACAAGCCGAGCAGCTCCAAAGACTTTTGATGCATTGACCTCTATGAGACAGAGGGATGATAAGACTCTATGGCAGTACTCCAAATGATATAGGGAAACTTTCAATGAGATTGAAAATTGCAGTGAAGAATATGCTTTGGCAATGTTCAAAACAAGCTTGCCTATGCATAGTAAGCTACGAGAATTGCTTACCATGCATCCAGTGAAGACTGCGGCCAAACTTATAGAGAGAATCTAGAAGCACGCACGGGTGGAGGATGACATCCTGCAGGCTGGAGGGAAAATTATGTTTGGACAACCATAGCTTCCAAAGAAGAAAGTGGCAGAGTCAAGAGTGTACAAGAAGGAGTACAAAATAGGAAGAAAGGACTATACACAGTAAAGGAAAGACAAAGCTAAACCAGACCCCAAGTCATACTTCAGCATCATGGCGACCTTCAACATCCTAATCTACAAGATGCTATACAGAATCAAGAATGAACCATGGTTCAAAAGGCCCCCAAAGATGACGAGGAATCCAGAAAAAAGAAGAGTCACTAACCAGCATTGTAGTTACCATAGGGATTGGGGTCACATGATAGAAGATTGCATGGAGTACAAAAATTCCTGAATGAGAAAGTGGCGGAGGGCTATCTAAAAGAATTTTTGGCTGGAGACCATATGATACATGGATTGGTTGCCCCATGCACGAATAACGAAATAAGGCACATCCAAAGGGTCAATGGACAAGCGAAGCTAGTTATGAAGCTCGGCACGAAAAGGCCGAGGTCAGAAGTAATAATGGAGACTGCCATTACCTTCACTGATGATGATCTAGATGGGGTGGTGATACCACAAAACAATGCATTGGTTATAACCCTACGAATAGGGGAATATGATGTGGAGAAGATTTTGGTTGATCAAGGGGCTAGCACAGAGATTATGTACTATCACACCTTCAAGAAGATGGAGCTCCCGTCAAGCTCGTAACAAAAGTGTCTTGTGCCTCTGGTTGACTTCAGCACATATACAGTTTGGCCTATGGGAAAGGTCACACTACCTGTCTGAGCTGGATCAGTAGTCCTAAAGACTGATTTCATTGTGGTGGATATCCCTTCCTCCTATAATGTGATTATAGGAAGAACTTGGATGCATAAAATGAGGCCAGTTTCTTCAACTTACCACTAGATGATTAAATACCCTGGAGCGGATGGCATAGAGTGCATCAGGGGTAACCAGAAAATGGCCGACCAGTGTTTTAACATGATCTTAAAGAAGTCCCCAAAATCCAAGCTAGTCCAAATAGTTGAAGTTCCAAATCAGTCGACCTTTGAGGACATTGGAGGTGACCCCACCAAAAAGATGGTAGAAGGATTAAAGAAGATACAGATTCAAGAAGATGATGCTGAAAGGTATTTCTTGGTTAGCGAAACCCTTGCTGAACAGGAAAAGTATGATTTGGTGGCTTTCTTAAAAGACCACATTGATGTTTTCGCATGGACTCCCCAGGAGGTGCCTGGAATAGACCCCAAAGTTATCTGCCATCATTTAAACGTGGATCCTTTGCACAAACCCATTATGCAAAAGGCGAGAAGGTCGGCACCACAGCACGCAGATGCTATGATCGAAGAAGTAGATCGACTACTCGAAGCAGATGCCATACAAGAGGTGAGCTATCCGGACTAGCTAGCTAACACTGTTGTGGTCAAGAAGAAAAAGGGAAAATGGAGAGTCTGTGTGGATTTTACCAGCCTCAACAAGGCATGCCCTAAAGACAGCTTTCCACTACCCAGGATTCATCAACTAGTGGAAACGACATCAGGCTATGAGAGAATGAGCTTTCATGACGCATATCGAGGATATCATCAAATAGCCATGTTTGAGCCCGACCAGGAGAAAACGTCCTTCATCTCCCCAAGAGGTCTCTATTGTTACAAGGTCATGCCTTTTGGGCTAAGGAATGTTGGAGCAACTTATCAAAGATTCGTGACTAAGGTATTCAAGGATCAGCTCGGCAAGTTTGTGGAGGTCTACATCGACGATATGGTGGTAAAGATCAAGGTGAAGACTGATCATCTCGCCGACCTGAAAGTAATTGTCAACATTCTGAGGAAATGCGAGTTGAAGCTGAATGCCTCAAAATGTGCTTTTGGGGTCAGCTTGAGAATGTTTCTAGGACACCTGGTGACAAAAAGGGGGATTGACAGAAAGGGGGATTGAGGCCAACCTAGATCAAATTACCGCGCTTTAGAATCTCCAAAGCCCTAAAACCATGAAAGAGGTCCAAAGACTGACAGGGATGGCAGCAGCTCTTAACTATTTTATCAATAAGTCCTTAGACCGTTGCAAGCCATTCTTTCAATTTTCTAAAGAAGAGAAAAGGGTATGAATGGAGAGCCGAGCAGGAACAGGCTTTCCAAGAGTTGAAAATTTAGTTGTCATCACCACCCTTGCTCTCTACTCTAGAAGTTGGGGAGCGGTTAATACTGTATCTAGCGGTATTCGAGCATGCAGTCAGCTCAGTTCTCCTACAAATAAAGGGAATAGAGCAGGCGCCATATATTTTGCAAGCAAAACCTTGTTAGATGCAGAGACGCGTTACTTGCCATTAGAGAAACTCGTATATGCTTTTGTCATAGCATCAAGAAAGCTACCACACTACTTTTTACAGCATCTTATCATAGTATTCACAAAATATCCCTTAAAGGCTCTTCTATGAAAAGCAGATTTTTCTGGAAGGATCTCAAAATGGTCCATAGAGTTGAGCAGTTTGACCTTGATTACCAGCCCCAAACAACAATCAAAGGGCAAATATTGGCTAACTTAGTAGCTGAGTTCACTCCAATAGTTTCCCCACTGCCACCAACTCTCCAAGAGAAAGAACAAAGAATCATTCCCCAGCAGTCAACGAGAATGGCCGAATGGGACCCAAAAGAGTGGAAGTTGTATATTGACGGGTCAGCTTGCAATGAAGGTTCTGGAATAGGAATGGTGCTTTTCTCCCTAGAAGGCTTGGTGCTAGAGTAAGAACTAAGACTAGAATTCATTGCTACCAACAACAAGGCAAAAATGAAGCCATGCTTGCTGGACTCAGAAGCACCATAGAACTCAAGTCAGTAAATTGTGGGTATTTTGCGATTCACAGCTAGTTGTTAATCAACTTTCAGGAAAACACGCTTTAAAAAGCGAGAAGATGGTAGCATATTTAAAGGTGGCCAAGGATCTGTTGGACAAAGTTGACAAAGTCCACGTCCATCAAATCAGCTCAGGGCAAAACGCCCGTGCAAACTCACTGGCTTGCTTAGGCTGAATAGTCAATACGGAGTACCGCCGAATAGTAGCTGTGGACTACCTGAGTAAACCAAGCATTGGCCGAATGGTGGAATTAGTGATGGAAATAGAACTTCCCCTTTTATTGTGTGTACACCCAGCTCTGGTCCAGAAATTCCTCCACGAAATCCATGCTAGAAAATGTGGAGGACAAACAGGTGGAAGATCCATAGCCCACCGAGCAATATCCTAGGGGTATTGGTGGCCTTACATCCAAAAGGATGTCAAGGTTTTTGTCAAGAAATGTGAAAAGTGCCAAAGATATTCCCCTTTTATCCGAGCTCCAACAGAAGATCTTCTTCCCTTAATAAGTCCATGGTTGTTTGCGCAATGGGGATTGGACATCGTGGGTCCTTTCCCCATGGCAACAGGGAAACAAAAATTCCAACTCATTGGCATAAATTATTTCACCAAGTGGATAGAGGGTGAAGCTTTGGCAAAAATCACAGAAGCCATGGTGGAGAAATTTTTATGGAACAAGATAATCACAAGATTTAGAGTGCCTTACTCCATCATCTCAGACAATGGGTCTCGGTTTGGAAAAAAGTTCAAAGCCTTCTGTGCGCAATACGGTATAAGAAACTACTATTCAACCCCAGCTTATCCATAGAGTAATGGACAAGCAGAGGTTTCAAACAAGACAATCCTTAAGAGTCTTAAGAAGAGGTTGGAGAGTAAGAAGGGAAAATGGCCAGATAAGCTACTAGCCGTACTCTGGGCATACAGAACCACTCCACGGTGGTCTACAGGAGAGACACAATACTCCCTTGCTTATGGGACAAAGGCGGTGATTCCACTGGAAATTGGCTTACCGACCAATTGCACTGCTCTAATGGAATCAAGTGGAAACGATAAAGCTCTGGCTGAGCAGTTCGACCTTTCTGAGGAAAAGAGAGAGCATGCACATATCACCTTGGCAACATATCAAGAGTAGCTATGAAGGAGCTACAACAGGAAGGTGCAGCCAAGAGAGTTCAAGATTGGGAATCTAGTCCTAAGGAAAGTTTTGGCCAATACTAAGAAGTCCTCTGACGAAAAGCTTGGGCTGAACTGGGAAGGCCCATACAAGATTGAAGGGATTGCTAGGATCGGGGCCTATCGTCTGGCCGACCTGGATGGAGACCCAGTTCCACGACCATGGAATGCCCAGAACCTACGAAAGTTTTATCAGTAATTTGTATATGTGATTACGAATACAATCACATATTTTCTAGTGAATACGAATAAATTCACATTTGTTCTTAGCACCTAGTTGGGATTACAAATAAAATCACCAACATCAGTTATTTAGATTCCTATCTTCATTGATATTTCAAGCATTGATAAGATTTTGCCTTTTCTTATTGTGGATTTTGATTAATATGAACAAAAATTTTACCTCAAAAGTTGGATTCATATTGGGGAGCAGAGGGTATGTATATTCCAATCATGTTAATAAATCCAAGTACGAAAACACTTGAAATTTCTAAGTATGAAAAAACTTAGATTTGCAATGACTTTCTAGGTATGAACAAACTTAGATTTGCAACGAATATTACAATGATTTGCAACAAATATTGCAATGAATTTCTAAGTATGAAAAAACTGAGATTTGCAATGAATATTGCAATAAATTTCTAAGTATGAAAAAACTTAGATTTGCAACGAATATTTCAATGATTTTCAACGAATATTGCAATGCATTTCTAAGTATAAAGAAACTTAGAATTTCAACGATTGTTGTAGCCGGTTTCCTAAGTATGAAGAAACTTAGGGTTATCATAACAAACTAGCACAGATAATCTCAGAATAAATGCTAAAGTATGAGGAACTTAGAAAAATAATGCTAACATCATAAGCATGCAACCCTCAAAGTGAAAGTACAAAGAACTTAAAAGTGTCGGGAGCCACATACGGCAATATGAGCCACGCAGGGTTGAGCAAAAAAGTAAACAAAGGCATTAAGCCTCTTCACTGAGCCTTACAGCATCAGTGGCAAGAGTGGAGCTAACATTTTCACCTTCGGTAGTAGCATCAGTAGTACCAGCATCTCCTCCCTGAATGGTGAGATCAATAATGGCTTCTTCAGCTTGGGACTACTCAGGAAAGGGCTCAGGTTAAGGATGGGCATCGAGTTGTGCAGAAACATCTGGAAAAATGATGGGGGATTGAGTTTCGAGATGCTACTGAGCTGCCAAGGCCTCCGTTTGGCTGGGAAGCTGCATGTCAGTCCACATGGGGGAATCAACAGGGGGCTCCATGTCACGCCCTTAAGTTTAATAAATCAAAAATAAGTATAATCCACGTAGAACAAGTCAAAGTCTTACGTTTACCCTTTGAATATTCAACGTCAAAATAGATACATTCTCACCATAAATTATAATTGGGTTCTAACTACAGTACCCGTAACCCAAAATGCATAAGTTTCAAATAGGAAGAGTTATTAAAATAACCAAATAGTCAAAAGATTAACAATTAGAAGTTACAAAACCATCTTTCAAAAATATAGAACAAAGATGGGAAAATAACTTCATGCTCGATGAACTCCAATACTACGCATCCATATATCATGCATCCATCTCATGCTCCATGTCGAGTACCTAAAAATTGATAGGTTGAGCTCACTAGCCCAGTAGGAAAACTACTCTACCAATGCTAGGTGTATAAACATGATGCATGCATAATGAATGTGTATAATATGGTGGACACGGCCAAGGTACAAGATTAGGATGAACGGAAGGCTGTAACTCAACCACTAAGTACTCGAAATGTGTTCATGTGTCTAGAATGTGTCCAAGTGTTCTAAACTAAGTTTAAGTATCCAATCAAAGTCCACATAATTGCCAAGTCTTCATACCCGTACACAAAATTTCAATTTTCACCAAATATTCCAAATTAAACTCAAAACGTGTCATTTCTAACATTTTATA
The DNA here is from genome assembly GCA_022606695.1 of Vaccinium macrocarpon. Taxonomy (NCBI): domain Eukaryota; kingdom Viridiplantae; phylum Streptophyta; class Magnoliopsida; order Ericales; family Ericaceae; genus Vaccinium; species Vaccinium macrocarpon. The sequence goes on from CM040176.1 coordinate 24,605,106, forward strand.
AGAAAAACATTCATCAATTTAATAGGGAAGTATCCCTCTGCCGGATTTCATGGGCTCCGTGCACCCCCTCGGATTTATTTTGGGCTCAGTGCACCCTATAGGATTTCATGGGCTCCATGCACCCCTGCCGGATTTCGCGGGCTCCGTGCACCCATGGCCAGGGACACCAAACGGGTGATCCCTAGAGTTCACATTTATCCATAAAATATTTTTGATTTAAAACTCATCTCAAAACTTTACAATTTGTCCCAAAATTATCACTTGCATCGAAAAGTCAACCAATTTTTTACATTAACCAAACGATGCCAAAATATGGTTAGAGGGATGTACGATGTGTCCAATATTCAAGGGAAGGATCAAAGATGAAAATATGATATTTTAGCGTTTCCCAACCGGTTGGAGGTTTTTGCCCAACTGGTTGGACTAAAACAGAGACGAATACAAGTTTTCAGAAAAGCCCAACTGGTTGGTGGTTTTTGCCCAACTGGTTGGGCAGAGACAGATTCGTGTGAAAATTTCAGAAGTGCCCAACCGGTTGGTAGTTTTTGCCCAACTGGTTGGGCAGAGACAGATTCATGTGAACACTTTAGAACTGCCCAACCGGTTGGAAGTTTTTGCACGACCGGTTGGGGAAACCTAGAATTTCTGCGGGTTTCTCTCAAGACATGAAACTTCAACCCAATAGCATATATGAAGTTTTAGGCCAAAAGTGGATATGTGGAGCAACTAATAGACATCAAGGGAAGGTAAATCAACAATCAATTGCATCAAACAAGTACTCAAATCATAGATCACAAAATCAAGCTCAAACAAACCCATTTGAGAGCAAATGATGAATTTGAGCAACAAGAACAAGATATATGCCATACATCACATAGATACAACTAGAGGGAGTAGAATTTGTCTTCCTACCTCAAGAGTTTAGCTTCAAATGAGTGAGGAAATGAAAGCCCTAGCCTCCAATGAGCTCCAACCCGAAATGTGAGCTTTTGGTGCGAAATGAGTGCAATACAAGCTTCAAAACAAGTAAAGGAGGTGATTTTAGGTGGGGTTTATGAAGAGGACTTAAGGTTTTGGTGAATTCTTGAGCTTGGAGCAAGCAACAATGGAGGAGAGGAGTGAGAGAGAGGGCTATGGCTGATGAAGAAGAGAGATGGCTGATTTTTGGTAAAAATGCAAGTATAAAATGTCTTATATAGTCTCACCCTCTTACACTTTCACCCCTAAACTTTCAAATGCATATTAAACACACCCAAATGCACTCTCCCACTATCACATTGACCTCTCTTAATCAAAATTTAATTCCTCACATTTACCCAACATTATTTTGGAAAAATTAAGTAAAAATACGGGTCCTTACACTCCATCTTGGCACAGGCCCACTTCCAGCTCATCTCCCATACGACATCCTTGACTGCCGTCATCTGAGCTCTGTAGTTTGCTATGACCTTAGTTACTGCTTTGTTGTACTCAGCTTTAGCCTTAGCCTCCACTGTAGCCAGATCTTGATGTAGTTGTTGTTCAGTCTTGCTTGCTTTCCTCCTATCCCCGGCCAGCTCACTCTTCAATTTTTCAGCCTCCTCCCATGCTTTTTTAAGTGACTGGGCATGTTGGGTACTCTCCTTCTCGGCCTTTTCGGCTCTCTTCTGCTCTCTTTTAAGATCTTTCTCAGTTTATTTTGTCCGTTCAAAACCAGCAGCAGCCTTTTACATGATCTACAAGTAGGGAAAAATTAGCAAATAGGATTTCAGGGGAACAAAAAGAGAAAGGACCCGTCATACCTTGGCACTAGATTGAAAGATGGACTTCATTAAAGCATTGTATGAGTTGCTCTTCTCCCTTTCCATGTCCAATGGGAGGAGAGCAGCACGAGAGATTCCAAAGGCCACATCAGCAGAATTAACTCTGTTAATCATGGTCAAAGAGGTCACATCTGGCCGTACGAGTGGTGGGGCCCATGGCTGCATGAGCGGGGGAGAATTAGTCATCATACGGTTAGAGCTTGACTCCCCAAGCCGACGCCTTTGAGGGGGTGGCTGGAGGTCCTAAGGCTTCTCAATGGGCCTTTTGTCCCTTCACTCGGTAAAAGAAGTAGGGGGATTAGTGGAGAGGGTGACAGGGGGTGTGCGAGAAGGTAGACCACCGAGATTCAACTGGTCGAGCAGATTGATTGGCTGGAGAGGCATCTCTTCATGATATAGAGAAGGTGAGTAGCTTGAAGAATCTGAATTGGCTAATAAGGTGGATTGCTTGGCTAAAGAATGGACAATAGCGCGATGATCGAGTCCTTGTCCTTCTTCTTCTTCTTCTTCTTCTTCTTCTTCTTCTTCTTCTTCTTCTTCTTCTTCTTCTTCTTCTTCTTCTTCTTCTTCTTCTTCTTCTTCCTCAATTACCACCCTTCCAGATGTGCTCAGCTCTTTATCTGCTCGGACGAGGATTGGAATAACAATGGGGATCTCGAGGATGTAAGCAAAAGTTATCTACTAATGTGGGTCCCTTAGGGCTAGGGAACGTCTGGTCCCTTTTCTAGAGCTACCCCTACGGGGTCTGGTACTCCTTTGCTCAATCGAAACAACAGGGGTAACAAGTGGGGCTGTAGGGGGCCATGGGTGTTGAGAGCGTGGTTTGCCTACCCTTTTTATCCCTACCCAGTAGAAAAGAGTATAGCTGAGCAGAAGGTGCGACGCACGGCCGAGTCCGACAGGGGTTGGCTCAAACCTATCAAAGTAAAGAGCAAGTGTTATCTCCTCTCAGTGGAGTCTTCCGTGAATTAGCTGACCATCGTGGTTGAGATTGCTTGCTGCAAACAAAGGGACCAATAAATATAGAAGAAAAGTCAATGAAACGAGATCACAAGTTACAAGGAACAAAGAAGTATGCTAGGATCAAATACTATCGTGGATGGCCTACAGCAGTGGGGCAGGCAAAGCCAATGGTGTTCCCCTCGGCATCCCTGGGCTCCCAGTTGCCTGTGACAACAAGATAGTCATCTGCCTCCCCTTTTGAAGAGTTAGGCAGGTCCGTGATAAGCTTCTGCTTGGGGTCCCTAGCCTTGAAATAGTAATTATTATCTGTAGTAGGGACTACACTGTACAGATAGTGCAAATCCCACCAATCTAGGTGCAGGCTGAGCAACCTCTTCAGTGCAACCGTGCCCATGACTACCCTAACAAAGTTAGGGCATAGTTGCATCAAGGTCAATCTACACCTGCTGCAGACCTCCCTAAAGAAGGGATGTAAGGGGAATCTAAGGCCTCCCTCTACGATGAAGATAAAGGGAATGTGAATTTTATTTTCATCTTGACCTTCCTCGCCCATGTCATTACTCCTGTTTATTCAGAATTGAACATCGGTGGGAATCTCATACTTTCTACGGAATTCTATTACTTTCTCAGGGGTACTAAAAGGGGCCCTATGTCTTCCCATTTTTACTAAGTTAGGGTTTTACAATTAAAACCTGGGGAAAAAGGGAGAAGATGAACAAGAACTGGAAAAGGTTGAAAAAAATGAACATACGACGGAAATAGAGGTCCAAGAGAAGGACACTTACGTGAGATAGGGGACCTAAAATAAGGCTTTTTGACGGGAACAAAGGGAGTTTTCCGGTGAAAACAGAGACATTGTGGAAGACTTTTCTCTAAGATGGAAGCTTCAACAAGAGAGAAATGGCGAAGATGGTTTCTCTCTGTCTCTCTTTCTCTTGTTTCGTTTGAATGTAGTAAAGTGAGAGAGTGGAAGAGTTTTTTGAGATTAAGGGGGTTTTAGGGGGGAAGTGTAACCATTATCCCGCCCAAAACCTCATAAAAGTAGGGCTTGACACAAGTAACACATCAGCAAGACCGTCCTTTGGGCTTATCTGGTGACCAACGGGTCACTTCGAATTTAATGCGAAAGCGACCCTGCTCCCCACGTGAAGGGGAGGCGTGTAGATAAGTGCATTAGAAACCGTTGAAGCTCTGCGTACTACTGACAAATGATAGCAGTGGGCAGAGCTGGGGAGCAATTACAGTGGGTAAAATATGATTACCCTAGCAATGGGCATAGCAGTGCCCTAATCAAATCACCACAAGAGGGTAAAAGGCTCGGCACCACATAGGAAGTCTTTAAAATCCCATACTGAGCTGGTTTGGCCATGAATAAGGCCAAATTAAAGAGAATAAAGTAATAAATTAGGATGCATTAGCCCCGCGTTAGACATAAGGGGATGCCCCTGATATGGCCGATCTGGGAAGGTTACGTATATAGCTTAAATAGCATTTTGGAATACATAGTTCAGCTTGGCGTGATAAGCTGAGCTATGTACGGGTTATTTTGAGCTACGTGAAAGCACGGCACCGCCATGTATAGGGCGGTGAGACATTCCAGAATACTCTATGATGGTTCCTTATGAGATAAGGAGCAATCCCGTCAAAAAAGGGATTGATATGAGCATTCCTAATGTGATTAGGAATTGACCCCATACAGGAAAAAGTCTTATATAGAAAGAAGGACTATTGTTAGACGAGTTCTAGAAGGGTATAGAGACTGTCTCTTAATAGGAAAGTACTGTTAAGAAGAGGATTCTTAAAGCTAATGGGAAACTAATGCATAAGATGCCTAAATCAACGAGCTATCCACACATATAAGTACAAGACCATACCCATGAAGAGAGGTACGCTGTGAAACCCTTTCATACGCATAGAGTGATTTGTGATTTATAGTACAAGATACTAACTTAGCCATCGGAGGGCCATTGCCTACGAGAGGCAAAGGTGCTCTAACTCTCTCTCTGTTTTGCAGAGTAAAGGTTGCATCTAGGAAGCACATGATTCAGACTTACTTGGATTTTATCCATGCACAGTATGTTGGCCAGCAAAGGCAACAATTGCAAAAATTGATTAATCAGCCAACACAACAATATGCTGGCCAATATTACACATTCGACACCACAAATAGAAAAGCAAAACAAATATTATGAGTAGAGCATTTAGATTGTACCGACAAAATAAGGCAAAATGATACGGTTAGTCAAAAGACTATGCAAAATTTCTACCACGATACCTCAATTCCTTGATTATACAAATAAGGCTTGACTTACGCAACCTTTATAGATTAAAAGAATGAAATGCCAATGAGTAGTGTAGAATTCTTTCCGGCTTGAAGGTTTTGGCTACCCTCTTGTTGTTTTCCACTCACAAACTCAAAATGATGTTTTGTTGAAGCTAGGTTTGCAACCTAGGCTATATGTGCAAAAGATTATATGAAGAGTGGCAATATGACACAAAAGAGAAGTAGAAAATCTGATCTTAAACTCATAGGAAGGGGTCTTATTTATTGAAAATGAAGGTAGGGTTAGAGATAATTATAGTGAATTAACTAAATTTGAAAATAGAGTTAATTTCGCATAAAAACTCTTCCTAATAGTGTTTTGTTCATGCACAACAAGTTGGGTGATTGGATGGAAGTGTTGGGATGAAACCAACACTCACAAAAGTTTCTAAACTAACTTAGAGTTGATCTACTAGCCGACACATTGATTTTGCAGCCAACACTCTGATTTTAGACTACACAAGAGACTAAACTTCGTGGGCACAAGAGACTAAACTTTGCAGGCTTGCTCCAGGCAGTACTGAACTCCAATTTTGACATGATTTGAACCATTGGAAAGTTTGTTAAGTCTATTTTCTAACCCAATTGGTTTGGATCCAAAATAATGTGTACAATTAAATCTATGATATTTTACCCTCAGTGGGTCGCAAAATGAATGATTTTGGTAAAACACTCGCATCTCCCTCGTTTTAAATCGAATTGGAACATAATTTACATTGATAAAGAGGGTTTTAAAAGTAGCAAAAGAAGGTGGAGTCCAAACATAAGAATAAGAAATTTGGGTTTATTAAAAATGGTTTGAAGCAGACCAATCAAAAGATTAAAGAAAGAAGCCAACTAAGGCTAAAACACATTCTACGTGTCATGCGGCACTTCCTTCCCTAATTCTTATGCATTCTTCATCCCTTAAGAGTTCCACCTAGTTTAAAAGCATCTCATCCCTTATCAAAGCATACGAAATCATTTCTTCATTGGTATTTCGCATGTGGCAGAGCTTAAAATATCTACTATACGGGGATAAAATTCACGTAGCCCTGGACCACGTGCTTCCTTAACTCAACCCTAAATCTGCAAGACAGAAAAAGGGTTAGAGCACCTTTGCCTCTCGTCGGCAATGGCCCTCTGATGCCTAAGTTAGTTTCACGTACTTGAACCCTCAAATCACAATGCGTATGAATGGGTTTCACGGCGTACCTTTTGTCATGGTTATTGTCTAGTATTTATAGGTGTAGAAGTTCATCAACTTAGGCATCTCGTGCCCCCCATTTCCTATTCTTTTTAGGAATCCTTCTCCTAATAGGACTTTCCTATTAGGCACATGCTTCCAAATACTACAAGATCTCGTCTTGCAGTAGTCCTTCTCTCCATACATGATTCCTTCCTACATGAGGTTAATTCCTAATCACATTAGGACTCCCGTATCAATCCCTTGTTTTACGGGATTGCTCCTTATCTCATAAGGAGCCGCTGTAGAATATTCTGGAATGTCTCAACGCCTTATTCGTGGTGGTGTTGTTCTTTCACATAGCTTGGCATGACTCGTACTTAACTCAGCTAATCACGCCGAGCTGAATCCATGTATTCCAGGATGCTGTTTAAGCTATACACATAGCCTTTCTAGCTCGGCCATATCAGGGGCATCCTTTTGTGCCTTACACCGAGCTAGTGCATCCTAATGTATCACCTCACTTAATTATCCTAACCTTATTCATGGCCAAACCAGCTCAGCAAAGGGCTGGGGCTTCCCTACATGGTGCTGAGCTATTCATTCTCTCATGGTGACTGCTACAGGCACGTGATAGGCCAAGTAGTAAGGTAATCAGATTTTACCCACTCCATCTACCAAGCCAATTTAGGGTGTCTACACCAAAAAAACCAATTTTACCAATATACTAAACCGAAACCGACTTGATAACAACTGGAAACATGTCCAATACTCTTTGGTTTGGGTTGGGTCGGGTCGGGCGATTGGGTCTCTGACTTTTTTGGTCACCCTTATCAACATAAGAACTTCTAGCAGCTTCTACAAAAAAAGTATTTGCAACAAGATCATTTTAGGTTGAAAATTCAAACTTTGTTGACAATCCGTGTGGTCTCTCTTATAAGGATATTTTTTGCAAGCAAGCATATGACTCCTTAAAGTACTTACCCCATAAATTTTAGCATCAGCCATATATTTCTTATTACAATACTTACATTCATCCTATTGAATCCCATCCTCAGTATCTTTAGCCTTAAGTTTGTCAAAATGATCCCATACATCTGATGTTTGTCTGCTAGTACCCTGGTTACTCTTGCCTTAGGTTTTCTCTTAGCAGATTTTCTAGGCATAGTAGGAGTTTCACCACCATGAATAAGTTTTTCAACTACAACAATTTCCTCAGAACCAATAACCTTCATAACCTTATCCAAAGCAAAAAATAACAAGCAAAAAGAAATGGTTAATGGGGACTAAAAACCTACTACCTAAGTGATATCAAAGAAAGATTACTACCTTTCAAGAACAAGTGACTTTTAAGGATGATAAAAGAGCATATATATTATACTTCTCTTCTTTATTATAAGCACTGTAGCCACTACCCACTACCCACGATACACTATTTGCCCCTGAATATCAAAACAAATAGCCTAAAACTTATATACAGTAGAACCTAATCTATGCCATATAGCATGATAAACTCAAAAGTACCAAGTAAACCCCATATGAAGGGATTACTATCAAGATATGATCATACTAATTTCAAGCCAAATAAAAACAATATTAAGAATTGAGAACACATATGAAAAGATAATATCAAAGATACAGGCATTTCAAGAACAGATCTTGCAAAGAAAATGCAATTTCAAGCCTACTAAGTACTGACCATATTCTCTTCACTACATAACTAAGCACACGAAAGGACAATACAAGCTTTAAGCTTAACAAATTGATTTTGAGCCCAGATCTTGCCAAGAATTTAGAGATTAACAATCAACTTACTTACTTACACGTTTCTTTTCAAAATCAAATGGCAATTGACTTTGCGTTGTGTGAAATAGAGAGCGATATGGAGAGGGAGGGAGAATGGACCATGATTAGCGATCACCGTGGTGTGGTGTGGATGAGAAGGAGATTGTATACATATTAGTAAAATAGGGTTCTTAGGTCAGTTCATGGTTAGTGTGTGTGTGTGTGTGTGTGTGTATATAAAAAAAATAACTGGAAATCTGTCTGGTCCCTTTTGGGTCGGGCCTTCAAGTTTTAGACTTTTTTGCTCACCCCTACTTACAACCACCAAGACCTTTCATTTTTCCCATCAACTGAGTATCTCGCCCGTTGAGATCCACAACAAATACGAGTCTCTTGAAGACACTATAACTTGTGACTCTTAAGCTTTTACTCAGCTCATCCACCATTAACGAGTTAGTAAATGCTTCGATTGGTGAGCCAGTTCTAATGTCAGTTGGATTACAAACTCCGCCCCACTCTTCCAATTTTGAGAAGCCTCTAATCAATATAGAAATTAATCTTGCGCATCAATGTTCCAATGTGAGAAACCTTAGATCTAAACGCATAATAGCTTTTAAGGAAGATGTCTTCGAGGACATCCTTCCTAGTTCTGTGCTGAATACCTCCACTGCTAGTGATAGTAGGATCATTGATTGTGTGAATGGAGGTCATCATATGGTGGATTCATCCAACCAAATGTTGAGGTATCTCAAGTCTGTGCCAATAAAAGCATCTAGGAATAGCAGTGCTAAAAAGAGAGGGTGTCGTTTTGTTAGTTCAGCCAGATGCAGGATTCTTAGATAAAACACAAGGCTAAAAGACCTTGACAATGGTCATAATGTCAAGGCTTTCAACAAATTCGCAACAGATAAGCGCAAACGATCACAGGCTAGCTGCTTCGATCCTTATGTCTTTTGTTCACCGCAATGTTGCACAATGCAGTAGTATCCTTTATCTGGTCATTTCCCTCTAATGTTTTTTTGTAGGTGCTAGTGTATTTTTCTCGTGCAGGTGTTAACGTTGTGTTTGTTTAGTTGCATTTGCATCGTTATTAGGAGTAGGTGTTACTTCTTGTTTGTTTTAGTCTTTGTAGTTTCCGGTAACTGTGTTTTGCTCTATAGGCCTGAAGCTAGGTCATAACAGTTGAAGCTTGGTTTAGGTCCTCGCCTGTCATTGGCATCCTTTCTTATGTATTGGCGATAACATAATTAGTAAAATTCTCTTTCTATTGTCCCCCCCCCCCTAAAAAAAAAAAAGCCCAATTCCGTATTGCATGTATATGATTAGAGTAGTATTTGTTTTAGTTCAATTAGTTTAAAATGTTGGACCAACAATATCTAATTGAGTAGTTCCATGATAGAATAGCTAATAAAATTAATCTTTACAAAGTGAACAGATGTGACAATACACACCTATCCTAATGTAGTTGAGATCACTATACCAACACCACTACATTGTGAGAGAGATATAACCTCATTCCATCTAAGGATATCCCCATTCCATTTGTATGGGGAATAAATCCACATAGGCCTGGATCACGTGCTTCCTTGATTCAACCCTAAATCTGCAAGATAGAGAAAGGTTAGAGCACCTTTGCCTCTCGTTGACAAAGGCCCTCTGAGTTAGTATCTCGTACTATAAACTCTCAAATCACAATGCGTATGAATGGGTTTCACAGCGTACCTTTCTTCATGGATATCGTCCTGTATTTATAGGTGAAGAAGACTTGATCTAGGCATCTCGTGCCTTAGTTTCCCATTAGCTTCAAGAATCCATCATCTAATAGGACTTTCCTATTAGGGACGAGTTTCCATATCCTTCTACATCTTGTCTAGCAGAGGTCTTTCTTTCTATATAGGATTCTTCCCCATATGGGGCATACTCCTAATCACATTAGGACTTTCCCTATCAATCCCTCTCTTTACGGGATTGCTCTTTATCTCATTAGGAGCCACTGTAGAATATTCTAGAATGTCTCACCGCCTTATTCATGGCGATGTCATGCTTCCACATAGCTCGGCATGACACCAACATAACTCAACTCACCATGCCGAGCTGAATTATTTATTCCAAAATGCTGTTTAAGCTATATTCGTAGCCTACCTAACTCAGCCATATCAGGGGCATCCCTTTATGTTCCACACCAAGCTAGTGCATCCTGGTGTTTAATTTATTTTACCACACTGACCTTATTCATGGCCAGTACAACTTGGCACAGGGCTAGGGCTTTCCTATGTGGCGTCGAGTTACTTACCCTCTCGTGGTGAGTGATAAAGGCACGTGCTATGCCCTTTACCAGGGTGGTCCGGTTTTACCCACTCCACCATCTACGGATCCCCATGGTCTAAGCAAAGTTTTAGTAAAAAATGCTACTAATATTAAACGGTGCACATTTTCATTTTAATTACTCTCATCTCTTTCAAAACTCAAACAACAATATTTATTTACATATCCTTTATTAAAATAAAGTTTTTCTTTTTTTTCAAATATATATCAAAATGTCACCCAAATAATAAATATATAAATATACATCCCACTTCTAGTGAGGGATCTCAAAGTGTGGGAGTCATCGAATTCTCAACTTTTTCGATGAAATTTTGACAATCCGAACCAGTCAATGTGTATAAAACGTGTTTTAAAGGTCCAAATGAGGAATTATAAAAAAAATGACTGAGAAGGGCTTGATCTAAGCAGTTTTTGATTAAACTGTACATAAAGGTTTTTTTTTATTATCAAAAACTATCCAAATCAAGTCCTTGTTGGTCATTTTTTTATGATTCCTCATGTGGACCCTTGAAAACACGTCTTAAATACATTGAAGGTTCGGATCGTCAAAATTTCATTGGAAAAGTTGAGAATTCGGTGACTCCCACACTTTGAGATCCCTCATAGGAAGGGGCCTCTATAAATATATTCAAATATATGTATAATTGAATCAAAGCGCCAACAATTTGCTTCATCCATCAATTCCAAAACTAAACCCAGAATTCAAGACACCTATGGAGACTAATACCCAATTAATGAACACCAATTCACATGGTATGATGGATCCTCAAATGGAAACAATTGGGTTAGCATAATTTTTGCAGAATTGAACGAACTTGATGAATTTAAGAACCTCGAGAAATTACTGAAGACAAATCTGTAGTAACTTGAAGCACTATTTTCAAATTTCTCACTTTTCGTCCTAGTGTATTCTTTTGAAGCTCTTGCCAGAGCACCTTTGCGAAGGGCCAACTTAGATTTCAGAATAGAGGCTCTGTCTCAAAGGGAGAAACTTGCTCAGTTGGAGTGACGACCCAATCCAAGGATCCAATCCTGCCCTATACAATATTATCCACTTTAGCCGTCAAACCTATTGGTGTAACGACCCGATCCAAAGATCCAGATTTGTTTGAGGTGGTCTCCTTTTGGGTTTTAAGGTGTTTTGGAAGCCGTGGCAATGTCCATTTTTCCATATTAATGCCCTGAAGATTGAGAAGAACGATTATCTAATTCTTAGCTAATTTGTAGCCCCACAAGTGATTAGATGACCAAATAAAGTCCGATTGACCTGAAATATTACAAGGAACTTGAGAATGGTAAGAATGAATTCATGAATGATTTATTTAGATCACAAAAATTGAGCCCCAATGTCCATGATCATGGCACAGGTTGTCTCGAAAAACTCAGTGTTCCTGAAAATAGCAAATGAGCTCTGAATCACCCGAAACTTGACATGAGGCCTAAATGCAACATGTATAGCATATGGATGAAGCTTAGTATGATATAGAATAGCATAGAAAAAAAAACTAGGTCTTCTAGCCATAGTCATTTGTTTTTACTGGGCAGAGGCAAATGTCGATAATAGTTCAATGGTCTAACGTTCTCTGATTCTGACATGGCCTGAACCGATCACTCAGGAATATCAAAATGAATGCATCTCATGGTCTTGATGTGAGACTGGGTTTCTTGAGAGTAAAGTTGGCTGATAGGCCAAGCATCGAGCTACCGGGAGCTAAGATCCGATAAACTGATGGAGGGAGGGGTATGGCCACCCTGATATAGCATGCCTATCATATAAGCTATGCACATTTAGATGTTATGTGATGTTTATGTTAAAAATGGATACGTACTGTGCCAATTTACTTTTACTTGGAATCACGTGTTCTACACAATAATGCCTTTTTGACCTCTCGATGATTAACTGTCTTTTTCCTACAAGTCATCGACGTCATTGACTTAATTTGATAAAAGTGGGTGGGAAAGAATCTGGTGTCGACATCCATATTGGAGTCTTCCACGTACCAAGATGAAAATACAATAATATTCCATTGGTGTGATCGCAAATTTTAGAAAGCTATTTCCTCTAAAGAATCTTTTTAAAATCTGGATTTTGAATCCAATGATAAACAACTTGGATTTAGGCTGAGTTTTTCAAAAGATTTTAGCAATAGTTGCTAAAATCAACCATGATTTTAGCACTTGGACCATGATTTTAGCAACTGGGTTCCTAAAATCTTTTGAAAAACTCAGCCTTAACGGCAAAGGCTTAAGCGTCTTCATTTTTTTTTACTTATTACATTTAATAATTAACATGCCCTGATGCTAAATGTAATGCCTCGTGTTCAAATTTCATGAAACATGGACACAAGTGAAATTTGGGTCAAACTACAAGGATTGAAAAATGTGAGGAACTAGATCAAAAAAAGAAAAATGTGAGGTATGCTTTCTTAAATAGAATCATCTTAATTGGGTAGCCATGTCCTTGGGCCTCGTTTGATTCACGGACTAAAACAGGTAGGATTAATAATCCTGGGATTGATAGTCCTAGACTATTTGTCCTGGGACAAATTTAGTATTGAATCTCACCTAATCCCCTGTTTGATTCATGCAAGATTAACATTGGGATATCCCATCTTTTGCTCAATCCCATGTTTGGTTCCGTAAACTACATTCAGGATTAATTTCAAGACTCTCTCACTATCTCTCTCTCTCTATCTCCCTCTCTCTCTCACTCTCCCCAATAGATTAATTGAAAACATTGTTATTCTCTCTCTCTCTCTCTCTCTCTCTCTCTCTCTCTCTCTCTCTCTCTCTCTCTCTCTCTCTAATAGATTAATTAATAACATTACTAGCATTCATGTATTTAAATTTCAAGATAATTGCACCTTTTTTCCCCCCTTAAATTTCTCCTCCGACAAACAATCAATTTCATTTCCAGTGATATTTTCCATCGAGCAACACATTATAAAAATACATAAATAATGTCTGATTAGACTTGGGTTTATTGATGGCCATAATATATAAGTGGTACAAATGGCGTTGTAGTACAAAAATCCAATCATATTAGTTAATACAACCACAAAACTGACTTTCGACTTGGAACGTCTTTGGCCTAATCCTAGGTTTTTTAAAGCAAAACACAAAGTTTCTCATTGTAACAACTATAGCTGCAAAAATAAACAAAAGTTCGTCATTTGTGCGAAACTTGTGCCAGAATATGTCATTTGTACTTGCTCACTACTGAAAAACCAATCAGTAGCACTCTTTTTCTAATTGAGATGTCTCCTTCATACAATCGGAGAAAACGAGAGAGAGAGAGAGAGAGGGACGAGTACCTACAAGCTTTCTTGATTCAATCAGCAGATCTGGGTTGAGTTTAGAGAGAGAGGGAGAGGCGGTTGGAATGAGAGGAAGAGATGATAGTTTAGGTTAAGAAGATATCCATGGCAGTTTTGTAATATCCAGCCTTCCCATACGTGTGTTTTTTGTCCCGGACAAATAGTCCCACCCCTCCCCCCGGTATTACATAATACCCCCCGTAGTAGACTAAAACTATCCTAGGATTAACAATCCCATGCCATTTTCTGGGAACCAAAGAAGGGACAACGTGGGATTAGACAAAATTAGTCACATCCCGCCCACCTAATACCCTAATCAAACGAGGCCTTGGAGTTTAAGAAAAATGATATGTTTACAACAATGGGTTCCAAACCGGCTCCAATAATGACGTGGCAGTGGGACCCACCCTAGGTCCCACTCATTTAACCCTTAAAAAAACTGATTTTTTTGAAATACCTAGATCCTCTCCCTCCCCCGCTCCATTTCATTTTAGTCGACCAAACTAGAGAGAGCAAGTGTGCCACCACCCACACGCACCACCAGCGACAACCCCACCGACAATCCAAATCTCCAGCCTCCCTCTCCACCTCTAGCGACCGCTACCGCTTCTAAAAGCGCTTTGAAACAGACGACTGGTATCAGCTTCAAACGCTAAAAAAAAACCCCACCATGCAGGTCGATCTCTCCCTCCCTCCCTCTCTTCTCTCTCTCTCTCTCTCTCTCTCACACACACACACACACACACACACACACACACACAGTTGGTCCATTCATCTACATATCCCCTAATTGGAAGCCTTAATTCTTGAAAAACTAGGGTGCAAGTGTGCCACCACTAGTGACCTGGATCTCCAGCCTCCCTCTCCACCCCCGATAATCGGAAGTCCTGCACCTAGCTATGCAAAACCCATTATCGCTGCCATTGTAGATTCACTAATTGAGCACTGCCATTGTAGATTCACTAATTGAATTACTGGGTAAGTCAAATTCGAAATTCTCTGTCTTTCTGTCTATATGTGTGTGTGTGTGTACAATTGATTCTGATCAGTAGTAGTATGTTTGCACTTAGAATATACAAATCCCAATCGGTTGAGACAAAATAGTAAATATAAACAAAAACAATAGACAAATCAACTTACCTGGTGTCCATACTTAACAACGAAATTGTTCTGACTAATATCCTTCATATTTTATTACAGATTCTTTAGACAAGATTGGGTAAATTTCAGAAACCTTATAGTCAATGCAATTTACCCATAAGATAATACTCAGTCAAAATCATGCACATGGGTTGTCTGGCATTATAGGTAATTTACTATTAATGTGCATATTTTTGAAGTGGGAAGAACGATTTCTAGTAAGTAGGAAAGAAATTAGAACGGTTTATCTATTTTTTACAGGAAAATTAGATTTAATTTACTTAATTTTTTACCACATATGAACATGTATATTTGACTTATTTTCCATGGAATGCCTAGTTTCAGTGGAATAACTAATTGTTTTTCTATTTGTTCTTGAACCAATAGATGATGTCACCGGAGTCTATTAAGTCAGCAATGCCTCCTCATGTAGTAGAAGAAGAGGTATGGAATGGAGACAGTGAAGATGAAGTAAAGGGGAGTGGTCCTTCAAATGAAGAAAGTGTTAAGGTGGATGCTAATGAGAATGGGAAGGAGGGAAAAGAAAATTGTGAAGATAAAATTGATGAACCAAAGGTGGAAATGATATTTGACACCTTTGAGGAAGTTTATTTGTATTAAAAGGCAAAGGTGAGAACAACCAACCTAGTCAGACCAAGGCAACAATCAAGAATTGGTTGTCTAGCTCACGTTACGGTTGTTATACTCTCGGACGGAAAGTGGGGGTTTAGCCGGG
This sequence comes from Vaccinium macrocarpon, assembly GCA_022606695.1. Taxonomy (NCBI): domain Eukaryota; kingdom Viridiplantae; phylum Streptophyta; class Magnoliopsida; order Ericales; family Ericaceae; genus Vaccinium; species Vaccinium macrocarpon. Next base: position 24,620,662 of record CM040176.1, read on the forward strand.
TTGTTTTGGAGCACAATCACAAACAAAGTCTGGGGAAGGAGAGGTTTTTCAAGAGCAATAGGGTGCTTGATGAAAGGGTAAAAAAGAAGCTTGAAGTGAATGACTTAGTCAGGATCAAATTGCATTAGAGTTATGACTCACTTCGAATTGAAGCTAGGGGTCCTAATGAGGTTGTGTATCTTCAGAGGGATTGCAGAAATTATTTGGACAAACTTTGGCATTTATGACTTCAAGAAGAAGATGCTGAAGCAATGTATAGTTATTTCTTGAGAATGCAAGCAAATAATTCTGACTTCTTCTTTGCAATGGATTTGAATGGAAAGGGCCAACTAAGGAATGTATTATGGGTTGATGTAAGGAGTAGGGCAGCTTTTAAGGAGTTTGGTGATGTTGTGACATTTGACACAACTTACTTAGTAAATAAGTATGACATGCCATTTGCTCCTTTTGTAGGTGTGAATCATCATGGTAAATCGATATTATTGGGATGCAGACTCATCTCCCATGAAGACACAGAGTCATTTGTGTGGTTATTCAAGACTTAGAAAGCATGCATATCAAGTCGTGCTCCAAATGCAAGCCTTACTGATCAATGTCTAGCCATAAAAAATGCCATTGAAATTGTATTCTTTGATACCAGACATCGATGGTGCATTTGGCATATAATGAAAAAAGTGTTAGAAAATTTGAAAGGGTACGAGAAATATGAATCAATTGGTTGGTGTTTGCACCATGCAGTTTACGAGTCTTTATCAATTCAAAATTTTGAGGATTTTTGGAAAGAGTTCATCACAAAATACTAGCTTCAAAGTAACACATGGTTACACGGGTTGTATATGGAGAGAAATCGGTGGGTGCGTGCATATTTGAAGGATGTATTTTGGGCGGGAATGTCATCCACACAAAGAAGTGAGGGAATGAATGCATATTTCGATGGATATATTCATTCCAAGACGACTTTGAAACAGTTTGTGGAGCAATATGAAAATGCATTGGCAAACAAGGTGGAAAGTGAAAAACTGGATGATATGAGAAGTTGGAGCACTTACATCCCGTGCATAGATGATGATGATGAGTTGGAGAAGCAATTTCAAAGTCTTTACACACATGCCAAGGTAAAAGAGTTTCAAACAGAATTGGCCGAAAAAATGAGGTGTCATTCGTATAAAAAAGAAGAAGGTCAGATCGTGTCTAAATATGAGGTGAAACAGTGGGTTACATTTGGAGAAGCAGACAATAGAACGAGGAAACAAGTGCCATATACTGTCGATTTTAATGTTGAAACCAATGAGGCACATTGTAATTGTGGATTGTTTGAGACTAGATGAATGGTGTGTAGACATTAGCTAATTGTGTACGATGAAAGGGGGATTGAAAAAGTGTCTGACAAGTATGTCTTCAAAAGATGGTGCAAAAATGTAAAAAGGGTCCACACTAAAGTTAGGATGAACTACAACAACTCGACAAAAACAATTAAGGCCCAACGACATGACAACATAATCAAACTTTATGATGACGTTACGAATTTGGCAGAAATTTCTCAAGAAAAATATGAACTGGTGATGAAATGGGGACACGAGCTAAAACAAAAGTTGATTGATGCTTCGGTTGTTGTGAAAATAATATGGCGCATGATACCCTTGTTAATTATGTTTCAATTGGAAATGGAGATTTACCTTCAAAAGAAAGCATGAACATACTTGACCTAGAAAACCAAAGAAGAAAAGGGAGACCGTTGACTAAAAGGAAGCAAAGTTGTGTGGAAAAAGCAATTAAGAAGAAAAGGGAAACAATAAAGAAGACATTGTCCAATGGAAAAACCAAGGTACAACTTTATTTTGATTTGTTACTTACTAGTTAATATGGACACATAAATATATTTGATGAATGCTTAGTAGTTTAGTTTACTTGCTAATTTCAAGAGGTTGATGAGATTGCGGTTGGTCATGTGTTTGGGACGCAAGAGAGTGTTGCAAATGTAAACGTAAGAATCTAAATTTTTTTCCATTTTAATTTCATTATTCTTACACAAGTTATTGATAATTTCCTTATTTTTATTATTGGGTAGAGTTACCAAAGCTCTTACATGGGGCCACCAATGTGGCCAAACATAATGCCACATAATATGCGACCAAATATGATACAAGGCAGTAGCATCTTCCCATATTCTCCAAGTTTAGGCCCAAATGCATTGACATTTAACCAATTGGTGAATTACTTTCCATGTTCACAAGGCAACGTGCAAAGTTTATTGGATAGTCAAGTGTGGAGAGGGCAACATCTTCTATGCCAAGTCAAGTTTGGGGAGGACAACAATCTTTTATGCCAAGTCAAGGGCAACCATCTTCTATGCCAAGTCTAGTTTGGGGAGGACAATCAAGTTCGTTGCAAAGTCAAGGGTAGGGTTGGCAAGGACAATCAAGTTTTTTAGAATAGTTGTGCAGACAACGCAATTTGAACCCACGAAAATTCTTGGCAATCCCCGATGATGAAAATGTCCAATAAAAGCACGCGAGGCTTGATTGTGAACTTAGAAACCCCTCCTAAACCCCTCCAAAATAAATCCAAACCTTCACCACCTTCTTATACATTCAAAACCCTTTTTTTATATATATATAATATGTCCCAATCCATTTTGAAATGAGGGAGATGTGCCCGTTTTACCAAAACGACTTATTTTTTGACCTTCTGAGGGTAAAATGGTCACATATTTTGATGTACAAATCATCTTGGGTTCAAACCAATTGGGTTCAAAAGAAGACTTTTCAAACTTTCCAACGCTTCAAACCATACACAAAATGGAGTTTGGTAGCATCTAAAATGGCCCCGCAAAGTTTAGAATTTTATGCTGTCTCCAAGTCCAAACGTCTGGATTGCCTTAATGCAGGTGCCTGGACTCACTCCAGATACTTGGTCCCCAAGGTGAACGGAGTGGGGAGGAGCGTCTTGGAGGATTTTTTAAGGATTTTCTGCAGGGAATTTTCAGAGAGACAGAGTGGAGGGAAAATAGGGAAAGTCTAGGTGCACCCCTAAGCCATCCTAAGGGTCCATTTTGGACCTTTCATGCCTATATAAAGCCCCCCCCCCTCCATTTCAAAGGGGACCAGCTCTCCCTCTCTTCCTCTACTGTTATTCTACCAAAATCACAATAGAAACTTCATCCCCAAACTGATCCTCTATAGTTTCACTCATTTCTAGCCTACAAACCCATCTTTCATCATCAAAATCTTCATATTTCAACCTTCCACCACCAAACTTAATAAAAAACCAAAGCAATTAGATCTCCACCTTTCTAGAAAATAGAATCCTAGCTCAATCAACCACCAAACATTGCCCAAACTAGTTCCAAGTTCATCAATCAAGCTTGTCAAGGTAGTTTATCTACCAAATTTGCTCAAAAAGGCCCTGAGGGGAACTCAACCAAGTTCTCACTGGTCTTTTATACCAATGGAGGGCTTGGGACAAGTTTGAATCACATCAAGAAAGAATCTGTTATTTGTATCAGTACTCAATCCAGGCGCCTGGATCATCTCTTTCTAGGCACCTCCATTGAGTCCAGGCGCCTGGATTCCCTCCTCTTTGTCATATTTTCTGCTTTCTTTTGCATTTCAATCAGTACATGGGAGATCATTTGCATACATTGATACCGGAATAATCATATCTCATGTTTTAATCTTCATTATAAAGGGTATTTGAGTGTTTCAAAGGCAAAAATAATGCTTTTCAAGATTTTTATCATGCTATGAAATTGATCTTGAGATTCATTTCATCCACAAAGTCATTAAATATCATTTAAAGTGTGTTAGAACATGTTGTAAGCATTGCACTTGTTATTTATTGAGAAAAATGGGGTTTTGAGTTTGCTGTCTTGTAGGCCATCCAGGCACCTGGATTGGCCTATTCCAGGCGCCTGTATTCAATCCAGGTGCCTAGATCTGCCTAATCTAGGTGCCCAGATTGCTATCCAGGTGTGATATGTTTAATGTTTGTGATCAATTTTTGGGACACCTTGGAGTAATTTGGGCATGATTTGGTCAAGTTTCAATATTCAATGCATATAAATCATTCACTCATTATATTTTTCACAAGCATCCACCCACATTTCATTGATCTTTTTGATACATTCTTCATGTTTTCATATGAATATGTGTACAAAGTTCATTCAAACAACATTTCCAAAATCCCTTAAACATTTAGTGAAGACCGGTGGTTACACTGGGCGAGAGGGGTGCTTTAAATTCCTTCCCCTCTCGTAACCTAGCTCCCGGACCCGAGAAATCTCATTTTTGCGAGACCAGTAAAACATTTTCCATATCAAGGGCAAAAGAGTCATTTTTCTGAAGGTTTCTCGGGTACGGTCCTCAAACTCGGGTGTCGACTCCATTCAACCAATAGAACCTTTTTCCAAACCAAACAATCGATTTCGTGGACATGCCCGCGGGGTGTTCACGAGCTGGTTGCTTCCTATGGATAATGATGAATTTGTATAGTTATTTTTGTTGCTTATGACATTGATGAATCGGTATTTTTGTAGTATTAGTAATGTTTTTTGGTACTTTAGAAGATAGTACTAGTAATGTTGAACTCTTTTTGTATCCCGTTTCCATATCGTGTCTGGAATCTTAAATTTGTTACTGCGAATGGGGCAATTTAATGCCAATTGGAACCTTTGAATCTATATTTATGTATATGTCCTTTGATCAATATTATGTTGTGTGTATCCCGTGTCCATTTCGTGTCGTATCTGTATCCCGTGACCACAACTAGTTGATAGTAGTTGACGGTTAGTCATATAGCCTGCCTTTTTTTGGTCATTAAAAGTTTGTGTTTATTGCTTCAAATTGTTGGTTTAAGTCCATTGATATGTATGCATATTTAAAAAGTAGGTTGTTTTGGGAAAAAATTTGACAACATCTCACCTATTTTCTTACCTAGCCTGATGTTGGAGCATGATAGTCTGTATAAAATTTTAGATAACATTTTGTGGTTGCTGAAACTGAGTATAAATGTCCAAAAAATTGTGTATAAGTGCTAGTTCCGGAAAAAAATTTGATAGCATCTCCCCTATTTTTTGGCATTGCCCGACGTCTCGACGTCTCATCAACCAGTCAACAATAGCAGCAAAAACATTTCATATATTACATTCACGCCAACCTATGCTCAATCGAGAATAGGAATCATGTTTAAAGTCCACACTTCATTTAAAAGAGAACTCTTACAAGCAAGAACAAATTATGGCATTCATTAGAACAATAAAAAGAATATATGAATCCAGGTTTTACATATGTCCAATAACCTAGCTCTATGTACAAACAAAAAGAAATAGAAGAAGCCTAAATGTCTAGCATCGGTTTTTTATTTTAATGGCTAGAGGCTACATAATTTCATCCTCTTTCTCGTCGTTAGGCTTTGATGGGTACTCAAGACCCTGGTTCGTCCCGTTCCTTGGTGCTCAATTCTCCTTGCAAGGAAACTACTACTTCTTCCAATTTTAGTAGCATTCATCGGATCTTTGTAATCTGCAAGAAGTCGAAGGTGAAAAAGGAATTTTGAATTTGCTAGGTACACTTAGTATAGTTCATGCTTCAACTCATGTTGTAATGCAAAATGATGCATGAACAAGTCTAGCATCCATTCCTATTCTTAATCTTCATCTCCACAAATGGAACTAGATGCAATGAAGTGATAAATAATGCGTTCCAATGCTCCAGAGATGACTCAAAATAATTCGATACCAGAATTTATAGGAATTTGGATTTTCGCCATTTTAGTCCATGACTTAGGTGCACTTTTCTGACCATAACTGAAAGAATAACGTGAATTAAATAATGAAACTTAAACCATTGAAAGGAAAACTTCATCCTCTTTGAATCGATAGGTCACACCTAAAAAATAGAGTTCGATTAACCTTATTACGATGCACGATCATAATTGCTCATAACAGTAAAACTGCTGCAGGAACAGATTTTTGGATCATCTTTAAAGTCAAATCTGTTGTCACTCGGACATAACCAAGGTGCGTGGGATGTATTGTTGGAAAGCTCTGTGTTTAGTTTCTAACAAAGAAAACGGTGCACGATTTCGAATCTCAAGATAGGAGTTATGGTTGTTTTACCAAAGTCTGTCAGTGCTGTTTAATTCTACGCGGGAATAACAAGAGGTAACTAAAAACATGAGTTAGACCCACCTAAAACCATCCATAACTATTCCTCAACATCAACAATATGTGAGAGAGGTTTTAAGTACAAAATTGAGGGTAATTAAACACCTAGCTATGTAGTTTATTAATCTACCTAACAAAAAATGAACTAAGTTGGCTATATGGTAACTCACCACGCGTGATGTCAACTAAAACATAAGAGAAGTAAGGAAAGGGAAACAAGCATGTAACTTCTTGTGCTAAATTGGTGCTATGCCAACAAGAGTGATAAACCAAACTATTATAGTTAACATGTTAAGTTGCCAAATTCGCAAAACTATTGTAGTTACCCAGATTATTTTCACTGATGGATACAAGTAACATGATGCTTTTGGATGGTTAGGAGGATTTGTTTACAAATTCAAGGACTAGAACAAAAAACTAGAAAATGTGACATACATATCTAATTCCAATTACCATTGCTTCCAATAGGGCCAATACAATAAAACCCAATGAAAATGTGACATACATATCTAATTCCAATTACCAAACTAAGATAAAGTTCTTCTTTTCCACCGACTCAAGCGACAACTTATTCATCTGCTCAAGAGCCAAAACAAGAGCTTAAGTACCCAAATCCCCCTCCCCTAGGGCCTTAAGTTCCACACCAGCAATAGGAAAGATAGGTACAGAATCTTCAGATGCTTAACCAACATCAATTGATTAACAATTTACCAAAAAAAAAACAACAACAATGGATTAGCAATTATTGGAACATTGAAGGAACAACTAGATTCAATTACCCCTTTGTTGAATCTGCCATATCCATGTTGTCAATTTTTGGCATCTACTTCATCTTTGCCGAATTTGCCATATCTTCTAGGTTCAGTCATTTGCATCCTAAAATGTGTGATGAATTAAATTCAGTAGTGTAGATTTGAAAGTGTGTCAAAATGACACCAATTGAAGCAATTGAGGAAAGAAGAGAGGTAAAGCAATTCCAATCTGCAATGTGAGGCACAATGAAAGGTTAATTCGAATTAGGGTTCTCAAATTAGAACCCTATTTTTTTCAAAGCATTAGGGTTTTCAATTGGGTTTATCTCTATGAGAGAGAGAGAGAGAGAGAGAGAGAGAGAGAGAGAGAAAGAAACTTTCTGGGTCACTAGCGTTCGAAGGGAGATCGGTTGAATGTGGTGTCGGTTGTCTATTTCGAATGGTCTCCGGTCATCTGTTTCGAAGGGTCTCTGGTCGTCTATTTCAGAGCATTGGCGGCACCGGAGGTCATTGGAGGTGGAGAGGGATGTTGGAGGAGGTGGGTGGCTGAAGGAGTTGGTTCGCCCTCCCTCTCTTTGGTAGAACGAAATGGAGGCAGGGGAGAGTGAGATCTGAGTTTTGAAAATTTTCAGAGTTTATTTTTTTGGGTAAAAAAGTGGGACCCAGGGTGGGTCCCACTGCCATGTCACTGTTAGAGCCAATTTGGAACCCATTGTTGTAATCGTATCATTTTTTTGGGAGTTTAAAGATTCACACATGGGCACCGAATAATTAGTGTGCACTTGGACAATTAGCATGTACCTTAAAAACATTAGAGTTGCATTAACCTTGGAGGAAATAACAATTAGCTGCAATGCGTGTACATGTGTGTGTGTGTGTGTGTGTGTGTGTGAGAGAGAGAGAGAGAGAGAGAGAGAGAGAGAAAAGCAGTATATTTCGAAAGTAGATCTCAACCAAAACCAAACCTTAATATCCCCACCAGAGAGATTGGATAATGTTTGCTATGTCGAGAAAATTTTCCTAAGAGTGGCATCACTACTTCATCAAACATTTAATTCCAAGACTAACACCATTTTCATAATTTCCTGGATTTCAATATTATTAGTCTATAAAGTAAATTTCGTTTCGCCTCATAGGGGATTCTGATAGCAATACAAATGAAATTCCAAGTAATTTAGAATGCCCGCCAAACTTAAATAGTTATGAGAAAAAAAAGAAGGGCTTGTTCTCCTAATTTAGTTTCAATTCACTTTTGTATGCTATACATATCTAAGAATACTGATTCGAAGTTAACCCAAATATAACCAATAGGATAGTGATGTAGTGTTTAGAAATGATAAATACACACCTAGAGACAAACATCTAAAGAAGTACCAAGCACCATTTAATAGCCATTGCAAGAGCAAATAAGCCACCATACTTTATTAAAGCTTTGTGCAGTCAGTAAACCTCTAAAGTATACTCAAACAACACATAATTAGATTTTTGCAGTGGATGGCAATGAAAGGGCAGAAGGAAAATTAGACACCTCAAATGTCATATTTTTGCTAGCAGGAGCCTATTCATCTACAATCTTTTTCTTCAAAAGATCTGGATTAGTTGTCAGTGAAAATTGAATATCAAATCCTACTTCTGCCTCTGATGGTTGCACATTCATCACAAACCCCTGCATAATTCAAATCTTATACCAATCAAAAACACCATAGCTAAATTTATCCAATGATTTCCGAAATCACAAACAACTTGCATAATACACATCAACATTTTATCAATAAAAAACACTACAGTAACTGATCAAATATTCAAATGCAATTCAAAAACACAAAACCAATCAACACTATATGGTCAAGCAAGCAAATGCACTGCAAAAACACAACCACATTGCATCAAACTCTTCAATATAAAACTACCAATAAAAACGATGTAGTAAAGCCATAAAACACATATAAAAACATAAGAAGAATGGACACGGATCCGGGATACGGACACACGGACACGTTATTTCTTAAAAATTAGTTCAAAAGACCCAAGGTAGCAAGGTTTGTGTACCTGTAGCAAAAGCAAGATGTCCAGAAGGAAGAGAGAAAAGCCTTCCCAATTGATTTAACCAATTTCAGCAAAACAAATTCAATGGAATAAATGAAAGAAAGAGAATGAAGTAGAGAGAGGGGCCAAAGTGAGTCAGGACGAAAGGGTAGGAAAGGTAAAACAATGGAAAGTGTCGTGGTTCTAACATAAGTAGTTGTGGAATTAGGAGCATCCGATCATATGTTAATCTAATGTAAAACACAAATTATCAATTTTTAGCCAATAACCAAAGCAAAAAACCATCCATAGATCAAATAGATTATGAGCCCCAAAAATAAGAATTGAAGGTCCGATAACCCAAATCATTCCTACTGCCTTTCCCACCACAGCACAACAATCTCTACCCCTCTCTTCCACTGTTAAATATCTCCATGCTCACCACACTGTATCTGCACCAAAACTAAAGAGTGCCATCACCATATTTAAAAAAAAAAGAGTTAAAAAACAATTAAAATAGTATATTCCTATTAGAACAACTAAACTAAGGTCTTGTAGAAAACTAAAATAAGTTGCTGCTATTAGTGTGCAAGATGGGAGGTAGAGAAGTGTGCAAGATAGGTTTAAAAAAAGGGGAGTTAGGCCATAAACCTGCCCAATCAAACCCAAAAAAAGCAACTATCAAAGATGGTTTGAAAGATCAAAGAGTTTGATTACTTGTTTTATGGATGGAAAAAAGAAGGGTAGGATAATTTGCCGCAAGCACAACTACTACTTTAGCTTCTCCTGCCATTGTCGATAGACCTTTAACAAACCCTCCAACATAAATGAATTCATGCACAGATAAGGACATCAAAGAGAACCTGATTAAAGTACATGCAACTACACTGATAGTCCAAAACAAACAGGTTTAGAGCGTAAGTCAATTAGCTAGAGTAAGCTGAAATAGCAACCGTACACCTTTCCCATATAAAGAAGGGCTGCGTTAACCATAACTATACAACTAACTACAACTGTATCAACGGTTTTTGTCACTGCAATCCAAAACTTGCACAATTTGCAACCCAAGCTTTATTACAAAAATGAAAAGTAAAGCAAAGAAGATACAATGGAACCATTTACGTAGTTAAAATTCCAAGCATTTCCATTTTTAGCATGGTTCAAATACATAGCTTAGAGAAATTAAAGGCATGGCTCGAACAATTAGGACACGTAAATCAATTCTCAGTTCGCGTGCAATATGTGTGAGCCGTCTGATGTATTGTTTGTACATGTTGTTTGAAATTTAGGTTGTGGGAAGTTTGCTTTAAGAGGTTTGTCACAATGCCTGGCAAGAGAATTCCAAGGGATGGGTGTTCACGTGGCCCACGTTATCATGGACGGCATCGTCGGCTCACCACACACATAAACACCATATACATATGTTCTTTTACTCCACACACACACACGTGTTTGCATTATGTCCTTTTACAACCCCCCCTTGGATAAAAAAAAATCACATAATGGCCCTCAAATTTTTTGTTCTTGCTTTGTAGTAATTGGGAAATTTTTTGTTCCAGGTCCGTAGTTTCGAGCCAAAGTGCTCTTTAGTTATCAATATTCAGTTCCACTTGAAACAGGTTTTTCGAGATAAAAAATGAGAAAAGGAATGGCAGCGAGAAAATTCAGTTTACCTCTGGCCTCATTGTGACCAGAATGATGAAGTACACAAAGCAATCAGATAAATAACCCCAACAAAAATTCAGTGTTGCTCAATTTGCAGAGAATGCTTTCGGGTGTTTGGTGCACATGGTTCAGACATTTCATCAAACATTTGGTGGGCTCTCCTAAAGATGGAATTGTACTCTCCTAAAGTGTCCTTAACGGGTACCCAATTTCATGTAAACACTGTCCAATTTCATGTAAACAAACAAATGCTAGAAAGAGAAATGGCTGATTGATGTAAGGACAGAAAGGATTTGAAAGGTTTCGTTTCTTATTACCAATCCATAATGCTGACTGCCAAGGGATTGCTTAAATCAATACCTATCCAAAAAAATGAAATTAATGGACTTTCACAGTTTGTGATGCCATCAGATAAATATCGGAGACAAATCATGAGAGAGAGAGAGAGAGAGAGAGAGAGAGAGAGAGAGAGAGAGAGAGAAATGTTTACGGTACCCCTTCCTCTCCTCTATTAAGTGCTCCACCGCCGAAGCTGCTTGATAGAGATGGGTTCTGCGACCAAGCCACTGATCTTTGCAATTGCGGTATGTATTTGGCCAATTGTGGTATGGTTTCTGTCGATTCTTGAAGGGTCGAACCTCTACTGTGCAGTGGATTTGCATCCAGTAATTGTGGTAGAGAAGGAGGAACATGGGATTTGAAGAGAGACATGGGTTTTGTATTCACAGCAGTGCAGTTCGTGGTGAACGTGGGTGAGCGAGAGAGCCAGAGAGGGGAGAGAGAGTATGGAACGTGGGTGTGTGAGAGAGGGGTGAGACAGTATTGTTAAGAGTAGTTAAAAGAGGAAGCATCCAAAAGTAGTTATTAAGTCTACACCTCAAAAGCCAAATCTCAGCCTTTAAAATACTTTTCCTTCAATCTTAGCCCTTGAATCAAGATCTTAGCCCTTGAATCAAGATCTCACGGTTCAAAATATATGAATTTCAAACACTGAGCTCCCTTATTATACCCTTATTATATAGATTTGCGAAACCAATTTGATTCAAGACTTCAAATTGAAGAGTCCCCTATTTCATCGCTGACCTCTTCTCCACCTTCGATCAATCTCTAGATTCCCCAAACCCTCTTCGATTTCTAGGGTTTCCCCCTTTCAATCGCACACATCGATACATAGCTATATATATAGGTATACACGCACATATATATGTGCGAAGATGTACAGTAATTTCAAGGAGCAAGCGATCGAGTACGTGAAGCAAGCGGTACAAGAGGACAATGCGGGTAATTACGCGAAGGCCTTCCCTCTCTACATGAACGCTTTGGAGTACTTCAGAACCCACTTGAAGTACGAGAAGAATCCTAAGATTAAGGAGGCCATAACCCAGAAATTCACCGAGTACTTGAGGCGGGCCGAGGAGATCAGGGCCGTGCTTGACGAAGGTGGTGGGGCCGGGCCAGCTGCAAACGGGGACGGGGCGGTGGCAGCCCGGCCGAAGACAAAAGGGAAGGGCGGAGGAGGAGAGGGAGGAGGGGAGGGGGAGGACGGGGAGCAGGCGAAGCTGAGGGCCGGGTTGAACTCGGCTATAGTGAGGGAGAAGCCGAATGTGAAGTGGAATGACGTGGCGGGGCTGGAGAGCGCGAAGCAGGCATTGCAGGAGGCGGTTATATTGCCTGTTAAATTCCCACAGTTCTTTGTTGGTTAGTTTGATAAACAGCTAATTGAATTGAATCGAGTTGTTTTGTTTGGTTCATGGTTGGGTTAGTAGCTGTGCTTTTATTTTAGATGGAATTTGGGTGGTTGGTTTTGGAATTTGATTAATACGGACTTGCTCGAGGGGAATGAGGTATAACTATGATAATTTTTTAAACTTGTTTGGTGATATGGGTGTGAATTGTTTCAATGTGGTGGTATGTTTTGAGGATGGTTGAACTTTAACCAGCTGTAATTAGATATGATATGACTCCTTGATATCTTGATGTCATAGAGTTACCCGTTTTTGTTTAAAGTAGAAGACTATAACATTGTCGTTTCAGAGTAGATGTCATTTTTTTTTTTGGTTCTATATATTGTCAAGATACAATGACTTAAATGTCATATATTGTGGATTGCGAGTTTGCTTTGTATTGTTATTGGTTCTGGTGTTTATTGATTGAGCTAGTTGTTGTGTTTTGAGCTTGGATGGATTTGGAATTAAGTAATTTGGAATTCCTTGGAGAAAATAAGTGAAAAGACTGTAATTAAATCTTGGGTTAGAAATTAGTCTTTTTTTATTTTTTATTTTTTATCCCTGTTACACAAGTGTGTGTTGTTTAGATTTGGTGGTCTGGTTCAAGGACGGATGTATTATCATTTATTCCTATTGCACTACATATGCATTTAAACAGTTCAGTATTTATATGCTTGAAATCACCTTCAAGTTTGAGTTCCTAGTAATAGTGACTGGGACTCTCACACTGACCACTGCAAATAAGTCTTACCTTTTATGCACATCCTCACTTCTTCAACTATGTGTGTTCGAATTCAAAGGGACCTTCTGAATTAATTAGTCGCCTTGCACTCTGAAACAATTGAATTGTAACTTGATGGCAGTCTTGTTAAACAAACCTTAGTGCATTGGAGATATGCTCCTACTTGGTTACTTACTCCTCCACCTCACATTGCCATGTTCTAGCATTCCACTATTAAGGCCTATGGACTGTCAGTATAAATGACTTCCACAAGTGAAGTCTCAAGTTTAATGCCTAATCGTGGAAGAGGGTAATGGAGATGATTATGGACCATTGGACCTAAACAGGTCTAAGGTGTCACCTTGACTTGACTATTTGTCTGTTTATAGCTTTTTCTTCTTTGCAACTCGCTGAAAAGAGTAGTTTGGTAAAAGTAAAATGCTACTGCTCTGACTAATCTTGCATATGTGGTATGATAAGATGCTTTATCTGTCACTGATGGGGGATAAGGGGACGCAGAATGCTGTTTTTATTCTATTCGTGCTGATGCAATTTTTTGCTCAATAGTGAAGTGTTGAATGATGAAATCATAGTTTTGTTATTGTTTCTGATCCGATCTTATACTACGATTTTTAAGCAGCAATACATCTACCTTACAAAATAGCAACCTGGTTCCACATTATCATTTTTTTGCTTGGTTTCTTACTTTCATTTAGGCAAGAGACGGCCATGGAGGGCTTTTCTTTTATATGGTCCACCTGGAACAGGGAAGTCATACCTAGCCAAGGCTGTCGCAACTGAAGCAGACTCTACCTTTTTCAGGTAAATTCTTCTTCAACATACAACCATTTTGGTTGCCATTTTTCTTTTTTTTTATTTTCCTCCTTTGTTGCTTGTGGCATGTTTCTTAGTTGCCAATAGAAAACTGTAAACCTATTAAAAGAAAAGGGAGGAAAAATATGGTTGTGCTACATTTATCTAATCTTTGCAACTAGCGTCTGTCTGTGTTCTTTGATATTGATTGGATATTTGGTTGAAAAAAAATCTTGAACTCGTGAACGGTAAACATGCCTTGTAGAAGAATGTTTGGAAAAGCTTACTTTTTTGCTTCTCATTGGACCTGTAGTTGTTTGATGGTATTTTGTAGGGATTAGTTACTCCTTAGTGGTTGAATCCAAAAAGCATTGATGCGGACACAAGACAGGGATAGAACATGACGTGGACACACGAATACATTATTTCTCTAAAATGTGGGACAGGGATAGTTGGATACCTCTCTAAAATGTGGGACACGGATGGTCGGATACCTTGAGGATACATTCAATTATATATTTATATACCTCTAGCTATTTTTTAATGCGTTTATATCAACATAAGTACATGTCCCTAATTCCATAATAGATAAGATCAGTGTTTTAAATAGCGCGTGCTATTGTGCTATAGTGCATGGCGCATGGCGAGGCGCACCCTTTGCGCTATGGGGGTGTCATGGCAAGGCACATGACACAAAAGCGCACATATGGCGCTATGGCACACACCACAAGATGAGGCGCTGTGGCGCCATAAAATGTTTTAGCCTTTTTTTTTAATCATATTATGCCACAATCAATCTCAGCCATTGATTTATGATGCACAAAAAGGTGGGCAATGTACTGGATAAATTCCTTAACTCTAAACCTACAAATCAGAGATGTCTATCATATTCATTAGCAGCAGCCAGCAGCAGCAGCAGCGTATTATCTTCTTCTTCTCTGCGATCAATCTCTGTTCCACTCCCATCGATCTCCTTTCTCTATTCTCTTCCTCTTCTTCTGCTGCTGCTCCTCACTTCTGCTCTCTTCTTCTTTTGTTTCTGTTCATTTTTCTTCTTGGGACTATGGATATTTGGATGAGGGAGAAGAAGAAGATATGGAAGGATACAAATCAAGTGGTGATTAAAAAAATGAAGATGGATTTGAAGTTATTGGTGTTGATGAGGATGATTGATGGGCAATGAATCGAAATTATATTACCGTATCCTTAATTTTTTTGTCTCCAAAGCTAAACGTCTATATGTTAGCTTTTTATGGATTTTATGTTTTGCTTAACATTTGGTGGTTTAAACATTGACATGTTTATGTTTTATGACATTTGAACATTTTAAAGCGTTTGGTCGTGTTGAAAGTTATGCCTATATTAGAATTCTACTCGTTATAATAAAGTGCGCTACAATTTGCTATTGCACATGCTGCGCCGTGCGCTATTGCTCCAGTGGACCATTGCGCCTTGGTGCGCCGTGGGCCATTTAAAACACTGGGTTGGGCTGTCTTTTGGCGCCAGTGCTGGTAGGCCTATAGAAACAGGCCTGGGCTCTGGTGTCCACACACCAACTCTCCCGGGTTGAGGAACACCCGACTTTGTGAGGTGTGGGGCGAGGCCGCTTTGGTAGAACTCAAGTCAATCAGGGGCAAGCTGCCGCAAGTCATCTCGAGTGATCCATGTAGAATTCGAATTAGGCTGCCCGACCCAGCGAACCAAGAACCGCTGGACTCCCCTGGTCCTGGTGGTCACAATCTTATCTTCTAATTTAGTCTCTATGGAATCCTGTAGGGGTGAGCAAAAATATCCGCAACACGTGTACCCGACTAGACCGGAAGGGTTTTGTGTGGTTTCAATATGTATTTCAGTTGGATTCTGGTCGAGTTTTTGCTAAAATTCGGGTTTGGGGTTGAATCATGGGTCAAAATAAGGAGAACTAGGTGAAACCGAGACCCGACCCGACTATACTAGTGAATTGGAAACTAGGAATATATACCCCTGTGCTAATATGTAAATATATGAATTTATGAGGTTACAAAAGTTTTTAAAATGGTCAATAGTCAAACCCTTCCTTTCCCTGTTTCAAAAAGAATCATTCCTTTTCAGTTTCCCCTCCCATGAATGCATTGAATAAAACAAAACCATATTTCTTATTTTCTCTTCTGCCGCACTACTATTCCCTCTTCCAAGGCATAAACAACTTGTAAGAAACCCTATTTGTTTTTTTCTCTGAACAGCCGCCGCACCATAGTGAGTTGTTTAGCCACCGACCACCATCCACCACTTGGGCTTCTCTTTCTCTCACTGGGGAACTCGAACAAGAAGCCTCTATTTACCTCTCTTGAATCCTTGTCTCTCAATTGGCGTCTGATTTGGAAGAAAACCAGGAAGTTGATCCATGGTTGTATATTTTTGAAGTTTGTAAGGTTCTTAAGTTGTTTATAAGGTTTTATGTTTCTAGAGTTGTCTCAACCCGACCAACCTGACCGCCAAACTGCATCTGATTTTTGGTCGGATTTACTAGGTTATTAAGCCAATTTTAGGTCTCAAAAAATGCAACCCCATTGGATCAGGTCAGGTGGCAGGTGAACCTCAAACCCCACTTGTGCTCACCCTTAGAATCTTGTGGTGTTGTTGGGATGGGCAAAGGGTTACGTGTGGGAGTAGGCGGGCCAACTGGTGGAGGTGAGGGGTTATCAAACGGATCAGGAGGAGGAATAAACATAGGACTCTTATATGCACTCAAGTTTGTAACATTGGAGCTAATACCATAGTTGGACGGAAGATCAAGCACATATGAATTGGGGCTAATTCTTTTGAGGACTTTGAAAGGTCCTACACTACGGGATTGCAGTTTTCGAGTAGCACCGGATGGAAACTGCTCTGGACGATCCCGAATCATGACATCACCTACCTGAAACTCCAAGAATTGTCTACGAGAGTTAGCTTACACCTTATATTGGTCATTACTAGCCTGTAGTTGTTTACTAATAGAAGCATGCAAGTCATGAATACGAGGAATGAAAGATTCCGCCGACTCAAAGATCCTCACGTGAGGACTCATGGGAATAAGATTGATTGGTTTCCTTGGTTTATAGCCATGGACAACTCAAAGGGAATCATCCCAATGGACCTGTTGACTAAACTGTTGTACGCAAGTTGGGCATTTGAGAGGATGGCATCCCAGATACGATTGTTCTTGCTTACCAAACAACACAGCAAATTACCCAAGCTACGATTGACAACTTCAGTTTGCCCATTTGTTTGGGGATGATACGCAGTGCTAAACTTGAACTTGGTGCCTACCATGTGCCATTAGGTCTTCCAAAAGTGACTCATAAAATGGACATCCCTATCAGACACAATATTTTTTGGCTGACCATAAAGCTAGACAATATTGTTGAAATAGAGCTTGGCGGCACTAGATTCGTCAAAGGTCTTGGAACATGGGATGAAATGAGTCATTTTAGAGAAACGGTCGACCACCACAAAATTGGAGTCGTGCTTGCTAAAGGTGCGTGGCAAACCGATGAAAAAATCCATGCTGACGTCTTGCCAAGGACAATCAGGGATAGGGAGAGAAGGGGGGTATAAAGTCCTATGTTTTGTTTAAGTTGTTTGGCTAACTGAAATGTATGACATTGACTTACAATTTTACCAACATCCCTTTTTAAGCTCGGCCATTAAAATTGACGTTCGACCTCCTCAATAGTCTTATCATGACCAAAGTGGCTCGAGAGCTTAGTAGTAGGATCCTTCTAAAATGGGTGCGCTCCCTAGACGGGAGCTTGATTCCGCGCTCTTGAGACGGGAGCTTGACGGGAGCTCGCTCCCATCTAGACGGGAACCCGCTCCTAAATAGAATGGGAGCTTCCACACTAATCTTAAGGACAAAATTCTCACTTCTCTTTCCAAATATATTCAAGGAAGAAGGAAAAGAAAAAAAAGAAGTAAGAAAGATTTAAGACTCTCTTTCTCATCTCATATTCTATTACTTATCTACGTGTTGAATCCATATATTTGGCACAAAAGAATCTATTGGGATGTCATTTCTCACTCATGTTTATACATATATAGAATGCTCATGTACGCGCTCCCTTTGCTACTATAAAACATAGGTACAATACATATAAATATCTATAAGTTTATTAATATACATATTTATTTAGTATTAAATATTCCCTCGCCTCTCCCAACCTAGGGAGCTTCTACATACCCTCGCTCCCCTGCCCCCGCCCCCGTCCCCGCTCCCACTTTGTGCAACTAAGCTCGAGAGACCGCCAACATGAACTTCCCATATAATAAAATCCCTTACCGAAGTGCAAGGAATACAAAGCTTTTTGGCATTGTAAAGGTATCCATTGTGGAGATGGAAATTGGAAATTGCCATATGCGAACTGCCCAACAACTCCTCAAAGACTTCCTGGAAGTCAGGACAAGTGAGGTAATCCTCTTTCAATGCTCGAACCCAGTAACTTTGACATCTATGACGGAAAGTAAGGTGATGCGTCGACTAAGTGTATCGGCAACCTTATGTTCAATGCCAGACTTATGCTTAAGGACAAAAGTTTGCACTTTGGAGAAACTCCACCTGACAATCATGATGAGTATTGAGTTACTTTTGGGAGGTGAGCTACTGAAGGGCCTAATGATCAGAGTTGAATGGTATATTGTGATATTAGGGTTTGGAGAGAGAGAGAGAGAGAGAGAGAGAGAGAGAGAGAGAGAGAGGACTGAGAAAGAGGTAGAAGCGTTAACAAGCATCTACACTCCACAATGTATTTATATCAAGATACCGAGAGAATTACAATAATACCCAAGGTAACATAAATAGAGTTAAAGAAGTAAATAAAACAAAGAAATAAAATACTCTTTAACACTTCCCCTCAAGCTGGAGCATAGATGTTGAACATGCCCAGCTTGAATATCAACTGTCAAAGCAAGAACGAGGCAAAGGCTTCGTAAGAATATCGCCCAATTGGTCCCCAGAGCGAACATACGGAGTGACAATGTGCTTTTGCAATAATAAATCCCAAATGAAGTGGCAGTCAACCTCGATTGCTTGGTTCGTTCATGAAAAACGGGGTTGCTAGCAATAAAGATGGCAGTTTGATTATCACAGAACATCTTCATAGGAGCAGGAACTGAGATCCCAAAGTCAACAAGAAGAGAACGAGCCCACATCACTTCGGAAGCAATATGAGCCATAGCACGGTACTCTGCTTCAGCACTAGAGTGTGCGACGACATGCTGTTTTTTACTGCACCAAGTAACAAGATTGTCCCCAACAAAGGTGCAATACCCAGAAGTAGAACGTCGATCGGAGCGACTACCAAGTACCAACCCAATCAGCATCACTAAATCCAATCACAGACAAGGTAGAAGAAGGCCGATACAACAAGCTGCGACCGGGGGCACACTTTAAATAACGTAGGATGCGACACACGGCCTCAAAATGTGGTTGGCGAGGAGCATGGATATATACTAACTAATGACACTTACAACATAAGTAATATCTGGACGAGTAATAGTGAGATAAATGAGCTTCCCAACAAGGCGACGATAACGACCTACATCATGAAATGGTTTCCCTTGTTCAGCATATAGCTTAACGGTAGAATCCATGGGAGTGTCAATAGGCCAAGCACCAAGAAGACCTGTTTCGGAATGAAGATCAAGCACATATTTCCGTTGAGATAAAGAAATGCCCTTAGAAGAACGACTCACTTCAATCCCAAGAAAATAACGTAGTGAACCTAAGTCTTTAGTATGAAATTGGTGACCTAAATGGCACTTGAGATCAGCAATACCAATGTAGTCATAACCGGAGATTATGATATCATTGACATAAACGATCAAGATAATAATGGTAGTAGAACGATGGTGAACAAACAAGGAATGATCAAAAGTAGAGCGGCAAAACCCATAGGCAAGCACAACGGAACTGAACCGGTCAAACCATGCACGGGGAGATTGTTTAAGACCATACAAAGCCTTACGCAAACGACATACAAGTTGCTCACTGCCTAAAGTAACATAACCAAGTGGTTGATCCATATACACTTTTTCCTGGAGATCACCATGAAGAAATGCATTTTTTATGTCAAGTTGATACAAGGGCCAAGAACGACTCACAACAACAGAGAGAAGAATTCGAACAGAATTAAGACAAGCCACCAGAGAAAAAGTCTCCAAATAATCAACACCGTATGTTTGAGTGTAGCCTATGGCGACCAAGCGCGCTTTATGACGCTCAACAGAACCGTCAGGAAGATACTTCACTGTGTATACCCATCGACAACCAACTGTCTATTTGCCAAGAGGAAGGACAATAAGTTCCCAGGTCTGATTCTTATTAAGAGCACTCATTTCCTCATCCATAGCAAGTTTCCAGCCAAACAAAGACAGAGCCTGCTTATACAAGGAAGGAATAGAAATAGACGACAAGGCGCAAACAAAGGAATGAAGATATGGTGATAGATGTGTGTAAATAACAAAATTGGCCATAGGATGTTCAGTACAAGTACGTTTACCTCTGCGCAAAGCAATAGATAAATCATCAAGATTGGGAGCATTAGGTAAATCAGCAAGAGTAGGAGTAGGCGAGGAAGCAGGAACCTCTAACGGTGAAGATGAATCCCTCGGGCCATAAGCAACAATCTTTCTATTTTTAGTATGCTAATATACCTGCAAAGGTGAGTGGGACGGGGAAATAGGAGCGGGAGAGAGCGGCATAGGAAGAGTAGGAGACAATGACGACTCCCCCTCACTACACATATGAGATCCGAAGATAGGTATTTTCTGGAAGAAGTAAAGTAGGAGGTGGACTCGAAGAAAGTAACATCTGCACTCACAAAGTAGTGACTAGACTTTGGATGGTAACAACGATATCCTTGTACGAGAGTATCCAAGAAAAACACATTTATGGGCCCGAGGAGATAACTTATCTCGGCCGGGGTCAAGAACATGCACAAAGGCAACACAACCAAACACCCTAGGAATGAGAGAAAAAGGCAAAGTGTGAAAGGTAAAGGGAGACCTATCATTAAGAACTAGAGACGGCATACGATTGATAAGGTAGCGTGGAGTTAGAACAGTGTCACTCCAAAAATATTTAGGCACCTGCATGTGAAACATCAAGGTGCGAGCAACATCTAACAAATGGCGATGCTTACGTTCAGCAACACCATTTTGCAGAGAGGTGTGGGCACTATTTTGATGAATAATACCCCGCTCAACACAAAACGAGTCAACACTAGATTGCATATATTCTAAAGCATTATTAGAATGAATAACTTTAATCTTCTTTCCAAATTGGGTAGAAATCTCATTATAAAATCTGGAAAGAACATATGGTAACTCAGATCTCTGTTTTAACAAAAATAACCAAGACATATGAGGGTAGTCATCGACAAAAATAACAAAATAATGATATCCATCAACACTAGGAGTCTTGGAAGGACCCCATATGTCCGTGTGGACTAAATCAAAAGACACTAACTGACGACTATGAGAACTACGCGGAAGAGAACTACAATGATGTTTCCCAAGCTGACACGCCTCGCACTCTAACTTGGACACTCAACTGAGGGAAGGGATAGCGGATTTGAGCTTAGCAATGGAGGGGTGGCCCAACCAAAAATGCCACTGAAGAGGAGAGATAGTAGCACTCAAAGCAGAAGAGGTATGATCAACATCCAAAAAATAGAGGCCATCCTTCTCATGCCCCAAACAATCATCTTCGTTGTTGCGAGGTCCTGAAAAACACGAGGTGGGAGAAAATGTGATCGAACAGTTTAAAGATTTAGTTAATTGACTAATAGAAAGCAAATTAAAGGGAACATCAGGAACATATAGGCTAGAAGGAAAGGCGAAGGATGGAGAGGGATGAAGAACACTTTTCCCACAAACAGGTCAAGATGAACCATTAGCTAAAATAATATGATGGTTAATATGATGTATGTCAGAGAAAAGGGATGAATTACCAGACGTGTGTGCTAGCGCTAGGATCGAGTATCCAAAAAGGAGATGTAAGTGTTGTGCAAGCAACATTACCTGAATTGGCGAGAGTAGCAGTGGGGTTTGTTGAAGGCAAAGCCAAATGCAATGTTTGAACCAACTCGCTAACCTGAGTAGTGAGTGCTTCATGAGAATCAGAAGTAGGACCATAACGAGAGGAATCAATGGATAACTGTGGCTGGGACAGTGGAGGATTATCAGATACTTGATGTACATAATTTGGTTTCCCATACTTCTTCCAACAATACGGCTCGCTGTGATCAGTAGCACCACAATGGTTGCACTTGCGATTACCGCGGCCGCCAGTGCAACCACCGCCTAGAAAACTTCCACTACCACCACTACCATGAAAATTACGGCTATCACCTTTGCCAAAACCACCATTGCCACTAGTACCATGAAAATTACGGCTATCACCTCTACCGAAACCACCATTACCCTGAAAATTACGGCCATCGCCTCTGCCAAAAGTACGAACAGGCTCATGATAATTTCCTTGACCACCATGACTAGAAACTAAAGCAGATGACTCTGGAGTGGGTGCAACAAAGCGAGGCAAATGAGAGGGCTGGCCCAGAGAGGAGCGAGAAAGACGAGAGTAGGCATTAGCAGCAGTAGGAAGAGTCTCGCTGGCAAGTATTTGATCCTTGAACCCTTTAAGATAACTGTCTAAACCAAAGAGCAATGAGGAAACCATAAAATCCTCCCAATAACGCTGCTGTTGCTGTAAATCAGAAGTAAAGGGGCGATGCTGCAATAATTGATCCCACAAACTCTTGAGTGTGCTGTAGTACTCAGGCAAGGACTTACCAGATTGCTTAGTTGTAAAAATCTGCTCATAAAGCTCAAAAACGCGAGAAACGTTACTCTTTTGGGAGAAGGATTCAGCAAAGGCATCCTAAATTTGTTTTGCGTATCACAAAACTCTACGGTAATCGCAACGTGAGGTTCCAAACTATGCCACAAACGACACATTAGGTCAGAATCTTCTGCCTCCCAATCAGGTAATGAGGCATCTCCTTTCGGAGGTGGGGAGTCAGTGATAAACTTCATCTTGCGCTTTCCACGCAATTACACTTTCACCGCATGTGCCCAAGACAAATAATTGAGACCATCAAGCTTTTTGGAGGTAATGGATCTGGGCAAATCAGTAGTCACAGTAGTTCTGCTTGTTGTCGGCACGGTTTTACTCTCACTAGTGGCAGACATATCAAACAGGAGAAAAGAAACAATCCTCGAAACACAATCAGTATCAGCCAAACAGTCCCGGAAACCAGAAACAGCAAGAGAACCAAACCAGATTTATGACAGGATCATAAAGAGGACCAACAAACAGATTCTGAGCACTGAAACCCCTGTTTCATACAGAATATAGGCTGCCGACGTCAGATTTTTTCCAATCGAGCCTAAAAACGCAAGATGAAAGCATAACAGCCATAGATTGATGGTGGGCTATCAATTTCGGCACCCATAGGAGTGATTTCAGACATCAAAACCAGGGAAAGACCCACCAAATCACAGATCGCAAAATAGGAATAAAAAAACTCGAAAATATTCAAAAAATTGCAAGGAGTGTCATATGAGGTCAAAAAAATCTGAAAAATCACCGTAATTACCACAAGAGCAAGACGATTCAACCCATGTCCTTTGTGACCGTACGATGTGATGACTTCACCATACAGATGATGATGTCACCACGTTTCTGCTACGTTTTACAGTGATGCCCAGAAGCTGTGAATGGTTTCTTTTTAAAGGTTTGGATCGATCGCTCTGATACCAAGTTGAATGGTATATTGTGATATTAGGGTTTGTAGGCAGGAGAGAGAGAGAGAGAGAGAGACAGAGACAGAGACAGAGAGAGAGAGAGAGAGAGAGAGAGAGAGAGAGAGAGAGAGAGAGAGAGAGAGAGGGGACTAAGAAAAGAGGTAGAAGCGTTAACAACCATCTACACTCCACAATGTATTTATATCAAGATACCGAGAGAATTACAATAATACCCAAGGTAACATAAATAGAGTTAAGAAGTAAATAAAACAAAGAAATAAAATACTCTTTAACAATCAAAATAGAGCACGAACTCATTAGAGAGTAGGTAATGACACCAATGATATAATGCTTGAATGACGGCGTAAAGTTCCTCGTCATAGGCAGAGTACCGCTGTTTAGCTTCATTAAGCTTCTCACTAAAGAAGGCAATTGGATTTTGTTTTTGGCTCAGAACACCACCGATACTGACTCTTGAAGCATCACAATCCACCTCAAAGGGTTTGAAGAAGTTGGAAAGGCGCCAAACAGGTGCTTGAGTCATGTGTCTTGTGAGGAATCAGATTGCTAGGTTCGACTGGTGAGAAGTTGGGTCGCTGAGTTTGATTGGTGAAAAAAAATCAGGTTGCTGGGTTTGACCTGTGAGAAAGCGGGTCATCGGGTTCGACCGGATAGTGAGTTGGGTCGCTGGATTCGACTGGTGATAAGACAGGTCACTGGGTTTGACCGTAAGGAGTAACGGACTGCGAAATGGTGCCGTGATGATCGACGCCGAGGAGAGATTACTGGAGAGGGGTGATGCTTGCTAGTGAAGGTGTGAAATCCGGCAGTGGCATTGGGTTGCAGCGGTGTGGTGTCGATCCGATGAATGTTTAGTCAGATGTCGTGACTGGTGGTAAGTGAGGCCGATGAAACCAGGGGAATGGGACTCATTCTGGGTTAAGTTGGGGGTTGAATAATGGATCAGGAGTACAACTGTAATGGGTGGTGTGCTGAAAACTGATAGAAGCTGTGAATAATCTAATTTTTTTTTTCTTTGTTTGTTTTTGCAAATAACTAATAGTCTAATACGGAAAAACTATAAGCTAAATATAGAGAAACAAAATAACTTCCTTTTCTATTTCAGAAACAAAAAGACATGGACTTTCTTCTCTAGAGTTTGGAACATGAAACGACAATTGGAGATGCTTCTGCTTTGATTTGGCATTGGGTGGTAGCAAAAACTTGATGCTGAAGATACGGAAATGTGATGAAACTTGACTTATTGGCTAACCTTGAATCCATGGTTGATGAAAGGAGTATAGAACTAGCAAATGAGATCGATATTTGCTCTGATACCAAATTGATGTAGAACAAGTAACGACTAGGGGTGAAAGCGGTTTGGTTTGGCCGGTTTTTTCCAGTTTTTGAAAACCAAATATTCGGTTCGGTTTCATATATTCAAGGGCTGAAACCGGCCGAGTGATATTCGGTTTTGATTGGTTTCGGTTATTCCGGTTTGAATTGGTTATTCCGGTTTATTCGGTTAATTCGGTTATGGTATTTGGGCCTCATTTGGGCTTCAAAAAATAAAATTAAAACCATGAAACACCACATATATTGGGCCTCATTTGGCCCAAAAATGCAAAAATACACAATAGGCAATAGCACATGAGGCCCAAAAATGCAAAATTCACAATGCCACACATTGGGCCTCAATTGTGATTCAAATCCGGAAAAATATTCACAATTCACTATTCAGTAGCAAACCCACAGTAGCAATAGCTCAAAAAATTCAGTAGCAAACCAAACAATAGCAGTAGTAAACTAGCAAATAGCAATAGCAGTAGCTAATTCAAAATTCACAATTCAGTGATTCAAAAAAAAAACACAAAGGGGCAGTAGCTCAAAAAAAGAAAAAATAGTAGTAGCAGTAGTAGTAGCTGTAGCAGTAGCAAACCAAACATTAGCTTAATCAAAGGGAGGCAGGGAGCAACAGTAGCTCAAATCCCAAATCACTCTCTAGTCTTTAGTCTCCACTAGAACATTTCAAGTACTAATAATCGAACATTAAACATTAAGCTAAAGTAGAAGAATTTCAAAAAGGCAAAAACTAGACATTGAAGTAGTAGAATTTCAAAAGGTAGCAACAGCCAACAGCAGCAAGCAGCAGCACTTCCTTTTTTCCTCATGCAATGCAAGCATCAATGACCTAAAAAATAAAATTAAACCCTTTAGAACAGTTTGTAAATGCAGATTTTGAAGAACACAATATAAAAGTTACCTCATTATCTCATTCAAACATCAATGATAGTTGACTCGTCACTTGAGTCCACCACAAGCTCTATTATACATATAGCAATGCAAAAAAGAAGAGATTAGAGTTTGAAGTTTATGCAAATAATGATGAAAATTATTGAACACTACAAAATTACCTGGTTCCAACTTTTCAGCCTCATCCATGTACTCTCTAAGGTCAATTTTAGTTGGAGAACGCAACCAATCTTGAGTACAGATTAGAGATTCGACCGTTGTGGGAGCAAGAGAAGTTCGGTACGGATCAAGGACCCGTCCTCCTATGCTAAAAGCAGATTCTGAAGCAACAGTTGACACTAGTATAGCTAGAACATCTTTTGCAACTTGAGAGAGAATAGGATACTTGGCTGAGTTGGCCTTCCACCAACCTAATAAATTAAACTCCTCATTGTCCATTTCACAACTCCCCACCAAATACCTCTCTAACTCAGACTTACTAACCAAATTGTTTCTTCCTCTAAATGCATCTTAAATCGATATTTCATTTTCTCCAAAGAATCCATACCCTCTTCCTCATCCATTATTTTAGTAGATGATTGACCCACATCTTTTAGTGGCAATACATGGGTACCATTCTTCTCATACCAACCATAAAGCTCACCCATCTCCTTCTTTATCTCCTCAACCATTAGATCAACAACATCATTTTCATAACATTTCTTAAGACACCATGCCACATATTTGAACTTATAACGAGGGTCAAGAACAAAGCCAAACATGAACAAAGCATTCACATTCTCAAACTTCCAATATTTTTCAAATTTGCTCTTCATGGCACATGCCAATGACTTCAAAAGAGGATCTTTTTGGCTCTCACTCAATTGAACAATTGATAAACGAATCAACATCATATCCATAAAAAAAGAATTGCACGTCACGTATAAAGATCCGGAAAACCACACGGTTGCATCATGAAACAATTTAAGAATACTCACATACAACCTAACCATATCCCAATCATCGCTAGTTGGAGTCTCATAGACTTTCCTACTCCCTTTCCCTCTCCCACCATCGTCAACCCCGCCATTTTCATCCAAATTGTAAACCTCCCCAACCTCATCCTCTTTAACACTCAATGACGAGGTTATTTTCTTCTTCCATTTGCTCAAAGGCTTTTTGATGCACTAAAGCCCTTTCCAACATGAAGTACGTGGAGTTCCATCGAGTGGGCACATCTAAGCAAGGTACAAGTTTAGATACATAACCTTCTTTCTTAACACACTCCCAAAATATTAGCATTCTACTTGGCGAAGACCTCACATACTTCGTCACATTCCGTACCCTCATAATTGACGTGTGCAAATCTTTCATGCCTTCAGTTACAATGAGATTTAAGATATGGGACAACACCTAACATGCAAAAACTTGTGCTCGAAGATGGTTGTCTTCCTATCTTTGGTCTTTCGTGCCAAGAAATTAATTAAACCGTTATTTGAGCTTGCATTATCAATCGTGACTATCAAAATTTTATCAATACCCCACCCGACCAAGCATTCCTCAACCCTCTTACCAAGTGTTTCACCCTTGTGATTAGTAACTAAACAAAAATTGAGAACCTTTTTGTGTAGTTTCCAATCAAAGTCAATAAAATGAGCCGTGAGACACATGTAGTTCAAATTCTGCAGTGATGTCCAAGTGTCAGTGGTTAAGCAAATTCGTTGACCCTTGAGTGCTCTTTTTAAATTTTTCTTCTCTTGTTGAAATATTTTCATATATTCTTTTGCAATCGTCACTCTAGAAGGAATTCTTAACCACCTCGAGTGAACTACACGAATAAACCGCCTAAAGCCCTCACCCTCAACAAATTTGAAAGGCAACTCATCAACAATAATCATTTCAGCCAGGGCTTTCACACAAGCATCCACACTAAAGTTCACAACAGTAAGTTTTCCAAACGTTTCTACACCATCCTCACCTTTTATGGGCTCAAATCCAAGGGTTTTTTGCTTCTTGTCAAGATTCTTTTTGCTTAACTCAAACCCACGACACTGGTATGTTTAGTGAGATCTCATGGCTGATGTTCCATTTTTAGTAGTATGACATGCATAATTTGCTGTACAGTAGTTACATGCAGCCCTAGGATTAGGATCTTCTTTTTCTGAAATAATATGAAAATGGTCCCATACCATAGATTGATTAGCTCTATTGTGCTTAGACTTTGCATTTGCATCACCCTTATCACCCTTTTCCACTGCTCCATCATCTCCAGGTTGGGTTGAACCAATTTCTTCTTCCAAGATATCATCCATCTAAGTCAAGTCAATCAGTTTTGCATGAAGTTAAAACACTTAAACACCCATAAGTATAAATATAATACATTCATTAAATCAACAACATCTTGGTAAAAAAAGATCCACAAAAGAGAAGAGAGGTTGAACATACCTCAAACTAAATTAAGAACAACAAACAGCAAACAAGAAGTTAGGAAGTTAAACCTGCAAACAAAACAAAATAGAAGAACATACGGTTAGGACTTAGGTCTAAAAAAATTGAAGAACATACGGTTCAAACTGATTGGGTTTGTGTCTAAAAATTGAAGAACATACAAAAACAAACGGTTAGAAGTTAGAACATACAAACGTTAAATCTAAGTGGGTTTGTGTCTAAAAAATTAAAAAAAAAATAGCGATTGACTTTGGAGATCAATATAATCAGAACAAAAAAATTAGAAACATGAAGTTCACAACAAAGAAGAAGTGAAGAATGAGAGAAAAGGGCCTAAAGTCCGAAACCGTTAATTACATAAATGGATCATGAGAAGAGACACAATCTACCGAAGTCCCAAGAAACAAAACCTAACATTTGAATCAGAGTAATTACTATTTTGAAAATTACAAAAGCTGCACTTAATCTCTAAATCAGAGTAATTACTATTTTGAAATAAAGAAATTCAAATCCCATAATACTACCAAAAGATAATTTCAAATGCTTTCGTTATTACCAACACCAATATTGATTACGAGTGGGCTGTGTTCAACTGTCACTTTACCACTTTACCAGAGGAGAGATGAAGCACCATCGCAGCCTTGCTTGAGTTTGGACGATGCTTGAAGAAGTGATTGAGTTTGGACGGTGCTTGAAGATTCTAGGGTTCTTGTCATCTTGAGAAGAGAGGGGAGAGGCAGAGAGAGAGTGGTAAATTTATCGATCTGTTTGTGTGAGTGTGAGACTGAGAATAAGAGAAAAGGTGAGGCGGGTTAGAGTAGAGATAGGGTTTAGTAATGGACGGCTACGATTTACCCTAATAGATATGGACGGTTGTGATTGGAAATAAAAGTACTGGGTATATAATGTTATATCGGTTCCGGTTTTTTTTTTTTAAAAAACCGGTTTGCACCGGAAAAAAATATTTTTAAAAAACGAAACGAAACCGAACCGAACCGATGCTTTCGACCGAACCGGACTGAAACGGTTTATTCAGCCGGTTTTTCCGGTCGGTTCGGTTTTCTCGGTTAAATTTTCACCCCTAGTAACGACCCCTAGGTATCCCTGTACCTAAGGGTGAGTTGGAGTCCATGTGCCAACTCATGAAATGATTGAATGACTCCAACAAAATATGAGAGTCCCTATGAATACACTTCCACCAAGTGATCCATGGAAACCTTAAATAACAACCAACTAATCAAATAAAAACCCTGAATAACAAACTAGATAAATATGCTAAATAACGAACTAGATAAATACTAATGATAAAATCTCTAGCCGGTAGGGGTGAAATCGGTTTAGTGCAGTCAGTTTTTAGGAGATTTTGAGAATCAAATAATTGGTAACGTTTCACATTTCCATGGACTGGCAACGTCCGAATAGGAAATCAGTTGATTCGGTTTCAGTTAATTCAGTTATGATCAGTTATTTCGGTTTAATCGATTCTGACTTCTGGGCCTCATTTGGGCTTCAAGAATTAAAAGTAAAACAATGAAGCAACACATATATTGGGCCTCATTTTGCCCAAAAATGCGTAATTCATATACTAATTAACTTGCCCTCAGAAAGCATAAAATATATTCCAATATTCCTTACTTTTTAAGCCTCATTTGAGCCAAACATATCTGATTCAGATCCAAAATATATCAGATAAATTACTAGAATTCTAGTTCATTGCATCATACATCTTACTGTCTTAGTGCAAGATTGCACTTTGCATCAACCATGGCTGATAGTAATAATGTCCTAACTTTACTTTTCCACGATAAGATAAGACAGACAGAACCAAAACATACTAAACATGGCTAATAAGCAAATAATGTTTAGGCACAGACATAAAAAAGAAATAGACATAGGCAAAATAGCCTCAAAAAAAGTGTTCTCTTCAAAAACAGCATCAAGAAACAGCATCTTCTGTGTTTCTCGCGCAAGCAATGACCTAAAAAAAAAAGTTATAATACTTTAGGTGGTTGGGTGTGTGTGTCCATGTCCATTTTTAAGAATTCAAGTGTCCCGTGTCCGTATCTGTGTCCATGTCTTATCTATGCTGCATATCCGATGAGAAAATGGATTATGGGACTGTTGTACAAAAAGTTTAATGCACTCTCGGACTGATGGCCTTGCTGCACCAAAGCAAGTGAGGGATTTCGTATGGAACTGTGGTTGTGTCACTAAAAAGGTTAAGAGGGTTTGCTCTAGTATGAGTTCATATCTTCTCAAAGGCTTACCATCAAGAGCCTAGGATCTTAGAGTGTGGACTGTGGATTATCAAGGGGCTCTATTAGTCTCTATAGCAACGCTATAGCATCACTGTTGGGAGGAGGGATTTGCTTGTGATTTTTAAGTTAATTTTAGGAGTGGAGCTGAGGATGAGGTTTTTGAAAAGTGTTTAGGAGCACTTCAAGCTTGGCTAGGGCGAGGTGTAGGCAGTATTATTTGAACATTTACTTTAAAGTGGGCCTTCTATGAGGTGTACCCTTCATAGCAAAGTGCTTGATTCTCATCTCCATTTGGAAGTGTGATGCGTTTCCAAATCAAGCAATGAGGAAGGTGATTTTATGGTAAACTAGGTCTTTTAGGCTTTAGCCATGGAGTCTTTGCTAGGAAAATTCTAACTATTTGTATGGGCAGCGGTTATTACTTTTTTCCATTGCCACGCAAACACTTACAAGTTGGGCAACATCCATTTTGTTTTGTTATTGTTGTGATATTTTGGATCCTGTCATGCTTTGGGTTCTTTGGGGAACACACGTTTCTGTGGCTTACAAAATTTTTTTGAACAAACTTCTAAGTTCATACAGAGAGGACGCTCCTATTTATTATAAAAAAATACTGGAATTGTTCTCGCATGGTATGTGCATCTGCATGAGTTCACCTAGACGTGCACCTAATCATTAGGTTGATTTAGTCTATTTTACGGTTTTCTTATGCATAAAGCTGATATTTTAGCATGTTAAGTCACCAATTGTCCTAAAGGCTTAAGTTGTTAGGAAATGGGTTCAACAATATAAACCAATCTACCCAATACTCTCTCCCACACCCCACTTGTATGTGGAGATGGAAATGTCGAATCAATGAGAGAGCCTATTTACATAGCTCGTTTAAAATGTATGAAATAACTGGATTAGCATTGACTTCGGGTTGGACATGTTGAGTTTTACAATAACTTTGAAAGGCATATTTTTAATTCAAATTTTTGCAAACTATGAGTTGAACTCAAGGTTACTCATACCGTATCGGGCACGAAAACGGTTTTTCCTATTGATACGATGCGGTGCACCGTACCGTCAATACCGGTACCATATCGATTTGCGCGAACTATATATATATATATATATATATATATATATATATATATATATATATATATATATATATTGAGAGATAGGGTTCAAGAGACACAAAATTTGTCACAGAATATGACATTTTCAATCTCATTTTCTTAAATCCACTTAATCTATGTAAATTTAGTACATACTTGTTGTATTTGACATTTGGTAGTGATAGAAGTTGAACCCATGCATCACAAACCCTTTTTAAAAAACATACCCTATTCAGAAATCATAGTTTTTGGGTCACATCGATACCAAATTAGAAAAAATGTGTAACTACAATGTTGTAGATCTTGAAATTCTCTTAAATTTTGATATATAACTTGCCTTGATCGGAGTTCGGAGTAAAAAGTTATGGCCGAAATACGGTGGCAGTTTTGTTCTGTCCGGTATTTGCCCGGTATTTTCCGGTACCAGCCGGTATTCCCGGTATTTTCCGGTACGGCCGGTATCCGGCCGGTACCAACCGGTATTGAACACGGTACGGTATTGAGGGTCATTGGTACCGTTTTTGTAGAAAACCGGTACGTACCGGCCGGTACGGTACGGTATTGATAACCTTGATTGAACTCCTACTGTATTGACCAAAAGATCCAAAAGATTTAATCAACACCATTTAACCTAGAAAATGAATATTATATCTTGAGGATTTTAAATATTTTGGCGTTTGTGTATCCTCGAAATGAAAATAAGGAGAATCCGATACTTATATGTGTACCAGCACCTAACATTCTTTCCCAAGTCCATATAACATAAGACGGAACCATAATGCGAATGGGTTAAGTAGAATACAAATAGGGAACAAATGTAAAGTGAGACTTGCACCCAATACCTCCCATAAATCAGAAACCCAAAGTGGTTGGCCTGGTGGTCACGCCAAAGCCTTCCATATGGAGCTTTGCTCTGGCTTTGGGATTCCCGCACACTAGCTGGCCTGAACACTGGACTTGGAAAAAAGGAACCCTATTAAGTCACTGGAAGACTTGGTTTTTTGCTTCATTGCTTCCTTTGTTGGCAATGGATTCAATTTTTTGTGTCTGCTTCCCTTTAAGCTATAAGTTACATTAACTGTGTCAGTCATGAAATTTGGATTGAAATAAGAATTAGATTAATATGGCACTTCAACACGTACCTGCATTGGCACCCATACTTGAGTTTCTGTGACAATTTCCGACACACATGAACAAGACCACCCACTTCCTGGGGTGCACCCCACCTTGAACATAAATATTACTTAACTCCACAACTCACTTGTCACTTTGTGGTTAAATATTCCTACTTGCACAACCAAATTTCCCAAGGACATCTTTTGATGTGCACAACACACCTACATGCACACAAGAACGACTAATATGTGGAGAGCCCTGTAACCAGAGGCAGAAGCTCTTAGGGGAACCTGGGGTC